>CM065719.1:49462367-49619867 GCA_033310375.1 Conus canariensis
ACACGCAACTACTGTCGACGTAATTTCCGCTCACAAGTGCGATTTGCATAAACATGTGGTTGACACTGAGCTATCTAAGAGCGCTTTACCAGAAAATGTTCGTTTTGTGCTAACAGATATGTAGTTGTGTATCAGTGATGTTTTGCTCTGGATGAACAGTAACAAACTAATGTTGAACCTGATAGAACAAAACTGATGCCTGTTGGCATTCCGTATTGCATCAGACTGGTTGCCACTGCGTCTGCAGGTTTTGGTGGTGCCAAACCGACATTCTATTTATAACATCTGAAAGTAACTTGGCATAAGACTAGATGAAACTCTCAATGCAAGACCGCACTACCATTAAATATTTTCAGTTTCATCACGACGTATTGAGGCGCATCATCACTGCCTCGGTAACATCTAGGTCATATTACTGCAACTCTGTTTTCTATCATCTGCCAGCAAGACATCTTAACCGACAGCAAACAGTATTGTGGGACTTACTGTGGGACCTATATTTAAAAAGAAAATCAAATCAACAATCGAAATGCATAACACTGTTAATATGCTATTACGGAAAAAAAAGAAAATAGTTGAGTTTTACGTCCTCATACCGAAAGCTTTTAGGGACATGTCTTTCATTCACGGTAGTCTTTGAAACGGAAGAACTCGTGTGATCCGTTTTATATATACGAGGTGGCCAGAATTCTCGCTTGCTGGCGAGTGTTAGCGTTTCGTAGCACACGCTAGTGGCGAACGGAGCTAGACGAGGATTCGCTGGATTGTCCTGGGGGAGGGGGTCCCGTATGCAAGACAAAATGGCCGTAAGTTGTTGTAATGTGCTGCGATTGGCGCACGAAAGATAGTAATGTTGTCGGACTGGTGTAGTAGGCTAAACGATCGAAACACCGACCCTTCAACAGGACCTTGCTTGCTTCCGTTACTTTACTCCACTCACCTCTTGCATCCCTTCCCCCTCGGATAAGCTATCCATCTTGCGAGTTCTGTGTTTGTCTGCCTCACTCAGCTCATACTACATGAACAGACAGCATATTCCGTTGCTAACGCAAGCTATTATCACTGTTAGGTGTTTGGTAATGACTTGCACAGAGACATGGAGAGAGAGGGTGTGGGTATGAGTGTAAGCATGAACGGGCGCGCATTTGCATGCATTCCTGCATGTGTACGTGCATATGTTCATGCCTTTAGAAAATGCTATGTAAACCAATAAAATTGATTAGGCTAATACCATACTTATGATTCATGGTCCGATTTCCTTCTTGTTAGATGCCAAGAAGTCATGTCCAGCACTAGTTCTATTATTTCATATTACAGCTTTCCACAGCAAGTGCAAGATGCACAAATCTGATCGAGTCTAATCTGCAAATGATCTCTCCAAAATTTGTACTCTGCATTTCCTATGACTTGAAATTTTTTTTTTCCTTTTTTTTTTTTTTTGTCCTTTTTTTCCCCTTTTTGCATTCTCTCATGTTTGGTTAGTAAGTTGTTTTGAGCCAATTATCGCCAAGTTCTTTTACACACACACACACACATACACACACACATGCGCTCGCAAGCACATACACACATACAAACACACACACGCACACATGCACACGGACACACACACAGGCACATACACACTTGCACACAGATCCACTTTTTTCATGAGTTCTTCCCGCTCATGCAGCCATTTATTTCACCACAAAATATCTGTCATACAATAATACCTGCCGTACAATCTCAACAGTTATGAATAAACAACACAGATACAATTAAAATCATTTCTAATTCATATGTCAACCATCATTCTTTCATACATATCTTTCAAACAAAAAACAAAAAAATCAAGGCAAATCATAATTTCATAAAACATGACAACAAAGGTCATGTGAGATTCAAACAATCACATGAATGCATGCGTGCACATGCATGCACATGCACCACCACACACACACACACACACACAGGTGGAAAAGAAACATACCATCAATCAGAAAGGATGTTTTGGCCTTGGGGTTTGCTCCCTAATAATACTCCATATCTTTCCACTTACGCTGGAAGTGGCAAGACCCTCATAAGAAAAAAGATATCCCGCCCTTTGTAACTCATACATTAAACTCATGTGAAAACCTGAGCCAGCAAGCGCTCTCTTTTTGCATGAGCAGAAAGAAAGCCACTTATATCAGTAAACAAAAACTGAAATAAAATTATGACTGAAACGAAAACTACAAGTGAATGGTGCTGCACAGGGAAATACAATTTCACAACAACAACAACAACAAAATTTCATTTTTGGAAGGAAATTAAAGACTAAGAAATCAGCAGACCATAAAAAAAGAAGATATATTTCCTGTCAGCCATTGTTGAACAAGATCTAACCAGCTACTAACTCTGCATCATTATTCAGCTAGTCACACTAAGGAGTGAACTGAACAAAAATTTTCCTCTTATGTGGAGGGGGAAGGGGTGATGGTGGTCAGAGAATGGGAGGTATTTACCATAAAGAGGAAGAGAAAAAAAGGAAACACACACACACACACACACAACCCTCTCTCTCTCTCTCTCTCCGGTAAAACGTGTACTATTATTTTTGTTTTTGAGGCACTTTGGAATAGGGCACACTCCTAATTTTTTTTCCAAGAAAAATCTATTTCATCCATAAACAAAGAGCTTTCAAATATAAGATGTCTTAGATTGAAAAAAAAAAACAAACAAACAAATAAACTCATGACATCCTACATTACTGCATACCAACATGCTTATGGCAGTTGTATGCCTGACAAACTGGGCCATATAAACATGAACAGACTTGAACCTATTCGATGGTCTGTGTGCTGAGCTGATGTGCACATAGGCTGACAAATGTTTTGGCTATACACATACACTGAGCATGACTACAGGGCAAGTGCTCAAGCTGGCCGACACAGCTGTGTGCAAAGCTCATTGGACTGTGTATAGGGTGCTCCTGAGTGTAACCACACCTTGGTCAGAATTTAAATTATAAGATTAAGTAAATGAAAATAAAAGAACGAATAAAATAACTATGATCCAAAAACACACAGTGATTAAAAGTTCTGTTCATAACTCCCTTCGTTTGGGTGCCTTAAAAAAGGAAGGGTTCAAAAATAAAATTAGAAGCTAGCTGGAACTAGTTCAACACTGACTTTTTTTAATCATTGTCCAAAAAAAAAAAAAAACAGTACAGTATGATGCAAAATGTGGAAGATTAAAAATGTATACCTAAGCAATGCAAGCCCACCAACAAGCATCCTCCCTCTCTCTCTCTCTCTCTCTCTCTCTCTCACACGCACACACACACACACACACACACACACACACACACACACACACACACACACACGAGCTGTGTCACGCAAATCCACAATAGCCAACACACACCAATTTGATGACAATAAAAAGGCACACTTCATTTTCAAACATCCTTTTGTTTCTGTCTTGTTCATGACTCTTAATTAAAAGCAACTGACACAAGTAGTATATCATGTACGCATCTTCTGCACATGTCATTTCTTGATGCACGTGGAACAGCTCCTTTTCTGTATTAAAATAGTGTGAAATATAATAAAATATTTGATGATTGAATACAACTAAACTGGAGTGTATTAAAACAAAATTCACACACAACACACACACACACACACACACACACACACACACACACACACACACATTCACACAAATAAGGATAAACTTGAAGCAAAGCAACTGACCAACTATAAACAAAGTTTTTGAGAAAAAAAAAATCAATCATCAAAATCAAACAAAACAAAAAGGAGGCAAGCCATTCTCTTTCTCTCTTTACGTCACATTCTTTTCCTCTTTCTTCTCATATGAGGTATTATCTTACATCCTCTCTCTCTCTCTCTCTCTCTACTTCTCTCCAATAACTATGCATCACAAACTAAAAAGAGAGTAATTACATTATGTCTACAGCAACTATTCTCATTTTGTCAAAGACAAAATCTCACTTGATATGCGCTTTGTGCCACATTACACACAACAAAATTGTGTTACGTGTGAACTTTGTACATTAAACCAAGCGAGAAAAAAAAAAAAAGGAGAAGTGTACCTTTTAAACCAAAGCTACTATTAATCCCTCTCAGAGCATCCCTCACGAACCGCATTGCCCTCGAACTACTCTGAAGGATGTTTTTCACAAATTGTTTTTAAATTGTGTTTTGACTATTTCTATGGATTAATCTACTTTCGCTCGACTATTTCACACATACCCACCCACTTGTAAGCATTTGGTTAACCAATCATATTTCAAAAATCTTTAGCTGGCAATCACCCCACTGGTACACATACTGGCCAGTACTACAACCATAAGGCAGAAGGTCACCTAGTTGTGGTGATTGTGGACAACCACACTATATCACACTAACCAGCCCACACATTCAAATAGGAATCCAGCCAACAGTCCAGCATCTCAACCATGCACATCTAACTTTTTTTTATTTTTTTTTTTTTTTTGCCTATAAAGTGAAAGAAAATTGATGAGTCAGTAACCCCTAGTACTATGCACTGCAATCAAAAATGTCCTGCAGCAAAGGTTTGCATGATTTGCTTGAGAGCCCCATATGAAATAGGCCTATCTTTTTGCCGACACTAATGATAATATGTATTACTATTGTGCATTTTAACACCCCAAAGTGAACTAATGATAATATGTATTACTGTAGTGCATTTGAACACCCCAAAGTGCTTTACAAGAATGTACATATGGGCATATGTGCACTCAGACATAAAATACATCGGTGAGCAAGCTTCTTTGCTCCGTGTCCAACCATCTCCCCATCCCCTCCCACACCACCTCACCTTCCCCCACCCTCCCTAGCTGACATACATAAAAATGCATAGACGTAACCAATATACTTATGTAAAAATCCTTCCCCGGTCCACTAAACATAATGAACCCCATCCTCTTGCAAACACCCATCAACGTGAGTGACAAATGTAGTTTTTAAAAAAAGATGATATGAAATGGACATCAGTTGATAAAAGATGACTACTAAAAAAATTTTTTTCACATTTTACAAATTGTTTTATAGATGACACTGGTGGACTTTTTTTTTTGTAACACACCTTTTGGCTGCATGAGAAAAATAACACAAAGGGTCACACATCAATAACACCCCCTTCCCCTGCCTCCCCCCCCCCCCCCCCCCCCCCTTTCCTTTTTTTTTTTTTTTTTTTTTTTGCCAGAGAATATTTCCTTTTTCAATTAAAATAAAGTGGAAAAAAAAAAAAAACGAACAAATAAACTTTGATGTAAATTATTTGAAATTTCAAAAGCTGGAGATCACACTTCAAATTCCAAAGATTCCCATGCTGAATGCTACAAAATCAAATCCAACTGCTTTTTCCCATCTGGACAATTTGTTTTAATTAATAAACTAAGAACCTGTCTACTTGCTGATCACTGGAAATTTGAAAGGAAAAAAAAAAAGCCCCTGAGATCATTTATTCCATTCAAGGCCAATAGCAGACACTTTTTCTTGTTGAACAGTACATCTTTCTGATAACGTGGTAACAGAATAGGGGGTGGAGGTGGGGGAGGTTGCTACACCCAATAGAAACAGAGTACAAGGTTGTTTTTTTCTTTAACAATTCATACACATATCTGTTTCTGCTGTATCACTCATCACATTCACAACATGGGGCTACATCATTAAATCTCATCTTCTGTAATATTCGTTTTTTTTTTTTTCTAATCATAATTCTTATTTCTAATATTTGCTTGATTACCTCCACCTTCCATTCCCCTGCTTGCCCCCCCCCCCCCTCTACCTCTCTCTTTCGCTTTCTATGTACACTGCAAACATGAAGCTGTGTCTGAAAGTGCTGCCACCTCTTTCATAAAAGACAGCACCAAAACAGTGGTTTACACATTTCTCTAATTATAACATAAAGAGCTTTGAATAATTCAAACATAATCGCGTGGTTAGTAATTCAGGCTGTCATTTCATGCTGAGTGCGCTTGTATACGTATGCATGCGCATGTGTATGTTACATGATATGAGCACGTTGTGTTTTAGACCAAAAAAGTGATACGTAAAGGAAGTGAGGAGACGCTGGTATACCGATCAAATATAAAACATTCAACACAGTAAGTCACAAAAGACAAAAAGAAAAGGAAACAAGAAAAGATTAATCATCTGTTCCATTTATATGTCTGACACACGTGAATTTTTCACCATAATAAATAGCATTTTAATGTACACGTTAAACCGTCTTTTTTGTCATATTAGACTTTTTACATTTGTTCAAAACGTACATTCATTAAACTGTAACTTCCAGTTGTATATATAAATATTCATCAGCACCAGCATTTCAAATTTTCTGAGGGGCTCAAATTCATCACAACATTCCTACTAAAACTTTCTTAAAGATGACACCGCATAGCTGGAAAATAATATCGCATATACTTAGAAATAAGTCATGAAGCAAATGAAGAGCACAATTTGAGAAATAAACATTATCACTATCAATCTTCGATGATAGTCAGTCAAACTTCTGAACAATCATGCATAAATGCTTAAAAAGATAAAGTGGCACTGCTACTGACCATCAGTCTGCTGTTCTAGGTCTTTAACAGTGTTAAAAGCTGCTTACTGATCAACAAAGAGTAACAGCTAATTTTCTATCATGTATGTATTCTTCTCAATTCTGAATGTTATGACTGGCTGGCTCTGTGTAAATGCAACTGTCGTTTTCACTATCGATCTCTTATTTGAATATAGATCGGAGAAATCTTTTTTTTTCAAACAGAAAACAACGTGGTAAGTGTATGCATATGAAATTCACAATAGTATCACATGACATTCTACAATAAATCTATACATTTCACTGAATGATTTTTCTTAACAGACTCAGCAGACTCTTACGGCAATCAAGTGTTCAGCTTTTACAAGGGGAAAAATTATGCCTTAAAACAAATCTATGTTCTCACATGCCAGCAATTATAGTTAAAACATTTTTTTTTAAGATGATAGAAAGCATTAAAAAAAAACTTAAACTATGAAGATGTCTCTGCTTCACTCAACAAGTACAGGTGGAAAAAACTAAAGATAATGAAATATATATCTGCTTCCCTCAACAATAACAGGGGGGGAAAAAAAAACTTATTTCATGATGGACACAAGTGAGGCAACCTGTGGTAATGCTTGCTTATGATTGGATCACACCACAGGTATTCTGGAAAGGGAGGCAGAAATGCAAAATGTAGGACAGGGCATGGTTTTGGTGACATCCTGATGTGTCTTTTTCTGTTGTTGTTGTTGTTGAGAGGGTGTAGGGATGGAGAAGGAAGCGGAAGGAGTTACTTCAGATGCAGGCACCTTTTCCGCCTTTTTTGTATGCATGTGTTTCTCTCATTCATCAACCAAAAAAAAAGTATTTTCTTTTCTTTTCGTTTCCTGAATTCATGCTCTTGCTTTCTGTTTTCTTCTTCTTTTAGACTCCTTTGCTAAATATTCCTTTTATACCACACCGATTCTTTATGTTCAAGAAGTTTTCTTTTCTTTTTTAGATATACAGCAAACAGCTTTATTGCATTCTTTTTAGCTCCAAAGTGTGCCAGTCAGTAAAGCCCACAGTTATTTGGCACTGACTTTACAGTTCAGAGTACCACAACACTTTTTGTTTGTCATCTAAACATGGAGCGCGGTCAGTTTCAGTTTTTTTTTTTTTTCTAAGTCCATTTTTTAAACAAATTTTCGCCTGCTGTGGTGAAGACGTGAAACTGAAATGTTCTTTCAATCACCCAACAGTAACAGATGTTCAAATCCACTCTGAATGCAGCTGACTAGAAAGACAAACTGAACTCTAAAACAAATGTTCGAATTAGTAGATACAAGCATAAAAAGATCTTGGAATAATCGAATATTCTATGGCTGATTGTACCTCATGTGGCTTTCAATTCAGTTTTGTTACACCCAAGCCACAAAGTGTGCTTTCAGGACTATCCTTCAGTGAGATGTGTCCAGAAAAATGTGTTGAAGCAGATGTAAATCAAAGCTTTGACTAATCTTAGATGAAGCAGGAAGGTGACACAATTTCGCAACGACACTCCATAGTTTCAAATCTTTGAGGATTAAAAACAAAGGGGGAAAAGCTTTTAAAAGTATCAGTGCCAGACAGAAACTCATTCACTGTCAGTTCAGCCATATCACCAACTTCGCCATCACATGCAATACTTACAGTTTCCTACCATCTTTTTTCATTTTTCCATAATTCTCATTCCAATACCATTTCAGCCACAGAGACAAATCTATGACTCACTGTCCTAATTTTGGTTATATTTTGGTAACAACAAGTAACAATGTTTCACATAGCATTCATGCAACTTCATCCATCATAACACAAGTGATCTGTCATGGCTCTATGTTTTGATCACTTACCTAAATCTGCTTTTCTGCAAACAATCATTTGATCTTTACATGATAAAATTCAGTATTTGCTGCAATAGTTACTCAGCAAATCATCTTTACCTGTCTTTAAAGCAATAATTGTAACTGATCACAGTTTTTAGGACAAAGTCCATTTTGTGACATTTAAAACATTGCTGAAAATGTCTGTCTGTTAAAGATTCAATGTCCCTATTGTTCAGCGACAACGTCATGTCTAGGATGGTCACAAAGGTCTTTTGAATCTATATACAATAAAATACACACACACACACACACACACACACACACACACACAAAAACCAGGTTATTACGGACTCACTTTTAAAACATACTTAAGATGAAAAAAAGCTTGAAAACAGGAAGGGTGTGTGTACTTGTATTTTCGCACAAAGTGATTTTATCTGTACAGTCATCTTAAATCATCGTTTTTCCTCAGATAAAGGAACCTGTGGATCCACTAATAGGAAGGAAAATACGAGAGATTATTCCATGCCTATAAATCTAGTTCTAAACCAGAACCAACGACTCTCAGACCAAAGATCAACACTCCAATGGAAAAGGATATTTAGAAATTATCATTATTCTTCTAAAGAAAAAAGTAAGTTCCCATATCCTATAGGTTGTTGGGGCAATGAACTGTCAGAGGTTCACTGTGTCAAGGGCGCAGCATGATAGAAGGCCGGGGCCTGTCCCTCTTCTTCCGCCATCTTTAATCTTCCCTGGAATAAATCAGGCACCCATTTACTGCAGGGTGACAGCGAGAGTTTTCATGACTGTTAGCTCCGCAGGCAAATGCTCTAACCATCTGATATCTTACTCAAAAAAATGAAGTTACATCCTTTCTCCAAACTCTTTCAATTACTGGACACAAAAAAGCGGTATTGGTGTCATATTACCTCGTCTTCAGAATATGTTGTAAGAAATTTCATTGAAAAAAAGGATAGGTTCTTTTGTTTGTATTTGTAAATCATGAGCATTATAGGAAACCTCCAACAGTAAAATTGGTTGCTACAGTAAAAAAAAAAAAAAAAAGAAAAAGAAAGGGGGGGGGGGGGGGGGGGGGAACAGGAGAAAAAACGAGAAGAAACAACCATCTGACTTTAACTTTAAAACCACAAACGTCATACTTAAAATGTTACTGTGAAAAAGAGTCACTCTGATTTACATGTGAATAACCACTTTCAAAAAGGGTTTGTGTTACCAAGACAATGTACATACTTGTGTTTAAAATCTTTTCTTAAACCCGATGTACATACTTGTGTTAATCTTCACCATTACTTCAGCGTCATACAATTGTTAAAAACTGCCATGAACATAGACAATCATGTTAAGTTTTTAATTTATTTTCTGTCCTTCAAGCAGCTGTTTCCATGACAGCAGAGATATTTACTCCCTTAAATTAAAAATAAAACCTGATAAACAATTTAATCTAAAGTACTCAAGCGAAACAAAATCTAAAATACTTGTGTGTAAGCACTACAGAAATAAGATAAAGCAATCAGAATGTACAACTGAAGCAAATGCTCTTGCAAATGAATGACACCTCAAAGAATATAGCTCCAGTACAGTAAACAGCTGTGGTCTACATTATTCTATACTTGTTTACTGTTTATAGCCTGGCCAACCACCAAGACACAGTCCATAAAACAGACATGTTGCAGTCTAATCATTAAGTTCACCATCTCTACCAACGAAGCAATCCATATGTCACCATTTTCTATATCAGATAAAGTACGAGTATTCATATACAATTGTTCCCCCCTTTTTTTTCTTTACACTGTTTCATTCAGACATAATTAAATGTCCTCACATTCACGTGCCTGTTAAAAACCAAAAGTAAAAGTCTGAGAGATGCAGAGCATTGCAAGAATTTGTTCTTTTTTCAAGCTGATGCAGAAACTCCAACAATGAGTGGGGCGCTAGGTGAATAACTTCAAAGGATGCATGTGGAATCCCACGCAGTTGTTAAAAAGGTTTGTTTTTTTTTTTTCATTTGAAGTGGCACTGAAACACATGTTTAATATGTGTGACAAACGATCATTGCAATTTCTCCTGGCCTGCTTGAATCTTGATGAAACAAACTTAATTAAGGATTCGCGCAGACCCACAAGCACCTGTGAAAATCTGTTCAACCTGCTGGTGTTTCTTCTTCCCTTTCCTCATGTTCATAATGTCAGTCCTGCTAGGCAGATGACTGTCACCATGGCCTCTCAATGCTGACACACACACTTCGCTCTGCAGTGGAGGTGATGTTGGTCATACTTTGTTTCTTGCATTTGTCAGGAGAAGGTGGGTCCCTAGAGCATATTCTGAGGTTTGTTCTTCTCAAACACAGGACTGAAGGCATGAAAGGACACGCATTAGCTTCTTCAGTGTGTGGGCCATGAAACATCAGTGACCAGTTATTATTCTTGTAATTACCACCTGCTCCAAGAGTAAAAGAAAGGTGGTATACATCCATACTCACATGTGGTCACAGAACTACCTCCAAAAGAGTTTCTTCTACACTCCACCCTCTCTTTTTTGCTTGAATCTTGGCAAGCTCAACCGTCACTTCCCTGCCTGGGATCCAATAAAGTGTAGGGACCCACTGTAGGTTCGCCGGCAGTCACAGTTGCTCTGTTACCTCCTGGAGTTTTTCTATCAGACAAGGCAAATTTGCAGGACCACTGGATCCCTGGACAGTCAGCATATCAGAGATGAAGAGGACATGGACGTCGTTCTCCCTGTTGGCATCCCTGCTATGGAAATGTGTGATTCTCAGGCAGACCTACCTACATCCCAAAATGCTCTTCAATACTTTTCCCACCAGCAAAAGCCATTTTCCATAGATCGGATCTTTACCAATAATGTTGTGATTCACACAAAGCAAACTTTCCCCCAAACCCCAACACACACACACACACTCGCTGTGTCTATACAAATGAATAATTGATATACATGTATATAATGTTGAATACTTTTGTGTGCATTTTACACTGAAACTTTGCAACCTTCTTCTTTGATGAACTATTTTTGCTGATATGATAATCACTTTGATCAGTCTCACAGGCATATTTGTTTCACTATCATGCCTTCCATCTTTGCGCCACTGAAAATCTCACATAAACCTGTGCCGGAAGCAAAGACTACTTAAAGCTTGACATTGTTGGCAACCAAACTGTTGAACAAATCAAGCAGCACTGTTGCTGCAAGCACAAAAATTTTCTTTTTTTTTCAATCACATGAAAATTACAATTTTTGATATATGAGCATATTTCCAAAGTTTTATGTAAATTATTGTAGGCTTTACAAAAAAAAACAAAAAACCCCCCAAGGATGGTGTGCTCAGGAGACATAACGTACATGCCCTCTCCTCAATGTATATTCTCGCTCCTCCATTTGCCACAACATTGCACTGAGCTCGTGCACACTGGGAGTTATGTCCTGCTTGCTAATGCTCCAATCCTGGTTTAAAAAATGAGGTCCATGATAAAAAAAAAAAGGTAAAATAGAGCTTCCTAAAACAGATGTCCAGAGGAATAAAAACTGGGGGAAAAATTCAGGCAAATCAAAGCAGTTGCAAACAGAAAGAATAGTGACAGAACATACAGGTAATTCACCACATCTAGAATGTAAAATGATTACTGAAAAAAAATGTATCAAAATTCATGGCAACTGATGTATCATTTTTTTCCTTAAAAATGAAAAACAAGTAAGTTTCTTAAGTGAATTTTTCTTATGTGGTAGTATCTAACAAGCTACAGTTTGCAGCCACTGTTGTTTGAATGCACATAAAGAAATTGAAAAAAAGAAGAAACACAATTGAGAACGACCATCAGCAGATAACTAAATTTGGAAATCTAAGGACTCTAATTAAAAAGATAGAAAGTCTTTATATCTGACATGGTAGATGCGCATTTGATCACTTGAGAAAACCAGCTGCTGATTGGTTGGTTGTATGTTTGTTTGTGTGTGTGTGTGTGTGTGTGTGTGTGTGTGTGTGTGTGTGTGTGTGTGTGTGTGTGAGCATATGTATGCTTATCATTCTTGCCTCTTCACCCCCTCTCCCCACCAACACACACACACACACACACACACACACACACACACACACACACACACACATCATCATCATCATCCCTTTTTTTTTAAAAACAGAATTTAAAACACTTATTCATATACCTAACCAGCCAACTGTGCAAGTTCAATTTTGGTATCATGTTTGTGTTATATGCCCACTACAATTACCACAGACAACAATTAGTTGAAGTCAAAGAGAACTTCTAGCAAGTACAGCAAATCAGCTAGAGGTTTTAAAGAACTGAAAATCATGATACAATTTCCCCAATCTACATTTTTTTTTTATTGCTTTATCGGTATAAGTATTTCTCTTCTTGCCTTTCTCACATGATGATGGTGTTGATTATGATTATGACAATGGTAGTGGTGCAGACAAAGGCAAGGATGATGACTAATGGCACCATCATCACCAGCAGTAATAAATCCTTCATTCATCAGTGCCACCTTCAGTATCCTCTTCCAAATCAGTACCATAACTATCTCAGTCACCAAGTTCTTGGATGATTACTTCAAATCTCGCACCAAAGCTATTCTGAACATTCTATGGCAGTCATACTGAGGAGAAAAAAAGATTCAATTCTGAATACTACTGATGTTCTTCTATAAGGCAAGCTGAGCTGCAAATCTTAGTCCTCTTTTTCCTTCATGAACAGGGTTGGGGCATCCTCTCTCCTTATGACCGCTGGATGAGCAACAAACGTTCACCAGCATTACAGCATCAAAAATAGCACCATGCACCAAAAATCCATTCCCAAAATAAAAAGTGAAGATAAAAAATTATACCGTTTGAAGATTTTTAACAACAACAACAACAAAAAAGTAAATGCTGTCATGTTTTTCTGTTGTTTATAGTTTTTTTTCCAGATTTTTTTAAAAAAGCAAATCTGTACACGACTGAACAACCAATAACACAGCTCTGTTTTTTTTCTAGTCTCTTCCTGCTTTTTATCCAAGATTAGTAGTATACTTTAAAAAAAAACAACTGAAAATCAATATCATGCCAACGCATTCTGATTTTCACACACTTTGATTAGGTGTGACTACTTCTCACACACCAGGCCCTTTAACAAAACGATTAAAGCCATCAAATCAGCTATAAAGCCCATTCATAAGGCATATGACCACAATCATAACCAACAGAAGAGAACTGAACCGCTCATGTTGGGTGACAACGGCCTTACCATAACCGACAGATGAAAAACAGAACCACTGCTTGTTTTGAGTTACATGGGTCTGGCTGTTGTTCGATTTCAAAATGCCTCATCATTTAGTTACAGATGGACGCACCCACAGCACTCAAAACATTTCTCTGGTCCCCTGAGAAACTGACAGGAAGAAGAGGTGGGTGAAGTAAAAGCTTACAGAAGGAAAGGCAGAGTATTCCACACAGCAAAATGAATACAGAAGAAGCAACAACAAAACTGCTGGAGAGAAACAGCCAGGAAAAATACTTTTTTTCCTTCTGGTGACGAAGTACACACGCCTCATTATTTTTTCCATGTTTGCGGTCCTGTCACATAATGGTCCACCACAAATGACTGAAGAAATCAGTGGCCATCAGTCTTACCACATCTAAGTGCCTAGTAAAGTAAGAAGACAGGCACAATCAATAAAATGGAGCCAACGACTCGGCAGGTTGGTGGAGCGTTGCATGCAAAGCACTAGGGAACTGGTGATCCCAAGCTCTAGTATAGCTTTCTCCTGACCCATCATTTCTTCTCACACTGAGAGGAATACTACAGAGCAGTCAGTGAAGGAGGAAGAGATCAAGCACAGCAAATGGTTTGAGCATGTGTGCAGTACACTGGATACAAACCATTGTTTTAATCATATCTGTTAAAGGAACAATGACCAGAGGAATTTCAAGGCCCCAACACAGCAACCATATAAATGCATATCACCAAGCAACTTCTGTTGATGTATTAAACAACAGATATCACTACTACTAATTAAAGCTTCAAAGTAATGTTTCATTATTTTAATTTTGCTGTTAGAAGAGCAAAAACGAAGAGAAAAAAAACGGACTCAAAGAACAAAATGGAAACAGATTAAATAAATGCGAATAAACAAAAGAAAGAAAGCAAGGCATTTCATAGTTACAAACTGGAAAAATAAATCAATATAAACAACAACAAAAAATTCCCCAATCTCAAAGCTCCACCGACCAATGAGTTTCGTGTCAGTCCAATCCTCGTCACCATTTACTCTTCCACACAGACCATTTTTCAAGGGGATGGGGACAGAGATGGAAGGGAGAGAAAGGACACACTTAAGTCACAGCAACTGTCTTACTACCTTGGGCTCTTTACCCCTAAAGATGCATTGGCCATCAACAACAACTCTCCACTTTGGAGTTCTCCATCTGCCTCTGTCCAGTTGCTTCCCTTCCTCTTTAACTCAACCTTGGTGTCTCTATTCCAGCCACTTCTGAGCTGTCTGCAACACAAAATAGATAAGATGGGCAGTGGGAGTGGGAGGAGGGGGTGACAGGGAGAAGAATTCCAGAGTAAATAGGTCATCCATCCTGCCTTTCAAACAAACCGATACTTAACACACAAAATAAATCTAGAAAGGAAAATGAGGAGGGGTCGTGTGGGATGACCCCAGCTGTCTTCCATACACATACTCATAAAAGAGAGGACGAGAGGGAGAGGAAGGGAGGAGAGGGCCAAGCTCAGGTCACAAGACCTGACTGGCTGCACTCTGACTCTGGTAGATGACTGCCCCCACAAAGTTGACCCCTGCAGCGATGACGAAGACGGGTAACCACCGTCCGTCAGACTGCGTCACCAGCTCTGCTGTCAGTGGTCCACATGTAATACCTGGAATTGTCGCCTGTGCACACAAAAATATCAAACGGAATCAATCCCAGTGGCAAATCAACAATATAACATTGACAATAATTGTGACAATGCAAAACAGAATCAATGCCACTGGCAAACCAACAATATAACATTGACAACAATTGTGACAATGCTAAAACAAACATGTAAAGAAAATAATATAAAGATATCACATAAAATACTGAGTCAACCAACACTAATCAAAGACAAAATTTTCGAACTGGCAGCCTGGAAACCTCCATCAAGTAAAATTCAAAATATCTACCCCCAAGAAATGCTCCGATGCCAAAAAAAACTTACGCCTCAGAGGACAGTTGGGAGGGAGGGTAAGCGGTTCAGAGGACAGTTGGGAGGGAGGGTTAGTGGTTAGGGTTTGTCCCAAACAGCCCAGAAAAAACAACAACGATGAATGGAGGGGATGGAGAAGGGAGTGTGGCAAGGGGTTGAAAGGGAGGGAATGGGGGATTGAGGGGGACAAAATGACCTTTCTATGAGCTGCTGTTCTTATCTGCCACATCCATCTTCTGGATTTACGAAGACAGGGGTAGTATGGAGGGGAGGGTGGAAACAGGAGGGGACAGAGGCGAGGTAGCTGGGCTTTCTTGGGAAGAGAGGACACGCAGAGGAGGGACACAAAAAAAATCATATGCCACAAACCATATGAGAAAGGAGGATGAGGTGGGAGTGGGGGTGGAAGGAGAGTGAATGGAGGAAGGGTGGGAGGTGGATGGGAGAAGATGTGAATGAAGGGGAGAATGGGACTGTTCTCTGAGAGTATGGTTCTCTGTACTTTTTTTTTAACACAGCAGTATCAGGAACTGTGGGAAGAGCTAAAAGCACGGCTGCTGCATCTGCAGAAGCTAGATATCTATGTCCTGACTGTCAAGTCCTCCAAGCTGTCTAAATGTTGAGTGTTGACAGATAAGAATCATGATCTATTTGGATTATCTACCCTGAACATATGTATTACTTCCCTTCTGCTTCTAGCCCAAAGGGTGCAAGGTTTTACTGATGCAGATTCATTCACAAATTCCATCACACAAAGTGATATAAGTTCTAAAGACTTAGAGTGATCAACGATGTGAATGAGGCTGAAATGTGTCCGACTACACATCGACTGAGTGGAGGAAAGAGGCTTCCATTGAGCATTTGTGTGTGTATGTGTGCGTGTGTGTGTGTGTGTGTGTGTGTGTGTGTGTGTGTGTGTGTGTGTGTGTGTGTGTGTGTGTGCATGTGCGTGCGTGCGGTGTGGTGTGGTGTGGTGTGGTGTGGCGTGATGTGGTGTGGTGTGGTGTGGTGTGGTGTGGTGTGTGTGTGTGTGTGTGTGGCAGTGAGAAACTGACCCTATGGGGGACACCAGTAATAGCAGTAAATGTCTGCAGAGTCAAATATCTGTGTGTACAATACAGGTATCCACGTCACAATCAAATCCTTATTGTCTTACAGCTTGCATCTCAGCAGAGCTATGCTTTAGTTCAGTAAACAAGCAATGACAACAATTTCTTCCTTGGAATGCAGGAGTCGCAACCATTGCAGAATTCTGTGTAAATATTGTATTTTCACAACAGTCTACGCATTTTTCAAGATGGTCTGTGACCCATGGATGCATTCTGAGATGGCTGCCTTTTCACTGAAAAGTTAAACAGCTTGATCGCTGATTTCCTCCTGCACTTACTGATTTTTTCTAATCTCCTAGCAAAGTTTCTGACATGCAGAGGTATCCAGTCAGAGCAAACACGGTCAGTTCTGGACAAGACGGCACTGCTTTGCTTGCAAACAAATTCAGCGGCTCTGCTGGCAACAACCGACTGCAAACTTCATTTCCACCATTCCATGCAACACTAGAGCTGCTGGGTGGTCTTTCGTTCTGTGCACAGTTTTGGATTACGATCCGATTCTTCAACACTGGCAAACTATGCACTGGCCTGGCCATTAAGCAAGGTGTCATATGAATGAGGCTTTAACCTCCAGAACAGAATAATAACTGCCGAGAATCATACCTTGCCAACAGCCACATGGATGACCAAAGTGCTGTTGTCAATGATGACCCCATTTTGTTTTTCCAGGAATTATTTTTTAAAGCTAGGTTATCACTTTGCCTACACCCAAGACAACTTGCTTATGGTCTAAAACAATAAGACGACTTGCAAAATTTGAAGACCCAGGTTGACAAATTACTCCACTGAACTATAGCAAGGTTTGCAGTGCAGAGGAAGAAGAAGTGGCAGACACCTTTTTTTTAACAATCTATTTTCAGAATATCTGTGTTTATGGACCAATGGTTGTTTGCTTTTTTTTAACAGAATGCATTTTCTTGTCTGGACCCCATTTTTCTGCCAGCAGTGCGTCCCTAATATGCAAAATGGCAAAAAGCATTTCAACCCTTGAAATTGCTGGAATCAATCTATTATTTACTGTGTAACATTTCTCATTCACAAACATAAAGTAAGGTGAAACATCAGGGATGAAAAAGATGAATTCAAAGTGTGTCTTTCATATTAAAAATACACATGCAAGGACAATGCTATCTGCACAATAAGTACAAAATAGATTCATCATATACTTCTTGGTATAAAAATTGATTTGTCATATACCTGAAGGCCAGTTTATCAGCAATGTCTTACAGGTATGTGAATTTGTCTTTCATTTGGTAATGAGAGTAACTCTATGTTTCCACTGGATTATATCAGCACATCTGTCCTCATTCTATGTAAAAGTTCAGAAACAGGTCGCCAAAAAATGAAGTGCAAAGATGTCAAATGCTGTCACATCACATCTCTGGGTATAAAGAACTGTCAAATTTTTACCACCTAAGCTGAGATGTGCCAGAGATGGGAGATCAGATGCATGTACAAAAAACAAGACAATGCACGCTCACACAGAAAGACACACACACTCACACACGCACAATTGTTAACACACACACACACATACACAAAATAGATAGATAGATAGACAGATAGATAGAAAGAGAGAGAGACACTCACTCACTCACTCACTCACTCACACACACACACACACACACACACACACACACACACACACACACACACACACACACACACACACACACGCACGCACACACAAATATAGAAGTACATGAATAACATCAAAAAAGGAAACCCACTCACAAGAGTATTGGATATGGCAAAGGTGATTCCAGCATAACTGGGCGCAATCTCAGCATGGTTGCTGAGGTGACCAGAAGAATTGCAGGCACTCAGTCCCAAGGATACAGACACAAAACTGCAAAGAAACCGGCAAAGAAAAAATGACAAAGTGACTTGATTCCCAACAGTATTTATATATATCTATAAAAAAAAACATTTTAGTACATACACACACACACACTCTCACACAAGGACACACATTTATGAGATCCCGTTTGATATACTATTAGAACACCTGATCTTGTTAACTGTCTTGGTACTGCAAGTTTTTTCCCTTGCTTTCCCCCACAGATGGGCTTTTTCAAATTCTTTTTATGAATTAGTATTAAAAAAAATTTCAAAAAATCATATAAAAGCCAGTCATAGCAGCGCAACGGAATTTTCATAACTAGTTAATACATGCCATTGCTGCTTTATATGACTGCTTTGTGACTGCAAGGAATCAATGGTTAAACAACATTCTGGGCACAAGTCAATCACAACCATTTGGATGGGGAATAGATTCATGCACACACAGACGAGAGCAGAAAGATCTGCATTGTTTGGTTCCATTTCACAGAAGACTGGTGAATGGTGCTAATATTAGTTGTAAACATCATATGAACATTGAGGTGCCAGTCCAAAAATTCAAAACTTTCCCAACACCAGATCAAAACTGTCTGGAACGTTTGTAAACTGAACATTCCTGATCTGAAAATTCAGTCAGTACAGAGAGAATCAACGAATCAGTATATACTTGCCTTGCTGATAACCTTTTTAATTGATAATCAATGTTTACACTAAGCATAAACTTCTCTTCAAGAGTAAAATCTGTCAGAAACTAATCTATTTGCATTATCTTATCACTTTTTAAAAAATATATAAATGAATATTTCAAAATGTACATATGCACATAAAAAAATGTGTCTACACACACCCATACATGCAACAATATTAACAAAAAAGTTTATCTTTAAAATGTAGCATTACAAAATTTGCATGGTAATTACAACCCCTTACATAAGATGCATCCAAACTGCTGAAATTAACTCTGAATCAAAGAATACAAAGCTTCCATAACAACAGAAATTAAGAGCCACCTTCCAAATTATCCACAGAAATGATCGAACCAGGACATCCCCTTCTAGTTTTCCTGCTCATCATTTTCATATCCATACAGAAGTTTACACTAGTGTGCACTATTAAGTGTATTTACACATTAGTGCAGTCACGTCAAGTGGAGTCCAGTTTACACCAGTCTAACACAATTAATCGGTTTACTCTGTCACATTTGGCAGCCTTGACTGACATTCTACAATTAACATGTTAAAACTGCACGCTTAACTCAATTTCAACACCATTCCAAGATAACCTTGAGTAAAATTTTCAATTCACTAACAAGCAATATTATATTTTCTCCACCTCCTTAACACACAAATAAAAGGGAAGTCAGTTCACAGCTACGGTTTGCTTCCTATTTTCAGAATGTTAACATGAAATGCAGCAACTTTATCCAGAACATCAGCCATGATAGCAGGCGTGTTTCATCTCTTGTGATTGATCTCTTTCAGAAAGTTGTTGTGCTCATTTTGCTGTGCAGGCTTTTCTAACGTTCACTTGTTATTTGTTCCAGTTCTCACACACTTCCTACAGCATTATTAGTCAAGCATGATGGTTGGTTAACATAACCAAATTTCTCCAGACCCCTAAAAAATACAGTAAGTGGACTTCACTGTATAATCAATGACGGCAGCTGGGCTGGCAGGATGAAAGGGAAAGGATGTGTGATTTTGATTTGGATGGAGGTTGGTTGGCTTTCCTTTTTCTATTAGGGGTAGTGATGGGTTATTACAGTGAAAGTACATGTCAAACACACACACACACACACACACACACACACACACACACACACACACACACACACACACATACACACACACACACATATACACACACACACATGCACACACTCACACACACACACACACACACACACACACGCACACACACACACACACACACACACACATGTACAAGTGCATTCGGGGGTGTGCTCACATGCAAACACTTGCATCAATATAAACACAGACTCACAAAACAGCCAAAGGCAAACTGTTGACAGCACTGAAGAAGAGGATGAACAATCCTGGCCCAAGGAGGCCAACGCAGGTCATCAATCGCCGCACTGATAGCACTGTCCATTTCTGAGCAATCAGCGAGTCCGCAAAATGACCAGCCGCTGGACATAAAATGTAAATGGATATTCAACACATAAAAAATAAAACTTTTACACTGAGTTTGAGTTTCAGTGAGCGTGTGTGTGTGTGTGTGTGTGTGTGTGTGTGTGTGTGTATGTGTGTGTGTGTGTGTGTACGTGAGTACGTGTGTGTGTGTCAGACCATGAATGTGTGCATATCTGTGTGTATGTGTATGTGCTTGTGCATGCATGTGCATCCGCCCATGTATGCATAAGCGTGTGTGTGTGCATTCTTGTGTGTGTGCGTGCGTGCATATGCATATACATGTGCATATGCATATGCATGTTCGTGTGTGTGAGTGTGTGTGAGAGTGTGTCTGTCTGTCTGTCTGTGTGTGTGCGTTCCCTGTTTGTTTGATTGTTGATTGGTTTTATTATTTGGACTTGCTTTCTGTTTTTGTTGCATTTGTTGTTGTTGCTCTTCTGTAAGCAGGTAGGGGTTCTTAATTCCTGTAATCACAAAAGTCCATCAAAAACAAACGTAATGAACCGCCTTATTTCTGATTAGTAATAATTTTACACAAATCCTCCAGACCTCTCCATACACCCATACACCCACATTTACTCACTCTCCCACAGTCTCATCATAAGCAGGCCACAGGAGCCGTTAACAAAAGACATCCTGCACACCCCTGTCCCATCAATCAACGCCAACGCACATAACTCACCAACGCCGACTAAAGAGTTCATGATATAAGGCACTGCGGTGAACATGATGGAACCTGGGCTGGCTCCCAGGCTGCGGGTAAGGTAGGTGGGGAGCCACTGCATGATGATGTAGTTGGACCAGTTCATGCAGAAGTGGGCAATGTACACCGACCACAGCGCCCAGTGGGACACAAACTCGCTCCACCTCACGTTGGTGTTGTTGACCTGCGGAATGAATCAATCCCTCCACTGCTCACCACAAAGTCATATTCCATTTAAACAGGAAAACTGATTATGTCCATCTGAATTTATCGTTATGTGTATCACTGTCAACTACAGATATTTAAAAAAATATTCCCCAGATCTCAGTCAGTAACAGGAACACTGGTTATGTCCATCTGAATTTATCATTATGAGTATCATTGTCAAGAACAGATTTTTTTGTGTGTGTGTGCAAATGAATGTTTCCCAGATCACGGTCACAGCCTTTTTTTTTTATACCTGTTCTTTGTAACATGTGAAGAAACATTAAGTCTATCCACACACAGTCACAAACTGTCAGAGAAGCTGGGATCTGAGGTCAATTTTCTAAATTATATAAGTTGCGTACAATCAATAAAAGACTATGCAAAGAAAATGTCAATAAAACTTGACAGTAATACCAGTAATGACAGAACATTAGCGTTACAAAAAATTTGTAGCGCTACCAAAGGGGCACGCATTCACTATGATATTATGATAGAAGACATTGAAGTTTTATACATCAGCTCTTTTATGAAATGGGAACAGCGCCTTAATACACCTATTAATTGGACAGACGTACTAAAAAGAATTAAGAAAATAAAAGAAATAAAACTGAAATGGTTCCAGCTAAAAATATGTCACAGAATTCTGGTAACTAACAGTATTTTGAAAAAATGCTGGTTGTGAATAGTGAAATGTGTAATTTCTGTAATAGAGAGAAAGATTCAATTAGTCACTACTTGTGGGAATGTGAATTTGCACATACTTTCTGGAAAGAACTTGAAAATATTCTAAAAAGTAAGTGTTCACACTGTGAAAGATTGTCATTTAATGTAGAGCTTATATTGTTTGGCACTGATGAGAAAACAAAAACAGATGATATGCTAGACTTAATCATTTTAATGGGAAAATATTTCATATACAAATGTAGAATTAATAAGATGAAACCTAACCTAATAATGTTTCTAAAGGAACTATGCTACAGACATAAAATTGAGAAACATATGTACTCGATGGAGATGAATTATGCAGAATACCGGACAAAATGGTTTCCATACATAAAATTAATACAAGAATAATGTTAATAATGCATAGAATATAATTCCCTTTGTTTTGCATGTTGTCCGCGACCTTGGGAATCAAATGGAACAATATGAATGAAATATGTTTATGTAACGTATTTTCTCTAAATGTCATGATGTATCTATGAGGGCGCTATGTGACATGTTACATGACTTTGTTTGATGTTTTAAATACTGTCGCTGTTGTCCAGTGAAATACTTTCTTTATGTGTGCCTATTAAAAATTTAAAAAATAAAAAAATAAAAAAGTCTGTCCACTTGTTTATTCACTTACCATGCTTGCTGACTTATTGTTTATCTTCCTCTATTTGACTGTTGTGTTCATGTTACTTTGTTAGGGCAGCATCCCTTTTTTTTCCCCCCTCTGTTGCTTACTTTCCCTCTCCTTCCCCCTTTCCTCTCTCCGCTTCCTTTTCTCCCTCTCTCTCTCACTTCTATTCTCTTCCTCTATCTCTTAGTCTCACTCCTCTCCTCAGCACTGTTTTTTTTTTTATGCATGACCTTTAGTTCTGGTTATACTGTTTGTGTTTGTGCATGTGTTTGTGTGTGCATAGATATGCCAGTTTTTCTTCTGACTGAATGTGAATTATGATGATGTAAATGTTGCTTTTTTTCAAAGAAAAGAACCTTCATAGAAGGTGCACACACAAAAATGCGAATTAACTGCTTCTTGAGTTCTGATGTTTTGGTTTGTTAAGGGTGTTCTAACCAGCCTAGTCCTTCTCATGAATAAAAATTCACAAATAAACAATTACTGCTTTTCCAAACATAATCCATTCCTTTTTTACCCCAACTTCTCAAAGGAAACTTAAAGGCACATGTATCCAAAAAGGATAACATTCTTATTCAAATTCGGTATGCAATGATACCAAAACAATACCAATTCAAAATAATTTGTTGTTAATTGACAAACACAATCTACACAACAATGAATAGTGACGCTAACTTCGTTTGCAGCCTTTTGGTTTAGAAGCTATCATCATTTCATCCCCAAAACACAAAGAATTCTGTGGTAAGTCAACCAGAAACACCATTTTAGTGATACAAAAGGGTCATAATTTTTTCATAAAAAAGCATATAAAAAACAAAACAATTGGTAACCCAAAGTAATACACATCATCATATTCCAAACAGGCTAGAAAAGAAAAAAATCATCACCCTAACAGAGAATCAAATTTTCTCTTGAAAAATGACTACAAGAAAACAGAAAAAAAAAAAAACAATTCTCATCACTAACTTTGGGCGGTTCAACAAATTCCTCTTCCAGATCCAGTGTACTACGCTTTTCAGTGTAGAGTGAGAGCCAGGCAAGTAACCACAGTAATCCTCCCACTCCAAACAGGTAAAACATCCACTGCCAAGGTAAATGTGGACATACCTGCAACACACAAAAAATGTACCGAAACAAGACCTCAAATGAGACTGACTGCTTGCACAAGTTCGCAGTCTCTACATTAGACACGGATGCTCACGGATGCTCATGCACGCCAAGCCAAACGCCACACACACACACACACACACACACACACACACACACACTCACACTCACACACACACACACACACACACACATTACACACACACACACACACACACACACACACACACACACACACACACACACACTCATACTCTCTCTCTCACACACACACACACATACACACACACACACACACACACACATGGACAAACAAAATGCTATGCTTACCAATGCAGCAACAGTCTGACCAATGGACCCAAAAGCCACCAAATATCCAAATGCCCTTGAACGTTCTTCCCCAGGTATACAGTGAGCAAAGATGTGAAATATTGTGGGCAAACCTGTGTAAGCAAAAGATTTTATTTCCATACGTTATTTGAAGCACAGCATTTTTAAGGTATAACATATTTTCAACAAAGCCAATTTGGCATCCATACAGTACTAATAAAATTAACAACAAGAACAACAACAAAATTATATAAAATTCTGCATTCTATTGTCTTTATTAATTTCAATTTAACCGATTCACAGCAATTTGAAGTCTGGCCAAGGTCAACTGTCATCATAAGCAAAATTGCTTTTAAGTGAATTTTTCCACACAAATGTTTCATGTCAAAATAACCAGCAGATTTTGAGGAATACAAAGATCATATCCAACTCCTTCAAAATATTCAAGCTTTGTGATTACACGTCCAGGACAAAATCGTTCAGAAATAGAGTCAGTTTTGTTTTGCTGAGAGGTTCCAAAATAGGTATAAAAAAAAAGAAAGAAAGAAAGAAAAAGTAAAGAAAGTAAAGAATGATTCTGAATATCGCATTAGAATATTTCAGATGTTTATAGTGGAGACAACAAAAACTCAAAAAATTCCCTTAACAGGTTTGCAATCTTTAGTGTTGTTGACAGTGTTTGCCTTGTGCACCAAAGCAAGCTATGTGATTTTCTATTGGGTTGATTTTTTTTGTGCCGTCCAGAGTCACATACAACTAAGAAAAGAAGAAAGGGAAAAAAGAGAAAAAGGAAAAAAAAGAAAGAAAAAAAAAAAACTATATTAAAAAAAAAAAAAATTGATTATATGCAAACTAGGAATTTATCTATTAGAATTACTAGATCTATCATATAACACTGGAACAACAGTTGTTTCAGGGTTTTTCCCTTATGAATCACAAAAAACATCACCAAAAAAACCTGATGATTGGTCTTAAAAAGAAACAAAATATTATCAGCTGAGTCAAAGCAAACAACCAATTCAGAACCGATTCTTTTTTATTAATTAGATACTAAGCATCCTGACACTTTGCCCAGTAAATTTCCTAAATGTCCTCTTGATATTCTGTGAGCTATGACATATCCCCTAAACTACTGCTCTTCATGCCATGCTCTCATGGTGACCAAAGATTCAGTTTCCTCACTATGTTCATGACATGAATGGTTACTGTCAAATTCTTCAGTTTCATAGAATCAAAAAGTTCACGTGAGGGGGGCAAATCATTGCATGAACACTGAACTGCTCTCAGGAGAAGAACACTCACTCATTCTGGCTCCACAACTAAGCAATTATTGTTGCCAGTATGCGGTGTAGTATGTGTTGTCCTGAGTGTGCTTGGGTTCGAACAGGCACCACTATACACCATCCAAGTAACTCAGCTGTCAGCAGCAGTGCAGCGTCTTCAAGTGGGTTGCCTCATGACTGCATTTTCTGCGGACTGCTGGTGCTAGCACAACAGCAGAAAGAGCCTGGGTATGGGTATGTATGAGAAGGTTGGAGGGGAAAATGCCACAGGACGAATGCTGAAGTTGAGGCAAGTAAAAAAAGTGTTTTCTGGACAACTCACCTTACAATGTTCACCATATTCTAATCTTTACAAAATCTTAATTACTTTTAATGACCGTCTAATCTTTTCAATATTTTTCACACATGCACGCATGCACCCATGCACACCACATGCATGCAAGCACACATGCATGCACACGCACACACTGAAAAAAAAAAGAGAATAATCTGAATTCAAGAATAACACCTTTTTTTTTTAAATAGTTAATGTGTATGAATCTTAAAGCCATTCACAATCACTCACCAACACCCTCCCCGAGTCCAAGAAGCACGCGAGAAAAGATGAGAGCATGAATGGAATGTGAACAGAGTGGCACAATGATGGTCGACAGTGACCACAGCAACACAGCCACAGTCAGCACACGTTTCCCACCATAACGTTTGGCTGCACTGCCACCAACAACCTGCAACAATTCAACAGAGTGATTATGAAGCAAATCTTCCACAGCAAAATGGATTTTCAGTTATCTACCTTGATCATATACATCTGCACCTACACTTCAACTGCAGATAATATAAACATGATAAATCACAATGTTATTAGGGGTTGACCGTTGCTACACCTGTGTATGCATGGATCTAGAACCTTATTACTATTATCACATAGTCTACAAACACATTCAGATAGTTCTACACAACATGAAAGGGATTCAAGTGAGCAGTTTCCAATCTTTCGAGATACCTGTCATGGATATGTAGAGTGTATGCATCAGTGTGTGTGTATGTGTGTGTATATTTGTATGTGTACATATGCATGCAAATGTTTCTGTGCGAGTGTGTATAATAGTGTGTACACATGGTAAGTGTGTGTGTGTGTGTGTGTGTGTGTGTGTGTGTGTGTGTGTGTGTGTGTGTGTGAGCACGTCTATATGTGTGTGCAAGTGTGTGTATGTGTATGTGTGTGTGCGTATAAATGTGCTGAAAACATTTAAGAGCAATTGTTTGTTTTGATATATATGTTGCTTAATTCGGCTTAATTTCCCTACAAATATCAGGTGTCCCTGTGGCTCAGTGGTTAAAGCGCGAGTCATTAAGTGGAAAATGAGCATGTCCAGAGGGTCATGGGTTCGAATCCCAGCCATGGCTCGTCCCAAGATGGGAAAAAAAAGGGGCAGCAGAGGGACATCCGGAGTCATGAACCGGGTGTGGCCCAACCCCCCTAGAGTGTCAGGAGATAAGGGCCGAAACACTTGCTTGAAGGGGGCTTCTCTTCTGAGGACTCTCTGCTGCCACGCTCTCCACGAGTTTCTTTCTACTGATGCATGGGTAAACCATTGACTTCCGGGAATAGGCCGGAGGACGTCCGGGAAAGACCGGAGGACACTGGGAAAGACCAGAACCAAGGGCTCTGTGGGCTGGCTCCCCACTTTGCCTTAAACATGTGGCTACTAAAAATAAAAGGAAAAGATGCTCCCAGGATTCACCGAAAGGGGGAGAGAATGATGAATCCATCGGTGCTCAACCAATCATGACTGCAAATCCCAAACGGACTATGAACATGGACCAAATGGAATATCCATGTGTCTGTGGAAAGCGTTTCGCTACCACCCGTGGCATGAAGATCCACAGAACAAAGATGGGATGTGTGAAGACTCATCTGAATGAGCAGCAGCGCACTGCATCAGCAGATAAGACGTCGGAAGACCAAGGCCAGGATTTAAACCACAGTGCCAAGGACATCCACGCTGTTGGTTCGGATGAGGAATTTGCACAGGCCCTCGATGCCAGGCGCCTGAAACTCAACCTGCCACGAGCAAACGAAACTGAAGATTGGGAGAAACTGGATGCAAAAATCGTCCAAAGACTCGATGCACTGATAGGGAAAAGCACCCTGGAACACAAACTAGCCACATATGGGGACATTGTGTATGCCACATGTAGAGACGCCTATGGAGCAAAACTACCCAAAGAGAAAACACCTCCAAAGAAATCCAGACGCCAAGAAAAGATGGACAAGATCAGGGTCCAAAAGAAAAACCTCAAGATGCAAATGAAGACCGCACTGCCAGCTGAAAAACAAGGCTTGGAAAAACTGTGGAAAGACCTGAAAGAAAAACACAGTGCCCTCAGCAAAGCGGAATCTGCGAGGAAGAGGAAGAGCAAAAAGAAGAAGACACAAGAGCGCTTCTTCAGAGACCCCTTCCAGTTTGCCAGAACACTGTTTGAGCAGCCAAAATCTGGGACCCTAAGTGTGGACAAAGGAGTTCTTGAGCAGCATCTGAGGAAAACATACTCTGACCCACAGAGCAAAGCACCACTCGACATTCAAGGTCTGGTGTGGCCAACCAACCCTGAGGAACAGTTCAATGGCAAGCCTCCAACGTTGGCGGAAATCAAGAAGGTGGTCGACAAAGCCAGAGCCAAATCATCACCAGGGCCAAACGGAATACCTTACCAGCTTTACAAGAAATGTCCCAAGGTGCTGGAGTGGCTCCACAGGCTGCTGCGATCGGCTTGGAGAAACCAGAAGATCAGCGGCCAGTGGATGACGGCAGATGGTGTGTACATCCCCAAAGAGCAAAACTCAAGTGACATTAGCCAGTTCAGGCCAATATCACTACTGAACGTCGAAGGGAAAATCTTCTTCTCTGTCATGGCAGCAAGGCTGACCAAGTACCTGATGGAAAACAAGTACTTGGATGTGTCAGTCCAGAAAGGTGGCATCCCAGGCGTGGCGGGCTGTGTAGAACACGCCACAATGATCTGGGACGCAATCCAAAAAGCAAAAACAGAAAAGAGAGACCTGGACGTAGTGTGGCTTGATCTGGCAAACGCATATGGATCTGTGCCCCATGAGATGATACAGTTGGCTCTTGAGATGTACCATGTGCCAAAGAACATCCGCGACATGCTCAAGAAGTACTTCAATGGCTTCTCAATGCGGTTCTCTACCAAGGAGTACACAACAGACTGGATCAACTTGGAAGTGGGTATTGCAATGGGCTGTGCAATTTCCCCAATACTGTTCGTGCTGGCAATGGAACTCATCTTGAAAGCAGCAACAAACAACGCGAGACAAACAGACCTTGGCGATGGATACAAGATGCCTCCTCTCAAGGCCTTCATGGATGACACTACAGTGATTTCATCCAGAGAAGACGAGACACGTCATGTGCTGGAGAGGCTGGACGACATAGTTGCCTCATCCAGAATGAAGTTCAAGCCAAAGAAATCACGGAGTCTCTCACTGAGGAAAGGAAAAGTGGCCGGATCTGTGGTCTTCAGTGTTGCCAACCAGGCCATTCCAACAGTCACAGAAGAACCAGTCAAGAGCCTTGGAAGATGGTATGATGATACGCTGAAAGACACACAAAGAGCAAAAGAAACCAAGCAGATGGCAGAGGAAGGCTTGGAGACCATTGACCAGTGTGGGCTCCCTGGCAAATACAAGGTCTGGTGTCTGCAGTTCATGCTGATACCAAAGCTGCTATGGCCTCTGATGATATACGACATCTGCACCAGCATAGTGGAGGCAATGGAAGCCAAAATCAACAAGTTCACAAGGAAATGGCTTGGTGTCCCACCCTGTCTGACTGACATAGCGCTGTACTGTCGCCAAGCAAAGCTGAAACTACCCCTGAAATCCATCCTGGAGGAATACAAAGCAGGGAAGATCAGACTTCAAAGCATGCTGGAGGACTCAGGAGACAAGGTGGTAGAAGCAATTAAGCCCCAGCTGAAGACAGGCAGAAAATGGAAAGTTCAAGAGGCGATGGATTCTGCAAAAGAAAGTCTCAAGATCAGAGAAATAACAGGACACACACAGACCAACAGACAGGGACTGGGGGTGACCAAAACTGAATGGTGGTCAAAGGCCAAAGGAAAAGCCAAAAGAGACATGATGATTCAGGAGATGAGAAAAGAAGAAGACCAAAAAAGACTCCAAAAAGCAGTCCAGCAGAGCCAGCAAGGGCAATGGACAACGTGGGAGAATGCACTCCAAAGAAGTCTCACTTGGAATGACATTTGGCACATGGCCCCTCTCAGGATCAGCTTCATTCTCAGATCTGCATATGACCTTCTGCCCTCAAATGCAAACCTGGTGAAGTGGGGGAAAACAGACGATCCTGCATGCCCCCTCTGCCATGAAAAACAAACAGTGGAGCATGTCCTAAGCTCATGTAAAGTAGCCCTGGCCCAAGGAAGGTACACATGGAGGCACAACCAAGTGCTCAAAGAAATTGTACAAGTAGTCTGGGCTAGTACCAACACCACAAAAGGGAAAATCAGGACTCCAAAAGCACCCGCAACATTCTTCACGGCGGGAGGCAGCAAATCATGGCCAAGAACAACAGTGCCACTCGAAACATGCAGGCAGAGTCTGCTGGACGGGGCAGATGACTGGGAGTGCACTGCAGACCTCCCAGAATGGAAGAGTCACCCAGAGATCATCAGCAAGAGTGGCATGAGACCAGACATAGTAGTCCACTCTAAGTCAACCAAGCAGCTGATCATGATCGAGCTCACGGTGCCATATGAGAACAGAATGGAGGCAGCTCAAATCTACAAGACTGAAAAGTATGCTGATCTGGCAAACAGCCTGAGGAGAGAAGGCTATCAGGTCAAAGTCCTCACTGCAGAAATTGGAGCTAGGGGGTTTGTAGGAACGTCTGCATACAGCCTCATGAAACAGCTCTCAGTTGCAGGGAAGGAAAAAACCAGAGCCCTGAAAGCAATGGCAGAAGCGGCAGAGAGGTGTTCAAGCTGGATCTGGTCAAGGAGGAACAAAAGTGAACTTCATAAGGCTTAATTTCCCTACAAATATCAGGTGTCCCTGTGGCTCAGTGGTTAAAGCGCGAGTCATTAAGTGGAAAATGAGCATGTCCAGAGGGTCATGGGTTCGAATCCCAGCCATGGCTCGTCCCAAGATGGGAAAAAAAAGGGGCAGCAGAGGGACATCCGGAGTCATGAACCGGGTGTGGCCCAACCCCCCTAGAGTGTCAGGAGATAAGGGCCGAAACACTTGCTTGAAGGGGGCTTCTCTTCCGAGGACTCTCTGCTGCCACGCTCTCCACGAGTTTCTTTCTACTGCGTGTGTATGTGTGTGTGCGTGTATGTGTGCGTGTGTGAATGTATGTGTATGTCTCTCTCTCTCTGTGTGTGTGTGTGTGTGTTGGGGAGGGAGGGGGGGGGGGGGTGCATATGCACACATGGTAACATTTAACTGCATTTACATGTTTAGTAGATTTATTGATTCATCTGTTCAATTATTGATGTTTATCAGATGACACACTGGTGATATGCCATGAAAGAAACACATACTGGGGTACATCACAGATTCAAGTGAACCTCAGCTTGGTAACCTTGGGCATTTAATGTCTGTGAGTGTGCAGGTGTTGGATGGAGAGAATAAGGAGGTTATCTTGTGCGCAATCCAAAGGCAGAAGAGCTCATGTGGGGTTGGGGACATGGTGGTATATGATAATGGTGTGTGTGGTTGCATGTGTGGTTGCAGGCGTAAGAAGTTATGAAGTGTCTGCTTGTCTGTTCATTAACTTACTAATATTTTTATGTATGTATGCTTTCTAGTCTTACTTTTTTTCATTGCTATTGTTCTTCTTCTTATTCCTGTTACTACTACTACTGCTACTGCTATCAGCTTCATGAGCAGTTACACCCAAATTAATATTATGTTCATCATTATTATTTTAATTTTCACCACAATCATCATCATCACCATTACTATTTTGATTGTTGTTGTTGTTATTATCATTACCGATCGATCTACAGCTATGTTATCTTCAGAACCTTTGTTCCACACACACACACACACACACACACACACACACACACACACACACGTTCACACATAAAAACACAAACGAGCACACACACACATGCACAAACAAGCGCATGCGTGCATGCACACACACACACACACACACACACACACACATGCATGCGCATGTGCGGGTGCACACATGCACACATCACCTACACATACACATACATGTGTATATGCCCTTATGCACAGGCATGCATGTATACATACACACATATATATATACATGTACACATGTGCACTTGCTTGCAAGCAGAAGCATGCATACACAAGCCTGCAGTTCACACACACACACACACACACACACACACACACACACACACACACACACACATACACACACACACACGCACACACACACACACACACACACACACACACACACACAAACCACATACACTGGCATACACACATAGGCTTGTATCCATCCACCCCCATGCACACTCACATACATGTACACACACATGCATACTCACACAAACATACAAATCCCATGATAATACAAACAGATAATGTTCAGTAAGCATCCAAGATCTGACCAGCGCATTGTGAATGTGCAGATCAGACATCTGCTAAATTATATCAATGTGACCCTCGTCTTAAATCCTTTCATCTTAGTCATTAATTCACTTATCCATCAGCTGTAAAGTGTGTGCAGTGTGGTCTTGTAGCTTGGCAGATGTGGTGCTGTATATGACTAGTCCATATGCAGTGGCACCTTACTAAAACTAAAACCAAAATTCATACACATTACTTGAAATCAGGGCACTTCGCCCAGATATTCCTTGTAAATAAATACGAACAGACATAAAACAATATTTCCTGTTAATATCTGCCATATAAGCACTGAACACCACAGTACTGGATTGTTATATCAATAATTCAAAGTCAATAACGGGTGGGAAGGGGAGGGAGAAGCGGGAGGAGGTGAAAAAAGTGAGGGATAAAAAAAAAACTAAGATAGAAGCAGGGGGAAAGGGGAGTGAAATCTGTTAAACATACCAGTAATAAAGAACAATTCATATTTGATGATACATGTCAGTAACTGGTCATTTGTATGCCTTAATGTAGTGCTGTCGCCTGATAATTTGAAACACTTTCTTCTATGTGAAGCTCCTCTGTTGGTTTCCTCAGGATAAATTTTTTTAAAACTGCACAGTGTGTGAATACATACAGGGATGTGAAGTACTGTATAAGCAGTCTTGGTTACGATCATCACAAGAATGAAATTTTAAAAGACAACCTTGAAAAAAGAAAGTGTGAAGAATGTAAACAGTAGTGTAAACACTGCATCTGCATTTTGGTCCAAAAAGATGTGCAAAAGGTCATGCTGTCGAAGCATAACTGTTAGTGTAAAACTATATCATGTCACAAGTGAAATACATCTACCTAATAAAAGTGAAAGTAGAAATAACTGTCATGACATACATTTAAAAATCACACACTTCATAACCTTGGTCTTCATACTTCTTTTCCTAACTTTCTGTCACAGTTGGATTAATCATTAAATGGCAATGACCAAGATCATTACAAAATATAATGATGAAACTTATGTGCATTTGATTCAGTTAAACATTTATTTATGTGCTATCCAACATGCTCATGTTTACCTGACTGCTCATGTAGCCAACTGCAAAGGAAGACAAAACCCATCCTTGGCCATGGAGGTCCCATTTGAAATGATCAGACATTGGCACAATCGCAATCGGCATAATAACTCTGTCAGCAGAGTTTATGAAATTAGCAATTGAGCATAATGCGATGATATGTGAAGGACGAGTGAGCATGGTGTTGGAAGTCATCGCTGCTTGCATGGTTGTTGTTGTTAACTCCCGAGTCTCACAAAACTACTTTCACTCTTGTCATCCACAGAATCAAGACAACTTTTGACACAATTATGTGCGGAAAAAATAGGCCATTAATCCACAGCCTGACTAACCTTGCACTGTTCAACTAATCTACCTTTCTGATATAACCTAAATCATTACGTTTACACGTGATTTTTTGGTAAATGTGTTCACTACTCCGTAGCTTCTTGACGTGGCAGAGGTTCCCTAGCCGCCATGTTTTCTCACTGTTAGCAACAAATAGCAGACAAAATGTCTTTTTGAAAATGTTTCGCGTAATGTCATGCACGACTATATCTAAAAATATTTCTTGCCACCAATGGTGACATCTAATTACAATTACAGTTCAAGATTAGAATTATTATACGGTGTCTAATGATTTGTAATGACATAAGAGATGCAGCAATATGGTCATATGCTTGTGTCAAAAGATGAATGAGAAAACGGAACATGTGACAGCTCGTCGTGCAGACAATGACGACTTAAAATGATTATTAGCTGCAGGATGTTCACGCCATATTCTCGAAAAGAGTTCCACCTCACCGTTTTACCATACACTTGAGAACTGCGTACGTAAAATTTAGAACAGCAAACAAAATACAACATGTAATTAAACAACGTCACCGTAGGAAGAACCGATACGGAGAACTTAATAAACAATAAACAAGTGGGGTAACTCGCTGGCTGCTTTGGGGGTGCTGTTGGATTCTTTTTTGAACCCTTGGTGGTGAGAACACCACAGTATTATAGACTGTGGTGTGTCTCTATTTGACACCCCCCCCCCCCCCCCGCCCCCATCTCCCCCTCCCCCTCCCCCCCCCCCCCCCCCCGCCCCCCCCCCCCCCCCCCCCTCCTCCCCCCTCCCCCCCCCCCCCCCCGCCGCCCCCCTCTCCCCCCTCACCCCTCCCCCCACCCCTTCCCCCCGCCGACCCCTCTCCCCCCGTGTGTTAGGTTTTCTTACGGAGCAAGATTTACCCTGCTTGTTTATTGTTTACTGTTCCCTGCCTCGTCTCATGTTATTAAGAACTTAATAGTTATATCTTCAGAGAAAAAGCCCCCTCACTTCCCTTCGCCCCTTTCCCTTTTGGACAAGTGTTTCAATCCTGAACTGCTTACACTCTGAGGGGGCTGGGCCGCATCCTGGTCATGATTTCTAGATCCCCGTCTGCTGTCAATCCTCTGCACACCTTCGAAGCTGGGGCATCTCAAGCTGTAGCCTTTCTAACGGGTGTTTTCCCCACACAACAAAAGGACACCTATTCAGATTTAGGCCGTCTTTAAGTTAATTGTGTTCCTCTGTGCCGAGATCCAGCTGGAACTCTTTCGTCGGCTGCCTCTGCCATCATGTCCATTGGTACATACCAATCGGTCCCCTGTTCCATCTTATATGACGAGGACTTTTGCTCGGAAGCCAGATTCCCTCGTGCTGCTGGTTAGACTGGCATACTTCTAGTCTTGTAAATGTGAACGTCTTCCATCCTGCTTTTATATCAATGGTACAGCGAATTCAAACAAACTCAGTGTTTTAATCAACCTGAGTGAAGTATGATATCCAGTCTCACACCACTCTTCCTGGAAGTTCTGCTGTGCACTCCCAGTCATCCTGTCCAATCAGCCGTAAACACCACTTCCATGTAGCTGTTCCAGACCGTGATTTCTGGCATTCTATTATATAAAATGTTAATGCTGAAGCGAAGCGTCTGGTGGCATAGTATTTCATCTGGTAGCGCTAATCGCATGTACGACCTCGTTACGCATTTGGTTGTGTCTCCATGTTCACCACCTTCCCTGGATTAGCGTTGCTTTGCATGAACTCTGGACACCGTTGTACCATGTGTCTGAATAATTATTTTAGTGCAAGTAAACAAGTCGATGCCTATGAACAAATAGCATCACTGTCCTTATCTATTATTCACTTGTAACCTCTCCCTGACTCCACCCACAACACCTCACCAAAGATCTCAGTCCTTTCCATCAAAGAAGATACAACGTACAAAACCCGGAAAGCAGAACTGATACAGATCTTTGATTTGGTTAGTATGACAAGTAATTTCAATTATCCAACTTTAGACTGGAAAGGATCATGGTCTAGTCGGAGAGATTAGGATTTCCTTCGGTTTCTTTATCTTTGATTGTTTTACTCCATGGCGTCCCTTCAGCCAGTTTGTGGACTATGTTTTCATAGAATTTATCTCATATTTCTTTCTCATCCGCGGGTGGCAAGCCGAATTTCTGGCGTTCGGCATCGAAAATCTGTACAAATCCCTCGTTTAAACAATCAACATGGATGTCTTTGGCACCGTGGTTTGAATCCTGGTCTTGGTTTTCCGATGTTTTATCTCCTGGTACAGTGCGCCGCTTTTCATTCATCAGGGTTTCCATACGGCTCTTTTTCGTCCTGTGACATGTAGAGCACAGAAGCGGGGTTTACTGGACGAAATAGTTGGCTGGGAGTGCTTGGCAGACCTTCCAGAAGGAGAAGAAACTTTCAGTGATTATTATGAAGAGTAGAGTAAGACTGGACATATCATTTTATTCGAGTTCGCCACAACAACTGATTCTGATTGAACTAACTGCGCCATATGAAAGCAGAATGGAGAAATCTCACATCTGCAAGACCGAGAAGCCTGCCAGTCTCGCCTGCAACTGGAAGGAATCTGGCTTGAAATCCAGAGTTCTCACCGCAGCTCAGTTTAAAGCAAGGGGGGTGGGGGGTTGTAGGCTCATCTGCCTCTCATCTCATGAAATAGCTCTTGATTTCCTCTAAGGAGAGCCATTCGCCCTATGGGCAATGGCAGAAGCAGCTGGAAAGAGTTCCAGGTGGATATTGTTGAAGATGTACAACAGTGAACTTTATAAGGCTTAGATTTCACATTTTAGAACTGTTGTCCGATAGCTTTGTCGGTAAAGCATCTGTCACTGAGATGGCGACAAGGCCTTGAGGTGCACGACCATTCAGGAGGTGACAGTTCGAATCATAGGCGCGCCAGTCAAAAAAAAAACTACGGAGCCATTTGAGTGTCATGATCTGAATCCGGCCTAGTCTTTGAGTGTAAGGAATTCAGCTTCATAAATTGGATCTCAGGTTTGAAGCACTGGCATGGGAAGGGGGGGGGGGGGGGGGGGTCTTCTCTGAAGACCTTGTGCTGTCAGCCTCTCCCTAGTCTTTCTTCGAACTCTTGCACCAACGACCATTGCAAACTCCAGGAGGATCTCTGAAACTAGATTTCTGGGACAGCAAGTGGGACATCGACTGTTCCTCACACGGATGCTTCCAGCTGCTCTTGTCTTGAAGTCGGACTTCAGCTGCAGCCTTCACGACCAGACCCTTGAGTGCATGTCCTCCTTGAAGAACCTATGAAGTCAGCAGTCAGACCTCTCCTGTGGGGCCTCACTGCGACAACGTCTGCGCTAAGATGACCTTCGGCTTCTTGATTAGATACTTGAAAGCAGGCTCCGGGAAGACTAAAGAACTGACATGTAAGGCCTGGATCGCCCTCGCATTGCTGAGTACACCAGCACTGTTTTGGACCCCTACACCAGCAGACTCATCTCAACCATCCAGAAGATCCGGTGAACAGCAGCAAGGGAGGCAGAACCGATGCGTAACCAACGGATTCGAATGACTGTAGAGGCCTGTGCTACGGTGGTGTGCTTCAAAACTCACCATGTTCTACAAAATCCATTCCTGACGGGCACTTAGGTGAGTGTGTAGGGTGAGTTGACTTGAAGACCCTGTCCTTAAGCGGTAGGTCTAGAAGAGGTCACCACAACTTGCAGTATTGGTGTATTCCCTGGCGCACTGACTCCTGCTACCTTTTTTTTTTTTTTTCCAGAGAACCATCCGCGTCTGGAACACCTGACCCCAGACAATGCTATGCACCTCCACCCCCACCCCACCCCACCACCCTCAGCATTTTCAGCTTGACGGTGCTGAGACAAGCCAATCAGTCCCACAGACCACGCTCTCTCTCTCTCTCTCTCAGCTATTTTGTTTTGTTTTGTTTGCTTGTTTCTTTTCACGCTGTGTAAAGATGGAATCCCTAGAGATCAGTAATTGTCAATGACGACTGCGAGAAATTATAGGAAGAAGACACAACCACTTAATGCGAGGTTATCGGCATAGTTTGTGTTTAGATGTGACAATGTTCATGCTCGTAAAGCTACCACATCTGTCTAGAATGAATATTAAATTCTATTTGCACATGTGGTCTTTTTGTTGTTGCTGTGAACACGAGTCAAAAGTTCCAGCAGAAAGAAAATGTTGCTGTGCACGTGTGTCCATTCAGGGCGCATGCGTAGCTTGGAACTGCCTTCAGCGGGGAGAGTCGCCTCGTTTGTTCCATGTTCCTGTGTGTTATAGGTGAATGGGTACCACGTGCTACATCTGTTTAGACTTGTGTGCCTTTACTCGTTTAACCATGAGACCCTCAGTTATGATTTTCTTTCGTGTCGTGGACGATTTTCCTGCCTTCACAATGTCGAATTTTGATTATTTGTCTTTATTTAGTTTTTAAGATGCACTTTTTTCCGGAAAGATTATTCTATAAGCCATGTACACTTTCTCTTAGAATCACGCCCCTTGCGTCAAGATCTGAAGATGGCCGGCAAGCACGCGGCTCTGTCTTTAAAAGTTCTGGCAGAATGTCCTGTAAGCAAAGCTCGGGCATGCGAGATGACACTGCCACACGCAATGGTGAAAACACCTGTCTTTATGCCGGTTGGTACCCAGGGATCGCTGAAAGGGTTAGTTCCTGAGCAGTTGCGGGAGCTGGATTGCCGCATCATCCTAGGCAACACTTACCATCTCGGACACAGACCAGGACCCGAATTGCTAGAAAAAGCGGGAGGACTCCACAATTTTATGAAATGGGACAGGGCTTTGTTGACAGACAGTGGCGGATTCCAGATGGTTTCCCTTTTAAAGCTGGCGGAAATTACGGAAGAAGGGGTGAAATTCCAGTCCCCACATGACGGCTCCACGATGTTGCTGACACCGGAACACTCGATTGAGATCCAGAACACCATTGGTGCCGACATCATAATGCAGCTGGATGACGTTGTGGCCAGTACCGTCACAGGACCCAGGGTGGAGGAAGCCATGCATCGGACAATACGCTGGCTAGATCGCTGCATTGCTGCACATAAGCGGCCACATGATCAGAATCTTTTCCCAATAGTTCAAGGTGGCCTTGATGAAAATCTTCGAAGGCAGTGTGCAAAGGAACTGGTGAAGCGAGATGTGCCAGGATATGCAATAGGTGGGCTGAGTGGAGGTGAAGAAAAACAACATTTCTGGCGGATGGTTACAGTGTCAACTGATGAACTGCCTAAGGACAAACCTCGCTACCTGATGGGAGTTGGTTTTGCAGTGGACTTAGTAGTGTGTGTGGCTCTTGGCTGTGACATGTTTGACTGTGTATTTCCCACAAGGACAGCACGTTTTGGGTGTGCACTTGTATCCACAGGGCAGCTGAGCTTGAAAAGTAAAACTTTTGCCACAGACTTTCGACCGATTGATGAAAAGTGCACATGTTCAACATGTGCAAAGTACACTAGAGCCTATCTTCACACTGTGGCAACCAATGAAACTGTGGCATGTACATTACTGACTGTGCACAATGTAGCCTATCAGCTGCGCCTCATGATGGGCATGCACACAAGCATCATTGAAGGCCGCTTTCCTGAGTTTGTAAGAAATTTCTTTGTTGATATGTTTCCGGAGAAGAATTATCCTGAGTGGGCTGTGGAAGCTCTTGCTTCTGTGAACATTAGTCTGAAGTGAAGAAAAGTGTTTGATCTCATCATTGATTATAGATATGATTTTTTGTTAAGTATTCCGTCAGGTGTTACAGTATACAGGCCACAGTCAACTTGAGAAGACTTTGTAAACTCAGTTATGATTACAACTGAAAGTTGCTTACAGTTAAGTGTGAGACTGAGTTCAGTAAGACAGCTTGAGGGTTATTTTATATGCTGATAATACTTGCGATTGAATTGTGTGTGTGTGTGTGTGTGTGTGTGTTTTTTTTGTTTTTTTTTTAATGTGTTACCTCTGCTCTGTCAGTTTATCTACATGATTATTATTTTGTCCAGATTCTGAATGAAATCATCTAAGCAGTAATTACTTGTGAATGCTTTCAACAAAAAGCCATTTAACTTGTAATTTGGCATTTTATGAATATAAGATTATCATTGCCTATTTGTCATCTCTCAGAATTTTTCTTCTGGGTTTTGAGTTTTAAATCAAGATGCAGATTTGTTCAGTTTTTCATGATAGCTTTTCTTAAGTTATTATAAAAATTTCTAATTTTCAGCATGATACCATTACCAGATCAAATTAATCAATATCTATGAATTTTGCAGCAGAGTTTTATGACTTCCATGGCCAATAGTTGTGGGCCATTAAATATGAGGTAAATTTATGCTAATATTATTGTACAACAGCAGTACAGTTGCTGTCAACATTGAGCATTTAGTGTGACATTCACATAGAAAAATAATGTTGAATGATTACAGAATGATAATGAAGAAAGAGACAGAATGACTCAGTGATTTGACATCAACCGGGTACATAAGACAGTGGTCCAAAAAAAAAAAAAAAATTGTGAACTCTAAATCATGTTGAATGTTTTACAGCAGATACTTACTTAGATACTTGAAAGTACTCTGCTTTAGTTTTTTAAACCAGCAGAACCATTGCAGACTAGATGTGCATAGAGTGATAACTGAATCATGGATAACGTGAGTGTTTTTCTCATCTGTGCCACTCCGGTGGCATCACCCCCAAGGCACTCATTCCAGCTCCCTGTCCACAGTCACACCCTGTCTTGTCCTGTCACAGAGAGATAGATGCAATCTGCAGGGAAAGTCAAATTGTCACGAAGCAACCCACCAGAAGAGACACAGCTCCACTGCCAAGTCGCATGGTGGTATTCAGTGGTGCCTGTTGTCATCCAAGATGTGCAGGGCACTACCTACCAAGCCCCCTGCTGATGAGAATATTTATAAATGTAGTCACAGAGCCAACTGGTGTGAGTGAGTGTTCCCCTCCAAAGTGTACCACCATGTCCTTCCAACGACAGTCTCCTTGGACTCCCAGACACCATTGACCATCAAATTCACCAAGAGTACAGACATCTAGAGAGGAAATTGAACTGAGATCACCTTGAGAGCAGGCCATAAGGGCCACAGAATTTGATACTTTTTTTTTTATGTTGATTGATGAGGCTGATAAAGATGATGCTTTGGAGATCAGTGTTGATCAATGAGAATGATGAAGATGATGCTTTGGAGATTAATGTTGATCAATGAGAATGATGAAGATGATGCTTTGGAGATTAATGTTGATCAATGAGAATGATGAATGTGATGCTTTGGAGATCAGCGTTGATCAATGAGAATGATGAAGATGATGCTTTGGAGATTAATGTTGATCAATGAGAATGATGAATGTGATGCTTTGGAGATCAACGTTGATCAATGAGAATGATGAAGATGATGCTTTGGAGATCCATTCTGGTCTGATTTACAGTGACAGGGCTGTACTTTACACTTCCTTATTAAATTACAATATACTCCAGCATCAATCAGGCATGATAAGTATCATCATAAGTACTGTACAGACACCTGCAGTGTTGGTCAGGAAATTTAAGTAACACTTTCAGACATGCATCCATTAAATGGTTGGAACTCGACTGTGTGGTTTCAGTCTTTCCAACTGAGCCCATAATAAGCTTAACTCTGGTTAAGAGCTGGTCTTGGGCAGAAAAAATCCCACAAATGTGAATGGTTCTGAACAACTGATCCTTGGGAATTGAACCCTTGACCTCCCAGCCAAAAATTTGTGGCACTGACCACCGTACTACAGTGGCTGGTAAAGAGTATTTATTTAATGATTTTTTTTTTTTTACTGCATAAAATGAGCTCCAGTCAGTGAAGAATGTATTAAGAGTTCACAAAATAAAATCTCTTGCAGTTTTTTGTGACTTCTGTGGTCTGGACTAAACAACAGGAGTTTACACGTTGACAAACCTTAATGCACAGGACTCTTGAACATTGTGCATCTTGCCATTATTGGTCAGTCTTTTTTCATTGTTTTCAGCCAGTTCTAATTGAAATGAACAGATATTGAATGAAGTGAAAGGATTAAAGGAGATAAACATTAGAATGTTTAAATGACAACAACAAAAAATGTGTTGCAGTAAAGAAGCTAGCAATTACTTAATTGGTTTGTCTAATGTCTCTCTCTGTATGCCCAGACCAAAGTACATTTGCAGAAAGCTGTTGTTGTTCAAGTTGTATTATATTGTGGGGTGAAAAAAAAGGAGGGGGGGGGGGGGGGGTCAGAATGGATGAATTTAATATAAAAAATACTTTATTCACTTGCTGTAACTTCCTCCTCTCCAACTCCATCCTGTCCCTCCCCCGCATAATCTTTGTCGTTTCTCTTGGTGTATGGGCAGGGAAATGGGGGAACTGAGATTTGATGTATATGTCACAGTGGTAGTGGAGTATGGTCAATAGAATTGTTGGTGGGATGGGCTGTGTGGTTGCGTGGAAAGTGTTACTGCCTGTTGTAAGCTATGTAATGGAAATTTACCTGATTTTGTTTGTTGTACTGTGTATCAATCACACAAGTATGTTATGTCACAAAAAAATGTATAAAGAGGATCATTTTATTGTTTGATGTGTACAGCTTTTCATTCGATATTTTTTTTTTTTCAATCACAGTTCACACACACACATGCACACACACACACACACACACACATACATGCGCGTACACACACACACACACAGTCAGTGGTGCGATGAGACAGAAGAGTTACATGTTTCGGGTTTTTTTGTGTGGGTTTTTAGTTTTTTTGTTTTTTGTTTTTCAGTCTTTGATTAAGTGGATTTTCTACTTTTGTGTTAATGCTGTAGATAAGTTAGTTATTTTACCTCATAGTGTTAACCTTTTTTACCCCGACCCCCCCCCCCCCCCCCCCCCCTTTTTTTTTTTTTTTTCGTCTAATATCACGTAATGTGGAAAGATGTAAAACAGAACAACAACACACACACACACACACACACACACACAGTGACACACACACACACACACACATACACACAAACACACACACAACACACACACACACACACACACACACACAGTGACACACACACATGCACACACATGATACTCACACAAATCAACTTAATTTCATGTATGTTTACACTGTTGACAGCCATCTTTAACACAGACAGATTTTTATCCACAGTTAGATGATATAATGGTTTTAAGTTTGTATCATTACATAAATAATTAGTTTCTTATTTGCTTATTATTATTCTTTTTATATTATTTTGTTCAAATTGAATTTTGGGGGGAGGCAGGGGGTGGGAGTGATGGACATTTGATCAGGCTTGTCAGTTGTCCTTTTCTCAGCTGATTTCCTCTTTTTTGCTTAACTGGAAATCTTCGGAAATTCATCCCCACCCCATGATTTTTTTCCAATGTTGATATGAAACTTGAAAGAAAAGTTGTTAAAAACATGTATTTGAAAGCAACAGATCTGTTGTTATATGATGTGTAATAATATGCGCTCTTCTATCTTCTGTGCCACTTCGGTGGCATTGCACCCACGCTGTTCATTTTTGCGACGCATTTGCTTGCCTTTGTTCTAGATTGAAGGTGTTTTTGTTTTATTTTTTCTCTTGTTATTTAGATCTAGTTGCAAAGCGAGAGGACTGCAGGCGGAAATCTAAACAAATCTTAAATAAATGCTAGCGAACCGCCCAGAGAACGTGGACAAACGAGTCACAAGACGAAACAACGCGTTTCGACCTCTTAGGTCTTCATCAGGTGAGACATTAACGAATAAAACAATGAAAATTCACTTAGCAAAGTGAATTTTCATTGTTTTATTCGTTAATGTCTCACCTGATGAAGACCTAAGAGGTCGAAACGCGTTGTGTTTCGTCTTGTGACTCGTTTGTCCACGTTCTCTGGGCGGTTCGCTAGCATTTATTTAAGTCTTGTTATTTATTTAAAAGTCTTTATTGTATGGTCTGGCAAGTACATGAGAATTTAACCACTGAAACGGAATTCACCTGTCCATTCTGCAATGCTCATAACTGGTACAAACATTTTCTGTGTATTTTTCATTGCATTGAAATGCTTTTAAATGACTTTTTTGTGTGTTAATGTAAACCCTGTTGTGATAAACTAAGCAGAATGGATGATGTACTCAATAGAGCCTAGAAATATCTGCCTTTAGGAAGTAAATGTTTTAAAAATGAATGTTTTAATAACTGTTCATGTGTCAATTGATCTTCCCCCCCCCCTCCCCCCCCCCCCCCCCCCCCTTTTCAGATTTTCTTCTTTTTTTTAATGCGGTGACATCCTGAAAGGGGTCCCCATTGGATGCTGGGGACTCTTTTGGTATAAATAGCACCCTCACCTTTTGGAAGATTGTGCTGACCAGTAAATTCCTCTTTTTTTGCCACTCTTTGACTTTGTCTTTTTTTTTTTTCTTTACTCTAAGAGTTGTGACACACACGGATTGGGGCACTGATAAGAAAACTCTTCTCCATATCTTTACAGGGCTCTGATCCGCTCCAAACTGGATTATGGGTGTGTAGTCTATCGTTCGGCCAGACCTTCCCACCTGAAAAGTCTAGATCCTATCCTCTATCAAGGGCTTTGACTCTGGGTGCATTCTGCACCACCCCTGTTTAAAGCCTGTATGCTGAGGCAGGAGAACCATCCCTTTCGAATCGTTGGCTGAAACTTACCTTGAGCTACTGTTTGAATATATATATCCTCTGAACCCCAAAACCGACTGTGTTTTTGACCCCAAGTTTCAAAAGAAATTTGATGACCAACTCACTTCATCCCATCCCTGGGAATTCGTATTGTTCCCCATTTGAACAATGCAGATTGGAATCGTGCATGATTTTTCGAAGTTTCCTGATGACCCACCATGGACTTTCTTTACTCCAGAGATCCGGTTCGATTTAGTCTCATACCGTAAAGATTCCACTAGCTCCTTGGCGTACAAGTCCTTTTGTTGTCGAACTGCGTTCAAAGTTTCTATCCTTCAGAAGAATTTTCACTGACAGTTCCAAATCTGAGGAAGGGGTTGCCTCTGCTGTGTTTTGTGCAACAGGTCCTTTTCAGAGATGCCCTAAACACATTCCCTCTGACAGTTCCATCTTCACTGCTGAGTTGACAGCCTTGGTTCTGGCTCTTGAAATGGTTTCTAAATCAAAACATACAAAGATTTCCTCATTTTGTTGTACTTCCTTTGGAGGCCATTGCTGGCCGTAATCTCAAGCACCCTCAACTGCTGAAGTTATTCGAACTGTACACCTGTCTGAAATCAGATGGATATAAGATAGTTTTTGCTTGGGTTCCCAGGCATGTGGGCACTCGAGGCAATGAAACTTGAAATGGTTGATGAACTTGCCAAGAGTGCCACAAAGAAAGAGTTGAGCAGATTGTCTATACCTCACACTGATCTGAAACCCAAAACCCAGGCTTATGTCAAAGGTCTCTGGCAAGAGGAATGGAATTTGCAGACGGATAACAATTCAAAATAACAAACTATTTAAAATCTGTCCAAAATTGAAAGAGTTTTTTACCATGTTCCCGGTGCAGCTGTAAAGAAGAAACAGTTTTGTGCTGTTTGCATACAGGCCACTCCTTTTATACCCATTCTTATCTTTCAAAGGGTGAAGAAGTTCCGTGGTGCATTCCATGTCATGTACCACTCACAGTGAAACATATATTCTTTTAGAGTGTTGGGACTTGCATGATGTGAGACATAAAGTGATAAACACTTTACAGCAGACTCCATGAAAACCTTATTCAGAGATGTTCCACAAGATATGATCTTTGAGTTTCTGAAGGAGATTAACATTTTGCATCTGATCTAAGATTTTACAGAGGAAAGATTTTTTTTTTAAATTTCAGGTGTGTTTTTGGAAGGTGTGTTTCAATGGGTTGTGTGAATGATTTTTTATTTTTTTATGATGACTTGTGAGTTGACTTCAACGCGGTGACATCCCTGATATGGCCCTTTGCGGTTGGCTGGGATATAAGCAACATTACCTTACCTTATTTTTCTTTACTGTTGGCTCCCTTTTCCTGTCTTTATAGACTAGTCTCCTGCCTTTGTGCTGGAAACTCTTCTACACTCTTCTGGTCACAGTTCATGACAAGCTAGCTTTTTTGTTGTAACCTGGGTGGTGAAAACTGTACACACTGTCCAAAGTGGACTCTAATTGTCCATTATGCAGGGTCTATTTGCCCGTATGTCCTTTCTGTGGTAGTGTTGTTTTTGTTACATGTAAATGTCATTCATTTTTTTTGTTTTGTTGTTCAATTATTCAAGCCAGAATTTAAGCCGAATGGCTGGTGATCTCAGGACAGCCTTGTCGTATCCACCATAAGGATGTCGAGTTTTAACATTCCTACCATGTCATTAATTGTTGTTTTTATTGTTATCATGCATACATTATCTTATTTGTGAAATTAATACAGACATGGAGAAAAAAAAGGCAAGGCCTTGGGTATTCTAGTGTGGTTGTACTGACTTTGAAAAGAGCATTGACAATATTTAACTTAAGAACAGATTAAAGACATGTACATACCCACATCTTCTAGTAAGAAAACGATTTTGCCATGGCAGAATTTATTGCAAATCCTATGAATGTGGTGCTTGTATCTGAGATCTGCTTATTCATTAATAAAGTTATGAATACATACATTGTGCAAGTGTATTATTGTGTGTACTATGTGTGTGTTGAGATGTGGATGCATGCAAGCAAGCATATCCGTACAAGTGTGCATGTTGTTGCTCTTGGTCAAGTTGGTGAAGTGATAATCAATTATGCAACAATTATTTTATAAAGAAATCCACAACACTTTTAAAAAAGATCTGCTACGAAAATGTCTCTCTTGTTCCAGCTAATGTAGCAAGGTAGTCATCACAGGAACACGCAACTGGGAGGTAATGGGTTTAATTATAACAAGTTATTGGCATTCATACATAATGCCAGCCAACCCAATTTTTCAGGATTTCACCATTCTAACAATTGTATTCAAAATCATGAGTCAGGTGGGAAAAAAAACTCAGAATTTCAATACTGTATTTTTTAAATGTTGGGTTTAGGGTAATTTTTCAAGGGGGTGATTAGATATTGCAGAATGAAGTCAAAATGATGTTTTGTGAGTGTCAGTAGTCAAAAAGCAGAGGTGGCAGGGTGCCAGACTTGTAATCCTGGGGTTGCTGGTTCAAATCTCTTCTTTTCTTGTCTGTTTCAGTACAGAGATTTTATTCTTGGGAGTTAACATCTGTTCTGACTCAATTTTCTGAAAATGAGACTATAAACTGAGGTTCTTCATGTGTGAATGCATGCAAGAACATCTTGCACCCAGGTAAAATACACCAGCTTTCACATGAGAAGGCCAGTTTGGTACCAGTTTGGTGTTGGTATGGCTGATGAGTATACACATGGCATGCATCCTCCATAGCAGGGGTGAAGGGGGGGGGGGGGGGGGGGTGTTGAAAGATCGACTGAAATAAGCGTCACTTATATTAGACTGAAGGAAATGGGGAAACAATGAAGTGCCGAGGGGGGGTGTTGAAAGATCGACTGAAATAGAGCGTCACTTATATTAGACTGAAGGAAATGGGGAAACAATGAAGTGCCAGCAGGCAGCTCTTCAGTGGGCTCTACCTGGGTATGCTGCCCATTGTACAAACAAAAGTGTGGATAATTAAGTACTTACAGCTTGATCTCTAACAGAAGACAGGTGCTGTGTAAAAACAACAACAACATTGATAACAATAATGTAACAAAATACAGGCATTTTCTTATTATTAAGCTCCATGTTCTTTAGTCAAATGAGTGGTAAGTCGAAAATGCTTTCAGCTGAAAGCTGAATTGCTTTGGGCTCTCGCGAGGTAAAGCGCTCTATAAATATCCTTTTACATTACATTACATTTATTCCAGGGCTTGTAACTTTGGACTCTAGAAGGTTGACGGCCATGTATGTGAGATTTTTTGGCTTGGGTCCTCTCCTACCGTGAATTCAGAATGCTTCGGGTTTACATCAAAACAGTTAAAACAAAACAAAACGAAACAAAGGGGCCTCTGACTGCTCTGGTCTTGCAGCTTCATCCACTTCATGGTGTTGCTGGTCACCGTGTCTCTTGGGGTTGACGTCGCTAACAGAGAAGTGTAATGGCAAGGTAGTGGAAAATACGTCCGTGTCTCTTGGTCTCAGATCAAAATGAAATTCAGTTTCACGTTTCCTTTCTCATCCACATCAGTCATCACAAAATACAGAACAAAAAAATCTCAACGTTTTGGGGCTTTCATGTCCTGCTCTCCTGATGGCCTGTTTTAAGTTTCCACCCTGTGTGTAAGCAAATTACAGAAATAGGAAAATTTGAGCAATCACCACTGAACACCTCTGCAGCACTGTAGGATCTCCCCAGGTGAGTGACTTTGCATCACTGAGAATTGACATCAGAATGCAGGCTCTGGCTTACCACTCCATACAGACTTCATTGTGGGTACAACTTCTCCTTTCCGATTCTGGATAATAGGACTTTATTCTTTTCTGTACCACCTGGATATGGGACCGTGACAGGATAAACCTGGATATGGCTGTTTGGAGAAACTGGGACGACCAGTATTGAAATAATTGCAAGCAAAAGGGGATTGAAGATGAGAGACAAAAAGGGGAAAAGAAGAGGGCAACATGATATTAGGACATTACCTGTTACGTTGTTAGTTCATGCATTTGGCCTGCTATGTATTTGCCTCAAGATCACCAACTGGCCATTGACAGAGATACAAACAAATGGACGCAGAAATGACAGTGGTTTTGCTTCTGGACATTTTTCATTACACTGTCTTTTGGGTGGCGCTCTGTCACAGTGCATACACTAATAGAACCCATTATGGAAAAGCCTCTGGCAGCCGCATACCCAAGACAACATACTACGCTGAATGAAATTTTACATCGATTAGGCTCACTTGTAAGCCACGCAGAGAGACGTAGATTTCAGAAACATATCCAGAGCAGCACAGGCGTTCATAACTTCGTCAAGTAGCAAGGCCTCAGGAATACATTCCAAACTTAGGATGAAAAGCTTCAAAAGAGGAAGCCACTCTAAAAGCTCTGAATATGTTCATTCAATAATGTTTGCCACAAAATAAACCTACTGTGGGTAGACAGACAGATGGGACAGGTAGGGAGAAATGCTCTCTCTCTCTCTCTCTCTCTCTCTCTCTGGGAGCATGTCATTGGTCCCAAGGTCCATTGGTCCCAATGTTCGTTGGTCCCAAGGTTCATTGGTCCCAAGGTTCATTGGTCCGAGCGTGTCATTGGTCCCAAGGTCCATTAGTCCCAAGGTTCGTTGGTCCCAGGGTTTATTAGTCCCAAAGTTCGTTGTTCCCAAGGTTCACTGGTCCCAAGGGGGGTGGGGGGGTGGGGGGGGGGGGAAGGACTACAGGAAAGGTTTGACGTTTCTTTCATGTGGTCATAACAACAAATTCAGCCCTTAGTTAATGCAGATTCACGTACTTTGACGATTTAACTACTTCATTCACGCTCTTTTGCAAAGTAAGTGAAATCTGTTCATAAGTAGAAGTACTAGAATGTATGGTCATGTCATCTGTAAACAATTCACATCTCAATTCATCTGAATAATATTCTTATTGAACTAAATGTGCTGTATGTAAGCAGAATGGAGCAAGCTCACGTTCACATGACCGAGACGTAGCCTGTGCTAGTCTAGCCAGAAGCTTGAGTTCTGGTTTCGAAACCGAAGTCCTCGCCATAGAGGCTGGAGCACAGATGCAGGCTCATAAGCTGTGACTGTGATCTCATGAAACAGCCCGCAAGCACAAGTTTCTGATAAGAAGAGGAACACAGTCCAAAAGGCAATGGCAGGAATAGCTGAAAAAAGTTCCAACTGAATCTGGTCGAGGAGGAACAAAAGTGAATTTCATAAGGCTTAACTTTCCCAACTTAAAACAGATGCCCCAGGACGATGTGGGCAAGACATCCGTCTGAAAAGGCAATGCCTCGAGACGCCCACCCACTCACATATTGCTGGTTTGAATCTCGGCAATGCCGGAAAGAAAAAAAAATCTGACAGCAGAAGGGCATCTGTAAGTAGGCTGTTCATGACCTGGATGCGGCCCGGTCCCCTTTGAGTGTAAGAAGTGCAGGGCCAAAACATTTGCCTGGGGAGGGGCTGTTGCCTTCTCTGAAGACTCTCTGCAGTCAAACTCTCCGCGGAGTTCCTTCGTACTATGTATACATAACAATAAAGTAAACGTGTCTGACCGCTGGCAGCATACCACAATATTGGCACCACGAATGTTAAATTAAAGGGATTGCGCCGCTCCTAACTCTCGCTGTAGGGAGAGCTGAAGCCACCGCACGCAGTTATGTCCCCTGCTTAGTTTCCCCGTCAGCTCGCTGCGGCCACTGAGAGAAAGAGAGCATACTTTGCTGTGCGGCGATAAATTGCTCCAGAAAGTGCAATAAGGAGGACAGAGACAGTGGAATCAGTTTTCATAAGTGAGTGCAAAGGTTGTTTCTTCACTTTATTTAGTTATCCATTGTTTTCAACTCACCTTTTTATGTGTATCAAGCTCAATATCGGGCGGTCACGAGCCTAAGCAAAACAGAAAGTACATGTGAAATAGTTTCCCAGAATTAGTAGACGAAATAGCTTCCAACAATTCGTAGACACATCTGGCAATGCTCGCATCCTTTCAATATTCGTGGTGTAGTGTGTGTGTGTGTGTGTGTGTGTGTGTGTGGTGTGTGTGTGTGTGTGTGTGTGTTCTCTGGCACTGTACATTTGGTTATTCACAACTTAACATGTTATCAAACTGATGAGATGAATTGCTGATTACAAGAATATTGTTCTTGCACTTGAATCTTTGGAACCCTCATTCTTCACCTAACAATTTTCAGATTCCCCCTGAAGCAGCCAGAACTTCTGCAGAAATGGCTCCAGAACATGAGGAGAGACAAGTACACCCCTTCGAAGAGCGCTATCCTGTGCTCAGCACATTTTGAGGCACACCTGTTTTACAAAGGGGAGCAGAGGAGGCTTTTGCCTGATGCAGTGCCAACAATTTTTGATTTCCCCAAGCATTTGCAGAAGGTAAAGAAAAAAGTTTTGATAAGAATTCCTTGAGCAAAAATACTGGAGTAGGTAGATGTACAACCGTTCATTTTTAGGGGAAAAGGGGGTGGGGGTGGTAGGGAGGATGGGGTGTTAAAATTCAGTCCTATTGTTGCTTTTTTTTTTTTTTAATAAAATACCCCCCAGTTCAAATAGGCTATAAGGAGTATGGGATACTGGCCTACGGACACTGTAGACCTTTTTCCCCCATCCAGTTCTCCCCTACCCTTTCCACCCCGGCCCTTCAAAACTGAACAACAGTACTAGATTTGCAGAGAAACACAAAAGCTTGGTCAGGGGAGTTTTTTGTTTTTAAGATTACCTAAATGCTATTTGCAGTTAATTTTGTTTGTTTGTTTGTTGTTTTTCTGTTACTTAATAAAACCCTAGCATATTGTTTTTACTGAATAAAGCCTTCCATATCTCTCTCTCCTCTCTCCCCCCCCCCTCCCCTTTCTCTCTCTCTCTCTCTCTCTCTCTCTCTCTCTCTCCTTCCCCTCTCTCTCCTCTTTCTTTTTTTTCTCTCTCTCTTCCTCTCTCTCCTCTCTCCCCCCCCCCCTCTCTCTCCTCTCTCTCTCTCTTCTCTCTCTCTCTCTCTCCTCTCTTCTCGCTCTCCTCTCTTCTCTCTTTCTCGCTCTTCTCTCTCTCTCTCCTCCTCTCTCTGTCGTACCTTCTTCTCTCTTTTTCTCTCTCTCTCTCTGCTCTCCAGCTCTCTGTGTACTGTCTCTCTCTTTGTGTTGTGTTGTGTTTGTGTTTGTGTGTGTGCACGAGAGGGAGAGAGAGAGCGCGCGCGAGAGAGAGATTAATCAAGATGGTATTGAGTACAGAATCATGCGAAGGAACTCTGCCTCTGTTTTTCTTAGAATTCAAAGCCAGCCAGGAAACCTCCAAAGCCAAGGACACTGACGCCCATGCCCATGGATTCTGCTGAGGAAGGAAGCTTGTCAACAGACCATTTTGAGGAAGCAGGACCTTCCGGAGAAAACCTTGCTGGATTGTCGACAGCTACAGACCACACATATCATGTGTTCTCTATGTCATCTCCCCGGAAGCTGAAAAGGCGCTTAGAAGAGTCGATTGACAGGAACTGTACCTTGCAGGAAAAAACTCACAATCAGTCATCAAAAAGTACGTCGTCTCCAAAGCAAGATAACGACAATCCATAATATAATAACAACGTTGAAAGAGCGAGGTCTTCTTTCAAGAGGCTGTGAGGACGTTTTGGACAGATTTTCTGGGGCACCAAGACAGCTTTTGGAAAGGGCTTTGAATGAGAAACCTGGAAAGAATGCCACATACCCTGATGAGCTGAAATCCTTTGCCATAACGCTTCAGTTTTATTCAACAAAAGCATACAACTTCGTGCGTGAAACATTCAAACTGGCGCTACCACATCCATCGGTGATACGACGTTGGTACAGCTCTATGCCAGGCTCATCAGGGTTCACGCAGTCGGCATTCTCAGCACTAAAGTACAGAGTGAACGAGGCAGACAGCAAGGGCAGAAAGGTGATGATTGCCCTTTTGTTGGATGAGATGTCGATCAGAAAACACGTACAGTGGGATGGCAAACAGTTCCATGGACATGTAGAAAACACGTACAGTGGGATGGCAAACAGTTCCATGGACATGTTGCTGTTGGCAACGACGGCTTTGATGACTCGGCACTCTTGGCGAAAGATGCTCTTGTCATAATGGCGGTTGCCTTGAATGACAGTTGGAAAATCCCTTGTTGATACTTCCTGATCAATGGCTTAACAGGGGATGAAAGGACCAACTTAATTCAGTCATGCATTGAACGCGTCTACGATACTGGTGTCATAGTTGTATCTCCCACATGCGACGGACCTTCTTGCCATTTTTCCATGCTGCGGCACCTAGGTGCTTGCCTTGATCTGGAAAACATGGATCCATCCTTTGAACACCCATGTGATCCCAGCCAACGTGTGTATGTCATGTTGGACTCATGTCATATGCTGAAGCTGGCCAGAAACACCTTAGGAGACATGAAAGTACTTGCCGACAAAGACGGTGAATTGATTCGCTGGGATCAGATAGTTGCACTGAATGAACTGCAACAGAAACAAGGCCTTCACCTGGCCAATAAACTGAGAATGGCACACATCCAGTACCACAAACAGAAGATGAAAGTCAGCATGGCGGCTCAAACCCTGAGCAATTCCGTTGCAGATGCAATAGAGTTTGCAAAGACTTTAGGCTCTGAAGAGGACAGCAGGCCTTTCCTGGCATCTGAGGGAACAGTCAAGTTTATACGAATTTTTGACAAACTGTTTGACATCCTCAACTCAAGGCACCCACTCGCAAAAGGATTCAAGGCACCATTGAGGCTAGGAAACGTTGAACAGTGGGGACCGTTCCTGACAGAGGCAGAAGAATACATCTCTGGCCTTCAAGATCAGACAGGCACGCCGCTTTTTCAGTCCAGACGAAAGACAGCTTTTGTCAGCTTTTTGGCATGCATTAAAAGTATCAGAGGTCTGTTTGAAACTTCTGTGCTTGCAAAGGTGCACCCTTGAAGTATCTGCTCACCTATAAGATGAGTCAGGACCATCTTGAGCTTTTCTTCTGCTCAATTCGTGCTTCGGGCAGAGCCAACAACAACCCAACAGCTCAGCAGTTTTCAGCAGCCTATAAGCGCCTCTTAATGCACCACAACATAAAGGCCAGTGGGGGAAATTGCAAGCAACTGGACTCTACTCGTATACTGGAAGCACAACCTTGTGCAGGTACTGACGACAGTAGTGTTACAGTTTCCGACGTCACCCTCGCCAGGAAATACGATCTGACTTCAGTGCCGTGATGACATCGAGGATCTCTCAGAGTCAGAGATTCAGCAAGCAGCACAAATCACCACATGCTCCAGTGAGTTCAAGTTTGCTGTGGTGTCGTACACCGCTGGATTTGGGTGCAGGATGGTAAAACGACAGATTTCCTGCCAAAGATGTTGCAGAGCTCTGTTGCCGGAGACAGCCAGACCCACCTATTCATCAGACTGAAAGATAAAGGCGGTCTTTTGAAGCCTTCTCCTGACGTTGTTGCTGTCTGTGCAGAAACTGATCACAACATCAGGAAGATTCTGCATGCCACGAACAACAGACTGCCCCAAGGTCCAGGAATTCCATCAGTAATTGCAACAACAGTTCTTTCACAGCTTCACAACAAAATGTTTTTCACCCTGAGCGACCACGACTTGGACACCTCCATGGATGAAAATCATATCTTCAAGCTCATTAAGACACTTTAATTCAGGTACACAAAAATCATCTTCCACCATCTGGCAAAAGCAGAAACTGATGTGCAGACAGGGATCAAAATCCGAAAACAAGTTTCAACACTGATGCTGTTCAAGCACCAATGAACTCATGACAATTAGACTCTTAGACTCTATCCTCGTGTATGCTTTCTGATCTATGTCAGTATCCGCCTGCACAGTGAACGCAAGCAGAGAGAGAGAGAGAGAGAGAGAGAGAGAGAGAGAGACGGAGAGTGGGAAGGGGGGGGGGGGGTATGCTTATTGTCCGCTGAAGACTGTTCAAGACTTTACCGGTAAACAGGCAACTGAGTGGCGGCAGGACACGCACACAGACACATGCACACACACACACACACACACACACACACACACACACACACACACACACACACACACACACACATGTACACTCACATGCACGCACGCACACACACACATACACACACATGCATGCACACACACACACACACACACACACACACACACACACACACACACACACACACACACACACACGCACGCACGCACGCACGCACGCACGCACGCACGCACACACACACACACAATGCCCTGGGCTCTGTCGAAAATAATGAGATCTTTTTGTGAAACTCAGCTGTAGCAAATATGTACGAATTCTTTTCACACACACACACACACACACACACACACACACACACACACACACACACACACACACACACACACACCGCGGGCAGAATCCAGGTCCAGGCACCGTAGAACCGTGTTCTCTTTCGAGTTGCTGAGCTAACAGTCTGCGGCTTCAAAAAGATTGTCTCTCTTGAGCAGTCTATCTTTCTCTATGTCTGTGATTGGCACTTGTGATTAAAAACAGTACTAAAACACCACAGTCGCCGTCCATTCGTAAAAATATTCATTTTTTTAATATGGTACGTTCTGAGCAGTGGTCTTTGATAGTGAATTTGCTTTTTGGTGCCACCACTTGAAAGGGGGTTGTTTACAAGATTCTTTTTCCCCGTATGATACATTTTCTCCCGTATACTGCCAGAGAAACAGTCATGCGAGACCTGACCTTTCTGGGGTAAGGAGGTGGGACGTAGCGGGGGGATGCTGGAGAGCATCAGGTGGGTTATCAAGTCAGCAGAGTTCTGCTCACCTTAAGTACAAGGCACGTTGCTGTCATACGTCTTCTGGTATGAAGAATGGGCATGGCCTGTTTATACAGGCCCATCGGGTCAGGGGTGGGGTTGGCAGCATTGTGTTTGATTACATATTGTGTTTTACCATGCGTAGCAGTCTGCTGTTTGTGTTGGAGGGTGTCTTTACGTAGGACGGCTGATACTTTGGTAATGGACGCCTCCACCAGGTTTTGGGAGTATCCTGTCCTTGCCAGCCTCTCAGCAAGTCCCTGGCATCTTTGCCGAAATGTTCTGGCTGAATAACAAATACGCCTTATGCGAAAAACTTGGCAGTGGGTCCGTATGCTCCGCACACAGTGGCGAAGGTTACTGGAGTTGAATGGAAGAGTCATCTGGACGTCTGTCTCACTGAGTTCTTTATGTAGAGTATCAGCTGATCTACCTATTTTCAATGGAGAGGCTGACGCCCAGGAAGCGGATATTGGTGGTGCCTTATAGTTGACAGCCAACTTCAAGGTTGTGAATTGGTCGTTGAGTCACCGGAGAAAGCATCGCAGCTGTTGTTCACCATGTAGCCAGAGGAAGGCGTTGTGTTTGACCAAACGCCACCGGCAACAGTTTGGGGTCCAAAGCCCATGAGGATGCCCTCAGCAACCGTTGCTCCAGCCAGGCCATGCAGATATTTGCAATGGAAGGCGCCATATACGTTTGATAGCAGTTCCAAGGTGGATGTTTGCCACATCGAACAGGGGAAAGTGGCATTGTTGGACAGGATGTAGTTTACAACGTCCATACGGCTGGTAATGGTGGTAGATTAATGTATGACGTCTGTGTGGACTTGATAGTTCCTTTCAAGGATGTATAGACCTCTTCATGGGGGATGTTTGAATAGCGGAGTGCTACTACATCAATTATTTTTCAGCAGTAACCCTCAGCGCATCAGGTGGGAGCATGAAGCTCGTGGGCTGTTTGTCCATTCCTAAACAACTTGCATGAAGTGTGTTGTGTCCACAAGAAAGGTGACATGGCATGGACTATAGGCTGTATCCAAAGATTTACGAGTTTAGATTAATATTTTCCCCGTTGGATCTCTATGCCTGATACAACAGGTCTATCTGGTGGTTGAGCCGGCTGCTGTTTCGTGGATCTTAGGTAAATGGTAAATTGGGGGAGGCGGTTGGGGTGGGGATACTGCAGCTTCATCTGTCTTTCCCCATCTGTTGCATTTCTAACTGATCACTTTCATGTCATATAATTTATTCGGGAAGTCACTGGATTCTTTAGCAATGTATGTAGCATGGAATATTTTAATGGAAGACGAGTATAAAAACTTGCAGTGTTTTAAAGTTGCTGTTCAGTTTCCCTGATGTACCCCTCAAAATCCAGGACAATATTGGCGTCGCCCATTCCTGCTGGTGATATTCTGATATTTTTGTTCAGTGCTATCTGCCTCTGTTAATGAGGTGTCAATGTCGCTGATTTACCCAGTTGCCCGGGAGAACTGGCTCTGTTTATGATGTAACTATTACCCCGGAACTGGTTAAAAAGAAACTTGATAATATAAATCCAAATAAAGCGCAAGGACCAGATGCTATTCCATCTCGCGTTTTAAAGGAACTAAGCACAGAACTAGTTAAGCCTCTTAGTATCCTTTTTAATAAATCTATTGAGCAAGGAACTCTACCTCGCGACTGGAAAACTGCAACAGTGATACCTATTTTCAAAAAGGGAACAAGAACTGACCCTGGAAACTACAGGCCTGTAAGCTTGACAAGTGTGACTTGTAAGATACTGGAGTCAATTGTAAGAGATGTTATTGTTGACCATATGATGAATGAGCTGTATGCCAAATGTCAACACGGTTTTCGTCAAAGTAGATCTTGTATTACACAGTTGCTTGAAGTAATGGAAGACTTTACTAAGTTAATTGGTAGCTGAGATAGCGGCACCTGGAGGAGGACAGCGGAGGAGGAGATGAGAGAGGCAGGACAGAGAGGGCTGGAGGGAGCTTGTTGGCGCCTTATGTCTCGGGTTGCGGGATGAAGAGGATTAAGTAAGTAAGTAAGAGATAGCATTAACGTTTTGTACCTGGACTTTCGTAAAGCCTTCGATTCGGTCCCTCATGCCAGACTACTTAGTAAACTTAAATCGTATGGTATACTAGGGAAAGTTTTAGATTGAATTGAAGACTTCTTGAGGGATAGCATTCAGAATGTTGGAGTTGGCTCTTCTGTTTCAAGTAATGCTGATGTCATTAGTGGAATCCCCCAAGGCAGCATACTGGGACCTGTATTATTTACTATGTTTATAAATGACTTACCAGACGGGTTAAAAAGTACATGCAATATCTTTGCTTGTGATACCAAGTTGTACATTTCACCATCCAAACACCTTACGATGCAAAACGACATTGAGCTACTCACTAACTGGTCTAACACATGGAATTTGTACTTCAACGCATCCTAATGCAAAGTATTACATACTGGCAACAGAAACCCTAAAGTAAATTACAGTATGAAAGTTGGGGATCAAGATGTTCAAATAACGTGCCGTGAAGAGGAAAAAGACTTGGGAGTCATATTTGATGAAGACTTATTTTTTGACAGACACATTGCACAGACCGTAAAGAAAGCCATGCAGATGATTGGTATTATTAAGAGAACTTTTACATACCTGGACAAAGATACCTTTCTTAGACTATGGAAGGCAATGGTGAGACCGATTCTTGAATATGGCAATGTGATACGGTATCCAAGATTACAAAGGCAGTCAATAGAAATAGAAAAGGTACAGAGAAGAGCAACTAAGCTAATACAGGACATTTGTGATTATTCATATGAAGACAGATTAAGGTACCTAAGGTTGCCATCCCTCAAAGCCAGAAGGTAAGAGATCTAATCCAAACTTTTAACATTTTCAATAACCTAGATGATATTGATCAAGCATGTTTTTTTGAACCTGCACTAACCAATATAACCCGTAACAGTTGTGACAAAGTACAATACAGCAATTTAATGCTAATATAAGGAAATATTGCTTCAGCCAGGGGATAGCATCCATTTGGAATAAACTAACTCCTAACATCAATCGTGCACCAAATCCTAACTCTTTTAAAAATCTTATCGACAAGCATAAAACAATTGCTGATATCTTGTTCGACTTTGATGGTCGAAAATAAAAACTGGGCTCGCTATAGACCTGACCAATAAACGAGTACACTAAGAAGGGGCATTTAAAGCCGCGAGGCTATGATGAAATAAATCATCGCCCCTGAACCTGAACCTGAACTGATTTCAGTTCCATTGTTTGTTTGTTTGTATGTTCTTGTCTTGCCCTAAAAAAAAAAAAAGACATAAAGGTCAATTCTCATTACTTTAGTGTTCGTTACGTTCATTTGGTGGCTCGGAATTCCAATATTCATTTTCAGATTCAATGAAGTGTGATAATGTACTTTACTTTGGGAATATATTGTTAAAAAGTCATTAGTGAGTGAAAGACAACTCTGCATGCCTCTTGCAGACGATTGCGTTTTGCTGCGCAAGTTACTCAGTTTCAGAACTTCTTGCATGGTTTCCAGTGAGACCGAGAATTTTGTGTATTGTTCACTTATTGGTGTGTGACAGAGGGGGAAATGATCGATACTTAACAAACGGTTGTCATCTGCTTATGTCGGTAAGGACCCGAATTTTTTGTTACTAGACCGTAGACCAGACCAGTGAATTTTGAACCAATGAACGCGGATAAACGTGGATTGCGTAATGTAAGACTGATCTGTAGTATTGTTTATCACCGACACGTGAAACTTGCATATGGACCTGATATGATTCCTGCAAGAGTTCTTAAGGAGTCATATAATGAGCTAGCTTTACCTTTCAGTATTTTGTTCAACAAGTCAATTGAATCAGGTGTAGTACCAATGGACTGGAAGTCTGCAAATGTAACAGCTTTATTTAAAAAAAGGTACTAGGACAGATCCTGGAAATTATAGGCTTGTTAGTCTTACATCAATTGTATGTAAGATTATGGAATCAATTATACGTGATGTGATCGTAGATCATATGACCTTGAATAATTTATATACAGAATGCCAGCATGGTTTCCGTAAACATCGGTCTTGTGTAACACAACTTTTGCTTGTCATGGAGGATTTAACAAAACTTTTAGATAATGGCAACAATGTAGATATACTTTATTTAGACTTTAAAAAGGCTTTTGATTCTGTTCCCCATGAGAGGCTTTTAGTGAAATTATCATCATATGGAATTACAGGTAGAGTGCAATCATGGATAAGAGATTTTTTAACTAAAAGACAGCAAAGAGTCAGAGTAGGAAGTTCGTATTCAGATTTTACAGAAGTTTTAAGTGGTATACCACAAGGGAGTATTTTGGGTCCCGTATTATTTAAAATATTTGTAAATGATTTGCCAAACTCGGTGGAAAGTATTTGCAAAATATTCGCTGACGATACAAAAATTTATAATACAATTTATAATCATAATACATTACAAAATGATATTGATAATTTGTCTAAATGGTCTACCACATGGAATTTGCATTTTAATGCGGACAAGTTCAACGTGTTACATGTTGGACGTATGAACCCAAGATACCAATATACAATGCTAAACAGTAATACTGGTGAGCGTGCAGATATTTCGACATGTGATTATGAAAAAGATCTTGGTGTCACTTTTGATTCTGGCCTGGTATTCGATAAGCATATTCAAAACTCTATAAATAAAGCTAATAAAATGATTGGTATAATTAAACGTACTTTTATTCACATAGATAAAGATATTTTTACAAAATTATACAAGGCTTTCGTTAGACCACATTTGGAATATGGCAATACAATTTGGTATCCTCGATTAAAGAGGCAGTCTGCTGCTCTGGAAAGAGTACAAAGAAGAGCAACAAAGCTTGTAAAGAATATACAAAATCTTCCCTATGAAGGTAGGTTAAAAGCTCTTGGACTGCCTACTCTAAAAACAAGACGAGTGAGGGGCGATTTGATCCAAGTCTATAAAATATTTAATTGTGTTGACAATATTCCTATTTCAAAATTTTTTACTGCATCAAGAGTTGATACTACCAGAAATAGTGTGGATAAAATTTATCATGAATATTGTCGCACTAACATAAGGAAATTTTCTTTTAGTAACAGAGTAACAAATCTTTGGAATAAATTAACCCCTAACATTAAACGTGCACAAAATACTAACTTTTTCAAAAGCTCTATCGATGATAGTGTATTATTGAAGACCATTTATTTTGACTATGATAAATAAAGACTTGAGCGAGTTAAAGACCTGACCGTATAAAGACCAGATAACATACAGAAGGGACATGTAAAGCCAGTTCTGGCTATAATTGCTAAAGGCAATTGTCCCTATAAACCTAAACCTAAACCTAAACCTAAAATGAAATGAATCAGTTTCACTATCTGACCAATGGTTACATCAGAAAAGGCACAATCCAACGAAAAGAACTTTGGGCAAAATCCAAGTATCGGAAGCTCTTCCTTTCCTATTCCATGTGATTGCAAGAACCTTTCAAAACACTTTTTAAGTATGTTCAGGCAGAAATGAAGACCAACACTGGCAACAGAGATGAGTATATTAATCTATAATGGAATAAACTGTGCTGGAATCGTCAGACTCCCACATGTTTTTCAACTCTTTATACCAGATATATTAATTAAACCGATAAACTTAAAATAAAATAAAAAATAAAAAAGAAGAAAAAAAGCAGAGCTATTCATCTTTACAAGACAATTCCAGAGTCAGACCTGAGCAAGAGTTTTTTTTTAATTTTATTTTCTGCGTACATAGGCTGATACTCTTGCAGACACTCCCTGTACTGACAGGCAAGGATTAATCCCATCTACCCAACAATGGGAGTGGAGTTTTCTGCGTATTGTGTATGACCATTTTTTATCCTGCCATTAAGGCAGCTATACTCCAACTTCGGTGAAGGTGCATGCTATGTGTATCGTGTCATCCTTACCAATGGCCAGACTGGCCTTCTCTTCCGAAAGTTGGTGTGGGATTCCATGTGTGTGCAAGATGTTATGCGTGCATTCACACATGGAACCTCAGTTTATAGTCTCATTTGAAGGACTGTATGGGAAATGGGAGTCAGAACCAGTGTTAACTGTGAGGGAAAAATCCCCCTGAACCAAAATGGCCTGGCGGAGACTCGAACCCGCAACCCTAGGATCATGAAGATTATGAGGCCGGCACTCAACCAGCTGAGCTATTCTGGCCTCCTGAGCAAGAGATGAAAAACCAATACTGTGCAAATCTAAAGAAAACAAAAGAATCAGATGATGGTCCTCCATAGGTCTTTAAAGAATTAAATGATGAACTTTTCATTCCTTTTCATGCACTTTAATGCCAGTTGGCCAGCACCATTAAAATTCTATAGACTGTTTTAGCGCAAAGCTGTGATGTTATGCGAAACCTTCCCAAAACTGCAGGCAGTTTCCTGGGCCTGTGTCCAGTCAGGAGGATGTGATATTGTTAATGAAGATAGTGTTCTGTGACTCACTGTGTGAATTTGAGCGTGATTATGTATGCGTGTGTTATGTGTTTCTCAGCTCATCACCAGTTCTCACCTCTCTTCCCCATCCTTCGCCTGCTTGCCAGATTGATTATAAAGATTCCCCTCCCTGCTATTCTGGACAAACTGGATTGGATTTTGTGTATTTATCTATTCATTTGTTTGCTGAAGTTATCTATTTATTGATTCATTGTTGTCTGCTTAATTCTTTCTATTTCATTTTTAAGTTATTGAAAATGTGTGTAGCTTATGTGCATGAATTTATATGATAAGTGTGCGAAAGTTTTGTCTGTTGAACAAAAGTGAGGTACCCAGTACAGAAGATGGATGGTGATGACAGTGGAGGCAGCACCCCACTTCCTGTGTCCTCATCGGCTGCCAGTTTGGAGGACATGGATGCTGGCATTGTCATCCCAGAGGATAATTTGGTGGAACAGAAAGATGAGGCTAGTTCATATATATGTTTTCTTGTCCTCCACCTTATGTGATTGAAAACCAATCTCAGTCTCTGTCTGTCTGCATCTCTGCCTCCCTCTTCTTCTTCCTCAAATATCCAGCAGTCATACATGACAATCACTGATGTAGGGGGTTCAAGAGGAAGTTTGACCAGTGTGGAGTGAAGAAGGTAAGAAATATGATTTGCTACGGGGTTCTGCCCAGTACTCGCAAGCAGAAAGTGCTGAGGGAAGGGGACATAACCATTTTTTAGGGCAGGGTGTTCCATTTACAAATGGTTTAGGTGATGGAGTTGTTTTCACAGCCAGTGAGACATGGAATGAAAAGTTTGCTATGAAATTGGCACCTTGTTTTGGCATTTTATCTTTATTATTGTTTTTTTTTTTTTATTTTATTTTGTGAGTCAGTGTTTATTATCAAACTGCACCCGAATCAAACTGCACCCGATGATCTGCTTTATGGACTAACACTGATAAGTTATTTCACACCAGCATTCATACATCTTATCTCTCATTAACAGTGCAGAACCATGAAAGTAAACTAACTCTGGCTGTCTGCTCCAAAGCATGCAGGGAATAAAAGAAAAAATGAAGAAAATTGTCAAGGGAGAAAGTGCTCTTTTTTCCCGTTAAATGCTGGACTGATGGAAGGTCAAGTAACCAAGACTTCTCTATTGTCACACACCAAGACAAAAGGAATTATCAACTGCACAGCAACAGCAAATTTAATGTCTGGTTTATATCCAGTAATCAAGCCAGTGAAAATTAGGTCGTTTTAAGTTTCAAACGTATCTATTTAGTTGTAAACCCCACGAAGTTCATGGTGTTAAAAAAAAAATGTCCAAGAACTCATCAGAGGGCATAGAAAAAATAAGCTGCAATTTCCTATTGGGGGTGGGCCTGTATACCAAATTACTTGAGCAATGCATTTTCTTATTTTGAATTAGCAGTATTGATAAAACAGGACTATAAAAATTATTTATTGTCAGACATGATTATTTTGTTTTTGAGTCTTGTAGATTTTTACAGTTTCATTAATTTTGCGACTTATATTATTTGTCAGTAGTATAACCTGTATCAAAATAAATGATGCCATTTTAAACTTTGGTGTAAGTTTGCAGTGTCAAGCTTATGCAACTTAAATCTTTCATTGCACATTTTACTATATCTTTTTCTTATGCATGTGCAGATTTAGGTTTGAAGGAGGGGTGATAGTGGGTAACTGGGGGAAAGTTTCTCTGAGAAAAAAGAGAAGTTTGGAATGTAACTACTCATGCTTCTTATAGGTGTTGGCCATTCTGCTGAGGGGATGGGGGTGAGTTACTGGAGGAAAGGAAATCATGAAATCTGACAAAAGAAAGCAGTTTGGATAAAGTGAAACTGACTCCTGCTTCTTTCACACAGGTGTTGGCTATTCAGTCTATCTATGACGATGGGGAGGAGCAGAGGATTACAGTGGTCAGTGAACCTGATGAGGAGGGACATGGACTGTTTCGACTGGAGGTAAAGTTGGGATCTTAACGTTTGGGACATTTAGATTTCTTTCTTTTTCTTCATGTGTTGTGTGATCTGAGCACGGCCATACCAAGCGAGCCATCGGCCTGTCAGCTGACCTCTGCCCTCCGTGCCATGCTTGATAAGCATGCTCCAGTGAGCAGGCGCTTGATCACTGATCGCTCACTGTGTCAATGGCACAACACAGTGGGTCCCGAGTTGTCCGAGGCCAAGCAGGAGAGGAGGGGGGCTGAGAGGCGATGGCGCGCCACGGGACTGACTGTGCACAGGGAAATATATCAAACTGCGAGAAATCATGTTACTGACATTGTTCATCAAGCAAAAACTTTGTTCTATTCTTCAAAGATATTGGCCTGTAATACGGCCAAGCAACTATTTAATGTCACAAATAGTCTCCTAGGCAAAGTCAGCTACTCCCCCCTTCCCACCATCTTCCAAACTCAAGAGCTCCCTCAGAAATTCTTTGAGTTTTTCAATGGAAAAATTGACACTGTCCGTGAAAAGCTAGATTCTACTGCACCTGTACATCCTCTGAATGACAAAGTTTACTGTGGACCTCCTTTGGCTTGTTTTAGTCCTGTTAGTCAAGACTATGTCAAAAAACTTTGTTTGCGATGCAGCCCTAAATCATGTGAACTTGATGCCATTCCCACTAACTTGCTCTTTCAGTGCATTGATGATGTCCTACCCATCTTACTCATGTTATCAATACCTCTTTGTCCTCTGGTCACGTTCCTGAAATCTTCCGGTCCGCAGTGGTACGTCCATTGATCAAGAAACCTTCATTAGATAAAAATGTTTTAAAGAATTATCGGCCTGTATCAAATTTGTCATTTCTATCAAAATTATTGGAGAAGATCGTTTTGGAACAAATTCTAGAACATCTCGAAAAGAATCACCTTTTGAATCCTCATCAATCTGCTTACAGACAAGGCCATAGTTGTGAGACAGCACTCCTCCGTATAGTCAATGACCTCCTCTGCGGGCTTGACGATGGGAATGTTTCCTTATTAGCGATGTTAGACCTCTCTGCAGCATTTGACACGATCGATCATAATATTTTGTTCTCACGGCTTCAACTTCCTTTGGATTCAAAGACACAGCTCTCGACTGGATTATCTCTTACTTGACTGGACGGACTCAGACAGTGTGTGTACAGGGAAGATACTCAGACAGTTCTCTTAGGTATGGTGTGCCTCAGGGTTCTGTACTTGGGCCAGTCCTTTTTGTGCTGTATGCTAGTCCTGTGTCTGACGTCATCAGTGGTCACGCCATGTCGCATGAAAGCTTTGCTGACGATACTCAGCTTCATCAGTCGGCTCCCATTGCTGAAACTGACTCACTGATTTCTCGGACGCGGGGCTGCATTGCAGACCTGAAGGACTGGATGACAACCAACAAACTACAACTAAACGACGACAAGACGGAACTCATGTTCATGACAAAACAGCCTAACCATCCTTCTCTGCCTTCAACTGTCACTATCAATGACTGTGCTGTCTCTGTCTCCACCTCTGTCCGCAGTCTAGGGGTCATACTTGACCAATCCCTCTCCTTTGAGAAACAGGTTTCAAATATTTGCAAGATTGCCTATTTAGAACTAAGAAGAATCAGCTCTGTACGTCACCTTCTCTCTACAGATGCTACAAAAACTCGCATTTGTGCATTTGTCTTATCTAGAATAGATTACTGCAACTCACTTTTGGCCGGCCTTCCAAAATACCTGATAGAAAGATTACAGCGAATCCAAAATCATGCAGCCCGAGTCGTCTGTAGAGCAAGAAAACATGCTCACATTTCGCCTCTCCTCCACTCTCTTCACTGGCTATCTGTCTCAAACCGTATCTCGTACAAAATCTCAACTCTTACTTTCTCTGCTCTCTTTGAAAATGGACCTTCTTATCTCTCAGATCTCCTTAAAATCTACACCCCCTCTTGACAACTACGCTCCTGTGCTGACGACCGCCTTCTGCGAATGACTCGCTTCAGGACTACTACTGGTGAAAGATCTTTCTCTTTTCAAGCTCCAGCGATGTGGAACAGACTGCCAGACTGTCTCAGACATTCAGATTCTATCTCTTCTTTCAAGTCTAAACTTAAAACCCATCTATTTTCTCATAATTAATCAATGCTGTGGGGAGAGGGGGGGGAGGGGGTACAACCTAACTCACAGCCGTCTGGGCCTTTTCAAATGTAGCGTATGTGTATGTTCTCTATTATATGTATTTGTTGTATGATTGAACGTTATAGGATTAAGTTTTTGTAGTGATATTTGAAGAATAAGTGAATGTCACATTGGTAGGATTAGGATTTGTTAGTTATTGTAGTAATAGTATTTGTAGTTGGGTGTAAGGTGTATTATTGTATATGAGAAGGGTGAATGTAGTATGACTTTGTAAAGCGCTTAGAGAAATTTGTTTGATTAAGCGCTATATAAGAAATCATTATTATTATTATTATTATATTTTGCTTGTATCTGATTTTGTTTGTTTGTTTGATTGTTTTGACAGCACGTTACTGTCTTTTATCTAATTACCGATACATATATTATTAGGTTACAAAAATTTTTCTTTGGTTGGATGGACACAAGGGACTGACTGTTTATTTCCTTTGCATATCATTGCATATCTATTTAATGCCATTTTTTAATGTCTGTTCTGAGAAATTTGTGTGTGTCTGTGATGACATGTGTGGACAACAGTGTTCACAGAATTGTGGGAGGATGAGTGGCAATTGTAAAAAAGGCACATGAAGAAGAGTTTATACCCCCCTTAAGAAAATAATGATTTGATGGTATCAGTATTATGTGTCTGCCATATAATAATGTATAAACATGCAAGCTTGATTGTGGTTTGTCATATCCAATAGTTACATCGGGATTTAGAGCATGCTGCTCTTATGTTGTGAGTAGGGAGGTCTGCTGAGTCCAGATCTTGTGTGGTAGGTCTGTTCTAACTTTCAGTCAGGCTACTTTAGGACCTGACATGCTGTGTGCATTGAAAGGGAGCTTTCAGAGCCAAAGGTCAGTACTTGTATACCATGCCCTGTCCATAATCTACATCTCAGTCCTTCACTTCTACTGGATGTCCTGAACTGATTTCAGATTGTGCATGTGAAAGCTGTCCAGCAGTTTGGGGTGTTTTAAGGCCATTCTTAGTTAACGGAACAAACCTTCAGTTCTTGAAACTAAATTTTGTTACTCAGTGAAGTGGATTGTAAAGATCCCTGTTTTGTTAATTGCATGATCATAAAATTTCTGATTCCAGATTGTTGAGTTGTGTATATATCTCAGCAAAGGTTCGATGGAAAAAGTTTTGTTTAGCTTTCTTTGGGAACTGTGGGTTTGAGGAAACCATATGCATGTATATTTGTAGGTATAAATGCAGGTTGTATGTATGTATGCATGTATGTATGTATGTATATTAAAGCTCTCTTAAAACAGAACTTGACATGTGACTGGTTGACAAAATAACATGTTATGACAATCTATTTGTGGTTGATTTACGAAAAATTTGCATAGTCAGTTCACGTAAACATTTTCTGTCCTACGGCTGTGATAATTAAGGTGACAATGCTTTATGAAATGAATAAGTGAAATGTGACAAAGACATTGTGGAAACTGATTTTACAGCTTATTTGTAATGGTTCCAAGCTTAGTTTGGCCGAATGATCTGTCACAGTCAAGCACCAATGAACAGTATTATGGGGATTTATTGCCTCCCTTGAAAAAAATACCTTTCAAACTTTAGTTAAAACTCAATCTTCAGTTAGTTGTAAATCAGCAATCTCTGCAAACTAGATCCTGAATCATGGACTTCACTCAAGAGAGAAATATTCACTGTTTGTTCGCATTCTAGTTACATGAACTAATGTTCTGAAATGCTTTTTTTTGTGGTTTTTTTTTTTCCAATGAAGAGGCACCTTCATGAATGTTGTGTATGTTGCAGCCATAATGGTGACTGGTTAAGATAATGTCCTGAATGTGCTAGTTCAGCATACTCAGGGATCTGACTGTCTGGCCTCTGGAATCTTGATTCTGATGTTCATGTGCATATCAGAAAGGGCAAAAGATCCATTAGCAGGTTGTAGTCTGACTTTCGTCTTGCCAATTCAGTGATGAACCCAATGTGATTACGGCTTGAATCGCTGTTACCTAGACAACTGTCAGTTTAGAATGCCTCAGGGATGAGTCTCTTGGTCATTGTTCAAGAATTCAGACGATGTGGATCAAAGAATGATTCATCAAGCATGTATACCCCAGTTGTACTCTACTCCAGGTTCATGGGTGTATGGTTCAGTCACATTTCAAGAAGATGCTGAAGAGGAGAGGATGTGCATGTACTTTATGCCACTGGAATACTGAAAAACTTGTAGGCTTTTCCTTTGACTGCACAAGGTCAGCCATGTTGTGGAAGAGGGGCTAAATACAAATTAATTTGCATGGACATCTCAGTTTTGATTGTTAATGTATTGCATTAGTACCCCACTGCCACTATCTCCTCCTCGAAGTCAAACACATGTTCACACATGTGTGATACACACTCAGTAGAGATGTACGTTGAAGAGTTAAAACATTCCAAATTAGTGAGGACAAAACAAAACAAAAAAGGTTCTTTGTCACACCACCACCTCTTAATGAACAGTTTCTTCATTGTATAGTGTCAGTTGTCACCCTTACCTCTTTATGAACTGTCTCTTCACTATAAAGTGTCAGTTGTCACCCTTACCTCTTTATGAACTGTCTCTTCACTATAAAGTGTCAGTTGTCACACTTACCTCTTTATGAACTGTCTCTTCACTATAAAGTGTCAGTTGTCACCCTTACCTCTTTATGAACTGTCTTCACTGTAAAGTGTCAGTTGTCACCCTTACCTCTTTATGAACTGTCTCTTCACTGTAAAGTGTCAGTTGTCACCCTTACCTCTTTATGAACTGTCTCTTCACTGTAAAGTGTCAGTTGTCACCCTTACCTCTTTATGAACTGTCTCTTCACTATAAAGTGTCAGTTGTCACCCTTACCTCTTTATGAACTGTCTCTTCACTATAAAGTGTCAGTTGTCACCCTTACCTCTTTATGAACTGTCTCTTCACTCTAAAGTGTCAGTTGTCACCCTTACCTCTTTATGAACTGTCTCTTCACTATAAAGTGTCAGTTGTCACCCTTACCTCTTTATGAACTGTCTCTTCACTATAAAGTGTCAGTTGTCACCTTTATGGACTGTCTCTTCACTATAAAGTGTCAGTTGTCACCCTTACCTCTTTATGAACTGTCTCTTCACTATAAAGTGTCAGTTGTCACCTTTATGGACTGTCTCTTCACTATAAAGTGTCAGTTGTCACCCTTACCTCTTTATGAACTGTCTCTTCACTATAAAGTGTCAGTTGTCACCCTTACCTCTTTATGAACTGTCTCTTCACTATAAAGTGTCAGTTGTACCCACTCTTTATGAACTGTCACTTCACTATAAAGTGTCAGTTGTACCTACCTCTTTATGGACTGTCTCTTCACTATAAAGTGTCAGTTGTCACCCTTACCTCTTTATGAACTGTCACTTCATTATAAAGTGTCAGTTGTCATCCTTACCTCTTTATGAACTGTCTCTTCACTGTAAAGTGTCAGTTGTCACCCTTACCTCTTTATGAACTGTCTCTTCACTGTAAAGTGTCAGTTGTCACCCTTACCTCTTTATGAACTGTCTCTTCACTGTAAAGTGTCAGTTGTCACCCTACCTCTTTATGAACTGTCTCTTCACTATAAAGTGTCAGTTGTCACCCTTACCTCTTTATGAACTGTCTCTTCACTATAAAGTGTCAGTTGTCACCCTTACCTCTTTATGAACTGTCTCTTCACTCTAAAGTGTCAGTTGTCACCCTTACCTCTTTATGAACTGTCTCTTCACTCTAAAGTGTCAGTTGTCACCCTTACCTCTTTATGAACTGTCTCTTCACTGTAAAGTGTCAGTTGTCACCCTTACCTCTTTATGAACTGTCTCTTCACTATAAAGTGTCAGTTGTCACCTTTATGAACAGTCTCTTCATTATAAAGTGTCAGTTGTCACCTTTATGGACTGTCTCTTCACTATAAAGTGTCAGTTGTCACCTTTATGAACAGTCTCTTCACTATAAAGTGTCAGTTGTCACCTTTATGGACTGTCTCTTCACTGTAAAGTGTCAGTTGTCACCTTTATGAACTGTCTCTTCACTGTAAAGTGTCAGTTGTCACCTTTATGAACATGTCTCTTCACTATAAAGTGTCAGTTGTCACCTTTATGAACAGTCTCTTCACTATAAAGTGTCAGTTGTCACCTTTATGAACAGTCTCTTCACTATAAAGTGTCAGTTGTCACCTTTATGAACAGTCTCTTCACTGTAAAGTGTCAGTTGTCACCTTTATGAACAGTCTCTTCACTATAAAGTGTCAGTTGTCACCTTTATGAACAGTCTCTTCACTATAAAGTGTCAGTTGTCACCTTTATGAACTGTCTCTTCACTATAAAGTGTCAGTTGTCACCTTACCTCTTATGAACTGTCTCTTCACTTAAAGTGTCAGTTGTCACCTTTATGAACTGTCTCTTCACTATAAAGTGTCAGTTGTCACCTTTATGAACAGTCTCTTCACTATAAAGTGTCAGTTGTAACCTTTATGACGTCTCTTCACTGTAAAGTGTCAGTTGTCACCTGTTATGACTGTCTCTTCACTTAAAAGTGTCAGTTGTCACCTTTATGAACTGTCTCTTCACTGTAAAGTGTCAGTTGTCACCTTTATGAACTGTCTCTTCACTATAAAGTGTCAGTTGTCACCCTTTACCTCTTTATGAAATCTGTCCCCTTCCACTATAAAGTGTCAGTTGTCACCTTTATGAACTGTCTCTTCACTATAAAGTGTCAGTTGTCACCTTTATGAACTGTCTCTTCACTTAAAGTGTCAGTTGTCACCCTTACTTTATGAACAGTCTCTTCATATAAAGTGTCAGTTGTCACCTTTATGAACTGTCTCTTCACTATAAAGTGTCAGTTGTCACCTTTATGAACTGTTCTACTATAAGTGTCTTGTCACCTTATAACAGTCGTCTTCACTATAAGTGCAGTTGTCACTCTTTATGAACTGTCTCTTCACTATAAAGTGTCAGTTGTCACCTTTATGAACTGTCTCTTCACTATAAAGTGTCAGTTGTCACCTTTATGAACTGTCTCTTCACTATAAAGTTGTCAGTTGTCACCTTTATGAACGTCTCTTCATCTATAAAGTGTCAGTTGTCACCTTTATGAACTGTCTCTTCACTTAAAGTGTCAGTTGTCCTACCTTTATGAACTGTCTCTTCACTTAAAGTGTCAGTTGTCACCTTACCTTTATGAACTGTCTCTTCATTATAAAGTGTCAGTTGTCACCTTTATGAACTGTCTCTTCACTATAAAGTGTCAGTTGTCACCTTTATGAACTGTCTCTTCATTAAAGTGTCAGTTGTCACCTTTATGAACTGCTTATGACGTCTTCATTATAAAGTGTCAGTTGTCACCTTTATGAACTGTCTCTTCATTATAAAGTGTCAGTTGTCACCCTTACCTCTTTATGAACTGTCTCTTCATTATAAAGTGTCAGTTGTCACCTTTATGAACTGTCTCTTCATTATAAAGTGTCAGTTGTCACCTTTATGAACTGTCTCTTCATATAAAGTGTCAGTTGTCACCCTTAACCTCTTTATGAACTGTGACTCTTCATTATAAAGTGTCAGTTGTCACCTTTATGAACTGTCTCTTCATTATAAAGTGTCAGTTGTCACCTTACCTCTTATGAACTGTCTCTTCATTATAAAGTGTCAGTTGTCACCTTTAAACACTCTTTATTGAACTGTCTCTTCATTATAAAGTGTCAGTTGTCACCTTTATGAACTGTCTCTTCATTATAAAGTGTCAGTTGTCACCTTTATGAACAGTCTCTTCATTATAAAGTGTCAGTTGTCACCTTTATGAACTGTCTCTTCATTATAAAGTGTCAGTTGTCACCCTTACCCTTTATGAACTGTCTCTTCATTATAAAGTGTCAGTTGTCACCTTTATGAACAGTCTCTTCATTATAAAGTGTCAGTTGTCACCTTTATGAACTGTCTCTTCATTAAAGTGTCAGTTGTCACCTTTATGAACTGTCTCTTCATTATAAAGTGTCAGTTGTCACCCTTACCTCTTATGAACTGTCTCTTCATTATAAAGTGTCAGTTGTCACCTTTATGAACGTCTCTTCACTATAAAGTGTCAGTTGTCACCTTTATGAACTGTCTCTTCATTACTAAAGTGTCAGTTGTCCCTTACCTCTTTATGAACTGTCTCTTCATTATAAAGTGTCAGTTGTCACCTTTATGAACTGTCTCTTCACTATAAAGTGTCAGTTGTCACCTTTATGAACAGTCTCTTCACTATAAAGTGTCAGTTGTCACCCTTACCTCTTTATGAACTGTCTCTTCATATAAAGTGTCAGTTGTCCACCTTACCTCTTTATGAACTGTCTCTTCATTATAAAGTGTCAGTTGTCACCTTACCTCTTTATGAACTGTCTCTTCACTATAAAGTGTCAGTTGTCACCCTTACCTCTTTATGAACTGTCTCTTCACTGTAAAGTGTCAGTCTTATGACAGCCTTCACTGTAAAGTGCAGTTGTCACCTTTGAACGTCTCTTCACTGTAAAGTGTCAGTTGTCACCCACTTACTTCTTTATGAACAGTCTCTTCACTGTAAAGTGTCAGTTGTCACCTTTGAACGCTCTTCACTGAAAGTTGTCGTTGTCACCTTATAACATGTCTCTTCACCTAAAGTGTCAGTTGTCACCTTTATGAACTGTCTCTTCACTTATAAAGTGTCAGTTGTCTACCTTTATGAACTGTCTCATTCACTCGTAAAGTGTCAGTTGTCACCCTTACCTCTTTATGAACTGTCTCTTCACTATAAAGTGTCAGTTGTCACACTTACCTCTTTATGAACTGTCTCTTCACTATAAAGTGTCAGTTGTCACCTTACCTCTTTATGACTGTCTCTTCACTATAAAGTGTCAGTTGTCACCCTTACCTCTTTATGAACTGTCTTCACTGTAAAGTGTCAGTTGTCACCTTACCTCTTATGAACTGTCTCTTCACTGTAAAGTGTCAGTTGTCACCCTTACCTCTTTATGAACTGTCTCTTCACTGTAAAGTGTCAGTTGTCACCCTTACCTCTTTATGAACTGTCTCTTCACTATAAAGTGTCAGTTGTCACCCTTACCTCTTTATGAACTGTCTCATTCACTATAAAGTGTCAGTTGTCACCCTTACCTCTTTATGAACTGTCTCTTCACTCTAAAGTGTCAGTTGTCACCCTTACCTCTTTATGAACTGTCCTGAAGGTGGGGAAGGGGTAGGAGCACAGAACCTGGAGGAAGGTGCAAAAGCTTTGACTCCACCTCCAGAGATTGGAAAAGGCGTGGCTTTGCAGCGGTCTGTTTCGGGTAAATTGAAATGGGACATCTGTGTAAGAAAAATAATGTGCAGAAGGTGTCAGTATTGTGTTTGTGCTACGCATGTATAGGAATGACTGCTTGTATGCCTCCCATTTATGCTTCCCAGCCTGTACACAGGCTGAACACCCACACACAAAATATTTATTTTCTTTGCAAATGTCTGCTTCTATGCAAAATGACAGCAATTTCCTGCTTGTCAGTAATAGACAAGTTAAAAATGAAGAAAGAGATATCAGCAGCAAGAGGAGGGGATTGGGGGTTTGCCACCTTATTGATTATTCTTGTTTTTGTCTCCGTCTCTTTCCCTCTGTCTGTCTGTCTCTCTCCCTCTCTCTCTGTCCCTTCCTATTTCTTTCTCTCTCTCTCTCTTTCTCTCCTTTCTTTCTCTCTCTCTCTCTCTCAAAAAAAAAGATAGATAGATAGATAGACAAACATATAGATATATATATAGTGTTTGTGTGTGTGTGTATTTTTGAATGAATCTTTTCGTTTGTGCGTGAAATCAAACAACGATTGATGTTGTTGCTACAAACTGAACTTGATGACAACTCAACGGCAGGACAACGCTGGACCGGATCCCTCAGGCTGCGCCATCTCCACCCTGTTACCCTCCATCTGACCCTACCACCCAGCTACCCTTCGGAGGCTGCCCCGGCGTTCATGCTGTCGTGCGTGTGGCTGCGAGGTGTGCAGATCAGCGCCCTCTGCAGGCAGCTGGATGCCATGTGGGAGGCTGCACTGAGCATGCCTGTGCTGTTCTCCTGGATTGACTGGTTGGAAAAAGAGAGTTTTAGGTGAGTTTTTTTATTTTTTTTATTTTTGCATTAGATACTAATGTGCAGGAGTTTTTTTTGTTTTGTTTTGTTTTGTTTTTATTGTTCTTGTTTATTTTGTTTTTGGACTGCATATTAAGCAGATGGAATCTAAGAAAATAAGAGAGAATGTGTGTGTGTGTGTGTGTGTGTGTGTGTGTGTGTGTGTGTGTGTTGTGTTTGTGAGAGGGAGAGAAAGATCATTTATGTAAAGCAGTCCTTGAGAAATATTTTTTGGTGCTTATGTCGATTGACTACCTGAAAAACAAATTTGTTTTAAACTTTTGGTCACTGCTGTTTTCATAAGTTTGTTCAATTTTAACACTGAGTGATACAGTCAATATTATGGCAGATCAGATAAGTTCAACATTATTTTTTTCACTGTTGCAATAAGAAAGCAACTACAGTGGATTCACACTGTGATCACATTTTCCATGCCTGAGAAGAAAATTACTTATTTTTATTGTTTATTTCTGATGAAGAGAAAGTAACTTCAGGAAAAATGAAATGGTGTGTAGATCAAACACATCTTGTTGGCTCTTCTTCTGTTTACATTGTAAGTTTGTTATTGCTGAAGGGAAAAAAAAGGTATTTGTAAACATACGACCAAAAGTGCTTGCAGCTGATTTTTTTAGTAATCAACATAGCTGTGAATCTGTTTGCAGCTACCTTGGTCTGACAGACAAGCTTGTTCTGATGCCGGACACTGAAGAAGCTGATGGTGTAGACGATCGTGCAATGTTGGAGTGTGACGATATAGGCCTGGCTGTGCATACTCTACTCCAGTGAGTACTCTTTATCAAGTATCACATTTGTAGATTAAAAAATATTCATGTTCAGGAAAAGAAGTCTGAAATGCCTAGATTGTCCATGTGTCCATCCAGTGACTTGTTATCATTCTAGAACTTGTTGTGTCATTGTGTCATTCATAAGCTGGTGGAATAGCCTATGTAAGAATTGTTCATGTCGTAGTCACATTCACATAATGAATTGCATCAGTCTAACTTAAAGAACCGTCTGTCTTGTGCATGTGGGACTGACAGATTTTTTTCCTTTCTAAGAACTAAGGAGTCTAAGATTCCGTGAAAACTTAACATCATCAATTTTCAGTAGTTGTGTATGTAACACAAGCTGACAGTGACGAAATAGTTTTGTTTTTATTAATTTCACATGCCCTTCAAAGAGTCCATGTCAGAATTTACTAATACACACATGCACACATGTGTGCGCACATGCATGCATGCACACATGCACCCACACACACACACACATATATGACTGGAGGGTCTTTACAGGAAGGTGTAGGGAAAAAAGGCATGTAGGTATGGTTGACACCTTTAATCTAATAAAAATTTGTTTTCAAGATCACCCTTTTGACTACCAAATTTTTGTTACATAACATTCTCAAAAATACCAAATTGATTTTTTGATGGAGGAATTGAATTTAAATTGAACTTTTGATTGTTTTTTTTTTTTTTAATCATCCTTTCAAATCTGGATCAATCACTTGTTTTGTAAAAAAAATTTGGTAGTGGACAAAATTTGCAGTGACCTGCTGATGGTTGATCTTTGTTGTACGTCACCCAAAATTTTGCACACAATACATCACGGATTCCTGGGACCTATGTTTTTTGTGAAGGAAGAAAACCTTGCCATGTTTTTTTTTTTTTTTTTGTGGGGGGGGGGGGGGGGGGGGGGTGTTGGTTGTTTGATTGATTGTTTTTGGTTTACTCCTTGGCACAGACACAAGGCCATGCTTTACTGGCAAATTTGTAAAATTTTATGTTATATAACTTAAAGATTGACTTGTTATGGAGTGGGAATCATGATTGAGTCATTTAATATCACACTCTACAACAAAAGTTAAAACTGACTGTTCTGGTCATTTACCTGATTGGAGAAAACCCACAATCCACCTTTAACCTAAGAATAACTCCCTCCCCACCCCCCTCCCCCCTTTTTTTTTTTAATTGACGGACAAACACTCTGTTACAGAAGTTTCAAATATGTGCAGTACTTTCTGCGCTGTTGTGATCGATTCAGCACTGCTGGGAGGCAAAATTGTCCACAGTTGTGGTAAAAGTACAGTCATGTTATTACTGTCACATAGGTCACATTACATATAGGCTGAAAAAAAAACTTGAAACATTTTTCTTTTGTAGTCGAACTGATGCATTTACCAAATGGCAGTCTCTTTAGAAACAGCATTGTCTTAAAACGGTGCATCTTAGCACTCAAAGCTTCCCAAATAACCCATTTGGAAACAGAAAGTAGGGTTGATCACATCAGGTGAAACAGAGCCTATTGGAAGTTATGTGGTAATGGGAGATTAGCAACATAGGGTGAATAGTAGTTCAAAGGTCTTAAAATTGATGCCAGGTGATTTTATTCATATCATGAACAATTGGTGCTCCCTGTTTGACAGGTACGATAACCAGAGAGAGGCTGTTGAGTTCTGCAAGTCTATACAGGAGTGTTGTTTGTGTTTCGATGAAAAACCAGGAACCAAATTTTTCCGCCTAGAGCAGTGCAAACATCACTTCTGTTTTGACTGCATCACCACCCACTGCAACCTTCATGTCACTGACGGCACTATCCAGTACCTCAAGTGAGTAAAGCTGATGGCTATTTTTATATATTTATCCTGCTTGTTTTTCATCACACGTATGTATACATTTCTACAAGTTGCAGTATTAGAAAAGTATGATGTGTACAGGCTTATGAATATTTCTTAGAGCTCTATGCTATGTTTGTCAATAAGTAACCAAGCTTTCTATACATTAATGATGCTACACTGAAGTTGTTTCTTTTTTCTTCTGTGTCTGTTTTATTTTATTCTTTTTGGCTTGCTCTATACTTACATTCTAGTTGTGGGTAATGCTGTTAATTTTGTTTGTTTGTTTCTGTGTTTATGTTGAACGACAACAAGAAAGCAGATGATTTTTTTTTTTTTTAATTGTTGCACAACTTTCCATTTGTTTTAGCAAGTGCCATTTTCAAGGCTCAGACAGAAACATTTTTGTCTTTGACAAGGAATTCATGTTTTCACCCTTGCCTGTTGGTTGGTTGGGTTTTTGTTTGTTTGCAAAATTGTGCAGAAAGTACAGAAATGATTTTATCCAATTTTAGTTTCAGTTTCATCAAGGAGAGGTCACTGCGTGCGGACTAGTCCATATACACTACACCACATCCGCTAAGTTTTGAGACCACACTACGCGTGATTTTAAGCTGATGGATAAATGAATTAACAACTAAGATGAGAGAATTGAAGAAGAGGGTCTTGTGGCTACGACTTAGCAGATGTCTGACCTACACATTAGCCCAGTGCGCTGGTCAGACCTTGAGTGCCGCCTACCTAACATTGGTTGTCTTTTTTTTTTTTCTTTTTTTTTTGTATGTATGTGTTGTGAATGTACACATGTGTGTATGGATGTGTGGGCACGGACCCATATGTGCGCATGTGTGTGTGTGTGTATGTGTGTGTGCACATACATGTGTGTGCGCTTGTGTGTGTATGTGTGCACACGTGTGTGTGTGTGCATGTGCTTGTGTGTGTGCATGTGCAGAAGTGCGTGTGCATGTGTGTGTGTAATTTGTGGGTTTGTGTGAGCACACACACACGTATCTGCATATATATGTGTACATATGTGTGTCTTTGTATGTGGGCATGTATGCATGTGCGTGTGTATATGCATTTGTGCGTTCATGTGTATGCGTGTATGTGCGCACGTGTGTGGGTGTGGACAGCACATGCACACATGTGTGCGAGCGGACGTGTATGCACACATTAGTGTGTGTGTATGCGTGCGCGTGTGTGTATACGCGTGTGCTCGTGTGTGTGCATGCACGTGCGGGCGTATGTGTGTGTGTGTGTGTGTGTAGTGACTGCATGCATGAATGTTCAGAAGATGACTTGGGACCAAGAACAAGACCATCAAATACAACATATATGTGCATGTGCACACACGCGCATGCACACACACACACACATACATACACACATACTAAACATAACAATTACAACAACAAATTCTCCCCCTCACACACGTACCCCCCTCCCCCCACACACACACATAAACACACACACACACGCTCACTCACTCTCTCGCACACACTCACACACCAACGCTTGCACACTCACGTTCATGGACTCTCTAATCATGCTGATGAACAAACACCAGAGCACACACGTCTGCAGTATGGACTGGGGGTCCTGAGAGATTCAAAGTCTTATCTCAGTTGTGCCTGTTATTGGAAAGGCCCAGTATGAGTTTGCCCCAATCTCTAGGAGTTTTCACAGTGTTGGCCTTGAGATTATTCCAATGTTTGGTTTGGTTGGTGATGTTTCTTGCTCTTCCCTTAAGTCTGGATGTGCAGCCACTTCCTCTCTTGATGTTCAGGTCTGAAAGATGGTCTATGGTATAGTGGCTTTGCTCTTGTTTGCTTAAATGATTCTTCATATATTTTTTTTCACGTCAGATTGGCCAAGATGTAATCCAGTTCTTATCGTTGCCTTGCCAGCCAGTGTGTCTGCTCTCTCGTTTCCTTTAACTCCAGCATGTCCAGGGCAGTACATCCATATGAGTCTCTCCAATCGAAGGCTGCGCATTAGTTCATTCCAAGCAGGGCCTCCCATTCCACTTTTCACTTTCTGAAGTAGGTTCATGGAGTCAGTCAGTATCACGGCTTGAGTTTGAAACTGGTTTGTGGATGATTTTGGTAGAAAGACGAAACGTGGCTTAAGGGCAAAGCCACTAATATTTGGGTGCAGATCTGTGATGCAGATCCGGATCTTGTCGCAGAAACAGAACTTTTTAGTCATTTTGCATCTGTAGAAACACGTCAAAACAAAAAAATGCTGCACCTAGGTAAAGGCATCCTCATCAAAGATGATGTCAAGTCAGAATTTTCAAAACAAGGAATCGATGAATATACATATATCAAGGGTTCCACATTGTTCAAAGTTTGCTTTGACAATTTTTCTGTGCTGTGTGTGTGTGTGTGTATGTGTGTGTGTGCGTGTGTCTGGTACTGTGATACTACTGATAATGTTTAGAAAACTACCGAAATTACAGAAATTAGCAGTATCTGCTGGTGATATAGTTTAAGGGGGGTTGTCAGCTCTGCGTCTGTGTTTTCGTAATGTGGTTGTGAAACATTGGATGATAAAAGGTTGCATGCTGTAAAAGTCTCATTTGATAATATAAGGATAATGATACCGCTATTTTTTCTCCCAAGGTGTCCAGATTTGGAGTGTAAGACCATGATCCCCCTGATGTTCTACAGATGGTGCTGACTCCTGACAACTTTATTCGTTGGGAAAGCCTCTCCCTTCAGGTAGTGAAGGAAAAAAAAACAGAAACACACGCGCACACACACACACACACACACACACACACAACACACACACACACACACACACACACACACACACACACATACTCACACACACACACCACAAAAAAAAAAACAGTTGCAGGCAGAATTAATCCTTCTCTTCTTTTGTCTCTCATTTATGTTTTTTTTGTTGCTTGTTTCTCTATTTGTATGTTACAGTGTTCACTCTCTGTTTCATTCGCATTTTCAATTTCAGGGGAAAAATCGGTGAAAATTCTCAGGTACTTGCTTCTCGGTATGAGTGTATAATTGTTTGTGTCCCCCTACAAACATTTTGCCAGTTGTTCTAAGAAGGAAAAATTCATTTTCAATAAGAAAAGAAGTCTTAAATGAAGGCAACATACCATGTATAATAGAACAAGGGAGGCGATTTTTGCTTTCGGTTAAAAAGTTGCATGCAGGTGACTCCAAAGTAGTGCTGCGTACAGCACAGGTTTGCTACGTACACAGTTATGCCAACTTCCTGCACACAGAGTAGAGCAAGAAACTGCATATGTGCTTCATGACTGGTCCTACAGGCAGCTTTAGTTGTGAGTTATTGGTATCTCCGTTGTCGTCCCATGGGATCTGAAGTTCCCCTCCATGTTTTCAGTAGCCCTGAAAGATAATTTTTAAGTAGCCGTGTAGGACATTAAAAAAGAAATAGCTTTCAGATCTGTGTAGGTCATGCATCAGAGTCCATTCTTGTGGATTTTTACAAGTCTGTTTTTGAATGTCTACGGTGATGTAGATTTTTCATTTTGGTTATAATCCTATTTTAATTACACATACTATACCGTGGCTCACTAATGCAATAAGCGACAGCGGTTTGCTATCCCTGCCTCGTACGAAATAAAGTCCGTACGGCCAAGAAGCCGGAAGGGGCCTCGTGCCTTGCGTATAATCCTATGTAATCAAAAATGTCTTATGTTTTTGTAAGCAATAGGGATCCATACCTGTGCAGTGATAGTAGATATGGACGGAATGGACTCCATTTGTGGCTGTCAGTGTAGCCCCTCCCCAGCCCCCTACCCTGCTCCCTCCCTCTCTTCTCCGTAGATCCTTTTCTGCCCTCTTTAACCAAGGTGTACATTTGATAACTTCGACTCGGTCAGTGGCAGGCAGAATCTCAGTGTCGGCGTTTAAGTGATTGACTGTTATATTAGTGTTAATCAGTTTCTCCACCGCTATTCTTCCATCCCTTTTCCCTTCGACTCCCTCATCCCCCCTCTCCCCCACCCTCTTGCAACCTTTTCTTCTAACCTTCATCCCCTCTTTACCCTCCCTCTCCCTGCCCCTACTTCCTCACCCTGCCCAACTGTCTCCTTTCTCTAGGCATTTCCCCCACCTCCCAGCCTGCATTCCATGCAGCGCTGTAGGTGTTTGTAACAACATTCTGTACATGTCTGTTGTACCTGATCTTATATTGTTTGAGACTAATGCACTTTGCTACATAAAGTAACTTGGATGAAGTGCTGATACACTCGGCTGTTAAAAAACTAACAGTCACTTAATCTAATGTATACAAATCGCCATCTTGCGCCAAACTTCACAATATAGGTGATTGCTTGTTCTTCATTTTCGTTGTCCTGAGTGTTGTTTATCTTGCCTGAGGAAGACCTGAGGTCGAAACGTGTCATGTCTTGTCTTGTGATTCGTTTGTTCATGTTTGGCGGATTCATTACATAAACTTTAAACAGTTTTTTTAGACATCCGCTTGCAGTCGCCTCACTTTGCTGCTGACTTAATCTATACAGGTCTGACACTTTTCTGTGACAGTATGACTGACTCTGTTTTGATGGTTTCAGCGATCATTGGATGAAATGGACGATGTGGTGTACTGCCCTCGCTGCCAGTCTGTCGTGATCCGAGAACAGGACGCAGACCTCAACCTGGCTTACTGCATGGCTTGCTGCTACAGTTTTTGCACGGACTGTGAACAGCCTTGGCATCAGGTGTGTAACTTGATAATAGATCGGTGTCACTCTTTTGTAACCGTGATAGTTGTTACTTACAATCGTGACATGATTTGAACTGTGCTTACAATCGTGACATGATTTGAACTGTTGAACTACCAAGTTTTCTAAATGACAGGTTTCTTTTTCAACATAAAGTGAACTTGAATTGAATTTTGAAACTTGGGTATTTCAAAACAACAACCCCCAAATTAAAATTTGAAACTCAGGTATTTAAAAAAAAGAAACAGCAACCCCCCCCTCCCCCCACCTCCCAACCAAAAACCCAAAAGCGTTGAATCACACCAAATTTGGTATAAGAATAAAGTAGTAGATGTAGTTTGCTTTGAATGTCCGGGTGTGGGGGTACAGCCCATGCCCCAGCCGCTGTGTCCGTCCTGTAGACGTGGAGAGGATGATCACCAGGTCAGTAGAAGACTCGTGTGTTAAAGGGCCTCAGGATTCTTTGTTGCGATGACGTGGAGGAGTTGGCCGCCAGGTCAGTGGCTCAGTGTGTGTTATTTTTTCTGCTGTATGAGTGTTCCTGGGAGAACTCTGCGAACTGCATCTCTGAGTGGCTCTGCCTATGTGTGAAGGCTGTGACTTGGATGCAGCCAGGTATACGAACTGTCTGTTTGGACATTGCTGGAGGTGCTGACGAAGTCTGCACTGGGGCAAAATAAAAAGAAAATTTAGTATGTCAGTTTAGAGAGCGACGGTCAAAGCTCTTTGTGTTGTTGTACGCCATTACTGAGTGTGGCGTTTATTGATATTTTTTGTGCCTGTCTTTATATTATGGTAATATGTGTTTGTAGTGTTTTGATGGTTCAGGCAGCATAAAAAAGAAAGAAACTTAACTTAAATATTGCCTGGCTGTCTACGTTCGTGTGGTGTGGGTGTGTGTATTAAAAAAAAAAGTCGTTACGTGCATCCAAACTTTTTCTAGTGAGAGTCAGACAGTAAAACACGCACTTCCATACCGTCCGTAATAGTAATTTACTTTTGAGAGTTGACCTCGTGACATTGCAGCTCAGATATGGCTTTATGCAATCAGCTGGGCTATAGGTAACAATGAATTGAATTGCGCCCCTCCCTCCCCCCCATCCACCACATATTGCTTTCAAGCTGGGCTATAGGTAACATGAATTGAATTGCCCCCCCTCCTCCTCCCCACACATCCACCGCATATTGCTTTCAAGATATACTTTAAAGGCTGACCTCCGTATAGAAGAAAATTAAGCAGAAACCTTCCCATTCAGTTGATCATGCCATAATACTAGAATATATTACATGATTTGATCTGTGTAATGAATAAGACCTACATTGGATGTAGTGAATAGTGTATCTGAAAAAAAAAAAAAATTGGGGGAAATACTTTTCTGTGACAAAAAGATCTTTTGATAACCGCCAGTGTCTGTGTCCCAGGGGACTGAGTGCACATCAGATTTGGAAAGACTGGAGGCGCAAGCTGGGCGAATTCAGCGAATGGATGTGCGAGCCAAAGAGAGGTTTCAGCTCTTGCGACGACAGGCGGAGGAGAAGTCCAAGTCCATCCAGGAGATAAAGTCTAAGAGTGTGAACTGCCCTCACTGCAAGATACCAGTGGAAAAGATCGAAGGGTGGGAAACGGTTTTTGACAAAATATTGTTTTGAATGAAAATGGTTTTGTGCTGTTTTCAGAAACACACATACGCACACACACACACACACACACACACACACACACACACAAACACACATTCTCATTAATTAGTATGCTTAAATGAATTGGTTCCTTAACATACAGCAAGTTAAAGCTGTTCGATTTCCAGTATTTGCCAGAGATGCATGGTCAAAACGGGTGCTCAATGTGGGTATGCTGCAAGCCCACTGCAAGCTAAGATTCATTGATCAGCAGGAAACTCAACTGAGTAACGAAGAACAGATTTTCATCAGAGTCTGAGGTCTGTATTTCGTCTTCTCCTTGCAAACTAATTCCCAGTGTTTAATAAAGGTCATCAAATTGAATCATGTCAGCAATGAAGCTTGCATAGCAAGTGCTATATGTGATAGGACAACTTTGTAAAGCCAGTTCATGCAGGCTGCTAATCCTTTATACAGCCTTGAGATGCAGTTCCAAAGTCACATATATGCACAATATGAGAGGCTGTTCCAGTAAGTTTTTGCTCTTTGTCATGCAGAAGAAAAGCTCAAATAGATTTTAAAAGTATAACCTGTTTACTGTAATGTACACAAGCTTTGAGAGAGATATTTCGGAAATGTTAGAAGTTACAAAAAGGATTTAGAGTTACGAGGACTTAGAATTCATGTAAAATTATGTGGAGTTACGAGGATTTAGAATTCATGTAAAATTATGTGGAGTTACGAGGACTTAGAATTCATGTAAAATTATGTGGTGCTGGGAAATGAAGACGTTCAGATCTAGTGCCGACAGGTGATGACAGCAGATCGTTTTTGTTTCTAGGTGCAACAAGATGACATGTCGGTGTGGAAAACACTTCTGCTGGCTGTGCGGAAAGGGCATCAATGGCTATGACCACTTCACTTCCAGCACCTGTGTGCTGTTCCGCTATCAGCCAGCCCCAGTACCAAGAGTCATTTATCATCGTCGACCTCCTGATGTGAGTGATTGGGGGCATCTGCGCATGTGTGTGTGTGTGTGTGTGTGTGTGTGTGTGTGTGTGATTTGTATACAAATGTGTCTCTGGTCAGGGTTTTGTATGTTTGAAAGACATGGGGAGTGGAAGTGAAGGTGCAGGGGGGGAGGAGGGCAGGAAGGGTTAGGGGGAGGGGTGTGGGGTTGGGTATTCACATGACTCGCAAAAGAAGACGTCAGAGAGTTGAGCATACAATTTTAGATGGTCACTAGTACATTCACTTCTAGCTGAAATGAATGTATGACTTCTCACACAGACATACACTTTACAATTTAGACAGTTAGGTTTTTAAACAATTCTGTCAGAAGATTCCTTTGACTGTTGGCTAATTTTCTGATATACGCTTGCATCCTGCTTGTTGACAAAACAGCATATGTTTTAGCTGATGCTAGTTCAAGTATGAATTTGATGGCACAGAGTTATAGTGAGTGTAAATCATGTAGCACCATGAACACAGTCCGTTCAAGCAGATGCGAGTTGAAATATGTTCTACAGCGCAACATGAATAGAGAAGGAATGCGGGCAAGTTTGTTAGAATCTGTGTGTGTGCGTTTGACACTGACCTAGTTAGGAGGCCAGTGTGGGTGAGGGAATGTGGATGTGGACGGTGATGAAATCGGAAGTGTGTCTCGAAGATGACTCTGAGTCTGTGGAACAAGGTATCCACGTCTGTATTGAATTTGAAGCCTCACTGTTTGTGACTGCAGGCGCATCGGATGTACATGGAAAATTTTGAACTTTTCACTTGTGGATCTCTGTAACGGCCAAATGTGAGACAAATCAACAATACCTCCAAAGCTTTGAAAAACAGAGGACAAGAAATGGCAGAGAAGATGGAAAAGACTGACGATAGCTTACAAAGCAGTAGTGTTGATAATTTCATTTATCTTGATGTTCTTCTACACCTTCAGGCTGCTGTTGCCAGAATTTCATCATGCCTTGCTTCACGTAGTCAGACAACAATGTCCAGCAAGACAGTCACAGTGCTCATGAGATTGATGGCTATATCTTTGTCACCGCAAGTGCGATCGGTATGAGGGTCAGCTGAAATTCCTGACATCCTGAGATGTACCAGCGGACGCTTCATTGTCTGTTACCAAAGAAACATGAAAGATTTATCTTAGAAAGAATGAACCAGCATTGAGTTCTGTCGAGATCAGGTTTTTTTTTGGAGGGCCTGTTCAATGCTGTGAATCAATCATTTCATACACCGTGCAACCCGATATATTCCGTCTCCCCATCATATTGCACGTTTAACAAATCGGCTTTTGAACTCGACTCTGTACCCTTGTATATTGTACTCCTCAAAGATAAGTATTTATTTCACTGGCCAAAATTGTTTTTAAAAGAATAAGTACTGTGTCTGCCATATATGAACAAACAAGACAAAACACGACATATTTTGACTTCTTCAGGCAAGATAAACAACACTCAGGACAACGAAAATGAAGAACAAGCAACCACTTATCTCACTGAATTTGGCGCAAGATGGGCGTTTGGTGAATACAGTACTGAATTTTTTTTAAATTTTGTTTAGATTTCCGCCTGCAGTCGCCTCACTTTGCAACTATCCTGGTCAAATTTAGGGCAGAAAAAGAAATGCAAGACCTTTTCTCATTGTTCCAGACAGACCTAAAGAAAGATTTCATTTGATACCTAGCACCCCAGTAAAATTTTACCTTTGCTATTTCTTTCTTTGCAGGCTCTCCTGTGGATGCAAGCCCAAGCGGAACTGCAGGGTGGTGGGGGTCAGTCGATGCGTTGCATTCAGTGCAAGCAGACCAACTACAAATTGAACAGAAACAATCACATTCGCTGCTGGAACTGCAAGGTCAACTTGTGTTACTACTGTCGCACCCGCCTTACTGGAGTGGTCACCCATCATTTTACAGCCGGTGGCTGTCCTCAGCATAGCTAACATACGTTTCGCCTTAAATCCTAGGCAGGTATGATTGTATAATGCATTCTTTTCACTGGTTGTATACAACTCCCCCCCCCCCCCTTGCCTCTCCCAGTACCACCATTACTCTGCTCCATCTCGACCTGTGGTTAGTTTGAAGGCATTTTGGATCCTTTGCTGCATTCTTTTCTCATGTCATGTGTATTATAACCCCCAACCCACACTTAAGTTTTGCTTCAAGACAAACGATTCCATGCTATGTAAGCACGTACCTCCACCCCACCCTTCATCCCAGTGCATGTATTATCATTACATTTAAAAGTGAATGGGATTTTGTGCTGCATTCTTTCCACATGTTCATAATCACTTCCATTATTTCCCCAGCTACCTTGAAGAGTGCAGCTTTTTTGTTTTGTTTTTGTTCATTTGTGGTTTGTTTTTAATCACTGGGCCTCAATACCGTTTGCTCCTATATTTAAGAATTTTGCAGCGAAAATGTTACGAATCAGCCAGCCAGCAGTAACTTTTCCAAGGCGTTAAAGCATTGTTGCATGTTAATGCATGTAGTTCTCCCAATTGTAATGCAGTCCAAGAGGTAGGGAAAGGACTACTTGAATCAGATCAGGCCAGAGACCACAGAAGAAAATGGAAGGGTGGGGGAGGGGTGGGGGGGTTGAGATGGAATGAACGCTGGGCAAAGGATGGCAACAAGGCAAGGGCACAGTATCCATCTCTCTGGTCGGAAACGACAAGGATTAGCAAAAAAACAAAACATCAAAAACATGAGCTCAGTTTTGGCCTAGAGTGTATTTCGGCATTTTCCTCCAAGCTCTTGCAAACACAGGTAGGTGCAGATACCGACACGTTTAGTTTGAAGAGTCCTGTATACAGGCATCAGTAAATGTGGACTTTTTGTTTTGTTTTCGTATTTCTTTTTTTTTGTGTGCTGTACTGAATTCAATATGTAGACTGAGCGAGTGCCACATTTTGTCATGCGATATTCCCTTTCTCAGGTTGCCGTCAGGGATAACAGTTTCACCGTCATAGCCTAACCAGTTTATTACTTACTTTCAGCTGTAAGTATTGCATCTATTTTTATCACAGAATGGACAAGTTACTCCAGGTGTTTGCAATGAAATCTGATGTCCACTAGCTTCATTTTGTGCAGTGCATTACAAAAAAAGATCCTGAAAGTGAAACAGGAAGAATAACATGTTTGGATTGTGACTGAAGGTTTGTGTTGTAATTTTAAACAAACTGCCACATTGTACCGGTGTGTTTGTGTTCAACATCACTTTGCAGTGTAATGGTTTATATAGAAATCTGACCAAAGCAAGAAAAGGCATACATTCCCTCACCAACACACAAAGGTTTATCGTCTTAACACTTGCCATGTCCCAGCTGACTTCAAGTGCTACAAAATGTTTCGTTGTCCTTTTTAATGTGTTCTCCACTAGTGCTCATGCATTTCGTATCAGTTGTTTGATTGATTATTCAAGAACTTTCTGCGACCATGATTGTCTTGCCAATGGACGACACACCAACTTCACAAAACATAACCATTTGTCACAGTGCACAACACCCATTTTCAGTTTTGATCAAGTCAGGGGATTGTTGAAAGTTGAGAAGGTTCTTGAATTTAGATATAGTGTGTGTGTGTCTGTGTTTACATAGGCTAACACCTTCCACTTTTGAGTTTGTAAGAATTTAGCAGTGTTAAGTGTTTGCACTTATCAAAATATTTACACTAGTAAGGGGCGGATTTCAAATTAGTGATCAGTCTCTTCCTGTTAGCAGTACATTTTACTAGACATTAAGTTAAAGCACACGGTTATGCACACCCAGTGAAATTGATATCAATTCAAATGAAACCAAGTAAAAGTAATGTAAAAATGAACCCAAGTCAGTATCTCCCCATAGCATGGTGTGAGAGTAGATGAGAGAATCGAGTCCATAACCTCTATGCAGAGGCATTAGTCTGACGTTCAGTTATTTGCATTGCTCAAAAACAGGTGCATTCATCTGAAGGAAGCAGCGGGAAGAGAGTGCAAAGTAGAGTGGACTGAACACATGTTCGCCGTTGCTTTCTACTCCTTTCTCTGCTACACTCCACATCGTATATGCCTCAAAACAGTATAGCACTGGAATGTACAGATGTAAACAGGCGCCACGAAATGCCACCAAAGTGACTCATCTGCAGTACAGCATCTTCTTTAGCGGGTTTCCTCATGACAGCGTGATGCTGATTGTTCCCTGTAAACTGTATACAGGTGTTGAGGCTGCAAGAGAACGATGCTAGGAGTGGCAGTGCAAAGGTTGGCCAGAATATGCAGCTTGGGAGTGAATTTATTCAAGATGAAATGGAAACACAAATGTAAAACCATGAACCCAGATTACTGTGATTAGTGTGCATCGCTAGCAGTCGAAGGAATTTTATTGTGGTTGTTTATTCCTGTTCAGAATTCTGTTTTTCTTCTCTGAGATTGGATCACATCAGGAAAGAAACAAGATGCTGACGACAGAAATTAAGCTGCTTGTTAAGCAGTTCTATGCAGAAGCAGCTTGCTTGTCCAAATTGTCATGAGAACAATTATTGCAATATGCAGCTCAGGTTGTCCTGTTTGTTCTTTTTTTCATCTACACAAAAAAATAATTTCAGGCAGTGTTCATTCATCGCAAGTATCACATGCTGCAATGAATCAGCTTGTTCGTTACCTCTGATTTATTTCAAGTAAATATGAAAGTAAAATTATAGAAATCTGTAAAATGAGATAGGAGAACATATGTATACATATTGACTTGATTTCACAATTGGAAAAATAAATTATTTGTACGACATAACTTTTGTGTTACAACAGATTCGTCTGTGTGAAGTTTCTCCTGGGCATGGTTCCATAGTATCTCCCTCTCCACCCCCCCCCCCCCCCCTCCCATCCCACCCCCTCCGGTCTGTTTTTTTGCCTTTGTCTACTTTTGTAAGTTGATTGGGATTTTGCTTGGGGCAGCTCATTGCTGTGACCATTTTACCAAGTAAACGTGTACAATTTTGCCTTGGACTGTTCGACACAACATGAAGTGCATGTTGCAAATCAGGCTTGGTTTATTATTTTGGCTGAATGAAATTGTTTGTTGATTTAAGCACCCCCCCCCCCCCCCTTCTTCTCCATCCCCCTGTAATAGGAGAAAAACATTCAGGAAGTAAGTCTAACACAAGGCTTGGCGTTTTCCTTATTTAAAGTGTTCAGCTAGAGCGTTATGAGGGACATGCATGTTTCAGTAATGAATTAGCAAAGTTTGTGAATTCTGTTCATCAGTTTGGACGGGATTATTACTATGTGCTGTGATACTGTGCTCAATCATTTGATCCATGTACATCAAACCATGTTGATAATAAACAGTGCTAATGATCTATTGAATTTTGGTCTTTTCCGCTTTGTAGTATTGATTCATGTTTGTACCAAGACAGATTTCCCACCTTCTTCCCAGTATCTTTCAAATCAGGGGGAGAGGGAAAGAGAGAGAGGGGGAAAAAAAGGTGGAAAATGGAGGCTCTGAAAAGTGAAGAGGTAGAGAAAAAATCTGAGACATTACGGCCAAACATGGCACCCAATTCTTCACCAAAATCCTGTTTTTGACGAATTCTTTTAATTGGAAATGATTTTGCATCAATCAAAGTTCACAGAAATGAGTCAAATCACCAGCTGCCATTGGAAACCATTCAAGGTGGCTGACAAACATATCCCCCCCCCCCCCCGAGAACTACACTGTTTGTTATTAATTTCTAACACTTTTCACTTATTTGTCTTAGAATAATATCATATTGCATTGTTGTATTTCCCCCCACATTCAAAACAGCACCGGAATTTTTCTCCAGATAACAGCTTTAACATAAAATGAGTTACCTTTGAATGAACTGCCGTACCTTAGATATAGAATACCCAATATAGAAAAGCAGCATGCAAAGTTTCAAGCATGTACGATTGCTCACTCTGATCCTTGTTGATTTGAGTGAAATCACATTGCTATGCTTCAAATATTGGCTTTTCTGGACAAAATCGGTGAAACAATCGGAGTTTGCCGTTTGTTCACAATCTTTAAGCATGAATAAAACACACAAATTTAACACATTTTGTAGAAAACTTCTTGTATTCAGTAGACTAAGCACTGGTGATACAAAATGGCACAAAAACATCAAGATTTTGGTCGAAATATAGGTGCTGTGTCCAGCCTTAAAATGCCAAAGACGACACAGCCAGAAAATTTGATGATCCCTGGGGAAGGTGGAGTGGGTGGGAAGCTATTGCCCCACTGATGCAAGGGAGGGGCGGAGGGTGCAGAGATAATGCTCATGAATTTGCTACACATATTTTCCCCCTACAATTATTTATGTTGTTTTTTTTTGTTTGTTTTTTAAACACTGGAGTTGCAACTGACACTATATCGGACACTTTACTCATGTACTCCTGCTTCTATTCATTGGATCCATTTGAGAATGTAATTGTTCTTGAAGCTAATTTTTTTCCTTCTTTTCTTCTGAGTCAAATGTTTCTTTCCACAGCATTCATTGTTCATTGGCAGGAATTAACTGAGAAGTGGAAAGCTGGCATCCTGAGATGATCAAAAACTCATTTTCCAAACAGTTTCCTAACTTTTCTTGAGATCCTAATCTGGACCGCAGATATACTGACCAGGTGGTATTAGGTTAGCAAAATATCTAATGCCTCTCTGGGGAGAGGGGAGGACTAGGGAGAAAGGGGTGTCGATAGATTTTGCTAATTCAATTGACAGATATGCCAAGTAAGGAGCAAGCATTGACATTATTCACACTGATATTGTATTAAAATGAACTGCTGTCAAAGCAATGAAAGAAAGAGCGCTGTTCATCCTTCAGACAGGCATTGCTTTCTACTGCATCAAAATTCAAATGAAAGGAGGCAGCTCCTGCCCTTTTGATCCAGACTGATTTCTGTTGAGATGTTTGCTTACCAATCATAAACAGTAGCTGACTGTTGCAAGAAATACTGGCTGTAACAATAGCTACTGGAATATACATTACGTTTTTGCAAAGGAACCAGAAGAATCTAATCAAAATGTTTGTTTTTTTTTCTTCACACTACTACTACTATTCAAATAAAATGCCTAGCCTTAGGTTTAAGGCACATACATCCACACACATACATTTACGACATATGTCTATACTATGGTAACAAATGTACAGCCATGTGTATACATGAAGACACTACATGTTCCACGTGGCATATATACATACAATAGGTCTGAAGAAAATGAATGAAATTCATTAATACCCTCAAAGTATGATACTACTACCATGAGAAGGGGATGGGGGCACTATATATTTTTGCTTGTAGTTTTGAGCCCTGATGATACAGGTGGGTTTAAAGCTTGGATTTCAAGAATAAAAGGAGGTAGAGTGTCTACCATGATGAGGGAGAGAATGCGAAGCTGGTATGACTTGCATCATCAACTGACATCTTTGGTTTTCAAGAAAAATACTTTTTCCCGAAGGCCCATGACCAAGATACATCCAGCTCATCTTTCAACAAGATACTGCTCTAGCAAGCCTCTTGAGTGTCTCTCTGAACTCTTTAATGGGAATCAACACAGTTTCAATCAGTTGTGACCTTTGGAATCAGTTTTCTTTTTTTTTTTAAATATTTTTTAAAGATGCTTTTGTTACCACAATGCTCATATTATGTCAATAAGAATGTTCCTTTCTATGGCCTTTTGAAACTGGTTTTTTCCCTAAAGATGCTTTCATTAACACGATGCTCATATGATAGCAATAAAAATGTTCCTTTTATTTTCCTTATTTTCCTTACCAATATCTAGTATTTATGCTGGTCTCCAAAGTAATCTGATAACCTCTTTCAAGTCCGTTTGTACTATGGAGCGTTCAAATACACCTTGAAAATCTCTATCTGGCATGCAGCATCAAACTCCACATGCACTACATAAACAACACAAAAGCAATCATTATCTTCCTTTGTAATATTTTTAATACAAGTCTTGGTTGAAATTATTTTCTGTAATTCATGGCAACAGGAGATCCATGACACAAAGGGAAGGAATTGTCATCCTCTCTGAACTCGGAACTCCATGCCACAATGTGTCAAAGTCAGTTGAGCAAAACGCAGCCGACAAAAATGGGGCTTGGTGGAGTTTTTATCAAGTCCAAAATACCCTGAAAAAAGAACTGTGATTCAATCTTTAAGTTATTTATCAAATATACTTGAGAGGAGTTGGATGGAGTTGCTCCCCTTGTGTCCCAGTAAGCTTTTTCAGGGTTTGATATATGCTTTACCCTGAGGTCACATAATGCAAAGATGGGTAGTGGACGAGGGAGAGGGGCTTGCTCTCAGTCATGAAAAGCTCCGGGCACAACAAATCCTCCTTCTTTGAAAAGGCATAAAACTCTGTACCTGCCCTCATGGCGGAAAAAAAAAAAAAAAAAAAAAATTGACACACGCAGTCCCTTCCTTCAGTGAAATGCACTGAGTGGGCAAGTATATATGTACCCAAGATCACCCAAGTGTGGGGAATGCACTCAACAATGGGCAGGGCAACTTGTTTGTATTCAAGCCTCTTTTGCGGGGGATACATGTGCATATACTCAAAAATCCATGTCAAAGCCTACCTGCTCGTTCTTAATCCTCTTGTGTGCTTACATATGCATAAAAAAATCCTGTAATGCATGTCTTTAGTTGACAGGAACAATCCAACTGTATCTCCACTGTTTTTTTTGTGTGTGTGTTTTTTTTAAAAAAGAAAAGACTGGTAACAAACAGTTTCTTTTTAAATAAGAGAGATTGAGACAAAGAGAGAAACAAAACCAAGTTAAACAAAATTTAATTTCTAATTCAGGTTCTTTCCTTTTTAAATCCCACTTCATCTTTGATACAAGCAAGATAAACATCTTTCAGGTCAGAAAGGAATTTTTTTCTAATCATGTACAGCTTTACTCCCCCCTCCCCCCCAATAGTAAAGTACTCTACACTTTGAAAGAGGTGAAGGAATTTTTTTTCCAATACTGACAATCAGGGCCATCAGCCAGCCAGTTGGACTGAATCCCTTGACTAGAAAGGTCACACTACCACACAGCAATTTCTAAGAACTTTTTAACTTTGTACCTTTAAGAGACTGGTTTTGGGAGGATGATTTGGTTGGTTACATCTGATCAGCTGATGCCACAATCTGTAGTCTGCGAGTATCATGTCTCCAAAGCCTGTGTCACAATAGACGAATATCTCACTGAAGTGCACTCACTTTTTAACACTTGAAAAATGTTACCACCTAGATAAACCACCACTAAAACAAAAATACAACCGCTTAGTGGAGTTGAACTCAGTTCAACTTTTCGAACAAGACACACTCACAAGTGAAGATGATCAACCAATCAGAGCACAGGTAAAGGTTGTGTACTCCACAATCCACCACTTCCTCATGGCACGATTTTCCTGTTGTTTTTGTTGTCTTTCACCAGGATGAAGAAGTTGTTCTCACTTTCAGTTCCTGTTTCAAATAGGATTCTATTTGTAAATGTGTACACTTGATAGAAATAGAATTATCAGAATGCCTCAATGTGCACTGAATGAACAAAATGATGAGGCCAGGAAGAAGTTCTGCATCCAAGTCATGCAAACACTGCATGGTTTGCATACTGCTATCACGCAAATCACTTGAGTATTCCCACAAAATGGTGAGGTGTGGGAAAGAGTGAGCATGTGAAAAAACAAACTGTTGCACTTTTAAGTGAAAGACTCGCCACATGTGACAAGAGCATAATGGCTGAAGAATGTTAAAAATCTCACCACTCATCCATCTGTCACAGCACAACCTTTCGAACGCTAGCCATTTTAAAAATTGCATCATTTCCAAGCAATGACATATTTCTGGGTCACTCCTTTTAAAAATCCTTGTAAACCCATCGTTTCTGAAGTAATTCTTTCATTCCTTGTGCACAATAAAGCAAAATGGTTTTAGTTTAAATGCCTATACTGCATCTTCTTTCTTCCCATAATAAAGAGCTATAAATCTTACATCATAAATGCCAAGCTGTGCTCTATCCTCACCGTCAAGCACTGTCCACCAAAAGTGTAAACATGTTGCCAATTGCTTACAAAGGTACGTGAATAAAACTTTCTTTTTCCTCCCAAACTCAAAGAGCTATTTTTCATGGTACATCCTTTTCTTCCAACTTACCAAGTGAATCACCTTAAACCCATCCAGAGATCTGAAATGTCTTAACTCTGCTGTGCTAGGAAAAAAAAAAAGAAAGTAAAACTGATTCAAATTGGAAATGGAAAGTAAGCTGGTCTCTGATCAAGTACACTGGGGCCGTAGGACTAAAGTACAGTCACTGATCAAGGACAGGCAGACTATGTACAGACTTGACGACTCCGAAGAAGCACTAATGGTTGTCTAATGCACACAGTTCATCTTTACCAGCATTTCACCAGTACAGACGGTGAAATGTCACAAAAACGTTGGCCACTGGCACTCTGTGCCTATTTCGTTTTTGTCTGACCTTATACAGTGGGCGAGTGTGTTTGCAGCACATGACTAGCTCTGACTGCTGTCATCAGACTACTGACTGTTTGAATCATTTGTCTTTGCGGAGCTTGCTGTACCAATTTCAAAAATTACTTTTATGATCATGTTGCTTGTCACATGTTATCTGGTAAAATGGGCAGAGCACAAAGAAAGATCTCTTAGTTGAAAAACACCTTTACAAATAAAATTCATACATATATATATATATATATATATATATATATATATTTCATGCAACAGAAACAGCAGTCACTTGAAAACAAACATTACAAAACAGACAACAGAGCAGAGTGACCAAACTGTCAACAGCTTTAAAATCCCAGAATGCAAACAAACCAGACACAGCTTTAAAATCACACAATGCAAATGAATCGAACCATCAAACTGTTTGGACACAAACAACAGAATGGAACAACCCATACCTGTCAGCCCGTGGAACATCAAAACTACGGACATTTCATTCTTCACATTCCACAATATCAACAACGTAAGTATGAGTAAGCCAATTACCAGATGTTCATGAATTACTTCTACGACTTCGACTCTGATGGAAAAATTAGGTCTTAGAATGATGGGGAGAAAATGATTTCAATGTTTCTGCACACATGTAGTTTTCTTATTCATGTTGTGCTTTTTTTTCACGTTTCACCAATGCACATCTTAAAACATACAACACAAGCACTCTGTGGTTGAATATGTACACATTTACATCTATGACATATTTACAGATGAAGTTTTACTGCTCATCAGCCGCCATGGTGAAGTGGTTGGTGTCTTGGATTCCTGGCTGGGAGTTCTGGGCTTGATCCCATCAGAACCATTCATTTGTAGGATTTTTCTGGCCTGACCAGCTCCTACCCAGAGTTGAACACTGCAGGTGTCTGAATTTCTTAGGCCTGGTTGATGCTGGTATATATTATGAAAGTTAAGTGCAGGGTATGGTCTTGGACCAGGATGAAAATCTGTAGCGTCATTGTCATCAATGAGCATTTAAACGAAAACAAAACGGAAGCTTCATTCTGTGGCCCTTCATGCCCTGCTCTCATGGTGACCTCAGATTCAGTACCTCTCCATGTCCATGCCCTAAGTCTGGTTCTGTCGGGGTCTTCGGTTCGGTACTGGCTAATTCAGGACTGTCATTGCATGATTATAGTGGTACCCTCCAGAGGGGCAGCTCATCGACAGTAGCTTTGCGATTAAACAATAACTGTCATCAGCAGAGGGCATAGTAGGAGGTACTCTGCATATGTTGAATCAGAACACTACTGAAGTGACTCAACAGAAGTGCAGCGTCTCCTCTTAAGGGTTGCCCGCTGACAACCTTGACTGATCCCCGTGGACCACTGTTGCCAGGACTGTGGTGGGACAGGACAAGACTGTGGCGGTCGAAGGGCGCAGGGAACAGAATAATCACTGTGGATGTAATGCCTGATATGGCACAGACGATGAGACAGCAAGAAAAAAAAAAAAAAAGAAAAGGAAGAAATTACAAAGCTCTTTAAGGACACATAGTGTCATACAATACACATAACTGTTGAAACCTTCACAGTGCTGCTACTAGATCAGAACACCACCACACTAGACTTGTAATCAACATACCTTGCTATTTAGAAAACAGTTTAATCAGTGAAAGAAGGCAGATGTTATTATTCAGAAAACCTTTTTTTTTTAAGTAGGCTCACAAAGAACAGAATGAATTACTCCAAGGACAACACAGCTTCAAGTGGTTTGAATCTATACTCAACTGCATCTAGATAAAGCATTTACAACAAAACAAAAAAACAAACAATTTATTGAATCACAGACTGAAATTTTTCTCAACTGCAGTTAAGTTCGTTCCTATGGAAAGGAAAACAAATCATGGGTGTCCCCTTTCTGAACACCGTTTTATGACACTAAAATTATACAAATTCCGAGCGAGTTCAACTTAAACATTTCCCTCTCTTCTTGCAGTCTTCCATATAAGTTTGTAAGAAGGCAAATGTTGCCCAACGTGTACACTTCTCCCATTCAGTTTAATAAATGAACAGCAATAAAAACAGCCTTTTCTGTAATAATAGGAATGGATATGTTGAACACAGACAACCGTCTTCTTTGACGCAAAGTCTGCGCTCTTACAGTGGCACAAATGCTTGTCCGAATACTTAAGCTTGGTCATCGGCTTTGAAGAATGGAGACAAGATTTTGGCAGAGTCAGTTACTTTCATTCATTCTTTATTTCCCTTTATTACATTCCACAGCTTCTTTACATTTCCATTAATATGTCAAAACACTTCATAACTTCTTGATGTTCTTCAAGCGTGTGCTTTCTACTGCTTATGCCTCTAATACACTACTCTAGCTATCTTACTAACACACAGTCCTGTAATTATCATGAAAAATACAACTGATCTAAACTGGACTTCTTCATTGTAAAACTGATTATGTCAAAAGCAAGACTCCAGGCTGACGACACTCTGCCCAGCGTACTACGCTTTCCGTGGACAGCATCTACGAGCTCCTGGCTTGCTGCCTCAACACCACCTACTTCACGTTCCAAGGCAACTTCTACCAACAGACAGAAGGAGCGGCCAAGGGCTCTCCGGTCAGCCCCATTCTAGCCAACCTCTTCATGGAGGACTTTGAGGAGAAGGCCCTGGCGTCTCGCCATTCTCCTCCACGCTACTGGGGCCGTTACGTGGACGACACTATGACCATCCTCAAGCGGGAGCTGGTGGAAGACTTCACAAACCACTTGAACAGTCAGCACCCAGCTATCAAGTTACGCGTGAGGTGGAGGAGAACAACGCGATTGCCATGCTGGACACACTCATCACACAGATTGAGGACAGCCTCTCCTTCAGTGTGTACTGCAAATCCACCCACACAGACCAGTACTGCAGTCTGAAAGCCATCAGCCGCTAGAACACAGAACTCAGAGTAATACGCACCCTCACCCATCGGGTCAACACCATCTACTCTACTCAGGATGCCAAAAGACCAGGAAATGGAACACCTCAAGCAAGTTCTCACCGTATCTGGCTATGAGAAGTGGGTGTGGAACATCCCAGCCAGCAAGAAGATAACACTGCATCCTACCATCAAGCATGACCAAACTGGCGTAAAGGACATGTCACCATCCCCTATGTCCACAGTGTGACCGAACGCTTGAGCAGGGAGAACAGGAAAACCGGCGTCTCCGTACATCCCAAACCCATCAACATCATCCACAGCCAGCTGGTCGCCCCCACAGACAAAACTGACAAACTGGACAAGTCTGGAGTCATCTTCCAAATAGACTGTCGTGACTGTGAAGAGAACTATGTCTGGGAAACTGAGAGAAACCTTCGAAAACGCTTGACAGAACACAAAAGAGAATCATCACCAGTAGGCGCCCACCTACAGGCCCAGCAACATCAATTTGAAAATGACATCAGCATTCTCGACCATGACAATGATGGTTTCAGCGTAGGGTGAAGAAGGCTATCCATTTTGCCGCCAACAACCCCACACTCAACCGGGACTGGGGCAGACACATCTTGTCACCTGTGTACAACTCCCTCATCGTTCAGTCACATGGCCAGGGTTCGACCCGAGATTGTGTGCACTGAACTCCAGTTCATCCAGTAGCAACACCACCGCTGACAAAGACGGACGGATGTCCGTCGAAAGCTCTAAGTAAGTGTTTGTTTCCCAGCTCAGTGACCTGTTCAAATCTGGTAGTCGTTATGATTATGTTAATTATACCAAAACACTCTCTTCAATACAGAAACCTTACGTAAGATCTGGTATTTTAAAAACTTTCATCTTTCTATATATTGTTACAATTCATTCAAAGTTCATAATATGATGAGAGACTACCTTTGTCAGGTAAATTGAAAACATACTTCTACATCTGATCAGGATTTTTCAATGCCCTGGTTAACTTGCATGTTCATTTGTTGGTTCTGTAGATTGCTAATACCTGTTGTGTTAACCTTTTGAACTAAAAAATCAGGACACAAGGATAAACATATGGTCACATTTGAATGTCCATAGTGTTTCAGACATATACAACTGTAAACTGCAATTTTATATGCAGTAATATTACAGCCTCTTATATTCACTACCTTCTACGGATGAAATAAAAAAATTTTCCCTTAAAAACCTAGAGCTACTCCCTAAATTTCAAAGCACCTTGAAGTCCCAATATAATAAAATATCTTAACTGCTCTCCATTATCCAAAATATGTCAATACTTAGTACAATGTGTGTAACTGCACATTATTTGTCTATGCCATCTGGATGATTCTCACTGAGCTGTGTACATCATAAGATTGGGTGTAACCTCAAACAATCTCCATTTCCCATGGGAATCATCAAGGAATGCCTCCCAAAGAACATCTTTGTCAGTTCAGTGTTGCTTCTAGGATGTCAGTAAAAAAAAGAGTCCAAGCACTCCCTAAATTTAAAAAAAAAAAAAAAAAAAAAACTGGGGTCCCTGTCCCAATGATGGATCTAGGTGAAGAAAATACATTTGTGAACTAATTATAAACAAATACAGAAAAACAGGTCAGAAATGCTGATGAAATATAGAAATGAATACAAGATTACATACCTAAGAAAAAAAAATCAGAAATTGCACCAATGACATTTATCTTTCTTCTCCCGTTGTCTTCCAATGGCAAACTGCCCTACTTCCACTTCATTGCTATGTGGCACAGACTACTGTAATTTCCAAGCTAAAAGCCGCTACTTTTCTCCCTGAACTCTAACCCCTGCAGCTCAACTGATTCTGTTCTTAGCTGGCCACAGAATTATCTTCTCCTGAACTCACCAGCCGCCATGGCGAAGTGGTTAGCGTCGCGGACTCCCGGCTGGGAGGTAGTGGGTTCGAATCCCATCAGAATCATGTGGGTTTTTTCTGCCCCGACCGGCTCCTACCCAGAGTTGAGTTTGCTGCAGACTCAGCTGGGAAGACTGGGACCACACAGTCGAGTTTCATCTACTTGATAGATGCGTTTCTGAGAGTGTTGCTCAAATTTCCTGACCAACACTGCAGGTGCCTGTATCTCTCGGGCCTGGTCAACGCCAGGATATATTATGAAAGGAAGCCTAGAGTACAGCCCTGTCATGTAGTCTCAGACCGAAATGGAAATCCGTAGCATCATCTTAATCAGCCTCATTTTCATTGATCAGTATTAAAAAAAAAAAAAATTGTCTCAAATTCCGTGGCCCTTCATGCCCTGCTCTCATGGTGACCTCAATTTCGATGTCCTCTCCACGTCTGTGGCCTTGGTTTGGTTCCGTCGGAGTCACCGGTATCGGCGGGTCCATGGGGGCTGTCGTTGGACGGACGTGGTGGCGTCCTCCGGAAGGAGAGCTCACTCGCGTCGGCTCCGCGACTAAGCAATTATTGTCGTCAGTAGGGGGCTTAGTAGGTGGTGTCCTGCATATGTTAGATCAGAACAGGCGCCACTGAACACCACCGAAGTGACTCAGCAGCAGTGCAGTGTCTCCTCGGTTGGGTTGCCTCTTGACGACTTGACATTGACTGCTCCCTGTGGATTGCTGGTGTTGGGGCTGCAGCGGGGCCGACTGGGCTGTGGCTGTGGACGGGGTGTCGGAATGAGCGGTGTGGGTGCACTGCCTCAAAGGTGGCGCAGAGGTTGGGACAGCAAAAAAAAAAAAAATAAAATAAAATAAAAATCTTCTCCTGAACTGAGAACAGATGTCGGCAGTTCAGATTTGACCACCTTTCACTCAAAGAATGCAAGCACGAGTAAGAGCCAAAAAGAGCGTTGATAAGGATAGCTGAATATTGTTTTTGCTTGACCATTCACCTGTTCCCAACACACGATCAAGCAAAAATGCTCGAGTCAAGAAGCCAAGCCTACCACATGGATCTCAAACTGAAGGCTAAAGATCTGACTCATCAAAATGGCAACCATACAGCAGCTCAAGTCAATGGTCCAACAGTGGCGTTTTCAGCACAGTGAACTTTCCCCAATGGTGGAAAAAATGCAACAGTCAAAAAAACCTGGCGTAGTCTCCACAGCAGACGACATACAAATCACGGCCAGAACAAGTATGGAGGCACAACTACTAGAAGTCCACAGGCAACATGGCTAATTTCAATGGAGAGTTCTAGAAAATCTCCATGTCTGAAACTGCAGATGAGACCTTCAGTGGTTTAAGTGCCACTGAGAACAGCAATGAAGAAGACCCTGAACAGCTGATCTGTTTTTGGATACTGTCATTGCTTATACTGCCCATTCCCGCTTGCTTGCAAGTTTACAATGGTCTAACCTCAGAATACGCAGGCTTTGTATTGTGTTTGCCATTTTCATTATTCATTCTGACAGCTGTTTTCGTGTGCCCAATCGACTGATTGCAGCCCATACGCCATTTTTTGCGGGGAAAAAAAAAAAAGAAGGGTGGATGGAATTTACCTAACAATGCAGTTTACAGCCTGGAAACTATGGTTACAGACAACTCTGAAAAGCTTGCGGTGCGTGCCTGTGGTCTGTCATAACATGCTGAAATGTGCTTTGTTGAAATGCACTTATTTGATAACTCAAACAACCCAGTGAAGCAAATGCATCTAATTTGGTAGAACACTGACTTTCTGGTGTTCCATGAGCAGATCTCACACTCTTCTTTCCATGTCACAGCCATGGCCATTTTGGCACAAATACCACTCTCATTACTATCTTTGTAGCCTTGCGCCTGATCATTCAAAGTCAAGCCAGTCACAATCAAAGCACTGCCCTTTTCTCAATTCTCCCCAAAGTCTACATCTTTCCCAGTCTCTTGCTCATTCTTCTTGTCCTGCTTCCAATCCCCTTGTTGGAAGATGTAAAGGAGGAATCCAGTTGTCAGCTTCACATATCTCTTTAAAAATAAAAATTAAAAGAAAAAAAAAACGCAAACAGACCACTTCAAAAACAAATGTAAGTGAAATGGGCTACTTTAATAATGTCTTGGTAGACAAAGCCCGAGTATTAAAAGCTGATTGGTTGAAACAGCACAGACCAGCCAAACCACTGATTCCTGACACATGTTTGCTTGGCACAGTAGTCACCATGACCATAATGAAAACAATGTCCAAAAATGTACCACAGTCATTTTTTTGTGTGTGGCCTGACAGGTTTGATTACCTTTGTTTTGGGCAGCTTTGACGACTTCTTAAGCAGAATTCCCACAATCTGGAAGCAACACTGTCTGCTTACCTCCAACAGGCACGTTTTGAAGCATCTCTCAAGCTGTTTGCTATTTTGGTAGTTATCATCATAACATATTACTTACACAGCACAAAACATATGCTGTTAGTTGGGGGAGTGGGGGGACAGTTCCAGGATACATTACAAATTCTGTACTGTGCATTGCGATAGTTCCATGCCAAGTCAAAGAATGGGAGCAAGTGTTTAACTATTATGTACTGGAAAAAAAATCACCACTCTCTGGTCTGTTTTAGTAATGCAATCTTACATTTGCAGTGCTCAAACTTGCCTAGACATTAACCACTAGTAAGATTATACAACTAATCTTTCACTGTTCTGTTATGTCTAAGCTCCAAGAGTGAGTGATTAATTCAGCTGTCTGTACACTGTCGGCTTAATTAAAGCAACACCCACTACAGACAGGTCCAATAAGCAGCTGAAGTCTGGCTGACTACACTAGTCAAACAATTCTAGCTTTCCAACCCACTTCAACATAGCCTAGGACATCAGTCACAGTTGTGATGATTCCAACTCAGGTTTGAGATGAAATGTCGACATTCAGTTCCATAACTATGACTTCACAGTTCTATCAGTTTTATGCAGAACAATGGAAGGAAAAAAAAAAGTTAATACAGCACAAAGAAATTTTAACTGAAATCAACATCAACCACCCACTGCTCTAAAGTCTGTAAACATTCTCCACAGAAAAGCTGGAGCACTCCTTCCAGTACCATCGACACACACTAACTAGGCAAGACTCCTGAATCGACAAGTTTCTCAGGCGCTGTCCAGAAGCTGGGATGACTGGCATGAAACCACAATGGATAGATGATGAACAAATGCAGTCTGTGGTGTCCAACGCACACTTTGCCACCAATATAACTCTGGAGGTTTTTTTGTACACACAGTGATGACACATGATCCCTTGAACTTGACGTGAAGTCCATGAGGTCCTCCGTCAGCAGAACTGCAACACGCAGAAACATCTGTTCATATCTCTCCAATTGATACTATTACAATGGAGCCCCCTTGCAATAACAATCTCAACAATGGTGCCTTGCAATAACAATCTCAACAATGGTGCCTTGCAATAACAATCTCAACAATGGTGCCTTGCAATAACAATCTCAACAATGGTGCCTTGCAATAACAATCTCAACAATGGTGCCCTGCAATAACAATCTCAACAATGGTGCCTTGCGATAACAATCTCACAAACCCTCAACCCACATTTGACAGGATATGCATACGAGTGTAACAACTGCAGCAGATCGGATGCGCAGTGGGATGTAAAGAGCTCAAAAACAGGGATTCGATTTAATTCATGTTGCTTATAGCCTAGCAGACCGTAAATGACCATTTTTTTAGAGCTGTCATCCAGTCAAAGTCAACTCTCAGATGATTTAACAACAACAACAAAAAAGAAGAAAAAAGAACAGACATACTGAAGTACATGGGTACAGCAATTCAATAAGAAGCACAAGTTGTGCACACTTGACACAATTCATTCATCACTGAATCCAGCTATAACTGAGCAACATACTGATATAAAGTTGCCAGGACCAGGGGCCAAAATGAATCTGGATGGACAATTTCAACAAAAAAAAACAGACTGGTCATCACAAATCGCAGTCATGGCAGCAGGATTGACACATATTTCAGAGCACAGCAGTTAAATTAGTAAATATAACTTGCAATTCATGTTTCATCAAGGCTCTCTCATTCATATGTAAATCTAGTTTTGCAAAAAAGAACAACAATGAAGAAAACGTGGTTGAGTTCAAATTTTTTGTTGGTTGTCACCTTTCAAAGTTTATGATGAAGTTGCACGGATTCAAATGAAAAATTGCAAACTGAATATTTATTTCAAAACACTGAAAAAAAAAGCCAGATTATGGTGTTAAACTGGGAATTTCTGGTAGAAATTTATCATATGTGTCCACTTCTTTCTGGTAATGATCCACAGTTAGATCAAGTTTCAAACTGAAGGTCAAAGAGCCAACCTGAATCCAATTCACAGATTCACTATGCCTACCACTGTAGCAAATGCCAATGGTAAAAAGAAGGCAGGTGATGTTACAAAAGCCTATTTTGGACGTTAATTGCATGTATTCCACTTCCAGAGACTATATTGCAGACATTCATTCATGCTTAAAAACAAACATGTTGCTATTTTAGTAACTTGCCTTACAAAATCAAACATAAGACGACAACAAAAGGCTGAGCTCAGATTTAAAAAAAAATTTTTTTCCTCATGCAAGGAAAATCATATGCATTTTTATCAACATGTCTTCAACAACAACAAAAAAGGATAAACAAACAGTCCATTATGTACACAATGTCAACTGTTTTACACCAGTCTTTTTTTTTTTTTTTTCAAAGCTAAGTTTCTCTTTCAAGTTTTGAAGTTGCTTGTACTATGTATTGTATGAATAATTAATTTACATTACTTCACAGGGACACTACCTTCTATTCTGGTTATTACGGAAACTGCTTCTTTGAAGCCTTTGCCACTGTGCTCAATCACCTCAGTGCTGATAATATCAGAACTTGTCTGTGTGATTGTCTTGGGGGGGGAAAAAAACACAAACCACTTGGTCTTGTTTGTGGAGTTTGTATCTGTTGACAATCAGTGTAACCCAAATGAAAAATACCCGCAATATTTCCAAAATGGGTCTGAACTACAACAGGGCTGAAAATGAAACAATGTTAAACTGACATGCTACCATTCACTGGCCCTTGCTTCATGGGTCAACTAAATCGTGAGACTGTCAAACCAGTCCTCACCTTCCAGTGGTGGACATCCGCCCCCTAACTGACCAACAGAGCAATGACTTAATAATTAGCCTGGCTTTGTCAGAATATCAAATGGCAATTTAGTATAATGCTTGTATATGAATTGATCCAGATAAGAGCTCATCAGATCTCAGGCCACAAACAGTTTCCACATACTCAGTCGAATTCCAGCCTTCAATAAGTCACCAGAGTTTACATTTGCCATCAAAATCCTGCACTTCAGTCTCTACTGCCTCCTGTACAGGGACCCCACTCTCTGTTAATGCTACTGTGTTTACTTCACAGTGACTGTCCGATACTGTTCCTCTTTGGTGTAGAATTATTACATAGCAACTTCCAGTATTATGAACATGCGGTTATGCAATGGTGGTATCAAGTGAAATCAATGGATACATGAACATTGAGAGTCATCTATGTAGCCTCAGTTGCGCAACATTTACAGCAATGCAAAACCTTTGTAGGTGTTTTTCTTGGAACGGCCTCAATGCATAACAGACACTTCTAGCAAGTAACCTCTAGTATGATACATTACCATGCATATAAATGATCAAAGTGCAAAAAAACCATTTTTCATCAATACCTGAAACCAGTAGCAAGTTGTCAAAACCCCAAGTTCTTGACCAAGGAAATCTGACTGGCCCCCTTAGGTCTGAGACTGAGAGTGGTCATCTTGGCATAGCACCTAGTGTTGATATGGGTCAAAACTGAGTTTGAAAAATATAGTCACTGTCACAGTTTACAGAGCCCACCAAGGCCATATGGACACTGCAATGATGAATGCAGCACCATCTCCACCTCTGATGCAGTGATGATTGTGGCTAAATGCATTCGTCGCAGTAGAAGAATCTTGAAATGGGAAATAAACAAAACAAGTTCCACAAAAAGCAAGTTCTTAATTGGAGGGAATGTTTATCTGAGATATCTTAACTTGCCAGTTTCAGTGTTGAGAATCTTTCCAGGTACGAGCTGACAAATCATGACTTAAACACAAAACCAAATTCATTTAACAAAAAAAAAAAAAAAAAAAAAAGACCTAAAGCCTACCATCTACTTCTAACTTCAGCAAACACCAATACACATTTTACAAAATCTTTTTTTTTTCTTTTACTCCAATTTAAAAAAAGAGGGGAGGGGATGGGGGGAGGGTGTGTGTCAATCTATAGCGAACTTTTTAATAATAATTCTGCTACGGCCACCATCGTTATCTGAATATCCAACTAACTGTAATCAGTTTACAATGTGCAGATTTTCACGCAACTGCATATGCACGCACTTCTACAGAGATTCATGAGTCTGGTCTTGTTAGCTGAAGCATTGTATGTGCGAACACCAAGAAAAATGAAAGAGAGTGAGAACAAGCAAATGTACCTTCCATCTGTTGCCGCATTCATTGCATAACACAAAGGTAGTCATGGGTTCATCAGAACTCCTGGTCTGGAGCTGAAACACGCACAGACCAGAAACCAGTCAAATACCACACAGTGAACATTCATCTTTTCTGGTTATTTCACCACTAATATCTCAATGTATCTCACCACCAATATCATTCTTTGGGTCGGGACACTGGCCCGTTTACCTTTTCAACAAGTATTCAGCACTTGTGGTACTGGTTTTCAGAACTTTGAAATAAAAATCAGTATTGAAGTATACGTCATACATGTTTTCTCCCGCTTTGTATCACACAAGTTCATGGTTTTCAATACTTTGAAATAAAAATCAGTTCTAAATATATGTCATACATACTTTCTCCCGCTTTGTAAGTTGTAACAGTCTGATCCTGTGCAACTTTTGCGAGTACCATTAAGGCACTTTTACATCTTCTTGTCTGTTTTATATTTGTACTGTTCTTTTTTTTTAGTGCTTTGAGCTCCGAACTGCTTCAGGACGGAATCATGTATTCAAGCCCTCATTATTACTTCTATCTGGCAAACACTTGATAGTTCTTAGTCACACATAATCCTTCGTAATCTGCAAAATGAGCACAAAGCATACCCACTGTATTCCAGAGCCAAGTTTTGCCTGGATGATTAACGCCTGTTCAGTAAACACTGTATCCGCATTTATAATAATCCTACGTTGCTCTTCCCAGGAATCAAAAGGTCATCACTCTCCACAGTCATCTGACCTACTGTCAGTTGTCCCATCTGCACAGCTAATTGTACTAACCCGTATGTGAGTGTAAGACAGAGAGAGAGGAGAGTGGCAGGCTGGGGAAGGGGGATGTGTGATCATAAGGAGGAGGGGGTGAAGGGGGTGTCACGCAACTTTTATATAACCAAATTGCAACCAATTTCTGGATTAATTTTCACTTTACCCTGCCCATATTAATGACATACTGACATTACTTTCTTGATTGTGTCACCCCCCCCCCCCCCCCTCCTTATAGATATGCTTATAAGAGTTGAAGTTTCACTCATGCAAATGTCCTATGCTTCAATACCAATAAATTCACTCTGGAAGACTTATCCTCCTACAGATCAGAGGCAGCTAACCGCCCGAGTAATCATACTGCAAATGAAAAATGTTAAGTGTTCTATTGCACAAAAATCTGACCAAGTTTCGGAAATGTAATCTGACGCTGATTCCCATCAAACACCAAAAAACTGAACACATGGGCCTGAGGTTCTTTCAAAGTTATACACTGTTCAGAAATTTTCCCCAGAATTCTGATCATGTTTGCAAAATTACCGACAACTGCATGTGAATTATAAATTGTTAATTTGATGATTTTCCTTTCTACATGTTAAAGGCGAAAATCATGGACATGATTTCTGGCCCCTCAAAAATAAACAAAAACTGAATAAAGGTTTACTGTTAAGAAAATGGTTCACTTCCAATTCAACTCATGCCCCCTCCCCCCTGTCTCTTCATCCTACGTGCACACACCACTGATTCTGTATAAAAGCAGCGAGAATTTTTTTTACCTTTGCATCCTTGCGCTGAATTTTTGTTTGCAATCAAAATGTAACAACAAAAAATTTTTTTTATTATTATTGCTAAAATCATCAAATTCTAACATTTTGCAATCAAACTTGACTAAAACGAGAATATTCTTACTTTTTTTTGTTGTTGTTTTTTGCCTTGCACTCACAAATTTGTAATCTTAAAAATGTTAACTTCATTTCACACAAACTACCTCATTATTGGCCTTGATTAATATAGGCAAACAGCATATTCTTAATTTTTCATTATGGGACTAACAAACCAATTACTTTTATTTTCTTCCTCTGAAAGAAACTGTCACGCTATGATGTAATTTCGATGTGTTTACGCAGAAAACTGGATCCTTCTTACCTTTTTAATTTGCACGATGAACTGTTTGACAATGTGTGAGTTGATATTTCCATGTTTGTGTTCACGTTTTAAAAAATGGAAACACACACACACACAGACCGGCATCAAAGTGTTCACATATTACCTCTTCTCAAGTGTATTTGAAGTACTTCCTCATGATCAGTCTAACAGTACTGACCTTTCTTTATCTAGCTTTTGCTTTTTCAAAAATTCAGCTCAAATCCTGCTTGATAGTTGTGCCTTGGTAGTAACTGTAAGAAATGGGGAAAGAAGTATTTCGCATTCATGCTGTCTTCCCTGTAACGCTACCACTCTTCTCTCTCCATGACCTTCTCCATACTTCCTTCTCCCTCATTTCCCTCTCAACCACCTTCCATCCCCATCTCCCACAATAGTAGAAACATAGCCAAAAACATGCATTTAACTGGTCAACAAGAAACTTTCAACTATCTCAACTATGCCATTCCAACTAAAGATTCTTTGGGTAACACAACTGAGATGATCAAATGAAAATGGTCAAGGCCCAAACTAAAAGAACATTACATACCCCACAGGTAGTAACATTCCTGAAACTGTGCCAGAATATCTGGTCACATAATTTAGTCATGTTTCTTCCATCTTCCACATAAAAATATGTATTTTCTTCTTTATTCTCTCAAGGCCACTTCACATTTCGCTTTTGTGACAACTCATCTCTACCCCCCCCCCCCCTCCCCCCCCCCATACGTATTTTGACCGTACTTATATTTTTGTCAATGACTAAGTTTACACCACTGGAATACTCTCCATTATTGTCACATCATATATGGCCCCCTGAGCATGGCCATGATAAATTCTGGACATACCCTAGGCAACTGCTTTATTCTAGGAAACTGAAATAAGCCACAAAAAGGCCAAATATGGTAACAATAAGGGAAGAATGTTCATCAACAGGTAAGAATGCAGATGAAACAATGTTGCCACTAATAATCAGAGAATTCCTTTTCTCCCTAAATAGGTTTCTCTCTCTTGAAAAGCCACACCAACAACACTGTACACTGCAGACCTGTTTAACCTTTTCATAATTATTTGGTAAATCGTTACAAAAGGTTTCAGCATTTTGAAATTAAAATCAGTATATCAATACAATGTCTTAAAATCAGTACATTAATACAACATAATGTCTAACATCTAACCTTTTTTCCCCTTACGCAAAACAATGCAATTTTGACTCTGAGATAAATTTTAGCCGATACTATTACATCTTTATAAAAGTCTGATACTTAACATCTTTTTGTTTTAACTTTCGTGCTTGTACATTTCCCCATTTTGCAAATCTTTGAGCTCCGCACTAATTCAGGAAGTAACCACATACATAAATTCACACTCATTTCCATCTTCTGAACACATGACAGTTCTGAACAGCACTGATCTTCACAATAAGCACTGATATAACCCAAACATCCGAAAGTTATATATCACAAGGATAATAAACACACATAAGGATAACAAACACAAATTCAGAGAATACTGACTCCAAAGTCAGCTGTATTTAAACCAAGTTTTCCCTCTCAGGAAGAAAGGTTGTCACACTCAGGAAACTCAAGTATCAGTGATCCTAATTTGCAGAGCTAACAATCATAAGAAACTGCCTACTCCGTTCTTTCTCTCTGTGTGAGCCTGTGGGCAAGTGCGGGAGACAAGGGGGACAAACAGACAGAGTAAGATGCCGCAGGGAGTAAAAAGAGGGGATGTCATACAACTTTTGTTTCACAAAATTCCAATGTTTTTCTGTTTTAAATTTTGATTTCCCTTATACCCTAAGAAGAGACAATGCTCTGCTTACAAGGGCTGCTGCTAAATTTCCCTTATAAAGTTGGTCCACAGTTAAGTTGCAAAGAAAAAGGCCGCTGGGGTTAAAAAAAAAAAAAAGGGGGGGGGGGGGGGGGGGGGAGGAGACTGGAGACAAATTAGAAAAATGATAAAAAAACTATGTATTCCCCACCTCCCCCCCCCATCCCCCCACCCTTCACCCCCTTTGATGTTGTTGATAATTGGACATGCATCAAGTACAGACCACAACCTGAAGAAACACACACAGGCACATTGGGAACAAGGCCAGTTACGTTGCTCCTACAATACATGTATACTGCATCAATCCCTTTAAATGAGAAGCGTAGGTTGTGTATACATCACACATTTTTTAGCCACCTACATCACTGAGATCAACACAACTCTGTACAGATTGGTCAGTTCCTATCTTCGACCGGCAGTTTTTTCTTTGTTACTTGATTGTCTGTAAGATATGACTATCGAGTTCCAAACCTGTTGAATCAAAACTGATTCACAAATGGACAGTAGTTGTCTTTGTCAGAAAAAAAAAACAAAAAAACTTTTGAGTTCAAAATAATATGCCAACTCGTCAAACAAGGATTTCACAAATAAGACAACCATTTTGACTCCTTTTTTTCTTTTTATCAACTTTTACATATTATTTTTCATATTTCCTTTAGCAGTTGTGCACTCCTATATTTGCCTAACTTTTCTGTGCTAGATACAGTGAAAATCCTAAAATTAACATGGCTGCCCGCCTTGGCTTAAGGCTTTGTCAGGCCAATTAACATAGGCTAGAACACCAAGGTTACACTAAAACGTTGTTATGCTCTGCATAGTTATGCGGGGATTGTCTTCAGTCGTGACAAGTTCCTAGCATAACATTCAGTCTCCAAAATCCCCCAAAATCGGAGTGTGGCTGCCCACGTGGCGGGGTATTCAAAAACGGTCACACACGTAATGTTCTCATCCCCAGCTGATGCATCTGTACCATAGTGTTCAAGTGCTTCGGCTGTTCAGATGATCCCCGGAGTCTTTCAGCCAGGGTACGACAACAACAACAACAACATGGCTGCATATTGCCTCACAAATGATCAGCACTCACAAAGTTCACTTCCAACAAGCAATTTAAAAGCGTTATGGCGAGAAAGCACAAATTCTGCACAGCTGCCAGTTTTTGAAATGCAGTAACTAACACTGAAATCTGACCCCTTACACAGCTTCTGGGAACACTGATCCCCATGTTTACATCACCTGTTTGAACAATGTCAATCCAGTGAATGGTCCGCTGCGCAAGACCAACGCACACCAAGCCAAGCTGGCTTCATTTCGAGGGTTGACTGCCAGAACCCAGTATCTCATATACATATTTTATTAATCAAACACAAAAATGACTGAAAAGACAAGTTTGCGCATGCTTCTTCAGTTTGAAAAATATCACTGAGAACATACCAAACACCAAAATCCAAGTATCACTCATGGAGTTAATCATGAAAGTCTTGCATTATTTATACTTGTCACCTGTTTGCAGCATACACTGTGTCTCTATTCATGTATTTGTCATTAGAAATGTCTAGCACTTAACAAAAGACACTTCTACACAGGAGTAAATTTACATATATTAATGAGGCATTTGTCATTTAATAAAATAAAAAAAAGAGAAATATAAACGAATAAAAAAGACAGAAAGAAAAGCAACAAGAAATAAAGTCAGCAATCCATGGACACAAAATTAAAAAGATATAGAGAGAAATGTACCAAAAACAAACCCCAAAATATTTTTTGTTGTTTAAACGCTGTTCCTGAATATCAGTGCAGTCATTCTGACCAGGTATGATCAAAGATGACAAGAAAAAAAAAAATGTTTTACCTGATTATAAGTGCAGTTGTTTTTGCCACATTTGCCACACTTGAACAGATCTGTTGTGGTGCCTGACGTTTTGGCCATCTGGTGATCATCGATGGCTTCCTTGGTCAGTTTAGCACGCAAGTCTTTCATCTCATCACTTGCCATCTCCTGTAGACAACCACTTCCTGTGTTTTAATCTGGCCCAATATCCAGAAAATAAAAAATCAATATGGTTTATATACTGTATGTAGGGTCTACAGTTTGCATTAACAGTGAAACCATCATCCCTAGCAAGTAACAGCCAATGAACAAATCCTTTACAAAAGACAGAAGGGAAAAAAGCAATGAAACTGCAAAAGATCATCACCAAAATAAGAAGAGATACAATTTTTTCAGGAATAAAGTGTTCATGGATTAATTAAAAGGAAATGTTATTCTATCCATTAAAAAAAAGCAATATGATACCTTAAATGATATGCAGTATTACATCACGCAAATGATTTATCACTCCAAATTTTCATATCAGAAACATGTAAGAATTCGACCTTCAAGATGCTTTGGATTAAAAGGACTTCCCTTCAATTTAAGTTGAAATCCGTTTCATATGTAATTAATCTTATGTCTAATAATCGCACCTTATTCCACCATGACCAGTTCATTACCAATTAGGCCTAATCTATATGTCCCCTTTTTGTTCCCATACAGGTCATCTAAGAAGCCCTGAACAGTCAGCTGCAACATTTGACGATGTTTGCTAAAGCAGATGTGACTGCAATTTGTCAAATGGTTTGGTTCACGGTCTACAACTTCTAAAATATCATTTTGCCACTATGACTATATGTAAGTGATAGTGGACCATCTAACATGATTGTGGACAGTTCAGTAGCTCAGGCACTGTTGAACCAACAGAAAGCAGTGTTGATGGTACAAGCATGTATGCGCTTGCATCACATGTAAGTCTCAAAGTGCCACTGACCAAGAGACGCAGAGTTGGCATCAACATTATGCATGAATTCTGTATTTTCAGAAATAAGATGAGTGACCACACAACAGTTAGTCAATCAAAAAAACAAGGTCAAAATTATAACAGAATTTTATGCATATTTTCCATTTTCATAACAGCATATAAATGTTCAGAAATGGCCAGCATTCTAAGAGTGAGATCTGAGACAACCACTTTGGCGGTAGAAATCTTGTTGACTGAAGGATAGGTTTTCTTGCCCTCTCAGCTCACAAACATGTAGCCATGCACAATACTCAGCGATTTTAGTGGAATCAGAAAGGTGAAAACTTGCAAGTACTGTAACTGGGTAAGCACTTGATTGGTCTTGTTTCTACTTTGAGACTGGCCAGACAAATCCCACATGTGTATGTGCATAATGGAAAGCAATTGGAATAAAGCAAATTCCTTGAATGGATGAAAACATACGGCAAGTCGACAAACATCTTGTTTTCCTTCATTGGTGTAGCAGCTAAATGGAGACAAATGGCATGGAAAATGTATCAGTGCCACCAAGTTCAAATGGAAATCAACCTTGTACCTCATCATCCAATGATGTTACAGCTAACGGCAAAAAAAAAAAAAAAAAAAAAAAAAAAAAAAAAAAAAAAAAGACAGAAAAGCAGTAAGATTCAGGGCTGCAAAGAAGCGACAGCAAATCAATCTTTTTTTTTTATTTTTTTATTTTTAATTATGTATGTACAATACATCTGTTTTGGGGGTGCCCTCCCCTCCTCCCTCCCCCCTCCGAAATGGAACGCACTTTTTCCCCCAATACAGCACACACTTTTCTGCAAACATTGTGTCCATGAAGGCTAAAGGACTACAACGTTTCTGAAAGGCTTTTAAAATATTTTTTCTTTCTCTTTTTGTTTTCAGACAACTGGACCTTAATGAGTGGTACGTAAAAAACTTCACATCAAATCCTGCTGTGAATGAGACCAAGTCTCAAGCTAGATAAGGCTACAGGCACACATGTGGACCAAACTCTACTGACAACAGTCAAAATTCATAATTCATTTTGTGACAAATACACGAAAAATGCTGTTCTGTTACTAGCTGCTGTGGCTCAGTGGTTAGCATCAAAGACATACTATTTCTATCAAAGCCATTTGTTTGTGGAATTTTTCAGCCCCGACCAGCTCCAGTCCAGAGCTGAATTTGCTAAGGCTCAAATGGGAAGATTTAACAACTGTGTCTCTGGCAGTGCTCAAATTTCCTGACCAACACTGCAGGTGTGTCTGTCTCTCAAAGCCCTGGTAATACAAAAATACATCGTGAAGGTAAACACTGAAATACATAATGAAAGTAAGCGTAGTGTACCGCACGGTCAACTAGATTGTGACCAGAATAGCACTCCACAGCATCATCTTCATCACTAAGCATTTAAAAAAAAAGGAAAAAAGGTCAAATTCTGCAGACCTCATGCCTTCCTATCATGGTGATATTCCCTCTCTCCATCTATGCCCCTGATAAGTTTCTGTTTAAGTCTGGAGGCATCCTCAAGAAAGACAAGCTCACTCACAGTGGCAAAGCAATTATTGCCAATTCTACACAGACTGCAGGAGGATCCTGTTAAGGGTCCATTCCATCAGGGGGAGCATAGACAAACTGGAACTGTTCTCTCCATTTCTCCACTTCTGAACAATTGTTCCATTTATTTCCAATGAAATTAGTTTTCAATTGCTGGTTATCACTTTCTAAATTGCCTGAAATTAGTTTTCAGTCGCTGTTTATTACTTTCTAAATTGCCTGATTTCAATTTCATTGTGTATGTACACAATGTAAACTCTGGCACCGCTATGGACAAGAGCTGAAGTTGATTCCATAATAAGTATATTCCACCACCCCGTTTGGCTCTATGAAAATATCAATCTAAGTTCCAATATGCACAATATCCAACAGAACATGCAGCTCTACTAGATACAAATGCATGCATCAAAAGCATGTTAAATCTGCATGTACCGGATTGATGCATCACTGGGTGACTTATGTTTTGAACAGTGAAGCAGCATCGACACTAAATGTAATCACGTTCATGTTGACAATCACAGCTGCTTCTCCAAACAGATTTTTGTTATGATACATAGCGTATTGAATTAACCCGTTGACTGCCCTTGCATGAACGGCGTTCGAGGTCGTTTCTGGAAAGCTGTGTGCCTCACATTGAACGCCGTTCGAGGTAATTTCATCATCAAAATTCGGTGATTTAAAGAAGGGAGGCAAGGAGAAAAAATGGTTTAAACGGTTGTAGGGACCCTAAAGGACGGTTTCTTCCCTTTCACGGGTCGCTGACTGACCGGCTCGTGTCCGTTCGGACGATAATACTTCGGCAAGGTTCGGCTGAGTCATTTTCGGTTCAAGATGGCAAGTTGAGCAGACAGTTCGTTCAGGCGCGTGCCGTTTTCAAACGATCTAATGCTCTTGAAGTGCTTCAAGAAGTTATCTGAGACTGTGAAAGCAATGACGAAGACTTCAGAGAAATGGAACAAAGCGATTCGGAGGAGGAAGAAAGCGATCACAATCAACACCGGTGATTGGTGTTGATGACGAAGCTGATCCCCGACTTTGAACCGAGTGATACCAGTGCAAGTGAGGCCGAATCGGAGAGTGACGAGCCGATTCCGTCTATGTCGACTGCCCCCTCCCTCCTTTTGTGAGAGGTCGGGTGGGGAGTCGAGGACGGGGAGGGGGTTCAGGACAACGGCGAGGGTCCAGTGTGAGGGGGCGCGGCAGAGGAAGAGGGCGAGCTTTACCAGGACTGGAGTGTCCCCTATGATATGAGTTGCTAAACATTTTATGCATTGTCAGATGTTTGTCCTGAAGTTCAAAGGATACTAACACCAGATTTTGTGGTTTTAGTGCTATAGTTTTGTTTATGTTCTGAAAGCGTCTGTTTTTCAAACAAAACATTCATCATTATATATATTTTTGGTCTACTCATTACAAACAAAATCAAACTATTGTGATGTCTGGCTGTAGCCAAGGATATAACAAGAAAATTTCCCAAGTATCTAAGATATATGTCAAGAATTGAAAGAGCAGTTGGCATATTAGTGAACCTACCTAAGAAAACAAAATTGTGTCCCTTGATACCTGGATTGTACTGTACCCCAGAAATACATGGATTTATCATGTAAAACAACAATTGTGGGTTGTAATTCACTACCAAATATTTACACAGGTGTTTAGTAAACACTAAAACCACTTTTTGCTGGGTTTGTATGTTTTTTTGTTTTGCTGCTGTGGGGTTTTGTATGCTTGCAAAGTATACTTTTTTTTAAAAGTTGAAATATAAGATTATTTATTATACTCAGAATGAACAAAATCAAATATTATTTGCAGATACTACAGCCCTGGGTATAAGAAGAAAACATGCCAAAAATCTAAGAGATATCTCCACAAATAAATGAGCACTGATCAAATTAGTGAACCTACCGCAAAAAGTCAAATTTTGCTCCAGCACACAGAAGTACAAACTTGATACAAAATAGCGGCAGTCAAGGGGTTAAAAAAGATGGAAAGTCAGAATCTGAATTCATAACCAAAAAAAAAAAAAAAAATTTAAAACAGGAAAAAGAAATGCGCTAGTTTTGAGCAGAAAAAAAAATTAGGAAAAAACAAAACAAACTGACCTCTGCTGTCATGCCAGCGATCCTTTCAGGTGATATCAAACCAACAAGGACGTTCTGTCTCAGCTGCGGGTTGCGCTGATCTCTGAGGTTGGCCACACGACTTCTGATACGATTCTTGTACTTGGAGTCTGTGTTGCCAAACTCTTTGAATATGACTGAACAGTTAAGGGAAAAAAATTGTACAAACTTGGAACATGTCAAAATCATTTCGAAACAGCTACTTTTCTTTAGTCAAACTACCAGTAAAAGAGAAACTAAAAATTGTGCACATACTTTTTTACATACAGCATTCCCTCCCTGCTACAAGACATATTCCACCTATTTTCTGAAAACATTAAGCAATACACACGCACACATAAACACTCTAGTGTCTCAGATAATACAAGCCTCACAAGGATACCCTCCTCAATATGAGCTGCCAACTCCTCTGGGTCACAAACATTTTCTGGAACCTCTGCAAAACACACACCTTTATCCATCAACTGTTGTAGCACACAATTTCCAACAGGTGGGTATACAAATAATACAGAATGAGCCTCCTGCATCCTCATGAGGGAATACGAACAATGAAAACATCAATGCAAATGCTGAACAATGTTATTACAACAGACTAACCCTCATGCACTTGGTTTCACTCAGGTGAGATTTCCCCCAGTTTTCAGATCATTGCCATAGTTTTAGACTCAAAATGGGAGTACAAGACTCATTTCTCACAAGAATGTCCATAAACCTTTAAAATGATTGAATTAGGCTGGTGAGACCACTAGACTGTGTTCATTGACCTACATTTTGCCTGAAAGTGTAAAGTGAACTGTCACACTAACGTCATATTTTATGATGATAAATAGATTTCAAGATCACATCACTGTCCTCATGCACATGCATGCTCAGATGTATAAAGTTAAAGACGAGGCCTACCTGACCTTATCTGCCCTCTGTCTGACAGTATAGGTCCCACTGTATGTCCTATGGATGTCACACAACTGTTGTCCATCATCACACACTAAAACTCACTCCGCAACATTAAAGACAACTATTTCTCCTTTTACAAAAATGAAACTTCGCTGTATACTACATATATTGCCACATCTAAGACATTTCAAATACAGTCAACCTACTCACTGTCACTAATGTCGCCAGTAAACAGACATGTGCCACAAAAACTTTTTAAGTTTGAAGAACCATGTTTCAGACATGACATATTACTGTCCCATGAGCTATTGAAGAGGGGACTGATTAACAGCACCTTAAATTTGTCTGTTATTATCATTATCAGAATAGCCGAACACTAGACTCTCACTTCATCAATTGTGACATCTGACCAAAGCCCAAAGTGATCAAGTGCACCCTACAATGGGCAGTATGGTTTTCTGCGTTTACATGTCTACTAGTTTCAGCAGCAGCAGTTTGAAAAAAACATGAGGCATAAACAGAAAGAAATAGTTGAAAGGGATAGCACTGTCCAGCAATCAGTGCATCAGTCCAATCGCCAGTGAAAAGTTGGTTACATCTGCAGACTGTGTAGCCAGTACCGTGTCGTTTGCAGTGTGGCAAGCAAAACTTTTTTCTTCTCCTGCGGTATAGCCTATGTCAATCAATATCTGACTCCTCTTAGTTCTCCTGTCCGATTTGTTCACTTGCTGCATCTGATATCAATTCATGCAGGGAATGACCTTCCATTTCCTCAAATTCGAATACACTCAATGAATCCTCTGCTGTAACATTTTATCAGATTCACTTACAACTCACTTCATTCAGTTTTTCTTTTCTTTTCAATGAATGGACATGGTACCACATGCCAAAACAGACCTAACACTTCATCAGAGTATTTGTGATAAATCTTGTAAGTTGCCATGCTTCCATGTGCAGTAGCATACGGTCAACATGTAATGAAGTACTACACATGTACTCTCAGTATGAAATCTAGGGACACTGGAAGCACATCCTACTTGTTACCTGTATGAATGCAAGATTAAGCTGGGGGAAAAGTTTAAAGCTGAGAAAAAAAGAAAAGAAAAAACAAAACAAAAAAACTCTGACGGAACATCAACATCACAACAGCAAACAAAAACAATCAATATCTAAACCCACATCAGCCCATCTCCTTACCGCCAGCTTTGAGGGCATTGGCAAGAAGCTCCCGACACTTCAAACGAACAGCGTCATGAGTAGTGGGAATGGAGGAGGAACCATTCTGGGGCTTCTCCTCCTTTTCCTCCTCGTCTTTGTTGGCATTTGGTGACTGTTGCGAGTCCCCACCTTCACCTACCTCCCCCTCCTCCATTTTCTGGCAACTGCTGCTGCGTGAGAGAGAGGAGGAGGACTGGCGACTAAGGCTTCCTTGAGACCCATCTGAGGAGACAGACATTGTAAACACTTTACCCTCTACCTCAATTACATATGCACTTTAGATCAAACAATCACATGTACAACTAAAAAAAATAAACAGCATCTGAAAATGTCTACTACTTTTACTGCCAGGGAGGATTGTGGGTTCAAACTGCATCAAAAGCATTTATTTGTGGGATTTTTACATCTAAATATGCGAGTACTAACAGCTGAAATGGCAAGACTGGAACTAAACAATGCACATTCAAGATTCCTCTCCTTATGTGTCTCTCAGCATGATGCTCAATTTTCCTGGCCAACACTGCAAGTGACCGTATCACCCAGCCCTGGATACACTATGAAAGGAAGTGTGGAGTGTGGCCCGTCATGTAAATTCGAATCAGTGTGGAACTCCATCACATCAATTTCGCTGATCATCATAAAAAAAAGATCCAAATGCTGTGATCCAGTCTGCTCTGCTCTCACGGTGACTTCATTTTCAACCTTCTCTCCACCCCCAAGCCTGTTATGAATTCATGTCTCAACAGCCATGCATATGACCTGACAATAAAGGAATATGATCCTTTATTGTGGTCACGATTAGTGTGTATCTCATTTCTCCTTGTGTACAGCCAAGCTGACTGCTTATCTGGGCTGTCACACTGTTAGAACAAAATCCATGCATGTTCGCTAAAACAAAATAAAATCTTTTTAAACATTAATCTGATCAAGAAAGCCAGTCTGCTCTCACTGCAGTCTACAGGGTTCCTACAGACTCCAAAGATAAAAATTCATGGAGTTTTTAAGAAGTTTTCAAGATTTTTCTTAATTCAAGGCTAACAATACATGTGTAAAAATTGACGAAGTTACAAATCATCTCCCTTGGTTAAATAGCAGGTGACAATCCGAGATCGTGACGATGTTGTAAAAATTTGTTTTTAAATAATTTTTCATCAACCTGAATGCAGAAAAATCAAACTGCCATTTCTTTTTGCCACATTAAAAAATTTTGGAGCCGATGGATTGATTTTCAAAGGTTTTCAAGGAGATTTGGTCAACAGAACCACAATTTATTGATTTTCAAAAGTTTCAAGGCCTTGAAATTCACTCTCAGAATTCAAGAAGTTTCAAGGGGTTTCAAGGAGTGTACAAACCCTGAGTCTAATGCTCCTGAAGCCTCAAACAACATACTTCTTATAGTGCACACGTGTAAGATGTCAACAGTACTTTGCGAGCATGGTAACATAATTTTCAACACTTTCATCCAACTCTATACTGATTATTACCAAGTACCTATCTGATCAAAAAGGAGTAATCAAATGCATACATCAAAATTTGCAAACCTAAACTGCAACTAATTCATGAATGAATCTTCATGTCTCAAGAGTGTCAGGCCTTTCAGCCTCTGAATGTGTTTTCTCTGACCTCATCAATATTTTGAAAAAGGAGAGGTGGGGGAAGCACAACACAGGCATATCATTTTTTTTTTTTCATTTCCAATATGATCCATCAATCTGTATAATTCTAAAACCAGGACATCATTACATACAAAATAACAATCCTAGGAATACAGATGTTCAGACTACTTAACAAGGCACAGACATAATTAACACACAAAAAATTCATTTCATCAAACAACTAGTTTTATGATAGACTTGGATTAGAAATTACCTGCTGGAAGCAACTTCTTCCAATTTTTGATTAGGGTCTTGGAGAGTGAGATGACATCTTCATTGGAGCTGGCCTTTCGCAAATTGTTAACCGTCATGCCAATCCTTGTTTTCTGCAGTAACATACAAGCCGAGTCACTAAACACAAGACATTATACTCTTTTGCTATGTGTTCTGGCAATATTCAAAGCGTAAACTTAAAATCTGCATCTAATATGATCTCTTACCATATCCAGATACAGCCAGTATAAGGAGAAAGCTACAGTATTCCACAACACTGTCAATGATAATGTGTCTCTGACATACTACTTCATCATCCACAGTGTAACAGCTGCGCAGTCATCTGTCAAAACTTTGCCTTGTCTGTGTGAAGAGGCATCTGCACTACAGTTGCGTGATCATCAAAAGTATGCTTGATAGAAAATCATTGCACAGACATGGCTAAGTTAAGGAGATAAGGTATTTTCACATCTGCCTGTGGCAGTTTCTGTTGCTGCTCTCTTCAGTCAAGGCTGAATTGATGTGTGAAGCCCCAGTCACATTACCAACGCCAAACTTGCAAATCTATTCAAACATACATTTCAGTTAAACTTGAATGCGACAACTGAGACTGTTTTACTGTCAAGTGGTACAAGACATCTGACATTAAATAATAATCACTTCTATGTCATGAATTCACTTGGTTTCAATACTATGCTAAGTCCTCGAAACAAAAAGATATTCTGTAAAAGATGTATTGCAAGCAACTCCATGTCTAACTTCACTTTTCATCACCAGCTCAGAAGTATTTTAATAAGTTAGAATGATCAATGTCTGCCGAATGTGGAGCCTAGAAAATTTTCATGGCAAGAATGATTAGGAGGTTTAAACTCAAACAGCAGGGAGTGTATATGTGTACTGACCGCCTGTGTGTGTAAATCTCACTTTTGTTTCTCTTTTGCATGAAGTGGTAGCTTTGTGGTCTTGATTGCCTGCTTGTAAATGTTCGCTGCATATTACTTAGACTCTTTAATAATCAGCTGGGATTTGTTAAGGGTGTAGTAGACCCAACCAATTTGACAATATTTGCTGATCATCATGACAAAATGTTTCCCAACCCTTACCAGTGATAACTGTTTCCTAAAAAAGTAGGGGGTCAGACTCGGGGTGAAAAACTCATTTCCAAATTTTCAGTGGTCACAAAAATATTCAGGGGGTCACCATTTATAACTGCTAGAAAATGTAGTGAACACACACCCACACACATATATATATACATACATATACACATGAGCATGCTCTCACACACATGAACACAAAGGGAAATGAGACAGAAATACAACAGAAAAGAAAAGAGGTGCTTATAATAAAGTTAAAACACTCCTGACTGTGCTAAATCTTATTTCTTCATGTTCGTGTTCCAATGTTTTTAAAGTGTTATCAACTAAAATGAATAAATGTGAGCACCTACACTATCAGCATTTTAACAGTGAAACTTAATTTGTGGGATGTCCTGTTCGATTATCATCACAGAATTTCCACTACGTGAGCCTTTCCCTCAATGTTGAAATATCTTATTGCCTGACATATTCCAATCACCATGTGATGATCATCAGAAGCCCGGTGACAAAGTGATGACTATTCCTGGAACCTACGACGAAACTATAGACTGGCCACTCCTGCTCTTAGAGCATCACATTTGTATGTCCATGAAGGAGCCATTTTGATTGTCAGAGCTGATCTTGTCGCATAGATCATTCGACTTTTGTTCCACTCGCTGGATTATCACCCGCAGGCCACAGCTGAACTGTTGGATTTTGATTCTGAAAAGCAGAAATCCCTACGGTTTTCCCATGCTTTTTGCACTTAGCTGAATCACATGATCTTGTGGTCCAATCATAGACTGGATAGTCTATTTTGATGACTCTTACTGGTTTTCAGTAGAGAAGAGTTCTCAAGCGAAGTTGTTCATCGATTCAGAACGTTCTAAAACGCCGAGGAAATTTACGTTTTTAACTTCGATTGTGGCGGATAGGACGAATACCCTTCTGCGTGATGCGCTGCTCAGAGCTGTAATGCATACAGGAGAAAATCAGTGTGTCACAGTAAATTTTGGTACATTTTTGTGACGCACTGGCCTGAATTCCAGTGCACATAAAAATTATCACTGCCTTATGTTTGTTGGTCTGGTGTGTGTATGCGAGGATAAACTTGCGACTTAAACCGAGTCAACTTTGTCACAAGAACATTTAAGGGTCTATACACACAGCATGGTGATCTTATGAGAAATCATCATCAGAAGATAGATCATCATTTACTTGGGCCTTATACAAAGCTATTGTTGTCTTTTTGTATGTGTGCAATCACAAATATATTTCATGACATGAATTTGTCATCATTGCCTAGTATTTCATTTGAGCATAGCTTATGCAGGTTTCACAAAGCTTCAGTCATAGCAGTTTGTATCTGGAGCAGCTGCCCAGAAAATTAGTTTCATCTTTGACCACACCACATGCTGAACATTTTCCATCTTCTCTCATACTGTTGTAGTGTTCATATATGGTCACTGACGCAAAGTCGGCTGAGACCACATCTCTGTTCAAAGTTCTGATTTTGTATGGCTATAGCTTATAGTTTTCAATAATTTTATTGTAAAAGTCAAATCTCACAGTGCTGCTTTGTTGCCGTTTCTAGCACTCGGCGGACTTGGAGTCTGATTTCTATTTTGATAAATAATAATAATAATAATAATGTTAATTTATATAGCGCCTATTCTCTATAATTTAGGGCTCTAAGCGGCATATTTTGTTCTCCCAATATGACAGAATGACTGATTTGCCCAGAAGTGATTCATTCCCAATTTATGCAGAACAGTTCAGATAAATTCTAGCTATAGAATGTTAGATATTTCTTCATATTGAAGCATGCTGTTGTATTTTGAGGTAATGTGTTATCTGCTTTTATGTGCAACAAGAAGCCTCGTGTGCGCAAACTTGTTTTTAGGCTAATTTCTAATGCTGGTAGATTTATTGCCTTTTCGTATATGCCTCAAAGGTTCTTGCCAAATTTTTGTATGAATTTTTTTTTTTTTTTTTTTTTTGCTGTCCCAACCTCTGCGCAACTTCAGAGGCAGTGCACCCACGCCGCTCATTCTGACACCCCGTCCACAGCCACAGCCCGGTCGGCCCCGCCGCAGCCCCGGCACCAGCAATCCACAGGGAGCAGTCAATGTCAAGTCGTCAAGAGGCAACCCACCGGAGGAGACACTGCACTGCTGCCGAGTCACTTCGGTGGTGTTCAGTGGCGCCTGTTCTGATCTAACATACGCAGGACGCCACCTACTAAGCCCCTACTGACGACAATAATTGCTTAGTTGCGGAGCCGGCGTGAGTGAGCTCTCCCTCCGGAGGGCGCCACCACGTCCGTCCAACGACAGCCCCCATGGACTCGCCGATATCGGTGACCACGACGGAACCAAACCAAGGCCACAGACGTGGAGAGGACATCGAAACTGAGGTCACCATGAGAGCAGGGCATGAAGGGCCACAGAATTTGAGACATTTTTTTTATGCTGATCGATGAGAATGACATAGCTGCCAACCTGTTGGAACAGAAATTCCTGTGAGAAGGGGGGGATCCGGGGGGCTGCTGTAGGCCCCAGGTGGGGTGCAGGGGCAATGCCCCTGCTGGGGGGTCTGGGGGCGTTGCCCCCAGACGCTGATGGGTACATGCACATTTGGAGGTAAAAAAATTAGCTTTTCTGGGGTCGAAAAGGGATATTTCTTCCATCTCATCATGCTAGAATTAGACATGAACAGTACTGATAGCAAAGCATACAGATTACAAAAATTACAGTCATCACACATTACTCAACATTAGAAAGCACTTCAACTTACCACTTCAGTCCAACAAGTAAACTGTGGCTTGACAGGTTACGCAGAGAAGAAAAGTCTCCAGACTAATGTCCATTTGTGTTGCTCTTTGCTCCTAGATTATCTAGCTACGATGAAAGATGCTTTGGAAGTCTTGGTTTTTCAGTCTGCATACAATGGATACCACCAATATTGCTATTTTCTTGTTTCATCATCCCTGGATATCTGATTCTCTATAGTCTTGTAACAGCAAACTGAAAGTTTCTACCAAGATGTTGGTAATCATCATCACCATGGTAATAAAGAACACAAAAAAATGGGGAGGGGGGGGGGGGGGGGGGGGGAATCACTAAGGAAAAATTTCTTTCCTACAATGTACACCTATATCTGTTCAGAACTACACTTTTTTTTCACAACCTGTCAGCCTAACAGGAGGAGGATGCTGAAGGGGGGAGGGGGGGGGGGGGATTGAGTTGTTCTCTGCCCTTGAGGGCATCTGATGTTGCTGACTTCGCTTTTTTCAACAGCTCTATTGGAGACTGCTGCTCACAGCAAGCCCCACTCATGTTGGCTTTGACCATGTACCACCATCATGGCATCATCGCCGCATTCCTCTTGTGCTTGGCAGAAGAGGCATGAAGTTCGATGTCTTTTTTTCCACCATGTGAGATGTTGATGTCAGTACGGCATTCTTTACAAAACGCATGATATTCGTCTCTCTTGGACGCATCAATGAAGGCGTAGTCGACTTTGTATCGCGGCAAAAACTTGACTTTTGCCCTTTTTTCCCCCGAGTCCATGTGGCACTGCTTTCCTGAAGCCATTTTCGCGCGGATGGAAGTACCGGACGGAAGTACCGGGCGGAAGTCATTTTGTTTTGGTAAACCGATGTGTCTTTTTACCGACACCTTGCGAAAAATTACCGAAACGTGAAATTTTTATTTTTCATTTTTCGGGAAAAAAAGACAACTTTCGGGATTTCCTGTCAGATTTTCATTTTCGGGAGTTTCCCAAAAATTTCGGGAGGGTTGGCAGCTATGGAATGAGGATGATTAAGATGATGCTACGGATTTCCATTTCGGTCTGAGACTACATGACAGGGCTGTACTCTACGCTTCCTTTCATAATATATCCCGGCGTCAACCAGGCCCGAGAGATACAGGCACCTGCAGTGTTGGTCAGGAAATTTGAGCAACACTCTCAGAAACGCATCCATTAAGTGGATGAAACTCGACTGTGTGGTCCCAGTCTTCCCAACTGAGTCCACAGCAAACTCAACTCTGGGTAGGAGCCGGTCGGGACAGAAAAAACCCACATGACTCTGATGGGATTCGAACCCATGACCTCCCAGCCGGGAGTCCGCAACGCTAACCACTTCACCACGGCGGCTGGTAATTTTTGTATGAATTTGTTTGTGAGGGAATGCTTAGGACAGGCTCTGTTGGAAAGGTGTAGAAATATGGTTGCTGTTAAGTCATGATCTGCATAAGGGAACCACACTTCAGCGCCCTAATGTGATTTTGGTGTGATCAGCATATCATAAAGATGCATCATTGCATCTGGTCTCAGCTCTGTACCTTTACTCCTCATTTTCAAGGTGTGCAGTGCTTTGTTTGCTTGACTTGTAAGATGCTCTAGAGCTCTTGTGAACTTGCCCATTTGACAGAAAATGACCACCAGGTATTTGTACTGGATAGTGTGTATAAAGGGCTGTTCTTTCTTTAATAGCAGTAAATGTAGACGACAAACATGCAGAGCAAAAACATACCTGTAAAACTTCCAGTGACATTTTCAAGTCTTGTAGAGCTTTTAAAAGGTCAAGTGCAGTGGCATGATCCTGCAAAATAACAACAATAATTATTATAATAGAAACAGATAAACAAATTTATAAATATCTCAATCAAAACCAAATTTTCCTCTCCCCATCCCTTCTTACTCACTTACCGTTTTCCCATCTCTTTCTTTCTCCCTCACCCTCTTCTCGGCTGTGTGTCCTTCCCCTTCCCACCCCCAACCTCCCCCATCTCCATGCTTAATGAAAGCACAGATCCCTCCCATCCCCCTTCCCATTCCCCCATCTTCCATGTCCTTTTTTTTATGAAGGAGGGGAAGGCAGGAGGATATATGGTGATACTTTTTCCCCATTTATCATATGGTACACTTTTTACAGTGTACACTTTCTTATCTTTTCACGGATGGTCAGCCATCAATCCTAAATGAACAATTTTGATTTACCCATCTTTTTACTAATTTCTCACTGGAACAAGTTATGAATCATGGTTCAGATACCCCTTTTCAAAACCTTCACTCTAATATATCATTCAATTTTTTCCCCCAACAAAAGCTGATTACTTTTTCAAACTAATATAAGTCAACACTGTATCAAATGAAAAAGAACCGTCATTACACCTTACATCTAAATTCCAAATACTGAAATAACGTTTAAGATTTTCACACCGACTTTTTTTCCCCACAACTTAAACTGGACTTTGAAAAACATCTGATCACTGCATTAGTTTATCTTTCTGCCTGTGGTAGTAGAAATCACTTACGGCTGTGTCACTGGCAATCAGTTTCTCAAGCTTCTTTGCAATACGGAGAACGTCGTCTTCGCAACCCATTTTGATAAGGACAATTGTAAGACTAGAGGTGGATTAAAAAAAAAAGAAATGAAGAACCTCAGCTCTGCACCAGGTTGGCAAAGTTGATCGCCAAATCTGAAATCACATGCAAAAATTCATTAACAACAACAGACATACTGCTGTTTTTCTTTTCAATCCAACATGAGCAAAACAAACTAACAAACATGTGTATGTGTGTATATACAAACTCACTGTCATATACGACGTAACAAGCGCTATTCCTGATCAAAATTGTTCTGCATGAGTGCATGTGTACATGAGAGTATACAATCTGTTGTTACATGTATACAAATGTTGCTCCTGAGTGCTTACATATCTTCCTGTATTCTCAGTTTCAGTTGCCAGTTGCCAGATATTCAGCAGCAGCTTAGACTGAACCCAAGACTGTTGGAATCCAACACGCATTAAGAAATTATCATTTTGTTTTAAAATGTAATGACTGATCAGATATAAACATTACATTCTGGTTGCGTATGGAAAAACACTGGCTTTTTCCCCAGGCATAATTTGGGTCTTTTTTTTTTTTTTTTGCTCCCCCCCCCCCCCCCCGATTCGTTGCAAATTAGAGCTGGCATTCCAAAGACCAACTGCGTTAATACACAAATCAAGTTCCAATAAGAAGAAAAATAGTCTGTTCAAGCTTACATATCAACAGCTACACAACTGTTCGCCTAAAAATAACCATATAAAGTTTTTCTTCTTTTTTTTTTTTTTCTGTCCCAACATCTGCGCCACCTCAGAGGCAGTGCACCCACGCCACTCATTCCGAGACCCCATCCACAGCCACAGACTGGTCAGCCCCGCCACAGCCCCGGCACTGGCAATCCACAGGGAGCAGCCAATGTCAAGTCGTCAAGAGGCAACCCACCGAAGGAGACACTGCATAGCTGCCGAGTCACTTCGGTGGTGTTCAGTGGCGCCTGTTCTGATCTAACATACGCAGGACACCACCTACTAAGCCCCCTACTGATGACAATAATTGCTTAGTCGCGGAGCCGGTGTGAGTGAGCTCTCCCTCTGGAGGGCGCCACCACGTCTGTCCAACGACAGCCCCCATAGACTCGCGGATACCGGTGACCCCAACGGAACCAAACCAAGGCCACATACGTGGAGAGGACATCAAACTGAGGTCACCATGAGAGCAGGGCATGAAGGGCCACAGAATTGGAGACATTTTTTTTTATGCTGATCGATGAGAATGGGGGTGATTAAGATGATGCTACGGATTTCCATTTCGGTCTGAGACTACATGACAGGGCTGTACTCTACGCTTCCTTTCGTAATATATCCCGGTGTCAACAAGGCCCAAGATATACAGGCACCTGCAGTGTTGGTCAGGAAATTTGAGCAACACTCTCAGAAACGCATCCATTAAGTGGATGAAACTCGACTGTGTGGTCCCAGTCTTCCCAACTGAGTCCGCAGCAAACTCAACTCTGGGTAGGAGCCGGTCGGGGCAGAAAAACCCACATGACTGATGGGATTCGAACCCACGACCTCCCAGCTGGGAGTCCGCGATGCTAACCACTTCGCCATGCATACCATATAAATTTGTAAAGGAGTTCCAGTGTTATCTTTCCTTAAGGGGAGCAACAGTATCTTAGGATTCCACTCACTGGAAAGCTGATGACAAATACTAAACTAGCACAACAATGGACAGTGCTGCCAAAAACGTGTGCACTGCCTTGACCTTTAACTTGATCTTTGTATTATTGATAACAGGTACAGGAATTGGAACACTGGCTACATGGACAGTAAAGGCTGAAAACATGGCTTCTGTCTTGCCAAGCTAATACGAGTAATAGTGAGACCAAAAGGTCTGCAGGTTGAAGCAAGGTAGTCTGTCGTGTACTGGATGTCCTCATGGGAGTGTTTGACCAGTGCACAGTCATAAGCCAAGAAAAACTCAGGCAGAATGAACTCAAACACTCTCGATCTAGCATGAAGTTGCCACAAGTTGAAACACTTGCAACCATGCCAAACTTGATATACACACACACACACACACACACACACACACACACACACACACACACACACCTTTGTCTGAAAAGACATCAATCAGAACTGCAACAAACAAGTCGAGGAAAAGAATAGGAGCTCACTCTTGCACCCTACCCTTCTACCACATGTGTAACACCACTCAATGCACCTTTTCTGTTGAAATCATACATAGACCCTCTGTTTTCCATGTAACTTGTAAGTTTTACAACATGTGTAACACCACTCAATACACTTTTTCTTTTGAAAGAATGTTTTTAGCGAATCAAAAATAGTATATATGTTTCATTACACACTGCAGACAAGTATTGTCACATGTCTCCCTACATGACACGCATTTTCAGTGGAAGCCTGAAAAGTGAAAATCAAACAACTTTCGTAGTCAACCCCGCTTTGCATAACAAAATATATGCCTTCGGTGTCATGTATAACAATTAACATGTAACACATTCAACAAATTTTTACTGATGAAATGATATAATTTGTGTTTTCAACTCGTCAGCATATCAAAAACAGCCTCAAGTTTTACTGTACTCTTATAGTCTTAGTGGGTCTTAGTCTAGTTCCTAAAATTTATTCCTCATTTAACTGCGAAAATGGGTCATTTTACACTACATCATTCTTCTGAATATGATTAGCATCATGAATAATTCATGAGCAGTTAGTCACTTTAACACCTGCCTGCAAACTGTGCAATGCACAGCTGACAAAGTGACATTGCACTCACACTAGTCACAGGCACAGTAGGCATGCAAGGAATGGTATCAGTGCAAGTTTCACAAATTCCTAAACATTGTAAAACAGCTGATACCCATCATCATACATGATACACATGGACAGGAAAGAAAGTTCTTTGTTTTGCTTTAATCTAGACAGCAGACTATTTGGCATTGGGGTGGGGGGGGGGGGGGGGGGGGGGGGGTGGGTTATGGCATGGGGGGTGGGATTTCTGTATGAATACACAAGATTTACAAGACATCCATTAGAATACTTCTTTTTTGGCAGACACAAAGTACATCACCACTGGCCAGGCTAAGCACACAGAGGCAAAGCCACCTGTCACAATGACTGAAAATACAAATAAACACACAAAACAAGATGTAAACGCAAATTCACTAGACTGTACAAAACAGACAAGTGAATTTTCTACACAAAGACTTCATCAGACGTGACAAATTGCAAATGAACATGCACAAAAAAGTACTTCCCTTTTGGCTGTCAGGAAAGAAATAACAATGCATCCACCAGGAGGAAATAAAGTGAGGATTGTTCAGAAAAAAATCAGTAAAGAAGCAGGCTGCAGGGAGAGGTTAAGGTCAGAGGTGGGAAGGTAGAATCTGAGAAATGAACAAGAGATCAAAAAAAAAAAAAAGGGGGGGGGGGGGGGGGCCTCTCAATGTAGGTATGGTATATGCAGTGAAAAGGGAAAATGTCAGGGAAGTGAACAGTAGGTGGAAATAAGGGGAGAAAATGGTCAGCCGCCTATACTGGCTATAGCACCAAACCAAAGTCTGACCCCAGAATGGGTTGCCCCATCCTGGCACCAAGGGGTCAGATGGAAAACAGGCGAACCCCAGGAAAAAAAAAATCTAGTCAGATGCAGCTGGCCGCCTGAATATATATGCCAACCTCCCCTAGGAAACAATAAAATCAATGTGACGGCAGGGGAAACTGGAAAGGGAGAGGTTGGAACAGATGCAGAAAGAAAGAAAGGGGGAGGGGGGTTAGGACAGAAAAGAAGGTAAGGAAGGAAAAGGCCACATAAGTAGACCCACTGTCATTAACTGAAAAAAAAATCCATGTCAGGGGGAAGGCAAGGGAGGAGAAAAGAAAGGGAATATGGAGAGGTTGGAACAGATGCAGAAAGAAAGAAAGAATGGTGGGGGGTGGGGGGGGGGGGGGGTTAGAACAGAAAAGAAGGTAAGGAAGGAAAAGGCCACATAAGTAGACCCACTGTCACTGACTGAAAAAATGGGGGGAAAAATCCATATGAGGTCAGGGGGGAAGGCAACGGAGGGGAAAAGGAAGGGAACATGGAGGTTGAAACAGATGCAGAAAGAAAGGTGTGTGTGTGTGGGGGGGGGGGGGGGGGGGGGGGGGGGGGATGTTACGATAGAAAAGAAGGTAAGGAAGGAAAAGGCAACATAAGTAAATCTGAGTTACTTTATATATATATACATCTTGTTTTGTGTGTTTATTTGTATTTTCAGTCATTTTCAGTAGCACAGCAGTCTGTTTTCAATCTTCACCTGTCACAATGTAAGGTTTCTTTCTTGAACTTGTGCAGCTCCGTACTTATCTTCTAAACACATCAGATAAAGTCTTTTAACTCATCAAAAATGTTATCTTTTACATTCAACATGGGACCACTGATCAATAGCACAAGAGTCATCACCGCTAAATGGGGAAGTTAAACCCGTTCCTGAAGTGATCAGCCTACAATTATACTATAATACTAATTGAAATTGCACAGGAAGCCCACAAAAAGTACCTGGCTTTGACTCACTACACTTCTTTCCTTTGATTTTCAATTAACAGTTATCAAAACTCTTCTGTGGAAATTATTGCATCTAAAATTAGTAAAAACATACTTTTTGTTATTACTGGAATAATTCACTACAACAAACCTAAACATACGCATTCACAAACAAAAACGTTTCAGTAACTGTAATATGGTTGAACGGTTATAAATCACTATTGCTCAGAATATGCACAACAGGAGTATTGAGTTACGCCAATTACAATTATGTAAGCAACCCATCAGACACCACCAGATGAGACAGTCCATGTGCACAGGTGAACCAATGGATTGGTTTCAATCCGTACACAGTTTCTTTTTTTCATTTTGATTTTCTTTTAAAAGAACAGCAGCACAGGTGAATCAATGGGTTGGTTAGATTGATCCGTGCAGAGTTTTTTTTTTTTTTTTTCATTTTGATTTTCTTTTAATAGAACAGCACATCTCTTGCATGCCACTTTCATTGTTCTGGCAGTGAGAACTGAAACGTAGAGGAACACGTCTCTGGTGAGAATTACCAGTTTCAGAAAAAGATTTTAGTTTCACCCTTTCCTCTCCTGTCTTCCAGTTTGGGTTTTTTTTTTTTCCCTTCATATTCAGTTAGCTAAGTTATTGAATAAATGTTGAAGACTGAACTTGAGCTTGAAACTGCTTTTAAGCCATAATTCTACATCTGCAACTAAGAATATAATACGACTTAAATAAATTACATCCAACTTATTGAATACGACTTTCGACCTCCTGAAATTAATCTTTTATTTCCAAACTAGTAACATCCTGATTTCGTACATGATCAGGGAATGAAACCGAGGGAAACTGCCAAACGAATTCTTAGCTGGATTTGACTGATCGTTTGATTTCACTATCATTTCAGTGCCATAAGAAACAATGCTTTCTAGCTTGCGCAGCAAAATGGCGGCAGCATATTCTCTCGTCAAGATTATTGAATCTTTTGTAGGATTCTTTGTTTAAACCTCTACATTACAAAAAAATATTAATGCCTGATTGCAATGGAAATGAAATATGTTAAATGCGTTATTCAAATGCAACAGATATGTCTGATCTCCCTGCCAACAGGAAGGTGAAAATGTGACAAACACTCACTCGCCTTTTGAAACCACAGCCTGTTGTTCCACTTTTTACATATGTCTTATTACCATATTCGTACGAAAATCTTTACTTTTACTATGATGATTCCCAAATACCTGTTAACAACAAAAGAGCACAAAATATTGATTCCTTCAAAATGTTAGTTCTTAGGAAGCGCTTAAAAGGCATAAGGTATTAAAAGCGTTAGGAATGAAATATAATGAAAAAACGCCACAAAAGCCTGAGGTTATTCAGATTAGTAATGGACTCAGTATTTGTGGGTTTGCATAAGTCATGTACTGATGGGACTTTAATAGCTGACGGCTAATTTCAGTCAGTTTTTTATTTTCTAACTCTGATTTCTCATCAACCTCCGTGGCGAAGTGGTTAGCGTCGCGGACTCCCGGCTGGGAGGTCGTGGGTTCGAATCCCATCAGAGTCATGTGGGTTTTCCTGCCCCGACCGGCTCCTACCCAAAGTTGAGTTTGCTGCGGATTCATTTGGGAAGACCGGGACTTTCATCCACTTAATGGACGCGTTTCTGAGAGTGTTGCTCAAATTTCCTGACCAACACCGCAGGTGACTGTATCTCTCCGGCCTGGTTGACGCCGGGATATATTATGAAAGGAAGCGTAGAGTACAGCCCTGTCATGTAGTCTCAGACCGAAATGGAAATCCGTAGCATCATCTTAATCATCCTCATTCTCATCGATCAGAATTAAAAAAATAATAATAATAAAAATCTCAAATTCTGTGGCCCTTCAAGCCCTGCTCTCATGGTGACCTCGATTTCGATGTCCTCTCCACGTCTGTGGTCTTGGTTTGGTTCCGTCGGGGTCACTGGTATCGGCGAGTCCATGGGGACTGTCGTTGGACGGACGTGGTGGCGCCCTCCGGAGGGGAGAGCTTACTCATGCTGGCTCCGCGACTAAGCAATTATTGACGTCAGTAGGGGGCTTAGTAGGTGGTGTCCTGCGTATGTTAGATCAGAACAGGCGCCACTGAACACCACCGAGGTGATTCGGCAGCAGTGCAGTGTCTCCTCCGGTGGGTCGTCACTTGGCGACTTGACATTGACTGCTCCCTGTGGATTGCCAGTGCCGGGGCTGCGGCGGGGCCGACCGGGCTGTGGCTGTGGACGGGGTGTCGGAATGAGCGGCGTGGATGCACTGCCTCTGAAGTGGCGCGGACGTTGGGACAGAAAAACAAAACAAAAACTCTGATTCCTCTTAATATTAGGATTCAATCCTCAGTGCATGAGTGTTCGATTGCGCTCGCGCATGGGTGAATGTTTCCGGCCGAAGACTAGAGAATGGGACAGACACAAATGACTAAACATGCGTTAACTGAGATAAGACTTTACTGTGAACTGCACGTGTACTGATCAGTGTACTTCAATGAAGGGATGCAAGTGTATAAAGTGGAAAGTCTGTTTGCATTGGTGTGTGTGCGTTGTGGTGGATGCACGCACGCGCACACACACATACTCTCTCTCTCTCTTTCTCTCTCTCACACACACACACACACACGGGGCCGGAATAGCTCAGTTGGTAGAGCACCGGACTCGTTTCGGTACAGGGGCAATTTTCCCTCGGAGTTAACATTGGTTCTGATTCCATTCCCCATACAGTCCTTCGAATGAGACGATAAACCGAGGTTCCGTGTGTGAACGCACGCGTCTTGCACACACGTAAAATCCCATCACCAACTTTCGGAAGAGAAGGCCAGTTTGGCCGTTGGTATGGATGACACGTTACACATAGCATACACCTTCCCCGAAGTTGGAGTATTAAGGCGGGATACAACATACACACGTAAGTGTCAGAATAATCAACTTGCTGTCTGGCCTAAGCACAACGTATTAGGAGTTGATTCGCCTGGTAGGGTCTGACAGGGTGAGGGCCCTGACAAATCCGTGACCCGCCCTTTTGTACTCCCAGTTCTTATAGAACAGGGAGTACATTAACAATGGGAACGAAGAAAGTGTCTGTCCACTCGCTCCAGACAAAACTTCTGGGCCGATCTTTCTGAAAATTTGTAGGTATGTTCGTTATGGGTCACGGATGATGCCCGATGTTTTCTATTACCAGAATAGCCGTTAGCCAAAACAGTTTTTCTTCTTATGGAATATCTGTGACGAAATACATTATGACGCATCTTTGAATGACGCATGTTTGATTGTGACGTTTTTCAGGAAGATGAACTGGGAGTACGTTTATATGCTTTGCGTCTTGTGTTATACTATCTTCTGCCTTTCTTTGTGGCCCGTTCCTATCTTCTTCTCCCCTTCAAATCTCTTTTTCCACATTCTTCATTTTTCACTGGTCTTCCTAAGACCCGCTGCGTTTGTCGTGTGGTGCGACCAGTGATGGAGGTGAATGAGACCCTGGTGATTGAGAGGGCAGGTGCTCTCAGCACATCTCTTTGGCTCGGACCTCTTTTAGATAGAAGGTACACACTGGTCCAGGTATATCAATCAGGTACCCTGCGTGAGGCTGGGTTAAGACAGGGAGTGTTCTGGCTGGCCGAAGTAACTCCTGGTGTGCTCGGCTCTCAGTCCCCGGGAGTTAAGCATGATTCAGGTGGATAGAGTTGGTGGGGTTCTGTTTGTCATATATCCCTCCCGAAGCCTGGAAAAGGCTCAAGAAAGTGATTTCTTGGCCCTGGCCCTATAGTTGGAATCCACATTAGGTGGGTAAGGGAGGGCTGAAATAAAAACAAAACAAAACACCCACACCCACACCCACCCCACACCCCCACCCACTTTAAAAATGGAAAGTAACTGCAAACATGTCAAAAGGCGCGGATACTGACAGCGATTCGGACATGGAAACTATGAAAAAGACGGGATTCTGGGCTTCATGGCTGGTGGTGGAAGGAACCGAACAGGAGCATTGAGTCCTTTTGCCATTCAGAAAGGTTTTCAAAGCACCGCAGCTGACCCTAAATCAGTTACAAGACTAAAATGGATCATTCCTCCTCGACTGCAAATCCATGCGCCAGCGGAACAGCTTCAAAGTGCTACAAAGTTAGAGGACAGAGGGATCAGGGTGACTCCTCACAAACAACTAAACTCGTCCAAAGAAGTTATCAGATGTTCTGATCTTAGAGGCACATCGGAGGCAGAAATAAAGAGGGAGCTAGAGCCTCCAGTGATGATTGATGTTCACTGAATGACCGTTCGCAAAGGATCTGATCGAGTGCCCACAAACATGCTTTTTCTGACCTTTTGTTCACCTTGTCTTCTACGGACCATCGAAGTCGGCTACCTTGTTGTGAAAGTAAAACTCTGCATCCCCGTCTCCGATGAAGTGTTTCCGTTGTCAAAAATTTGGCCATGTTCGTGACATGTGCTCGAGGGAGGAGATTTGTGCTTTTTGCTGCAAAGTAGTCCATGGAGAGTCTCACCAGGGTCCAGCCCTTGGTGTCAACTGTGGTGGTAGCCACCCACCTTATTTGCGGGACTGTTTGAAGTTGAAAATAGAACACACTATCCAGTAAGTTAAGATTGGAAAAAAAGAGATCCTTTCCAGGAAGTAAAAACACAAACAAACCCCAAACTAAAAACAAAAACAAAACAAACAAAAAACTGGTGCTTGGGAGTCAGCCCGATGAGGAATGTTGTACTCAGCTACTGGACACGTTTCATTTGTCAAGTCTGCTCAAGAAAAAGCAACGCGTGGAACATAAAAACCTTCAGAAAATCTGCAATTCCTCCCAAGAAGAACCTCAGTGGTGGCGTTAAAACCTGCTCCCCCCCCCCCCCCCCCCCCCCCCCCCCCCCCCCCCCCCCCCCCCCCCACCCCCCCCCCACCCCCACTCCCAATCTCCACAGCAGCCGAAAAAGTCTGCTGCTGAGCAGGCTGGGAAAGAGACCCAGATCCTCATAGCCTCGCTCCCCTGGGAAGGATGGGAATAGGAAATCTGCTATTCTCCCCCTCTCCACCACCACTGAAGGTCCTGGAGCCCATCGAAACGTTCCTGAAGTAAAAAGTGTGGAGGTGATAGAGGTGGATGAGCGTCCGTCTGCCCCATGAACTTTCACAGGGGAAAGGTCAGGAGGAAAAAATTCCTGGCCCAAGCAAACGGAACGAATGCTTGAAAACAATTTGCCCCTCCCCAATCCGACAACAAAGATGCAGAAATGGAATGAGTTGTCCACCGTCTTCATTTCCTCACCATGATGGAGTAAAAAAAATTTTCCATTGGAACATCCAGGGTCTCTTTTCCAGTTTTTGAGGAGCTACAGCTGCGTTGTCAGAATCTGAAACCTGTTGTGATAGCTCTGCAGGAAACTAAAATTCAGCACCAGACGACTTTTATTCTTTCTGGCTTTAACCCTCTCACAAAACCCGCACTACCTTCTGCAGATGGAGTAACAGGGGAAGCCTCGCTGCTCATCCACAAGTCTCTTCTGTTCAGCCCTATTAATTTGAACATCTCTCTTCAAGCTTTAGCCGCAAGAATCACTTTGCATAAAACAGTAACAGTGTGTTCTTTATATATACTAACGTCTGTATCAGTCAGTCGACAAGAGCTGGTCGGCCTGATTGGAGAACTTCCACGACGTGTTTTGCTGTTGGGTGACTTCAATGGGCACAATCCTCTTGGGGGTAGTTTGAATTCTTCACCCAGAGGCTGTCTTTTCAGAGCTGGATTTGTGTTGTCTGAATGATAGGTCTTCAACGTACCTCCAATCTTCCACAGGTACACTTTCGTGTTTAGATTTATCCATACGTGATCCCTCACCGGGGCTGGACTATGAGTGGTGTGCGCACGACAATCTTCACGGAAGTGACCACTTTCCAATTGTCCTGAACTACAGCAGTACAGAAAAGTGCAGTTTACCTGAAAACCTCAATTATCCTAGAGCTAACTGGGATCTGTTTGCAGGGTGTGTCCGAAAAGAACTTAAGGAAGAAGAACTGCTGCAAAGTCCGGATCCTGCCAAAAGCCTGATAGACATACTCTTGAAATGTGCCAAAGACAGCATTCCGACTTCTTCAAATAAACTGCATACGCCTAAAACACCTGGTTTAACTCTGGATGCCAACACGTTTCTAATGAACGCAAACATGCTCAACGTTGCGTTTCTCTCAGACCATCAGCACCCAATGCTGGAGCCCATCAAAAACTGCGAGCCGAAACGAGACATGCTTTTGAATTAAATAGACGTCAGTCTTCGAGAGACTTCTGCTCCAAGCTAATATTCAAAACATCAGAGAAAACAAGTCTGGAATAATATCAAGAGAATGAAAGCGGAAAACGCCAACCCGTCAATTCATCATCTGAAACTTACGGATGCTCTACTTACTGACAAATGAGCTGTTGCCAAACTGTTGGCCTCCACCATTGAAAAGAACTCGTCCTCCACAAGTAAATCTCTTCTTTTTGGGAAAAAAAAACCCAAACAACTGAAAGAAAAATCTTCCTGTAAGTTCAGTTAGGACAAGTCAGAGGTCTACAGTCCACCATTTTCAATTGATGAACTGAAATCAGCTCTGCATCCCTGTAGCGGTCCTGTTCATGGCCTTGATGACATCCATTACCAGCTTTTGAAACAACTCCCAAGTTACACTTGGTGCATTGCTTCTTCCCATTTCTCATGTTCTCCCGCTCCCTTACTTCCCCCTCTCTCCATCCCCCGGCCTTGTGTGTGCGTGTGTGTGTGTGTGTGTGTGTGTGTGTGTGTGTGTGTGCGTGCGTGCGTGCGTGCGTGCGTGCGTGCGTGCGTGCGTGCGCGTGCGTGCGTGCGTGCGTGTGTGTGTGTGTGTGTGTGTGTGTGTGTGTTCCAAAGTTTGTTTATACTTTGTCATATTCATTATATTGTCTATTTCATACATGTTCCTGATCGTTCTTTCCTGTATGCCCTCCATCTACTCCTCTTCTTCCCCCTCACCTTTTGCTTTCTTTTCTCTTTTCTTTTGGTTTGATATTCCATTATCATCGCACGACCATTCACACATTATTTGATTTCATTGCACATTGTAGTCTCTACTTAGGGCGAGAACTGGATGTAAAAATTCGTGTAAGTGCTTATCAATTATTTTCGTAAATAACAAATCTCTCTCTCTCTCTCTCTCTCTCTCTCTCTCTCTCTCTCTAATAATTCCGTATGTAATTTTTGTTCTAGCCACTTTTACATGCTTCTTTTATTACCTCATTTTATTTTGCGTTGTTGACCCTACTCAGGGCGAGGATTGGATGTAAAAAAGCACATCAGTGCTTATCTATTATCCTCGTAAATAAAGAATTTTGTCTTGTCCTCTCTCTCTCTCTCTCTCTCTCTCTCTCTCTCTCACACACACACACACACACACACACAAATACATTTTACAGTAGATCATTACTACAAGAGACAAAATACATATGCCAGGGTAAACTTGGTATATTGCTGCATTTTTAAACTGTGATGCCGCTCCCTATCTACCAGGCCTTTTTTTTTTTTTAACCGCATCATGATAAATGGGTATGTTTTCTCATAGTTTCATTGATATTTGTAATTATATCATAATAAACGAGTGTTGTGATTCCTGATTTTATTCGTGCATTGCCACAGATTGATCACTAGTCCTAGTACTATTGACTTTATGGAAGCATTGTAACTACATGATTATAAGCTTACATGTTTGTCCTGCTTACTGTTAATTTCATCGATGCATTGTGCCGTTTCATCTGTTGTAGTGTTTAGCATTTAGTAATTTAAAGAAAGGAAATGTAATACTGACATCTCTCTCTCTTCTCTCTCTCTCTCTCTCTCTCTCTCTCTCTCTCTCTCTGTGACTATGTTTGTATGTTTTGCCTCTCTCTCTCTCTCTCTCTCTCTCTCTCTCTCTCTCTTAATAATCTAGAATTAATCCAGGATGAAATGATTATCTGCAAACTACGACAATTAGTTGGTTTGCTACATTTTGTTGTGTTAACAAGGGAGAAGACCTGCTGTCATTTCCTACAGTTTCTCCCTACTAAAGCAATCCGAGGGTTCTCAGTTAGTTCATATTTGTACTTGTAATTTTCGACGTTGAAAGATCTTTCATAGATCGGTTCATCGCTCTATTGATGTGACATACAACTGACTGACGTAATGGTGGGAAGATTGTCAATGTCAGTTGAAATTAGTTGTTTGGCTCATAGCACTTGGGGTTATAAAGCCTGGGATGATCTGACCAATGGGCATCAAGTCTGTTTTTGAAGGTATTCAGGGTGGGTGCTGTCACTACTGACTCGGGAAGGCTGTTTCACGTCGTCACCACTCTCTCCGAGAAGAAATTGCCTCGGACCTGCCGGCGCACTTGATTTTTGGCGAGTTTCTTGCTGTGACCTCGGGTCTCACGTCCTGTGTACGGTTCAAATTGTGGGCTTGTTGCATTGTAGATCCCTGTGACGTACTTGTACGTGTCAATCATGTCGCCTCGGAGCCTTCTGAATTCTAGGCTGGGGAGCTTCAGTTCTCGGAGACGTTCAGGGTAGGGCTTCTCTTTCAGTCTTCCGATGAGTTTTGGAGTTCGTCGCTGCACGTCTTCCACGTCCTGCTGTAGACCTTTCTGCCAGTAGTGTGGGGACCAAACAGAATGTCCATACTCCAGCATTGGTCTAACCATTGACTTGTAGAGCTGAACGAAGGTACGATCCGAGAGGTGGTCGAAGGATCTTCTGACTACTCCAAGTGTTCGATTGGCTTTGGCTGTAGCTTGGGCAACGTGATTCTTGAACGTCAGTTTCCTATCGATCACTACTCCCAGATCCTTCTCTGCTTCTGTCTCGGCTAAATTGTGCCTGCTTTCCTGGCCGTCTGTTGTCATCTTCATGGTGTACGTGTGCTCATCCGGACTGTGCCCAAATCTCATCACGCAACACTTCATCGAGTGAAAAGTTTGTTTGTATATTGGGTAGCCTAGAATCTAATATGTGGATGGCAAAATTGTGACTGCTCACATGTTTTAATCGGAAAATTTCAATGACGCACTTAAAAATTTAACAGGAAAGGTTTTTATTTATCCTCTGCATAATTTGTGTAATAAGACTGAAAGAGTTACTTCCCTTACAACAGGCAAACCTCTGTCGCCCACGTACCCAGTTCAGCCTTCAAGGGTCAGGCGCATCAGCGGACGAAGTGTGAAAGAAGAGAAGAAAGTTATGAACATGTTCAAAAAGCCAAAAGCTCATCGTAATTCACAGTTGCCGGCAGCTGTGACCAAGGATATTGAAGACAGTCTTATGGTAAGATTGACTAACTTCAGGATTCAAAGTTTGCTTGCAAGCAGAACTTTTGCGCCCCCCACCCTCACCCCCTGTCCTTATGGCTTTTCCGGTTTTTAGGCTACGATGAATTACAGTGATTTATTCGTTTATCCATCAGCTGTACATCCTTTGCAGTCTGATATTGAAACTTGGCAGATGTGGTACCGTGCCCATTGATTAATCTGCATGCATTGACACCTTGATGAAACAAAATTTAGAAAGAGAGCGGGTTAGTTACCGCCAAGGACACATACAAATAGCACAAGACTAGACACAGTGCATTTCGACCCTTGCTGAAAGTTGGAACTGAAACCAGCAGCAACGAGACCTGACTATAAGTTCTGCATCAAGAATTCCGTCAATCATGAATTCCGTCACAGAGATTTCTCTTCGCTGGACCGTCCCTTCCCCTTCCCCCTCTCCCTCCCAGTCGAATTCCAGGTCAACAACAGAAAATTGATATGACACATCTTCGCAATATTCAGGTTGAAAGAGAACTGCTTCTTTTACAAATTTGCCTTTGAGGCCAAACCAGTAACCACTTGCAGGTGCAACGAAAACCTCAAAGACATATGTATGTGTTCCAAACTGAACAAAATCCCCACATTAAAGTCACCAGGTACTTTCCCCTGCTCAAAACCCAGTTGCAGAATCTGCCCTCTCAGCAAACCAGACACCATCCTACATGGCCCCAAAGCTAATTCACAATTAAACGCATTCTCCTGTCAGAGCCGCAACATTGTATGTGCTATCCACTGCCAGCTGTGTGGTAAGATATATGTAGATGAGACAACCCACACATTCGAGATGCGCGTCTCTGAACACTTGGCAGACGTCTGCCATCATCAGCCCAAACCAGTTGATCTACAGTTAACCATTCCCAACACAACAGCAACACGTCAAAGCCATGGTACTTTGGCAATCACAGAGTGACAACTTGGAGTGCACTATGCAAGAGTCTTATTGCCAGACTTTGCACCCACCACCCACATAACATCAACATCCAAAAGTAGTCTGTAGCTGTCTACCACTGCCACAACACCAGCCTGCAGTATCCTCCACCGTCACTCTACTATACATCTCATTATTTACCTATCTATATATATAAGTTACAGCTATCTTCCTTCCCCTCTCCCTACACTCTCTCCGTTGTTATATCAATCTATTCTCCACTGGTATACCAATCCACTCCCTTTTCTTCACCTGGTTTTCTTTCAGTTACCCATACTATCTCTTTTATTATAAGTTTCCCTTGACTCTTTCTAGTGCATGTGCGTGCATGCGTGTGTGTGTGTGTGTGTGTGTGTGTGTGTGTGTGTGTGTGTGTGTGTGATCCCCCCACCAGCTTTTTTTCTGTTCCAATAGTAATGTTAACCTTTTACTCATTGACCATTTCTATCCCTTTCCAACCACTATTACTGTTACTAATATTATTACATTTATTGTTATTATTCTCATCACTATCATCAATATCATTGCTACCATCATCACTGCCTTCCTGTTCAGATAGTACTGTTAGTTTTTTACTCATTGACCATTTCTATTCATATCCACCAATTACTATTATTCCTAATTGCTTTTACAATTATTACCATCATTATTATTATCATCCACTTGTACTGTTAGCTTTTTTTCTCGGTCATGTCTGTTCCTTTTTACCATCATTATTACCTGTATTACTTCTACCAATCATTGTTATCATTATCATTATTATATCATATTGCCATATCATTATTACTGTCATCATCATTATTATTATGATGATCATCATCATCACCATCACCATCATCATCATCATTACTAATGTCACTGATGTCGCCCAAACCAAATCATGCAGTAAACCCAGGGGTGGCCAATCTTGGTTATCATTAGTCAAACTTAGAAAGGATCAGGGGAAAAAAGGAGCCAGCTTTACAGTTTTCATGCCTCTATCCAGGTTAATCTGGCAACCTTAGTGGTTCCTGGTTTATGACCTTTGACAGGTACAACCTTGGATTCCATCAGCCCTACTTTGGTTTACACCATCAACACATTCCGCCATTCCCCTCTCTGTGTATGCACTGAAAACTCTGCAGCTACAGCACATTCTCTCAGGGCACCTGATTTTGTCTTCTTCTTTTTTTGACAGTTAAAGAACATAGTGGATCCTAAATCTTCACATTTTATGTAGAACAATTTCTAAGATTAGTCTTCTTCCAGCTTAAAAGCAGGCAAACATATCTGAAGCATGACGTGTCCAGGCCAACTTGTTATGTGCTGCGATAAAATTAGCAACTTGTGACAAACCAGCGAGGTGCTTGTGGCAAGTATAATCATGATGTGTGTTGAAAAAGTTAAACCTGAACACTTACCATTAAAAAGATTTTTTTCCCAGCTCCACCTTTAAAAATGCCTATGTTATTGTTGCTGACAGGGAGTTCAAACTGGGACTGTTTTTGGAAAGAAACTTAATTTCAACAGATTTCTTGTAGCAGAAGATTGCCTGAACTTTTGAGAATGTCTGGAACATGTTCAGGATTAGTCATTGTAGGCTGAGGATCAGGTGGGATATTAGTCATTGTAGGCTGAGGATCAGGTGGGATATCAAACATATTGATTTTTTTTTTTCATGTTCATTGAAATTGACTTATGTTTGATGCATATTGACCTTAGTGGCTCCCAGTTCAGGTCTTGAAGTTATGCTGAAATGCTGTGGGTCCTTTCGTGTTGCTGCTCTTCTTTGCGCGGCTTCTTTGTTTGATCATCCATGTGGGGATTCTAGACAGTGCAGCAGCATTCCAGTCAGGGCTGGAAAAGTGTGCAGTAAGCAATTTCAAATTTCTCTGAAGGAGCCTACAGTGACTCTGTCAATATGGTGGTTCCATTCTAAGTTCGAAGTACTGTTGACCCCAAGATATTCTGAATAGTCCGAATGTTCCAGGCTATGCCCTTTCAGGATGTTCTTAAACTTAGTGGGGCTTCTGGATCTTATGCAAAATAATATGTGCACTTTTGTGAGTTGAACTCCATTCCCCATTTTGCTCCCAGGCTGCCAAAGTGTTGATGTTTCCCAGGTAGAGCTTGCGATCCTCTTCTGTCTTGATGGCTTGTCTGTGCAGTCAGTTGCAGAAAGATGGATTTTTGCGTGGAGTTTAGCAGTCATTAATGAAGAACAAGAAGAAGAGAAGACCATTAATAACAGGCACTGGGTAAGGCTGTGATCCATCCACAACTTGCAATGTCCGCTTTGAAGGAGAGATCCAGTGAAACACATAATTTCCTAAAAATAATGCAGAGCTTCCAAGTGCTACACTTCTGGCGTAACATGCAATAATTTCATAGACAACACTATGCTTCTACACTTTCTAATGAAATACTTCACCAAAATACATGTGATGAAATATGTTGCCAAAATACAAAAAAAGTTGAAAAGTAAGCCCCAAAACACTCCACAGACTTAGTGGTGGCTTAAACAGAACTGAGTTGACATACATCTTTTGACTGTGAGCTTTTTTCATCAAAAGATGTCCAAGTCTCAGTGAGGAGGGGAAGAAAAAGGGGAAGAAATGTTGCAAAGGAAGATACCAATTTCGCTGTTTTATTAGTTTATTACATTGTGAGACATTTATGTTTTCTGTAGATCAAGTCAAAACCACACAATAACTTGTGAGATTTCCATCTTCATAGTCCAAAGGGACCTGTAGTGTGTGAAATGAAGTGCAACTGAAAAGTGCTCTTAAGTTTGACTTGTATCTCATACCAGTGCTATGATTAAATTTAGAATACTACACTTGAGATGTCAAAATGCTACACTTGATCAGTTTATGCGTTTGAGGCCTTGGCAGCCTGCCAATGACACCAGCACAAACATTCCCCTGTTGTGATCACCTGGTCTATCCCCTCTGCGTGTGACATCCTAGGTTAGAACGATTTCACCCGAGGAAAGACTGCTATCAAGAGGGACTTCATGAAGACGATGATATCAGGGGCTGTGGCATCCTCTGTACTTTCTAGCTGATCCTTTTGTTTTGAACTGTGACAGTTGAGGTCTAGAACCCTCTGAAGAACCTGTTTCATGGCAAGTGAAGCCCGAGAGTTATTACTGGGAGCAGACCTCTTTGGGAATGAAGTTGCTGTTGGAGAGGTTTCACTGGCTGGAGAGGACAAGGATTCATACAGGCTAGATGAGTCACAAGTGATTTTTTTTTTTTTTTTTTTTTAAGGAAAAGGAAAGGTTGATGGCCTCAGCTGCATGCAAGCCCATGGAGCACGTTTCCATTTATTTCTCTTTATGTGCATCACGTGTACTTTCTTCATTGGCGGAGACAGAGCGACAGCCAGGATTTTGAAGGAGAAAGAGATAGTGACATGCATATAGACGGGCAGAAACATAGAGAGGCCCTTTCGTGCATAATTCTTCGTCTTTATGAATTCTAAAGATGTACAGTTTCAAATGGTTCAGATAAGTTTTAGTGTGAAATGAGTGATTACATAATTATGTCTGGGTTTCTGTTTGCTCTAGTGAGTATTGCTTCTTCTGTTTTCACACACTGTGAGTCTTAAAAAAAATGACAACTGTTATTGTTATTGCTATATATATATATATATACATGTATACATATACATACACACACACATATAATTTTGTAGAAAATAAGAATAAATTTTATGTATATAAATCAACACATATACACATATAATAATAGAGAAAAAAAAAAAAAACTCCACATGTAATAATGAAAAAAAAAAAAAATCTTTCCCTCATTCTCTCTACATTCATACTGGACCTGATTATCAACCCCTTGTCTGCATGTTTTTATGTATTGATGGACATTGCTTCTTGCTCCTTTTAGTGTATTGTCGTCATAAGTGATTTTGTTGAGACAGTGAAACATTCAGCCACTGGCACTGAACACTTTCCCATGTTATGTTCTCCAGTCCCTCAAAATCAGCATGAATTAAGCAGAGACACATCAGGGGATACCATATTTGATAGTTGTCTCGGCACACGGTAGTCCCGCTTGACTGCCTATAAGTAAAGTGATGATTCTGAATGGGGGTCTGAATTCTAAAGAAGATCGGGAATGAAGACAGAAAGAATGAAAAATGCAGCCTATTTATTTTATTTTTTGTTATCTAAGTGCTACCAAAAAAAATGGAATTAAAAATGCAGCCTATTTATTTTTTATTTAAGCGCTACCTCATTATGAGAAGCTGTGGACAGACATTCTTTCAGCTTCAGCCCCCGTTGTGTGTGTGTGTGTGGGGGGGGGGGGGGGGGGGGGGGGGGGGGGGGCATGGTTAAGTATTGTACCTGTAGCCTCAATTGAAGGAAAGACAAGTACTGTGCTCAAGACCTCAAATTGCTTTAAAAAAAAAAGAAAAAAAAAGTGAAAAGGAAGGTGAGACTTTTTTCCCTTTCTCCCACTGCTGTCCAACCCTCTGTCCTGTTATTCACCCCATCCCTGGTTACCTCTTGCTTCCCTTAACCCCATTCTGACCAAGGCCTGAGCTGGCCTAGATAGACCTCAGAAAATGTATTTCACATCATGGACCCCCCCCCCCCCCCCTCCTCCCTTCCCCCTCCACTCTGCTCTCATACTTATTCAGTCTCTTTCTGCCTTTCCCTGTGATTCTGTTTTTCATTTTTGGGTCTGTAATGTCAGGGTCTGTCTTCGTCTCGGTCACTTTCCATTGAATGTCTAGGTCTGCAGTCCTCTCTGTGTCTCTCTCAGTCTCTGCCTGCCTGTTTTTTCATGTCTGTCTGTCTCTCTGTCTCTGTCTGCGTGTGGGTACCTGGCTCTCTCCCTCTCTCTCCCTCGCTCTCTCCCTCTCCCATTTCTCTCTCCCCCCCCTCTCTCTCCTTCCATCCCTCCCTCCATCCCTCTCTCTCTCTCTCTCTCTCTCTCTCTCTTTCAGGCTCTGTTGCAAGAATTGTGACACTTATTGTTTGAATTAGAGTCAAAATTTTAAATGACAAACTTGTGTTTTCTTACTGGGAGATGGATGCATGTCTGCCAGAGAACCCCCTTCTCATGGTCTGCCTGCATTTTTACTGCAAAGCATTGCACAGTGTAGCCTACCAGGTCAAGGACGCAAAAGATTTAGCAATGTGGCAGCCAACTAACACGCCAACCCACTCTCCCTGTGGCTGTTTAGTGTTGCTGCCTCCCCCTTCTCCCCCCTCCCCTCACTTTCTGTTGCACTCCTGTCTTTCCCCCTCCTCTCTTCCTCTCTGGCTCTCACTCAAGGAATTCTACATTCCGAGCTCTGCCAGCACTTGTCAGTGGATGGGCTGCAGCCATCTTGCAGGGTATGTGCAACAGTCAGCAAAGTCGGTGCTGTCTGAACAGAAACTTCCAGACTTCATGGACGGCCAGCCTGTCAGAGGATCTCAAGTTTGGGAGCACACAGAGTTTGTTTTGGGGTGAGGCTGAAGGAAAGCATCTACATACACACCTTGCAGTGTGGAGCATTGGAAAGACAGATGTATTGATGCCAGAATAAGTAATGAGATTTTGCCTAAAAAAAGATCGTGCTTCATGGTCAGTTGAAGGTGATACGATTTGCGGGTTCTGTAGAGCCTGTTTTTGCTGTGTCGTGTATGTGAAGTCGATGATCACAAATTATGATGAGTTTCATGTTTTTGTGTGTTCTTTCCCAATTTAAAAAAAGCAACCCCAGATATGTGGTAAGTCTTTTTTTTTTTTTTTTTCCAAAATGAAAGAAGGAATGCTTATCTGCACTCGTTTTTCCAACAAAATTCTGTGTGACATTCCACATTTTTGTTTGAAATTTTGCAGAGTGGTGGCTCAAGCACAGAGAACTTGGCTAAAGAGGATCGCATTCTTCACCAGAGAGTCCATTTCAAGCTGTTTTATGTTGGCTGCTTGCTAGACGTGTCGGGGCTGAACTCAAAGCGCAGAGATACGGAAGCGCAGCTTGTTGACTATGTGGAAGAAAAGCAGGTATCAGTGTCTGGTTCAAAACTTGGTGTGCCAGTGCATTCAAGATCTGTGTAAAAAGACAGTGGTGTTGTAAATTATTCTGAAATACAGTAAGTTAGTGATCTTCCAAGTGGTAAGTTGATTTTACGAAAAAGAAAATATCAACCTGTCACTGAAGAGAACACAATCATTATATGCCTTTTCATTTGTTGGATTTTTTTCATGATCAGAGATAAGGATTGATTGAACTTAGTCATTTTTTTTTTTCCTTTTTTGGGGGTTGTATGCTGGGAATTTAGACCAAAAAAAAGGTTGATTTGTTGTGGTTACTTGAGCAATTTTGCCATTGACCTTAAACTCTTTTTTTCACTTCTTAAAAGAGGACAACAAATAAACAAATTTAAACACACAATAGCACACAGAAAAGTTCTGGTTGAGGACCAGTGTAGCAGACTACAAAAGTACCTATGTGGTAGAGATTCAGGGGAAAGTACTCATTAGAGCTGAAAGGGCGATGAAAAGCTGTACATCACACAACACGCATTAACTCTAACATAGAAAGAAAGAAAGCATCTACTTAATGTATTTTTGCTAGCTACATTACCAGAAACAAAAAAAATTCTTTGTTGACATGCTAAGTAATGAATCACATTCATCTGTTGTGTTATGCATTGTGTTTTACATGCATTGAGGTTTCAATGGAGGCATAGTTGCAGACTTACCTTTGTCATTCAATTTAGGTTAGAGAATGTTGTTTAGTTTTAAACACTAAAAACAACTTCTTTTCACATTCCCAGCTCCTGCTTTGATGATGATTATCTGTTGTGATTTTGGTACCAACATCTCACTACTTACAGGTTTATTAAATTAGACCAAGATTTAGGGGTTGATTGTTAAATCTTATTTTTCTGAGGTAAGTTTGCAACTATTGTACATGTATCATGCTTGTCACACCTGGGTAACATCAAGCATTCAAGTCCATTTTACTGTGTGTGTATATTTAAGAAGAAAAAAAAAAAGAGAGAGAAAAAAAAGAACAAGAAGATAGAAACGAAAGTAGCATCTGAGAATGAAGAAGAATCCCAAAATGGACAGTTTCGTGAAGCACTATTGTGAAGTTTTGCCCACCAATGTCAGACCAAGTGGACCAGTCAAAGCTTAAGGCATACTGGCATGTATATATCTAAACAAGGAAAAATGTCTGAGGTCAGCCATTTCAGAAAGGATTGTGTTGACTGTTCATATAAGGAGGGCAGGTTTTTTAAGTTTCTCAGTAAGAAATGTCATACCTGATTTGAGCTGAGACAGAGGATGCAAAACAGTTGAGTAGTTGGTTATACATTTATGGAAAGCAAAACACTTTATGGTTACTTAAGTCATCATATTCATTCATTATGGCTCTTTTTTTCTTTATTGATATAAGACACTGAAAGCAGCTTCCTTTCCAGAATTTAAAGTGTCTTACGTAGGTGATGTTCACCTTTCGCCATTGACTGCTTCGCAACATGTCAGTCTCCAGTCCATGTTCTGTTCTGTCTGCTGTACTGACCGACATGGAACTGTTGCAGTGTTTACCGGGATCGTGGGGGATCTCTGACATGGAACTGTTACAGTGTTACTGTCAGGGATCTCTGACATGGAACTGTTACATGTTACTGTCGGGATCTCTGACATGGAACTGTTACTGTCGGGGATCTCTGGACATGGAACTGTTACCTGTTACTGTCGGGGATCTCTGACATGGAACTGTTACTGTCGGGGATCTCTGACATGGAACTTTACGTTACTGTCGGGGATCTCTGACATGGAACTGTTACGTGTTACTGTCGGGGATCTCTGACATGGAACTGTTACCGTGATTATACTGTCGGGGATCTCTGACATGGAACTGTTACCGTGTTACTGTCGGGGATCTCTGTACTGGAACGTTTACGATTACTGTCGGGGATCTCTGACATGGAACTGTTACCGTGTTACTGTCGGGGATCTCTGGTATGGAAACTGTTACTGTCGGGGATCTCTGACATGGAACTGTTACTGTCAGGGATCTCTGACATGGAACTGTTACATGTCGGGGATCTCTGACATGGAACTGTTACAGTGTTACTGTCGGGGATCTCTGGCATGGAACTGTTACAGTGTTACTGTCGGGATCTCTCATTCTTTGTTCCTTGGGTTCATCAACTTCATGACTCCCCAGTTCCAGGGAAGAGCTGTTGCTCTCAGGCCTTGAGTACTGTGGCATGATTGGGTGGTCTTTGTCTTGGTGTCAGTGTCGATCACTTGTACCATTGCTTATCTGACTCTGTTCCACATTAATTCACTGGCATGCATATTATATATGCTTTGGCAATGACACTGTACAAGACACATGCTTACGTGTGCACGCACGCACGCACGCACGCACGCACGCACTCACTCACTCACACACACACACACACACACACACACACACACACACACACAACACACCACTCACTCACTCACCATCACTCACTCACTCACCACTCATCACTCACTCACTCACCACACACACACACACAACACACACAGCACACAGGTTCACACACACCCATTCATTTCTCTCTCTCTCTCTCTCTCTCTCTCTCTCTCTCCCCCCCCCTCTCTCTCTCTCTCTCTCTCTCTCTCTCTCTCTCTCTCACACACACAACACACACACATACAAAGTATGACACACAATTTTCTAGTTAAATTAATCCATTGACTCTCTCTCTGTATATATACAGGGTCATATACACAGGCACATGCACGTGTGCGCAAAACACACACACACACACACACACACACACACACACACACACACACACACACACACACACACAAGTATCTGTTTATACCTCTCTCTCTCGTTCTTTCTCTGTATGTATTTGTATTTCACGCTCTTTCTCTCTCTGTGTATCTCTGTATTTCTGTTTAAGTGTGATAATTTGCAATAGATGATAATAATCATTGTCATAATCAGGGCGATTCGTCTAAAGTGCAGTTCTTACGAATGTAAAATCACCAGGCTGTACACAAGAACACTTACTCACCTCTCCTCCTGCTAGCTATCTTTCCAATCACATGACACACTGAAGCTTACACACACACAAACACACACACACACACACACACACACACACACACACACACACACACACACACACTTGCATGCCAAGCATCCCGAATGTTTTAACTGGATGGTGATTGGTTCTGACCATCCAGATTGTTTGTGTCAACCCGCTATGTAAGCATGTTTACATTTGCCATTGATTAGTGTCCCAGCTGTATAGATTGTTGTTAATGGTGAAGAATTAACAGACATCAGTGACTTGTGTTTCTAGAAGTGTGTGGGGGTAGTTGTTGAAGCTTATATGCTTCTTCTGTATTTTCCTTGCTGTGGGCATTATCATCATGTAACATGTCTTGGACAAACGTCTCCTGATTGCTGGACCTCTTTTGAAAGCCTGTTTCACTTGAAAACATTGTCATAAAACATAGATCAGGGGGTTATTAATTGGCAGATTTGAAATTAAACTAAAGTTTTTATTGACCAAAAACCCATATTATCATTAAGAGAAAAAGTACACAGTATGTGTATTCAGTGTGTCTGGAACAGTGTGCTGATGCAGGACAGTGAGTTTCTTACCATTGTTCTGAGTGCACTGGTTGCGATGGTATACGCAGGAAGTGGGGCTCAGATGAACAATGCCTTCTCTTCATTCTGTTTGACCTAGAAAGCGGAAAAGGGGCTGGGGAAGTTCTGAAGTGCTTAATGTAGTCACTGAACCATAGATGAGATGTGGAATTCAGAACTCGGTGCAGCCTGAGGAGAAATTCAGTTTGAAAGATACAAAATACATGAAAGCTTACATACAGAGATACATGGAAACAATCACAGTCAAGATTTCACATACAGATTTTCATGGTTCCAATTAAGGTTGAAAGAAAACAAAGTAAAAAACAAACAAAAACCCCAAACATGACATATTAATACAAATATTGATTGCTTAAATATTACTCATGTTACAGAGAATTACATGCAAATGCATATAGAAGAAAAAAAAAACATCCACAAGCAAATATATGAATGTTTACAGGTTACAATTAAAGTATGCATACACATATTCACTCATAAATGCACAAGCACATTTATACATGCACATTGATACCTACAGGTACGCGCACTTGCACACACATGCATGTATATGCTCGCAAACAGTCACACACACACATGCATGCAAACACACACACACACACACACACACACACACACACACACACACACACACACACACACACACACACACACACCACACACACACACCACACACACACACAATATGTAGTTCTGTGTCCATGAGGCAAAGACATATGCATGCACTTGTTTACATGCACGCACGCGCGCCGCGCGCGCACACACACACACACACACACACACACACACACACACACACACACACACACACGCACTCTCTCTCTCTCTCTCTCTCTCTCTCTCTCTCTCTCCACACACACGCACACACACACACACACACACACACACACACACACATTGTGACTTACATGCACACGTACACGCACATGTCCCTCCGGGGGTTGCAACCTTGCCGTGGTCGGAGGGCTTGCGTGGTCCAGTGATCTTTTAGGCTTTGCTGACGGGGGCATCAGTACTCAGCTAGATGGTTAGTTGTTGTGAACGCTTCTAGGCCTGTATAGCCAAGTTGCTGACTGGCCAAGCATTACGTGGTAGGAATTGATGCCCCTGGTAGGGTCTCCCATGTCAGAAAGGTTAGGAGTGAGGGCCCAGACAAATAGTAACCCACCTTTTTCCTATTCTGTCTTCTGCCTTTCTTAACGGATCTTTTCTTTCTTCGTCTCCCCTTCAAGCCTTCTGTTCCACACTCTTTTTCTCTCTGTGGTCTTCTTAAGATCCGCCGCGTTTGCCGTGCGGTGCGACCTGTGTCGGAGGGGAATGAGATCCTGGTGATTGAGAGGGCCAACGCCCTCAACACATCACTTTGGCTCGGACCTCTCCTAGACAGGAGGTACACTCTGGCCCGGGTGTGTCAATCGGCTTCCCCTTCATGGGGCTGGGTCAAAACAGGCAGTTCTCCGGCTGGCCAAGGTAACCCCTGCAGTGCTCAGCTCTCTGTTCCCGGGAGTTGGGCATGATCAGGGGGGATAGGGTTGGTAGGTTTCTGTCTGTTGTATATCTCTCCTGAAACCTGGAAGGGGTCAAGACAGTGATTTCTTGGCCCTGGCCCCTTAGTTGGACTCCAAGGTGGGTGGGTAAGGGAGAGACGAAATATAATTACACTAAATATGGCTTTTTCACCAAACAATCCTCCCCCCAAAAAAAGAAAGGCTAATTTAATTTCACGGCGGTTTCCACAGGAATCTGATCCAGACTCTGATTCCGATATTGAAACAAGGCAGATGTCAGGATTTTGGTCCTCTTGGCTGATTATGGAAAGCAAGGAGCAGGACAAACCACTTTCTGCACTAAGCCCGTTTGCTATACAGAAGGGCTTTCAAGGCATTGCAGGAGACCCACAGTCCATTAAACGTCTCAGAAATGGTACATTTCTTATCCAATGTAAAAGTAAGAAACAATCCGAGCAGCTGCTGAAAGCTACAAAGCTAGTAGACCGAGAGATCCGGGTGACTCCCCATAAACAGCTGAATTCCTCTAAGGGAGTGATTCGATGCCCAGATCTTAGAGGTGTCTCAGAGGCAGAGATCAAGGCGGAACTTGCATCCCAGGGTGTGACAGAGGTGCATAGGGTGACAGTTAAAAAAGGTGCAGAAAGAGTGGCCACCAACACCCTCTTTCTGACATTCTGCAACCCTGTGCTGCCTCCTGTCATCAAAGTAGGATACCTGAATGTCCGCGTACAAATGTATGTTCCGTCTCCAATGCGCTGTTACAAATGCCAGAAGTTCGGACATGTCAGAGACCGCTGTTCTGGGCAGGAGGTGTGTGGCGTTTGTTGCAAGGCAACCCATGATGGGCCGTGTAAAGACCCGGCGCACTGTGCAAACTGCGGTGGCGACCACCCCTCCTCTTCACGCAACTGCCCTGTCTGGATTCAGGAGTCCAACATCCAAAAGGTTAAAACAGAAAAGAAGATTTCGTTTTTTGAGGCCCGTAAACAGGTTGTTGGCAGTCAGACGCCAACAGCGTCTTCCTATGCTTCTGCTGTAAAGAAAGTGTCGACCCGATCAGTCTGCTGCCAGACTGATGAATTTATTTTCACAAAGTCATTGCAAGGAAGAACGTTGGGCTCTGGTGGAGGCAAGTCCACCACCTCCCAACCCAGAGTGGGTGCCCCTGGTGGAGGCAAGAAATCCGCCGCCCCTCAGACTGCCCAGCAGTCTACTCCATCTGCTGCTGGGCAGATTAAAAAGCCAGCCCTCCCGCCTCGAACTCCTGTGTGCAGTGCCCGTGCGGGCAAGGGAGTTCAACCAAGTGTGGAGATGGTGGAGATGAGAAAGAAACCTCCACCATCCCCAAAATCCAAGCCGTCTTCACCTGTGGGCAAGTCTGCCAGCAGGTCTGAAGACCAACATAGTCCAGTGAAACTAAGCAATAAATTTGCTCTATTGGATGCAGACGTGGATGAGGAGATGACCTGATTTCTCTCCTATTTGTCCTCTGCACCATGGATAGCAAACTAATCCATTGGAATATCCGTGGTCTAAATTCAAATTTTGAGGAGCTGCAGCTTCTGTGTCAAACTATGAAACCTTCCGTCGTGGCTCTTCAGGAAACTAAAATTCAAAGCCAGAAGACCTTCACTCTTTCTGGCTTTAATGTTCTTTCCAAACCCGCACAACCATCCTCATTGGGACTGTCGGGCGGTGTTGCCCTTCTTTTACATAAAACTTTGCTGTTTAGTCCTGTCGCTCTGACTACCCCCCTTCAGGCTGTAGCTGCGAGAGTCACTCTCCATAAAACTATAACGATTTGTTCACTTTATCTGCCACCTTCTGTCCCGGTTTTGTCGTCGGGACCTTGTCGGTCTGATCGGAGAACTTCCTCGACCTTTTTTGCTGTTGGGTGACTTTAATGGTCACAATCCTCTTTGGGGTAGTGTCAGTTCGTCATCCAGAGGTCTGCTTCTTGAGGATGTCCTTTCTGACTTTGATTTATGTTGTCTTAACGATGGATCTCCAACTTACCTCCACTCTTCCACAGGTTCACTTTCGTGTTTAGATTTGTCGATTTGTGACCCCTCGCTTGTCCTGGACTATGAGTGGTCTGTCCATGACGATCTACACGGAAGTGACCATTTCCCTGTTCTTTTACAACCAGTATTAACTGAAAACGCCTCTGTCTCACAACACCTTAATTATAAGAAGGCCAACTGGGATCTTTTTGCAACTAATATTTCAAAAGAATTCCAGGAAATTGATTTTCTACAGAGTCCAGACCCAGCAGAATCTCTGACCACTACTGTGATAAACTGTGCTAAAACCTGTATTCCAATGTCTTCCGACAAACTCCAAATGCCCAAAACACCCTGGTTTAATTCTGACTGCCAACAAATCTCAAAAGTACGCAAACGGGCTCAGCGTCAGGTATACCAACGCCCTTCGGGTTCCAACGCTCGAGCCCATCAGAAACTCCCCGCCAAATCCAGACACACGTTCAAAATCAGTAAACGTCAGTCTTGGAGAAACTGCTGCTCCAGGCTGACATCTAAAACTTCAAAGAAAAAAGTCTGGAACATCATCAGAAAAATCAAAGGGAAGAACACCAACCCCTCCATTCATCACCTGAAACTTGCTGATGCTCTGATCACTGACAAACAAGCTGTTGCCGATCTGTTGGCCTCCACCATCCAACAGAACTCCTCATCTTCAAATAAATCTGCTGCCTTTTTAAGAAACAAACAAATCAGTGAGAAATCTTCATACAATTTCACATCAGATAACTCTGAAGCGTACAATCTTCCTTTTTCAATCAGCGAACTAAAATCAGCTTTGCAAACCTGCACTGATTCTGCCCCTGGTCTGGATGATATTCATTATCAGGTTTTGAAACATTTTCCAGAAAGCTGTCTCCAGACCCTTCTTAAAGTATACAACCATATCTGGACCACAGGGTACTTTCCGCCCTCCTGGCGGAAAGCCCTGATCATTCCAATTCCAAAGCCTGGAAAGGACCTTACCAACCCTTCCAACTATCGTCCAATAGCTCTGACTAGCTGCCTCTGTAAGTTAATGGAGAAGATGGTCAACTCCCGTCTGATGTGGAAGCTGGAAACCGATGGCCTTTTGGCCAGTCAACAGTGCGGGTTCCGGAAATACCACTCGACAGTCGACCATCTAATCCGTCTGGAAACCACCATCCGCAATGCCTTTGTCAATAAACAGCATGTGGTCGCTATCTTTTTCGACCTCGAAAAAGCGTATGACACCACATGGAAATCAGGAATTCTTCTGGACTTGCACAGACTTGGTTTCCGTGGTCACCTGCCTCTGTTTATACAGAATTTTTTGGCAGATCGACAGTTCCAGGTGCGTGTTGGCACCACACTTTCTGACATCCATGGGCAGGAGTTGGGTGTACCTCAGGGGAGCATCCTTTCTCCTGCCCTTTTCAGCATTAAAATTAATGACATTGTAAAATCGGTAAGCCAGGGCACCGAGTCCTCTCTGTTCGTTGACGACTTCGCGCTGTATGCAGTTGGAGCTTCTTACCCCAGCGTACAGCGTCGACTCCAACTTTGTGTCAACAAGATCCAACAGTGGGCCGAGGAAAACGGGTTTACCTTCTCACGTACCAAAACTCAGTCAGTCCATTTTCACAATTTTCGTCAATTTTTTGCTGATCCTGAAATTCGTCTGGACAAGTCCACCATTCCAGCTGTAAAAGAAGCCAAATTCCTAGGAGTTATTTTTGATCAAAAACTCAACTTTCTCAGCCACATTAAAAATCTCAAAACCTCTTGCCAGAAAGCTCTGAATATTCTGCGGGTCGTAGCACACACTGACTGGGGCGCTGATAAGAAAACTTTGCTGCATCTCTACAGAGCCCTGGTCCGTTCCAAACTGGACTATGGTTGTGCTGTGTACGGTTCTGCAAGACCCTCTTATCTGAAACTGTTGGATCCTATTCACCATCAAGGGCTTCGTCTCTGTCTTGGAGCATTCCGCACCACCCCTGTGTACAGCCTGTACGCAGAGGCAGGTGAACCCTCACTGTCCAACCGCAGGCTGAAAATGTCTCTAAATTACTACATCAGACTGTTCTCAGAACCGCAGAATCCTGCCTATGACTGTGTCTTTGACCCCCAGTTTCAAAGCAAATTCGAAACCAACCCTAACTGTATTCCGCCGTTTGGTCTTCGTATGCAGCCTCACGTGCGGAATGCAGGTCTAGACCTAGGAGTTGTGTCGGATTTTTCCAAGTTTCCAGATCAGCCTCCGTGGACCTTTTTCACACCAGAGATTTGTTTTGATCTTGCAGCTTTTCGTAAAGAGTCTACCAGCTCTCTGGCATACAAGGCCTTGTATGCTGACCTCTGTTCAAAATTCCCGTCTTATCAAAAAATTTTCACTGACGGTTCCAAGTCTGAGGATGGAGTGGCCTGTGCAGCCTATTGCCCTGGTGCTCCTTCTCAGATACTGTTAAAACATATACCTCCAGATGCCTCTGTCTATTCTGCTGAAATTACTGCTCTGGTTCTGGCATTGAAAATAATTTCACAATCTACCAAGAGGGACTTTCTGGTTCTGTCGGATTCGCTGTCGGCTTTGGAGGCCATAGCTGGCCGCAACCTTCAGCATCCAGAACTTTTACATTTCTTTGAACTTTTTAGCAAGTTGAAAGCGGATGGTTACAACATTATTCTGGCTTGGGTTCCTGGTCATGTTGGCATCGGAGGGAACGAAATGGTTGATCGTTTAGCCAAGAATGCCACAAGAGAGAAACTGTCCAACATTTATATCCCTTGCTCAGATCTGAAACCCAAAATTAATGATTATGTGAGAGACCTCTGGCAGGAGGATTGGAACACACAGACGGATAACAAACTCTTTCAGATCCGTCCAAACCTTAATGAGTTCCTCCCATCTACATCTGGTGGCCGTAAAGAAGAAACAGTTCTGTGCCGGCTGCACACCGGC
>CM065719.1:49622367-49649867 GCA_033310375.1 Conus canariensis
TCACATCCAAAAACGAACACAAAGCAAAAAAGTTGAAAATAAAGTTTGTATTGTCACACTACACATGTAAATGAAAGTAAAACAGTTTAGAAGTCTGTCAAGACGCTCGCACTCTATGCAGACAGGTCAGTCCACGACCACGCCCCCCTCCCCCCACCACGCCCCTTGCTGGACTTCAACCCTCTCTTTCACTCCTCCTCTTCTCCTCTGCCCCGTGTCACGCCGCAAGCAGGCCACGCTCCCCTCTCGCGCTGATTATCACATCACTGGCCACTGGCATGCAGTGCAGAGTACACACAAGGCGAGCTTGTTCGACGCTGGCAAACCAGTCAGCTGAACACACACTGAGGTCACACAGCCCTACTCAGTAACTGACGAATACGGTCAGCAATTCCATCACAATCATCATCTCACCTTCATGCTTGAGTAAGTTGTTGAATAAAAGATTATTGTCTTTGTCAAAAATGCTTAGCAGAGCCTACTCAGCTGTGTAAATACGTTGATTTGGTCGCTACCCTTGTCGAAGGTTGCGCCGCCATCTTTGCAAGCGAGATGAAGTGCTGGCTGGTCATCCAGTCAGTGATGAGAATAAATGGGCTTTCCCCTCACGTGTGGTCATTTGCATATCATTTTAATACTACAGACATATAAGGCTTACTACGCACACTCTATTTAAGTCCGTTAATAGAAATAGTAACGAATGAAAATTCAAGAAAAATGCATGACGTCAGTGGACGGCCCATAGGCACTGGGAAAGCATTTTTACTTCGGCGTCAGCTGACGGCTTATAGGCACTCTTCGGGTTAAATTGTCATTGTGCTTGCATAAGCAGGGTTTGATTCATACTTATCTGTCCAAACAAATGTGGAAAGAAATGGATTTTTGGATAGAACTTTTGTTTGATGTCGTGTCATGCACAAAATGTTTAAGAACCTTTGTGACTGCCAACAGGAAGTAATTCAGCGACATCCGCTGCACACGATTTCCCAGTTGATTCACTACACAGACGGGGCCAACAAGCCCAACATCGTCCTGAAGACTGGGCAGGTGGGCAAACCAACGTTCCATTGCTACATCTTCCAGTGTCACACAGAGGTACTGCGGCACCTTCAGTGAGCGCGTGCGTGTGTGATTGTGATGGGGGTAAAACAAGTGGATGGTTCATGAAAAGAAAGCTGCCTCCTGTCAGTGTTCAACAAAAATGTTCTTTTACAGAATCGACGGGGGGTGGGGGAGGGGGCAGAATAGCTCAGTTGGTGGTGCATTGGTCCTGGTGATTCTGGGATTGCAGTTTCGAATCTCCACTGGCTGTTTCAGCACAGGGGAATTTTTTCCTTAGAATTCACGTTGGTTTTGACTTCATTTCCTATAAAGTTCAAACGAGACTATAAACAAAAGTTCTGTATGTGAAGGTGTACATAATGTCTTACACACATGTAAAGTCCCGTCAGCATCTTTCAGAAAAGAATTTCAGTTTGGTTGTTGGTATGGATGACATATTTCACAAAGCGTGCACCCGGTGTAAAATATGGAAAGAGGAAAGGAGCAAAATAAAATGAGTGATAGATTATTAACGCGAGGAAATGACTGAATGTTGTGCCAGCAGGAAGCTCTTCAGTTGGCATGATCCAGGAAGGCAGCCTATTCTGTAAACAAGAGAATGGATTGTAAATCGTTTGGAGCTTGGTCTCTAACCAAAGATAGGGGCTGTAGTCTAGATGCTATATCAGTACTCAAAATGATGATAATTATGATGCTGTAAAACTAGTGTTCCACATTATAAAATCAGAGCTGCCAACCATCCCGTTTTCGGCGGAATTTATTATGCTCAAACACGTGTCATTCCACTATTCTGCTCTATGTAAAAACATTTTCCTAGAAAAAAAAAAGTTTGTTTATTGGCAGAGCTTGCAATCTGCCGTTCAAATAGCCAAAGAGCCATTTGGAAACTTACTTCTGGTTCAGCGTCTTCTGCCGCCATCATGTTGAAATGACCTGTGGACCAATCAACCCTGAGGCAGAAAAGGAAGAAACAGAAATTAGAACAGAGGTGCAGATTCAGGTTGCTTTCTGCTGTCATGATGGGAATGCTGCTGATCCCAGTCAGCAGTTCGGCCAGTGGAAGTGTTCAGCCTTGTCAGGAAGAACCTGACAGATTTTTGTCACTCCCTGGGTCAAGACACTACAGAGGCACTGATGATTTCTGAAGTGCAGAAATGAACCTAGTCATAAGGTGAAGAGTAGTGACGGTGTGCTTCAAAAATGTAAAAGAGCAACAGTGCATTGGCTGAGACAGTGATTCCATGAAAGCACTTGACAAAAGGAAAGAAAAGAAAGTGTCTAGAATGTCATCGTCTTGTGTGAGGTGCGATAGTGTACATATCCCTCTCGATTGTCAGGAAATCCTCTCTATTTTCAAAAATATTCCTCTCAAGTCTCTTCAGAGGTTGGTAGCTCTGTAAAAATGTGTGGAGGTATCATACCTAATAATGTCTTCAAATGTATAGGGTGTCCATACCATCTGGGGGGAAAAAAAACAAAAGGTATATAGGTACAACTGAAGTAAAGTGTGTAACTCTTGTAAACAGAAACGAGAGTGAAAGAAATGTAACTCCAAGTATAGAAAGAATAGCTTCCCTTATATTGTCAAGCTGGTGAAAGAAAAGCAAATCTTCATTTGCTGTCCTTATGTTAATGGATATGAAGAGGAGACTCTGGACATTCAGTGGCATAGAAAAGTTTGTTTTCATTCCTCTTGGTCATAAATACTGTAAGTGTTCATACCTCTAGGATCTAACAAAAAAGAAAAAAAACATATTTGTTACCTCTTTAGTGATTTCAGCAATAAGATATCAATGTAATAAGAGGTACTATACCTTTAACATGATATTGAACACATTAATATGTAGCTGTGATGAATTGTTATGTCCATCTCAGTGTTGTATAAGCCAGCTTCTGTTGAGGAGTGAAGTGCAAGAGAAAACAGTTGACTTTCAGTGGGAATGTTTTTAACTCATTCAGGATGACTTGCAAGATAACTTGTAACCGGATGGCTTCTGCACCAGCTGACTTAAGAGAAAACATCAAATAGTGAATTGGGTTCAGCTCCTTAGACAAATCATTTAAAGTTCAGTTAGGACCATCTTTAAATCCTACCTTCTTTGTACCTCTCTTCAGGGGGCTGAATGTGCATTGCGACTGCACTGGAACTGTTGCACTGTTCTTTTGACTGTGTGCTTCGGTTTTTCTGTGTTTTCATTACAGAAACACAGGCCAAAGAGTTGAGATTATTTTGGCAGGGCTGAGTCAGAAATGTGTTCGATTGTAACGATTACAAACAAACAAACAGAAAACCTCAAGATACTCTGCTTCATTTAAGGTTGTCGACATGGGAAGTACAATGTTTGAATACACCAAACTGAGGAGAGAAACTTCACATAAATAAAAGATTGAAAATATTTAGGATGTAGATGTATTTATGATGATTGTCATGTAAAAATGATGTTGGCCATACAAGTCATACTCTTCAAGCTCCATGCACTGTTCAGATTCGAGCCAGTCACATCTGAACATCTGATCGCTTTGAATGTTTGGGTGTTGTGCTTGTCATTTTTTTTATTTCATTTTTGTTTGATTACTACTTTTTATAAACTCCAGCCGGAAAATTCCTCTGTCCTTGCCACAATTGTTTGAGATAAGTAATTAAGATGACTGGTTCACTGGGTCAGGTCTGTGTGTCAGTATGTCACAATCGATGCACAAGGTCAACATCGTAGATAAGAGACAGACGTCAATATTTTGTGGTAAATCAGTCCTCTCCCCCCTTCTTCCTTCTTTCTCATATTCCTTTTTCGTCCGTCGTTGTCTCTCCTACTAATAAGTATTTGGTGAAAAAATAAAATCTCACAAAGAGTGTAATGCTCATTTGAAGAATAAACAAATGCCGTGGAACAAAAAGGAATAACATACAGAGTTGAAGTGAAACCATTCTTTTTGGGTTTAACCTTTACATATACTAAGGTTTATAGAACAGTAGCATCATGTGATAACTATAATCATTTTGTCGTAATTTTCAGATACTGACAAATGTATAACAGATTAAGGTGTCTAAAAGAAAATATTTACTACTTTCTGCCCACATGGTTTTTCTTTTGAACCTTCCCTTCCTGTTGTTATCACGCTTGTGCACATTCAAACACTTAAGAGCATTCATGCAAGCACGCTCATATACATTCTCTCTCTCTCTCTCTATCACAAACACACACACATGAACGCACGCACGCACGCACGCACGCACGCACGCAGCATGCACGCACGCACACACACACACACACACAACACACACACACACACACACACATGCTGTCCGAGAATAGGAGACACTGAAAGAAATGTTTACAGTTGCAGCATAAGGTAGAAAATATATATTTACCTGTGTAATGTTGCAGGACCAAGCTCAAGCGGTGTGCCAGTGTGTGAGAAGGATCTTTGATGCCATCACAGCAAAATCATGACATCAAGAGTTGGAGTGAGTGGGGACGGTTCTGAGTCACCCTTTTGATTGTCCGCCTTGTGAGTGTGTGGAAGGAAGGAAGGAAGGATCACAGACACGCACCCTCCAGTGCTTTTCATGTGTGCAGGTGCATGAAAAAGCATTCCTGTGTCCACTTGTCTATTCTTGTGTTCCCGCTTCCCCTGTGGCTGACCTTTGGATCGTCGGACTGGAATGTTGATGATTTAATGACTTGTTCACTGCCGTGGTAACATTACTGTTGCTGCTGCTGCGACTCTGCCAGGGAATTCTTGTTGTCGTTGAATTTATCTGTTTTGAGAATTATTTTGGAAATCCTGAATTTGGTTAAAAAAACAAAACAAAAAAAAGAATCAAGATTTTAACTGTTATGTTTGAAATGGGTGGAAAATGTTATAGAATAAAGCCAAAATTGTATGCAGTGTAAGTAATGACATGTGGGTGAAGGTACTTTTCATTTTTACTCTTTCACCACAGAATTTGTTTTTTTGAATGCCTCTCTCAATGCCAAATTCCTCAGGATGTACAAGCTTATTGCACAGTGGTTATCTTTAAAAGCTTGTATTTCTTTACCCATATGATTTATTGACTTGAAATTAGAAACTTAAAATGAGCACTTACCTTGGTGGGGGGTGGGGGGGGGATGAAGTTTGAGTGAATTCCATGATTAGTTCCATAGGAACAGAGGAATATGCAAGATGCGCACACGCAGTAAAGCCATGATTTAAACCACTGATCATCTAAATCCAGTTAGATGATCAGTGGAATTTGTGTAACCGGAAATGAAATGAAATAACTAATTTGTAGTGAAGGGAATGATCTCAGGGAGGGCGCATATCCCTCAGTTCCTGTGGAACTATATCATGGAATTCCACTCACCCCCCCCCCCCCCCCCCCCCCCCCCTTAAGGGTAAGTGCTCGTTTAAGTTTTTAATTCCATTTCTCGTAGTTCCACCCCTAGATACTGAATAACCTGGGTTGGTTTAAGAGCTGATTTCTCTTGGTGTACAATGAAGCCAAGTGAACGAAAAAGCTGCACTGTGGTTTGGATTCTCTATGCATTCTGATTCTGATTCTGCAAGAGAAGAGAATCATCCAGAAAGTTGGTGGAGACATGATTTTCTTGCCTCAGTTTGGCAAAGACAGATTTCAACATTTTGGTAAATTTTCTTGGGGCAAGAGCCAGACCATTTGGCATGCAGTTATATTCCCAGAGTTGGCCTCTCCATCAGAATCTGAGATACTTCCTTTGTGCTTGTGCAATGGGGATGGAGTAAAGGCATCCTTTAGGTCTATAGAAGCATGAAACAAAAAGGTGTCACTAGCTTCAGTGCAACATGCAAAGTATCCATTTTGAAATGGTGATAAGTAATATCTTGATTCAATTTTTTCAAATTCAGAATCATGTGATTTGACCCATCCTTTTCTGGCCTTGTAAATACAGGTGACACGTGTTGATTGTGTACAGGTGTACAAGGGGATATAACTTCTTTTGATCGAGTTTATTCACCTCACTGTCTATAATATTTATTTCCGCCTGGTTCAGGCCAGGTTGTGTACTACTACAACAAGTGTGAGGGGATAACAGAGGTTTCTTTTCAAATTCCAGTGTGGCTCCTCATATCAGCTGTAAGATTTCTTGGTCTGTTGTAAGTGATTCCCATACAGGAAGAAAATATTGGAGCCTGCCCCCTTCGAACGTATGCGTCTCTGCGCTAATTCTGCCCTTAGCTGTGGGAGACTGTGACAGTAGTAAGCACTTACCGCATCTGGCTGGCTGAGTGGGCGGAGCTAAGCTTGCCAGTTCCTCTTGTTGGCAGTGTTTAATTTCTTTGAGTGAAGCAGCCAAGTTGTCACCAAACAAGCATTTTGTGTGACTGGCACAGAATCATTGCAAATGCCAGTGATAGTGGGGTGCAAATGTGAGCGAACGGCCTGTCTGCATCTGAGTGACAGCTGATGTGATGCATGACCCAAGAGAGCAAGACTGTCTGTGTTCTTTTCAATGGCTGTTTTCATTTTCTTGGATGTCTGCGAGTCAGTGTTGCATTGTGCCCTGAGTATTGTTTGTGTGCTGTCTGTCAAGGCTATTGCTGCTTTTGTCAGTGGTTCTTGCACATGCGAGCTTTTGATGTCAGCTCTTCTGGCCTTTGCTGGAAGACTTTTCCAGATTTCAGTGTTGCTTGCGGCACTGTCAGCGCTTCACAGTTTTTTGGCCTTTGATACTTACCAAGCCTGTCTTTCAGTTTGTCCTCTGACAATCCAGACTGGAAGTGTTTGTTTATGATTTGTGCTAGGGAGGAGGAGACTGGTGGTGCTGTCTCCTCACCATCATCAAGATCTTTATCTGTTTCCCCTAGCAAATCTTCCTCAGAGCCGGCTGCTGAGAGTGTGTCATCTACTACCTCCCCTTCAGATTCCGACTCTGACAATGCCTTTGTGCTTTTTGCATGCAACTTTTTCCCATTGTGCCGGTTTTCGGAGTTGCACTTTTCTACATCATCTGAATCTGAACTGTCTGGTGACAAAGCTCGCTTTCTTGCACTGTTAGGCTTTTGTTCACCCGAATGGCTTTGGCCTGCGATTCTCTGCAGCATGGCTTCAAAGTCTATCTAAGCAGCCAAACATTTTTGCATCAAGTGACTGCAGATCCGCGAAAGCCACTGTCGCTGCCTCTTGCTGCTCAGGGCTCTCTTCGGCCATTGCGTCAGTCTCTGCTGACTTCCAGTGTTCAGTCTCTGGGGATATTTTGTCAGTCTCTTGCTGACTACAAGAGGGAATGGGATTTACCAGTCTCTGCTGGATAACGCCTCTGTTGTCGAGTATAAATTTGGGCAAATTACGTGTGTATTTCTGTCCTAAAAATAGGGCAAAGCCTGTCGGGTACCGGGCCCACGCATGCACATGCACGATGGCGGCCACGTAGTAAGCAGGGAATGAGTGAGGGTGAAAAAAGGATGTTGTACTTACCCCTCAAACTAGGTTATTTTATGTTCAAATAAACAAAAAATATACAAGTATATAACCTTCACTGATTGTTGTTATCAACTGTTTGTCGAGTTTATGATTACTGTGTGTGGAATCTTTCATAATTTTGTTGTGCGTCAAGTTCACTGTCCTATCCTTGGCCTGCCAGGCGCCAACAGACTATTCTTGGCTAGCGCGCGCACCGATTCTCACATGACTCCGTATGGCTGAAGAGATGCAATAATTAATCATAAAATTAAACAAGACTTAAGTGAGGAAGTTGCGCACCATCAGTGCGAACACAGCAGGGGCGGAAACCAAACTGAAGGGCATTCGAACAAACTTGAAAAGTCCCATATGAGTAGAAAATGCAGTCTTTGGTCTGTCTTCTGGGCGAACCACAATCTGCCAATAGCCCATGGCCAAGTCAATATGAGAAAAAAAATGAGCACCACCCAATGCAGCGAACAAGGCCTCGACATCTGGGATTGGCTCAGCATTGAACTCTGTGATCTTGTTGTGCCAATGATAATCGATGCAACATCGACAAGAACCATCCTGCTTCTGGACTAGAACAACAGGTGCAGCGTATGGGCTTTTGGAATGGTCGATTACCTCAAGATCCAACGTGGTTTGTATCTTTCTTTCAAGGACTTCTTTGGCTGAGAAAGGTGCGTAGTACATTCGTCGACGTACCAGAATATCACTGATCAGAGAAATCGCCATCTCAAGATCACCTGAGAAACATCCAGGTTTTGTAGTCAAGATGTCTGCGAATTGTTGAAAAACCCCTTTCAACTGTGATTGACCATTTGCTGACAGAGAATCGTCAAACTTGACGTCATCGACAGACTCATCTGGCGAGAGTATCAAGGATTACAAGTTGGCAGTGAGAAAGCATCGTCTGAGTCCTGGACGATACCAGCTGAACCAGTAACACAAGTATCTGCAGGCATAGGGATTGGAACATCTTGTCGCTGTGTTGTGTGTGACACCACCAGGATTCCCACTGATTGGAGAAAGCACACTCCATGGAACAGTCGAGCCAACCGTGACCGTGGTCTCTGTAATCTCAGAAATATCAGAATCGTCAACCATGTGAGAACTTGATTCAGTACCGCCAACTGCCCCAACAGCAGTATTACTGACCTCAGCAGCCTTCTTGCTGTCATTCTTTTCAGCACTAGCATCCCTTAAACTAATTGATTACAAATGAATCACTCAGAATCAGTCAGTCCACAACTCAGGTGGTCACATGTAGTTAGGCAACTCAGGCAAGCGCTAATGTGAGAACTCAGTCTCACGCTTTCATTTCAGTAGCACAAAGCGCAGCCTGCTACACAAGACAAAGGCAAAGATAAGGAACAATGAAATAAAAAGGAGGGTTGGCTTACCTTAGCTGTAATGTAAGGACACAAATACAAACACAAGTACAACCGACACATACATCATACCCACTGAAACAGATTTATTCTAACACAAAGTGGCACAATAGAGATATATATATCGTAAATGAAGATGATAATGTCTGGTGCTGAAATACATGCATCTGGAGCCTGGCAGAAGCCTGCGTCTAATTGCCTGCTAGACAGTCCCGTGCTATTACACACGTGACTTCGTACTGACTCCTTCAATAGGCAAGTGATAATTGAACATATGAAGGCAAGGCAGGTAGTTGTTCAGACTACTTGGCAAAACAAGCCTGTGACCACTTTGTAGTTGACATAGGGAGTGTGGGCTGGCTACCGTAGAGTGTGATCATGTGATAAAACAAGACGCCATCTTTGTTATGTCTGCCTGCATTGTGTAATCAGCCCTTGTCCACAGACATGTATTCCATTCTCCCCTTGTGATTGTGATGCCCAGACATCAGTTTCAGTTTCACCAAGTAGGCGTCACTGCGTGCGGACTAGTCCATATATGCTACACCACATCCGCTAAGTTTTGAGACCACACTACGCATGATTTGAAGCTGATGGACTAGTCAGACATCAAATACTCCGAGTACTGTGTGATCCATTAAGGAGGACAGGTGAAGCTGTACCCTCCTTATACAGTGCTTACTCTCAGTAGGTTTTCACATTAGAGAACCTGCTTTGCCCTCATACTGCGTAAGACAATCAAGCACATCTGACATAGGTTCTGGGAGCTTTCATTTGACCTGGTCCATACACATGTGTTTCATTCTTCCTTTATGATTGTGATAATCAGACATGAGATGTTCCTTGTACTGCGAGATCCAACAAGGAGAACAGGTGAAGCTGCACTCTTCACCTGCGGTGCTCCTTCTGTGTTGATTTTCACCGTAGAAAACCTGGAGTCAGAATCTTGCCTTCCATGTAAGGATTTCTGACTTCACCATCAGTGACCGTTGCTCTGGTTCCTTTTTTGCACAGTACATCTGCAGACATGTAAAGAGAGTGGAATTCCATGAGGTGACAGCCCTGATATGGACCCTCGCTGTCAGCTGGGCTATAACTAACATGAATTGAATTAGCCATGTAAAAGCAAGGCAAGTGGTTGTTCAAATCACATGACAAACCGCACATGTGACCTCTTTGTTGTTGACGTAGGGAGTGTGTGTTGGCTACCATACTACCGTAAAGTTCGGTCTGTTGAGCGCACCTGTATATAAGCCGCACCCACTAAATTTGAAAAAATCTTAACTTTTTTCACAAATAAGCCGCACTAGTTTATTAGTCGCAGATATATACAACAAAAATAAAGTTCATAATCATAGGATTATCACATTTATTCACTGTCATCATCATCCTGTCCACTGAATCCCTGAAGTCGTCTTCTTCGGTGTCGGAGTTGAAAACAGAAATAGTAGCGCTTCCTCCGCCATCTTGTCACCAACTTCAGCTTCATTTTCACTGTTGCTTTGATTTAAAAATGTGAGCAGTTAACACTGTAACAACATGAACAGTTAACACTTTAACAGGGAGGTCATGGAAAAATTCATGAACAGTAAGCACGATATGGTGAGTTACAGAGAAGTTAAGAATAGACGAGGATGTGATGCTCCTGCAATCGGCAAAATCGGCAAATAAGCTGCATCGTTGTTTAAGCCACAGGGTTTAAAGCTGGGGAAAAAGTCGCGGCACATAGTCCAAACTTTGCGGTACATGATTATGTGATAAAACAAGGCACTGTCTTTGTTATCATGTCAACTCTCAGACCTTGTCAAAAGATCGTATTTCATTCTTCTCTTATGATTGTAATGCCCAGACATCAGATGCTCTGTGTGCTATATTATGATCCTACAAGAAGGACAGGTGAACCTGTACCATCCTCATACAGAGCATTTTCTCTGTTCCCCCGTGATCCACATGGATTTAAGGGATAAGGACAAGGAGAAGAAGATGTGATAAAACAGAGCCCCGTTGTCATTAGCATGTCCACCTTTGTTGTGTTCTCTGACCTCGTCCACACACACATATTCGATTCTTCCTGTGTGATTGTCAGCATGGGACATGAGATGTTCCTTGTGTTGTGTGGTCCACCAAGGAGATCAGGTGAAGCTGTATCTTTCATATGTTGTGTATCTTGTTTGCAGGTTTTGACTTTGGAAAACCTGCATTGTTCTCATGCTGTATAATTTTGAAGAAGTCTTGTTTGAATCAGATGTTATCTTCGTTATCTTGTGCTCAGTGATTTCAGATTTATAAAGCATGGCGATTCATGATTTTTCGCTGCAGAAGGCATGTTGTATTGCATCAGAACCTCTCTGTGATCAGTGTTGAAATGTAGCAGGACTTTGTCCCCATTTCTTCCGATCTGCTGCCAAGCTTCCTTTTTGACACAGTGGATCTGCAAACATGAAAAGGCAAATGGCTGTTAAGACTACATGGCAAATCACACACTGTGACCACATTGCTGTTGACAAAGGGATTTGTGTGGAAGCCACTATAATTAATGATCATATGATGAACCATGGGACTGTCTTTGTTACCATGTCTACCTTCATGATGCTTGGGCGTTTATCCACACACACATGTTCTGTTCTTCCCTTGTGACTGTGAAAATCAGACATGAGATGTTCCTTGTACTTGATGCTCCATTAAGGACAACAATTGAAGCTGTACAACAATACATTTGGTTGGTTTTCACCTTGAAATACCTGTAGTCAGGATCTTACCTTACATGGTAGAATTTCTTTCTTCACCATGGCTGTAGCTGGTGCAGCTTAGTTCTCATGGTGCATAACTTATGATGGAGCTTGTGAGAGCAGGTTTTGTTTTCAGTCTCATATCTTCCATTGATTTTCAGATTAGCATGGTATACTGACCCCAGTCTTGTACACTCCAAAAGGCCTTTTTGCAATGCATTAGGGTCTAATGGAGATTAGGTTAGAAATAATACAATGAGTCATCCCCCATGCTTCAGATCCATGTTCTGGTTCCTTTATTTGCAGAGTACATCTGCAGATGTGTAAAGAGAGCAGAATTAAAGGAGGTGACAGCCCTGATATGGACCCTGGCTGTCAGCTGGGCTATAAGTAATATGAATTGAATTAGACATGTAAACTTTAATTTTCATCTTCTGAGATAATAAAGTATTCAATCATATCATATCATATCATATCACTATGCAAGTGGTTGTTCAAACTACATGACAAACCACGCATGTGACCACTTTGTTGTTGACGTAGGGGGTGTGTGTTGGCTACCAGACTGCATATTATGTAATAAATAAAGACACTGTCTTTGTTATCATGTCAACCCTCAGACCTTGTCAAAAGACATGTATTCATTCTTCCCTTGTGATTGGAATGCCCAGCCATCAATACTCCGTGTACTGTGTGATGCACCAAGCAGGACAGGTGAAGCTTACCCATCCTCATACAGTGCATTTTCTTTGTTCCCCAGTGATCCAGATGGATTCAAGGGATAAGGAGAAGGAGAAGAAGATGTGATAAAACAAGCCCGTTGTCATTAGCATGTCCGCCTTTGTTGTGTTCTCTGACCGCGTCCACACACACATATTTTATTCTTCCTGTGTGATTGTCAGCATGGGAGGTGAGATGTTCCTTGTGTTGTGTGGTCCACCGAGGAGAATAGGTGAAGCTGTACCTTTCATATGTTGTGTATCTTGTTTGCAGGTTTTGACTTTGGAAAACCTGCATTGTTCTCATGCTGTATTAATTTTAAAGAAGCCTTGTTTGAATCAGATGTTATCTTCGTTATCTTGTGCTCAGTAATTTCAGATTTTAAAACATGGCGATCCCATGATCTTTCGCTGCAGAAGGCATGTTGTATTGCATCAGAACTCTCTTATGATCAGTGTTGAAATGGTAGCAGGACTTTGTCCCCATTTCTTCCGATCTGCTGCCTAGCTTCCTTTTTGACACAGTGGATCTGCAAACATGAAAAGGCAAATGGCTGTTAAGACTACATGACAAATCACACACTGTGACCACGTTGCTGTTGACAAAGGGATTTGTGTGGAAGCCACTATAATTAATGATCATATGATGAAACATGGGACTGTCTTTGTTACCATGTCTACCTTCATGATGCTGTAGGAGTTTATCCACACACACATGTTCTGTTCTTCCCTTGTGACTGTGAAAATCAGACATGAGATGTTCCTTGTACTTGATGCTCCATTAAGGACAACAATTGAAGCTGTACAACAATACATCTTGGTTGGTTTTCACCTTGAAATACCTGTAGTCAGGATCTTACCTTCCATGGTAGGATTTCTTTCTTCACCATCAGATGTGGCTGTAGCTGGTGCAGCTTAGTTCTCATGGTGCATAACTTATGATGGAGCTTGTAAGAAGCAGGTTTTGTCTTCAGTCTCATATCTTCCATTGATTTTGAAATTTGCATGGTATACTGTCCCCAGTCTCGTACATTCCAAAAGGCCTTTTTGCAATGCATTATGATCTAATGGAGATTAGGTTAGAAATAATACAATGACGTCATCCCCCATGCTTCAGATCCATGTTCTGGTGCCTTTTTTTTTACAGAGCACATCTGCAGATATGTAAAGAGAGCGGAATTATAGGAGGTAACTGCCCTGATATGGACCCTGGCTGTCATCTGGGCTATAAGTAACATGAATTGAATTAGACATGTAAAACTTATGCAATTGCAAGTGGTTGTTCAAACTACATGACAAACCACACATGTCACTGCTTTGTTGTTGACCTAGGGAGTGTGTGTTGGCTACCAAACTGCATGATTTTGTGATAAACAAAGACACTGTCTTTGTTATCTTGTCAACCCCCAGACCTTGTCAAAAGGCATGTATTCTGTTCTTCCCTCATGATTGTAATGCCCAGCCATCCAATATTCCATCTACAGTGTGATGCACCAAGGAGGGCCGATGAAGTTACGCCATCCACATACAGTGCAATTTCTCTGTTCCCCAGTGATCCAAATGGATTTAAAGGATTAGGACAAGCAGAAGGAGAAGAAGTGATAAAATTAAGCACCGTTGTTATTAGCATGTCCACCTTTGTTGTGTTCTCTGACCTTGTCCACACACACATAGTCTGTTCTTCCTGTGTGATTGTGAACATGGGGCGTGAGATGTTCCTTGTGTTGTGTGGTCCACCAAGGAGAATAGGTGAAGCTGTACCTTTCATATGTTGTGCATCTTGTTTGCAGGTTTTGACTTTGGAAAACCTGCATTGTTCTCATGCTGTATTATTTCGAAGAAGTCTTGTTTGAATCAGATGTTATCTTTGTTATCTTGTGCTCAGTGATTTCAGATTTGTACAGCATGGTGATCCCATGACCTTTCGCTGCAGAAGGCATGTTCCCATGCATCAGAATCTTTTTGTGGTCAGTTTGAAAATGGTTACAAGATTTTGTTCCCGTTTCTTCAGATCTGCTGCTTACCTTCCTTTCTGACACAGAATATCTGCAAATGTGAAAAGACACAGCTGTTAATAGTACATAGCAAATCACACACAGTGACCATGTTGTTGTTGACAAAGGGATTTTAGTGGAGGCCACCATAATAAAAAGCATAAGCGAGACTTACCTTGGTAAGGTGTAGGTCATGCTGGATTCCATAAAGGATGGTTTACTGATATGGAGGGAGATATGATTTCTCTGTCCGTTTCTTCAATTAAGTTCCCTTGAATTTGATTTTTCGTTTCATTTTGACTCTGTGGCAAAACAGTGAGCAGAATCTTTGTACCTACAACCATTTCAAGAATGAAAGGATCAGATGTCAGTTTCTCCCATTCAGTTACATATTCTTTTAACCTGCCTGCCTGGAAAGACACATGTCCTTCAGAATTTACCTCCTTCAGATGGCTCTCTGCACTGTTTAGACATGTGGAGGGAATTTTGGTGGCATCCTCCTGCCACGAGGTCTGAACTGACCTCTGCTTTGCATGAACACTGCCCTGCCTCGGCCCCAGTTCTGGTTCCTTCCTCAGCCTCTCTCAGTCCACATGAAGTTTTTTTAACGTTGTGTTGGTAAAAACGTCCTCCCTACTTTTGACTGAGTGAACTCCCAACCAAGTCTTGATGCACTCTCAGTATTGTGCAAGGACACATTCAGATCATCCCCAAATAGTTGATCAGTGATTGGGACCTCATTTGACCCAAGCTTTTTGTACTACTGATTGATGTTGGGTCCACTCAAAATCTTAGTTCTTCTGTCCAACGACATTTCGTGTGAGGCTTGCAGAATCAATGCCATGGCATCTGCTGTATCCTTCAGCATTTTATTGTCCACCCCAATCACCTTGTCGCATATTTTGGCCAATATGCCTGCTGCTCTGGCAGTCATTTTCTGTTGTTTCTGTACTCTCAGATCACTTACTCTACTGCTGAATCCCAGGCTATTCCAAATTTCCGGGTTCACTTTGGGGACTGACAGGTTGAACTTTTCAGGCCTGATGTGTTTTTCCATCTGTTCTTTCAGTTTATCTTCCTCTAGTTTTCCCTTTGCCATTTTATTCAGAGTGCTTGTCAAGGCCTCATGTTGCAGTGGTGGTCCCACTTTTTCTTCATTTTTGTACTCCTGCTCTATCTCAGAGTGAGTGCATCAGAAGAGTCATTATTGCCATTTTGTGATTTTGCTGATTAGTGTGAGTCTTTTATAATATTCTGGATTTTGCAGTCAAAATCTTCATCAGCCTTCCCTTTTTCCTTCCTTGGGGCGTCCTCAAAAAACAGATCCCTCATATCAGACCCACCAGCATGATCCTGATCCTCAATGTCTTCAACCATTAAGTCTGCTGGATCGATGCCGTCTGAATCGGTGTGAGTCTGTTTCGAACCTTTTTCCTTTCTCCAGTTTCCAATAAATTCCAGCAATTGCTGTTAAGTTGCCTGCATCTTACCCCATTCATCCTTGGGAATGGCAGCCGTTTCTACTTTTCCACCCCCTTCCATTAGGAGCTCTTCTTCGTCATGAGAAACTTCTGACAACGAAGACGATCTCGCCATATCGAGCGAAACCATGTCAAATTCCTGTGCCCCCTTTTTTTTTTAAAATTTAATTCATACCTTTTAAAGAGTGAAGAAGCTCCATGGTGCATTCCATGTCATGTGCCACTCACAATGAAACATATTCTTTTAGAGTGTTGGGACTTGCACGATGTGAGACACAAACATTTTACAGCAGAGTCCATGAAAATCCTGTTCAGAGATGTCCCGCCTGACGTGATCTTTGGGTTTTTGAGAGAGATTAACAGTTTCTGGTGCGTTTCTAGAGGATGTCATTTAAAGAGATGTGTGAAAGTGTGGTTTTTTTTTGTTGTTTTTTTTTTTTTTTTTTTTTACTTGTGGGTTGATTTTAACGTGGTGACAGCCCTGATGTGGCCCTTTGTGGTCGGCTGGGCTATAAGCAACATTACCTTACCTTACCTTACCTTTTTTATTTGATTTTATCTTAACGATTGACGATACACTTTTAAAATTACTACCATATACTCTTACATACTAAGCGATTTATATTAGAGCTTATTTGACCTGAAGAAAATGTCTGACGGTGTTAGATTTTTTATTTTACTCACTCAGACCTTAGAAAGAAAACATCGCATGGTGGCCGAAAGCATTTGCAATATGGCGGTCTTACGCATGCACGGCTGTCACATCTTCCAGAATATCCGTAAACCATATGAAATGGAATTAATGATCATATGATAAAACATGTAGCTGTCTTTGTTACCATGTCTCCCACATGATGCTGTGGGATTTCATCCACACAAACATGTTCTATTCTTCCCTTGTGACTGTGAAAATCAGACATGAGATGTTCCTTGTACTTGATGCTCCATTAAGGACGACAGTTGAAGCTGTACAACAATACATCTTGGTTGGTTTCACTTGAAATACCTCTGATATCACCTCTTTATGGTGGAAAGGGCTTGTCCTTTATAACTATCTATCTATCTATTTACTTTGAAATACCTGTAGTCAGGATCTTACCTTCCATGGTAGGATTTCTTTCTCCACCATCAGATGTGGCTGTAGCTGGTGCAGCTTAGTTCTCATGGTGCATAACTTCTGATGGAGCTTGTAAGAGGCAGGTTTTGTCTTCAGTCTTACATCCTCTATCGATTTTCAGATTAGCATGGTATACTGACCCCAGTCTCTTAACTCTCCCGAAGGCCTTTTCCAATGCATTTGGATCTGATTGTGATTTGGTTAGAAATAACACAATGATTTTATTTTCCATTATTTTTTATCTGTCGCTGTGCAAAAGACAAGGCAAGTGGTTGTTCAGATTACTTGGCAAACCATGCATGTCACCACTTTGTTGTTGACGCAGGGAGTGTGGGTTGGCCACCATACTGTGTGATTATGTGATAAAACAAGGCGCTGTCTTTATTGCCATGTCTGCCCACATTGTGTTCTGAGCCCTTGTCCACAGACCTGTACTCATTCTTCCCTTGTGATTGTAATGCCCAGACATTGGATGTCCCATGTACTGTGTGATCCATCAAGGAGGACAGGTGAAGCTTTACCATCCTCATACTGTGTTTATTCTCTGTAAATGTTCACATTACAGAACCTGTTTCACTCTCATACAGTATAACACATGAAGAAATTATGTGTGACAGAGGTCTACAGTTGTATTGAACTCATTTGGTGTCATATTTGTAGAGGATGCTGATCACAACATGGGGACAACATTGTCAGAAATTCATGAGCAGGAAATGGGTGTTCCACAGGGTAGTATCCTTTCCCCAGCCCTGTTTAGTATAAAAATAAATGAAATTGTAAACTCTGTCAACCAAGGTTCAGACTGCTCTCTTTTTGTTGATGATTTTGCCCTTTATGCATCTGGAAAGACATTTGCTGGTGTACAGCGCCAACTCCAGTTGTGTGTGTATAAAGTCCAACAGTGGGCAGTTGAAAATGGGTTCAAATTTTCATCAGTTAAAACAGAGTGCATCCACTTTCACAATTTCAGACAACTTTTCCCGCCACCAGAAATTTTCATAGATAAGGCTAAAATTCCTGCTGTCACAGAAGCCAAATTTCTGGGTGTTACCTTTGACCAAAAATTGAATTTTAAAGCCCATATTCGGAAGTTGAAAACATCGTGCCTCAAAGCCATGAATATCCTCCGTGTAGTGGCTCATACGGATTGGGGTGCAGACAAACGCACGCTTCTCCATCTTTACAGGGCGTTAGTTCGATCCAAGTTGGACTACGGCAGCATCATTTACGGCGCCGCTAGAGCCTCGTATCTTAAAGTCCTAGACCCAGTTCACCATCAGGGTCTTCGCCTCTGCCTTGGCGCTTTTCGTACTACACCTGTTCATAGCCTATATGCTGAGGCGGGAGAGTGTTCCCTCTCTCATAGAAGAGTAAAATTAGCTTTGAATTACTACACACAGCTTTTTTCAGAACCAAACAACCCTGCCTACGACTGTGTTATGAATCCTCCTTTCCAAGAGAAATATGAAAGAAGTCCATCCAGTATTCCCCCTTTCGGTATTCGCATCCTTCCATTTCTGGAGGAGGCGGATATTGATGTTGGGGTCATCTCTGATGTTTCCAAGTTTCCTCAACAACCTCCTTGGACATTTTCGTCTCCAGAAATTAGGTTTGATTTAACCGTGCAGCGCAAACAGAACACGAGTTCCTTAATTTATAAACAATTATTTTTAGACATGTGTTCTAACCTTAAAGAACATGTGGTTATTTTTACTGATGGTTCAAAGTCTGATGTTGGTGTAGGGTCCTCCGCATATGTTCCAGCTTGGGGAGAAAAACTGTCCAAACACATTCCCTCTGAAAGCACTATTTACACTGCGGAACTTACTGCACTACTTTTGGCTTTGGAGTTGATCAGGCAGTCCCAGTCTAGGAAATTCCTTATTTGCACAGATTCTCTTTCGGCTTTAGAGGCTATAGGAGCAAGAAACATAAAACATCCGGCTCTTATCAAGTTTTTTACCATGTTTTCTTCATTAGTTTCAAGGGGTTTTGAGATTTTGTTGGCCTGGGTGCCAGGTCATGTGGGGATCAGAGGCAACGAAGAGGTGGATCGGCTTTCTAAAGAGGCTGTCCGTCTTCGTCCTTCTAAACTGCTTGTACCATCATCAGATTTAAAAGGCAAAATAGCTTCGTATGTCAATTCTTTATAGGAGGAGGAGTGGAGCCTCCAAGAAAACAATAAGCTTCATCAAATACGTCCAGATTTAAAGGAGCATCTTCCCATGGCTGCTGGCGGTCGAAAGGGAGAAACAGTATTGTGTAGATTGAGGACGGGTCATGCCTATTTTACTCATTCGTTTTTATTGAAGGGAGAAGACCCGCCTTTCTGTGTTGCCTGTGATAGTCAGATATCTGTCCAACATATTCTTTTAGACTGCTGGGATTTATACGACATTAGAAGGAAACATTACACTGCAGATAATATGAAGATTCTTTTCCGTGATGTTCCCCCTGACAATATTTTTAACTTCCTAAAAGAAGTGAATTTATTTCATCGTGTGTGAATTTGGTGGTGTTAGATTTTCTATACCCAGTATTGATTTTTGCAGATTACAGTCAGTGATTTCAACGTGTTGGTTTTTAATCCTAGGATTGGTTCTTTTAATCTTGTTTTAATGGGTTGGGTAAGGTTTTGCTTTTAATCCTTTTTTAACATGTATACGTGGTAGTTTGAAACGTGGTGACAGTCCTGAGATAACCTCTGCTGTTGACGGGACTATAATTTTAATATTAATCTTAATCCTAAAACATTTTTTCCAGTGCATTAGGATCTTATTGAGGTCATGTTAGAAATAACAGCAAGAGTTTGTTCTCGTCATGTAAGTTGCTTAGTTTCTTTTCTTTTTTTTTTACACAGCAGATTTGCAAACATGTAAATGTAAGTGGATGCTTAGACCACACGGGAAATTGCACATATGATTACTTTGTAGTTGACGTACGTTTTGTGTTCACCTTCAGGGGTTGCAACCTTGCTGTGGTCGGAGGGTTTTGTGGTCCGGTGGTCCCTTACTCTCTGCTGACAGGGGTTTCAGTATTTGTATATAAGGCTAGTTTTGCAAAACGCTTCTAAGTCTGTATAGCCAAGTTGCTGACTGGCCTAAGCACAAATTGGTTGGAGTTGATGGCCATGGTAGGGTTTCCCATGTCAGACATGCTAGAGGTGAGGACCTTGACAAAGTCTAACCCATCTTTTTCCTGTTCATTCTGGGCTTCTTTTTTTTTTTTTTTCTTACACAGCGGATCTGCAAATATGTAAATAGTAATGGATGCTCAGACCACATGGCAAATCACACATGTGATTACTATGTGATTGACATAGGTTAGGTGTTCAGCCTTGCGGGGGTTGCAGCCTTGCTGTGGTCGGAAGGTTGTGTGGTCCAGTGATCCCTTAGGCTCAGCTGACAGGGGTATCTTTTCTTCTTACCTGAAAACTGTGAATCCCATCCATCAAGGAATTTGACTGTGTCTTGGTGCATTCCACATCACTCCTGTAAGCAGTCTGTATGCACAGGCTAGCAGAACCATCCCTGTCCAATGGTCGGCAGAACTAGAGATTGAACACAGGCCACTCCTTTGACACCCACTCTTACCTTTTAAAAGAAGAAGAAACTTTGTGGTGCGTTCATGTGATGTCCTGACTCATACATTCTTTTAGTGTGTTGGGACTTGCATGATGTGAGACTCAAACATTTTACAGCAGATTCCATGAAAACCTTGTTCAGAGATGTTCCACTTGACGCGATCTTCGAATTCTTGAAAGAGATTAACATTTTTCATCGGATCTGAGATTTTATAGTGGAAAGATTTTTAACAAAATTTTGGGTGGGTTTTTAGAAGATGTATTTTAAAGAGTTGTGTGAATGAATGACTTGCTTGTGAGTTGACTGCAACGCGGTGACAGCCCTGATAAGGCCCTTTGCGGTCGGTTGGGCTGTAAGCAACATTACCTTACCTTACCTCACTATGAACCATGTTCTTATAGAGTTTTAGGACTGACATGATGTCGAACATAAACACTTTACAGCAGACACATAGAAAAGCTTGTTCAGAGATTTCCCACCTGAAGTGATTTTTTTTTTTTAGTTTCTGAAAAAAGATGAACATTTTTCATCTGATTTAAGATTCCACAGAAGAAAGTTTTTTAGAAAATTCTGGTGTTTGTTTTAATGAGTTGTACTTGATGATGTTGTTTTACATCTATTTTGAGAGTTGACTTCAACAAGATGGCAGCCCTGATATGGCCCTTTGTGGTCAATTGGGCTGTAAGCAACATTCTCTCTCTTTCTCTCTCTCTCTCTCTCTCTTCTTCAGTGAGGTGACAGCCCTGATATGGCCCTTTGCAGTAGCTGGGCTGTAAGCAACGTGAATTGAATTAATCTGTTTTGAGACTTGACTTATGTGAGGTGACAGCCCGGATATGGCCTTTTGTGGTTGGTTGGGTTCTGCGACAGGCAGTCAATTAACATTGGAATTGTCTTGTCACTTGATAGGGCTCTTTTAATGAGATGGTTTGTGATTTGTCATTTTGCTGCATGTGGATGGTTAGTGCTGTGTAGTGTTGTTCGACATGATGTTTTTTTCACAGTGTGATGATACTGAAATATGTAGGTGTATGGTCTTTATAAGATGTTTATGAGTGTATGTAGTGTGAGAAGACATGTGTATGTGTGAACACATTGTAGACTGTGTTTACTCTGTGTGTGCATGTGGATGTGGTGTGTGTGTGTGTGTGTGTGTGTGTGTGTGTGTGTGTGTGTGTGTGTGTGTGTGTGCATGTTCCTGCACACTAATGAACTTATATTTACATGTGTGTGAATGTTTCTTATAATACTGTTTCGGCAATTTTTGTTGTTGATTTACTTGTTTATGTTCAAGATACCTTGCAAGCTACTTTATGCTGAGAAATGCCTTTGTATAAAAGTATTATTGGTATGAAGGTAATTGGGTGAATAAACGAATATGTTGTTATTTCACTGTGTGTGAGTGTGTTTGTGCGAGTGCGTGGTTGTGTTGTGTGTGGTTGTGTAATTCTTTTTGTCTTGGCAACCAAGGTTGGCCTGTCAACAATTAGTTATAAGCCCATTCACAACTTGAAGAGCAGATGAAGGGGTGTAAGGAATGGATGTTTTAATGCAGACCATTTCAACTGATTTCAGCAAACTCTGTTTTCCATGCTTCCTACTGACACTTAGCAATGGCAGAACTTGGCTTCTGCATTTTGGCAGGTCTGAGGCCAGACTACTCGCTTTAGGGAATAAAGGGCATTGCGCTTGATTTGCCGTTAAATACACTCACAGCAGGCAGGTCATTCCACTTGAGGTTTATTATTAGGAGATTATAAAAATGTATGATGATTTCTATGGCCCCCAAGGAAAAAAAACAACCAAAAAAAACAAATACCATCACTCAAACAGCTTCCTTATTCATCCCCATCGTTCGCGCACAAGCATATGATCGAACACATTCAGCAATGTTCCTCTGCCCACCTCATCATCTCACTTGCACACACACACAAACACACAGACACACACACACACACACTTATTCTCTCTCTCTCTCCCTCTTTCTATCACACACACACAAACACACACACACACACACTTGTGAGTTGATTTTAACGTGACGACAGCCCTGATGTGGCCCTTTGCAGTCGGCTGGGCTATAAGCAACATTATCATATCTTACCTTACACACACACACACACACACACACGTGCAGCAGCAGGAGAACTAAGTATTGGTAGAACACAGGGAAGAAAATTCATATGAGGCAGCAAGAGATGTCCAGGAGTACAACAACAAACAAAAACAAACAATGGCTTGCTGATGATATACTGTATCTTTGTGACACAAGAAAAGCGGTTCAGCTTCATTACAATTGAGAGTACCTGTATAGTGTCTACCCTTGGTTAGGGACCAACCTGGAAGCACTTTACCATCGGAATCTTCATTCTTGGCTTTACAACAGGCTGTCTTCCTGGAAAGAGCTGACTGAAGAGCTAACTGCTGGTGCTAATCATTCATTTCTCAAGTCTTAAGTTGAATGTTAGTCCCTCAATTACTAATGTATTCCCTTGAGTTTGTATATGGTATATGTAAAAGTATTATCAAAGGACAAACTGACCTCTCCCAAAAGGTGATGAGGGGATTTTGAGTGTGCACAAGTTATCTCAGTTCACATACAGAATCTTGCTTTATAGTCTCATATGTAGGATTTGGGGGAACTTGAAATATTCCCCTGTACCAAAATGGTTCGACAGAGGTTCAAACTCATGATCCCAAGATCACCGCGATCATGAATCATGTGCTCCATCAGCAGAGCTGTTCCAGCCCCTGCCCCTTGAGCTGTTTAATAGTCAACATCACGCCTAGACACTAGAAGAAATGGAATGCTTCAAGTACCTTGAGTCCATTCTGAGCAAGATGGCGGCTCAGCAAAAGATCAAGATGAGGCTCGTCCAGGCTATGGGTGCAACGACAAAACTAAAAAAAAAAATCATCTAGAAAACCGGATCTGTTAGCCTCCCAATGAAGATAAAATTCAAGTCATTCATGATATTTGTTCTTCTCTATAAATGAGAGCTGGTCGTTACAGTAGTTGTTTTGTTTTTTGTTTGTTTGTTTGTTTGTTTTTTAACCAAATAGTCAAGGTATTCAATAAAAGATTGTCAACATCATGAATAGGGAACATAAGACAAATGAGCATGTCAGGCGGCAAGTGAAGCAGGAAGGTAAGATCCTCTCCTCACCATTTTCCTCAAATGCTGGTATGTATCCCGCAAAGAGGCATCATCCAAGACAATGACGATGACAATGATTCTTTATTTCATAGCGGTAAAAGTATTGGCTTAATTAGCCATGCCGTCATCCACGATCACTGACCTGAGCAGTATTCACTGGATAGTGGACATACTGTAGCCTGACTGAAAAAAAATCCTGGGTGGAGAATATCAAGGACAGCGTTTGTTACAGCACCTCAACGCTGGCACGCATGACCAAGGACAGAGGGGGGCTGTGTAGATTGCTGAGTGTCCATGTGCCCGTCTCGACACTGATCACTGACCTTCTGCTATGGGAATTTGATAACTACAATAACATTGATAGCCATAACTGCCTCTCTCTCTCTCTCTCTCTCTCTCTCTCTCTCTCTGGTAGAATCCTTTCTTAGTTCTTGAAAGAAATAAGCATTTTTGACCTAAATTTTACGGAAAGGAGGTCTTTAAGTAAGCAATTTCAGCTTATATACAGAAAAATCTGTTTTAATGACTTTAGTGTACATAAATTTGTTTCCTCTCTTTTAACATTTTTGCAGAAACTGACTTTGACAAGGTGACAGCCCTGTTGCGGCGGCCCTTTGCGGTCGGCTGAGCCGTAAACATGATTTTTTTTTTCTCTCTCACGTTTTTCTGCCTCTCTCCCAACCCCTACCTTCACCCATCCCTCAACTCCCCCCCCCCCCCCCCCCCCCTCCCCTTGCCCGCCCATTCACCTACTAGCCCCCTCAAAACTGTAATGAGGCCCTGACCTGAATGCATGGGTTCAGCTCTCTCTCGTAAGGGCCGACGACACTTGCAAGAGGGGGGTGGGGGAGGAGGGGTAGAAGGGCCGGAGAAGAAAAGCGGGGGGGGGGGGGGGGGCGAAAGGGGCGCGGGGTGGGGTAGGGTAGGAGGAGCTTCTCTTTCGAAGACGTGCAGTTATCCGCCCTGTTACGTGTTCGACTTTGTGCTGACAACAAATGACACAGTTTGACTTTGATTTGACCCTCAAGTTCGCTTGACCCCCCCCCTCCCCCTCCCCACCCCCACCTCCAACCTGTACCTCCTCCCGCCTCCACACACACATCCACCAGTACATTAGTTTAAAATGGTAGTCTGGTTTCAGCCGTAACATTTTTTTTTTTTAAGTCGTCTCGGTCGCTTTGTCTATCTCTCCCCCCCCCCTCTCTCTCTCTCTCTCTTCCGCCGTCTTCCCCGTCGCCCGCTCTTTCTTTGTCTCTGTCCACTGGTCCTCTATCCTCCCCCCCCCCCCCCCCGCCCCCCTCCCCCATCTCTTCTGTGAGTGTGCGAGCGCATCAGCGGTGTGATTAATCAGTCCGAAATGGTGAAATGAGAGCGCGAGTGTGCGACACATGTCTCGGCTGATTTTTTTCTTCTCTCTTTCTTTCTTTCGTTCTTTTTTTTTGGGGGGGGGGGGGGGGTCTCCCCCCCCTCTCCCCATATTCAGACCACCACGAACATGGAGGTCATATGAGGACAAAGGGAAAGAAGTCTCGTGTCTTAAGCGGCTGACACACGAGCCTCCCCGCCCGTACGCTTCGGAAGTACCGGTCGAACCCGATCCCAAACGTAGCGTCTGTCGTAGTAAACGTACATCTCAAACGGACTTCGGCATCCAGTTAAACCCGACCGTTCGAGCTATACCGTGATCTATTCGAAACGGACAGTTAGTATCCTCCAACCAATCAACGCTCAGCATTGAGCCAACACCCATGACACAAGGAAAAATGGCGTCGTCCAGCAAGGCGGTCAGACTGTTCGATTCGGAGACCAAATATTTGATTGAATCGTACCAAGGCCATGATGTGCTTTGGAATGTCAACTCAAAAAATTATAAGAATCTAAATATTCGAGAAAAAGCTTCGTATTCAATTTGTACAGTCCTTTGAAGCGGCAAGTGGGATCAAACTCGAAGGTTTTAAAACTATCGTGAAGCACTCCGTCCGTTCGACTCTGACTGGTCGGACCGCACAGGTTCAAACGTTTCGTATCAGCTGTGCGGACGAGAAGGCTCGTGTGTCAGCAGCTTTATACTCGTGCTTTAATTATTAAAGAGTCGGGAACACATATGTGAGCAGCACTTTTGCTTTAATATTTTCCTTTTTTGCTGTGAAATGGCCGAAACTGTACACTCTCCAATCCTGCAATGTTCGACCTTCCTCTCGATCTAAATCAATTTTTTTTTTTTTTTTTTTTTTATTATTCATAATAGCAACAGGGTCCTACGATTGATTCATTCTCGTTTCCGTCGATTTCCCCCTCTCACTGTGGACAATTTCCACCCCCCCCCCCCTCTCTCTCTCTCTCTCTCTCTCTCTCTCTCTCTCTCTTCATTTTGTTGTTGTTGTTGCCCATGTCGGTTACAAACGGTCTCTCCTCTGACTCACGTAACCTTGTATACGACATGTTACATTTTTCACAGGTCTAAAAAAGACCTGCGCGTGCGCGCGCGCGCGCACACCACACACACACACACACACACACACACACACACACACACTGGAACATACAGATACCCGCAAAAAGAGAGAGAGAGAGACGCATATTACACCGACACGTTAACTGGTATACTGGGGGAAAAAGAGAAAAGAAACAAAGAGATATCAAACCGTTACCAATGTGATAAAGACGCGAATGCGTTGAATTTACTTAATGCTTGCACATGCACAACTGACACCTGCTTCGGCATGATTACGAACCGTATCTAAAACCAAGGCTCTGTGCATTGTGCACTCGATCTGAGAGACAATGGAGGGAAATGCATGAGCACGTTTTAGTGTGCGCGCTTGATTGTGTGTGTGTCTGTGTGTGTTGTGTGGGCGCGCGCGCGCGCGCGTGCGTGCGTGCCCCTGTTGTGTGTGTGTGTGTGTGTGTGTGTGTGTGTGTGTGCGGGCCGGATCAGTTGTGAGAGCTAGGGGTTCCAAAGGGGCCTGAGCAGGGCACTGGACGAAGGTGGGGGGTCCAGGGTTTCTAGACAAGCACACACTATTGCACGCGCGCGCACGTGTGCGGGCACACACACACACACACGCGCGCGCGCGCGCGCGCGCGCACGCACGCACGCAAGTACGCACGCACACACACACATTCACGCAAGTACGCACGCACGCCACACACACACACAACACACACACACATGAAACACACACACACACACACACACACACACACACACACACACACACACACACACACACACCACTGGCTGGCTGGCAAAAATGGCATCGGTGGCATATTTCCCCCTTCCCCAGCTGGAGAGGGGAGGGGGAGGAACACCGGTCAGGCCCCTCTTTGGACACACCACTCCCTTCCCTTCCTTCCCCTCGTGTAACTGATCCGTCCTTGCTAACGGTCCTCCTCTAGAAGGAATGCAACGGACTACGTCAGTGCCCAAAATTTCTGGTCTTGTTGGGGGAATGAGGAGAAGTTGGTTTGGGGGGGGGGGGGGGGGGGGGGGGGGGGGAGAGACGGGGGAGGATGGGGGCAGGAATCCCGTCACTGGCCCCTCTTCCCTCCCTTTCTCGCCGGCCCACTTCTCGTCCGACCTTGACTGTGTGTGTGTGTGTGTGTGTGTGTGTGTGTGTGTGTGTGGTGTGTTGTGTGTGTGACAGGGAGAGAGAGAGAGAGAGAGAGAGACATAGAGAGAGAGAGAGAGAGTGGTGTGAGTGTGTGTGTGTGTGTGTGCGCGCGCCGCACGCGTGCATTGTGTGTGTGTGTGTGTGTGTGTGAGAGAGAGAGAGAGAGTAAATGAGTGATTTGTGGTGTGTGTGGTGTTGTGTGTGTGTGTGTGTGTGTGTGTGTG
>CM065719.1:49654867-49664867 GCA_033310375.1 Conus canariensis
CCGGCTGATTCGTTCGGCAGTTGAAAACAGTATATCTTTCGGGTTCACTCGTACCTTCAGGTGTAGCTTTTTCTTTCATTTGTTTGATTTATTGTACACCTCCTATAAATTCTTGTTTCTATACATCATTTTTTGTCATCGTCTGTGCTAGGTTTACACCCCACTTTTCATCTAAACCCCTTTTTTTCTCTGGCTATTTTCACCTCAGCTAGAATTACAATTTCCCTTCCGGTGTTTCCCTGGATCATTTTAGTCTGCTCACTCTAGATTTACACCCCCCCCCCCCCCCCTCCTCCTCTGCTCTCTTTCTGTAGTGAAGTAATTTCTCTAGAACTCTATTGCCTTTGTGCTAGAGTTACTGGGATTCCACCTTCTCAGGATGTGATCTTTTCCTTCTTTTTTCTTCTTCTTCTTCTTCTTCTTCTTCTATGACTTATATGAGTTTGCCAGCCCTGAAAAGGTACTGTGTGGTCACTGGGCTATGACATTGAAACACACACACACACACACACACACACACACACACACACACACACACACACACACACACCCTCGCCACTGGAATAAATGGACATGGTTTTTAAGTGAGAGAGGTATTCTTGTCACGCCATCAGTTCTGTCAGCCCTGCTAGGCTACTGTCTGCTGCTATTCAGGATGGCCAGGACATACGGGGTGTTGATTCTTCCATCTGTAGAGGCCAGCGTCAAGCAACCGACTGTACTTAAAATTTTGGTCCTCCATTTTGATTTCTTTCTCAATGCCCTTGAAAGTTTTAAGCCGTAATTTTTGTCTATAGTTTTAGCACTCTCCTCCATGTTGTTCAGTTGTTCTGCCAAGCTGTTCGACACAACTGATCAGCTCCTGTTCTTTACCACCGGTCAGGCTGTCGATGTAGTTGTTTTGTTTTGCTTCTTCTTGTGACTTGAGAGTTGACTTCAACGCGGTGACAGCCGTGATATGGCCCTTTGCGGTCGGCTGGGACACCGGCAACACTCTCTGTCTGTCTGTCTGTCTGTCTGTCTGTCTGTCTGTCTGTCTGTCTCTCTCTCTCTCTCTCTCTCTCTCTCTCTCTCTCTCTCTCTCTCTCTCTCTCTCTCTCTCTCAGTCGATGTAGATGGAAGAACTTAAGTGAACTGGTGACTAATCTGTCAAAAAGCTGACCAACGATTCGTCTTTTTTTCCGGAGCGCCGGTCGATGATTATTATTGAGAGTATCCGCTCTGACGAATAATCAAATAATGAATGATAAATAAAAATCAGTCACTGATGTACAGGATGGGGAGCAGTACAGGTCTGCATGATGACTATGGGTTAATTTACCTGCGGATGTGAGCCAACGTCTTGGGGGTGCGAGAGTGTATCTCTCCCTCGGTTTCTGTCTCTGTCTGGTAGTTAGTTTATTTTGGCCACCTCCTTCAGGCCTGGACGAGAGGGGGTGGGGGTAGGGGTGGGCTTCCGGATTTCTGGACACCAGCCTCCCCTCCCCACCCCTACCCCACCCCCTTCCCTTTACCGTCTTGGCTGGGAAAAAAAAAAGTACTTTTGGCACATTGCCCTCGTGTATCCCCTCTGGGCGAACAAACCAGACTCCTTTTCCTGCTCATATAACTGATCCGGATCTGTTTGCACCTGTCTGTCTGTCTGTCTGTCCCTGTTTGTCTGTGTATCCGTCTGTCTCTCTTTCTGTCTCTTTGTCGGTGTCTATCTCTGTCTCTCTGTCTCTGTCTCTCTCTCGAAACGTGTGTGTGTGTGTGTGTGTGTTGTGTGTGTGTGTGTGTGTGTGTGGCTGTGGCTCTCCCCCCCCCCCCCCCCCGCCTCTCTTTGTCTCTCCCCATCTAGCTCTCCATCTGGTTCGTGAACTTTGGATTTTCAAAGCGACCACTGACAAGATGTAATTAAAGTTTGATATGCTGGCACACGCATTGCAAATTGTAGGCAAGTATATGTTAACAGCTTTGCATTTCATATCATAGAAATGTCCCTTCCTCTCTCTCCCCAATGCCCCCCCCCCCCCCACCCCCGCCGTTTCCCTCACCGGGGAAATGCGGACATCATCATAGTTGCAGGCTAGCGCGCAAGTGCGCGAACCCCCCCCCCTCCCCCCCTCCCCCCCCCCCCACACGCTCTCTCTCATTCTCTCTCTCTCTCTCACAACACACACACACACACACACACACACACACACACGCACGCACACACACACATACTGATGCAAGCAAACCAACCACTTCCGACACAATACTACCACGCACCCTCTCGCTGCCTAACACCACGCGCTCGCCGCGGCCGCTCCGCGCACATTCTGGAAAACTTGTCACGTATTTGGCTACACACACACAGACACACACACCCACACAGACCACACACCTCCTCCCACACACTCCACTCACACAAAGACACACAGAGGAATAAATTATATGTCAACATGCATATGTAGGCACAGAAAGGTCAGTTCTTTTGAAGTGCTTTGTATTAAGACTGGTTTGGTAAAGACCGATTTTCAGTAGACTAATTACTAAACTGAACATAAGAAACGCAGATGAAAACAGTGCTTACAGAGTAGTTAAAGAAGAAAGAAAAAAAAAAGAAAAGAAAAGAGTGATGTCTAACATCAGCTGCCACAGTACAATATTACTATAATATACCATACTACATGATGGAAAGGGAGAGTAGTAGCAGGAGCACTTGTGACGCATCCACTTCATTTTCTGTAGCCCACAGACACATCATAATTATTTTATTCAGAAAATACAGTAGGTGTGTATCATCACACCTGTTTCCACTCGCACTTCTGCCAGTGCCCTCCTCGTTCGCACGTACACTCCCCATCCCCCCCACCCCACCCCAACCCCCCTCTGAACTTAGCTGGAATGAGTGAGCGTACTGTCGTCACGCACGTGCACCAGCCGTGAACGCACAACTGACTCATCCACTTAGTTGCTGTGGAAGCTTCGCCATACCTCCTGTATGCTATAGTGGTGCAGTGCTGCTTGGTCGACACATATCCACACGATAGATAGCCCAGCAGCATACACACTTCGCTATCGGCAGACTGCGGGAAGGCAGGTTCATACTGTACGCATAGATATGAGCGGTAATACATAACATTAGGCCTTAATCTCTGGCTGTGTGGTGATAGTAGGTATTGCATGTTACTGATTGTGCTGATAGGTTGCTTTGAGAATCCCAAACGGTTGGTGGACTCTGATCGGAGGAGAGAGAGGAGGGATGTTGATGAAGGATTGTTGTCTGAAAGCTCTTCGGAGTTTCACTGATTTGAAGCATGAACAGCATTTGGGGAGTGCTAGCTGAGGAGGTGTGTGTGTGTGTGGTGTGTGTGTGTGTGTGTGTGTGTGTGTGCGCGCGCGCGCGTGCTGCGTTGTGATGTTGCAGCTGCGCGTATGTTCGCGCGCGCACGGCCTCATGTGTATGTGTGTCCAGTGATAGTCATGCGTAAAAAAATCAGTTGGCATCACCTGAAATAGTGTTCGAATATGCTGAATTACAATGTCATGTCTCAATCCCTCCCCACCTCATCCCCTCCTCACACACACAGACACAGACACATTCACACACACTCTGAAATATGTATGAACGTGCTCAGTTGCGCTTCCGGTCATGAATGCGGATATCTGAAGATTCATGGCATCCATTAAATCGCGAATTCTTGCGAGTCTCAGTGCCACCCCCATCCGTCACCTTCCTCCCTTCCCATACCTCCCCCCTATTGCCTTCACCCACTCATGCCATCTCCTGCCCACTCCGTCCCAGCCCCAGCCCCGCAGGAGTACAGCCGCTGTACTGATGTCAGCCCGCAGATGTCTATCGTGGCGCCAACCTCAAACAGGTACTCAGCTTTTAATGACGTCAGCTCAAACTCCCATGTGACATCACCCAGATGCACGTGGCCGCCACGTGGCCCCCTCCCCACAAGGACACACACCGCACCACATTGAAACTGCGTTGTATAAATTTACCACCAGCCCCACACAGGTGAGGAACTCCCCGTGCATCTCTGGAGCTAGGAATTTCCAAGCACATTTTTACAGACATCCCAGATGTGGACGACACAGGACGGCGATGCACGAAGCAACTGCAGAGGAGGAAATATTTACTCGTCGCCAAAGCTGACTGACTGGACAAGACCGTGCAAGCCTGCCGGGATCCAGGAATGTATGGGGGGGGGGGGGGGGGGGGGGGGGGGGGGGGGGGAACAAGAAAGGGGTGTAGGGACTATGAGACTTTGATGACAATCACAGATAAATTCACCGCTCCAGAAGGCGCAGTGGCACCTGCCTCAGTAGAACCGTGCTCAGAACATGGAGATTTCTTTTGTGCCAGCTTTGAAAGGATCCTGGATCCCATGCTTTGATCCAGATCCGCCAAGGTTGAAGGGATCCTGGATCCTATCCTTTGATCCACATCTGTCAAGGTTGAACGGACCCCGTTCCCGTCCTTCATTCCCAAACCGCCAAGGTTGAACAGATTGTGGGGGGCCGGAATAGCTCAGTTGGTAGAGCGCCGGACTCGTGATCCTGTAGTCGCGGGTTCGAATTTCGGTACAGGGGGATTTTTCCCTCGGAGTTAACATTGGTTCAGACTCCATTCCCCATACAGTCCTTCGAATGAGACTATAAACCGAGGTTCCATGTGTGAACGCACGCACAACATGTTGCACACACGTAAAATCCCATCACCAACTTTCGGAAGAGAAGGCCAGTTTGGCCGTTGGTATGGATGACACGTTACACATAGCATGCACCTTCCCGAAGATGGAGTATGGCTGCCTTAATGGCGGGATAAAAAACGGTCATACACACAAAACTCCACTGCCTGTCTATACAGGCAGTGTCCGCAGGAGTATCAGCCTGCGTACGCAGAAAGAAAGAAAGAAAGAAAGAACTGACTGTGGGTCTGTCGTTTGATCCAGGTGTGCCAACGTTGAATGGATCCTGGTTTCCGTCCTTAGATCTGGATCCAACGACGTTTAACGGATCAAGAGTCCGGCCCTTTGATCCAGATCCCCGACGTTGAACGGTCCCAGGATCCGTCCTTTGATCCAGAAGCACCAATGTTGAACGGATCCTGGGTCTCGTCTTTTTATCCAGACCCGCCAGCATCGTGGTTCCTGGGCTAGTCCTTTCATCCAGATCCGCGAACATTGAGAGAACTCTAGATCCGCTTCTGATCTAGATCCACCAACATTTAAGGGATCTTGAGTCCCGTTTTTTCTTTTCTCTTTTCTTTTAAATCCAGATCCCCCAACGTTGAACTGATCTTGGGTGCCGTCCTCTGGTCCAGATCCACCAACATCGAACCGATCCTTGATCTGTCCTTTGATCCAGATCCGCCAACGTTAAACGGATCCTTAGTCCATCCTTTCATCGCATCCTGGATCTGTCCTTCGATCCGAATCCACCAACGTCAAACAGATCCGGGTGCGTCCCTTGATCCAGATCCAGGAAAAATGTGAATGCCCCTCAGTTTTGCCAGGAAAAAAGTCTAACGGTATGTCTTACACACACACACACACACACACACACACACACACACACACACACACACACACACACACACACACAGAGAATTAACAACCGGGGCGAGACCGATTCCATACTGGTATCATAAAATGTACAAGAGTTGACAGCCTGAAGATTCAGAGTTGTTACAGCCTACCTCCTCATGTGAACTCCTGTGAGTCAAGCTCAAAGCAGGGGACATAAAGGCTGCTGGTCCTTTGGTTTCCTGTATGGAACTCGGGTCACTCTTGCTGCTGGCTGCCTGGACTGCCTCCAGCCGACACATTACTAATAATGACTACGAATACTTACATAGCCCCTATCCTCGGCTCTAAGCGCTTTACAATCCACACTCGTTTACACAACGGGCTGCCTACCCGGGTAGTGCCGATTGAAGAGCTGCCAGCTGGCGCTTCATTCAGTCGTTTCCCGTGTCATCCAGTCAATATCATTCTGTATTGTTCACTCGGTTTCCTTACTTCCTTCATTCTTTCCATTTCTCACGCAGAGTGCATACTATGTGTAACGTTTCATCCATACCAACGGCCAAACTGGCCATCTCTTCCGAAAACTGGTGATGGGATTTTACGTGTGTGCAAGATGTTATGCGTGCGTTCACACACAGAACCTCGGTTTGTAGTCTCATTCGAAGGACTGTACGAGAAATGGAGTCAGAACCAATGTTAACTCCGAGGGAAAAATCCACCCGTACCGAAACGGCCCGGCGAAGATTCGAACCTGTAACCCCAGGATCACCAAGATTACGAGTCCGACACTCAGCCACTGAGCTATTCTGAAGAAGATACCAGCTAATGCCCAAGTATGGCTAGGCGGTGATTTTATTAACTTGCCTGAAGAGAGTGGACAACTGAGACACTGAGGCTTTAACCTCTGTGTGAATCACTAATTAAAGAGGTCCTGTCTGTCATAGTCGATACTCATCAAGTTGAATACAGAAATGAAAAACCAATAAGAGTAACTGAAGACACAGCTAATATAGCGGACCTGTTCTTCACCAGCAGGTCGACGTTGATAAACAGCACTGACACTACTCTCGGCATTGGTGACCACGGTATTCTTGTGACTGAGTCATAAAGTGCACTCCTTTGTATGAGACCTGTATGAAGGAGATTTCTACAATACGAGAAACCAGTCTTTGATTCCACAAAGAGATGAATTCAAGAACCACTCCCAGAACTTGAAGAAAAATTCAGTGTCATGTATGTGAAAGAAGCATGGTGGATCTTTAAAGAACCTATCATCTCCTGTCTCATCAAAGACTTCAAGAAAGTTCCGTGATGGTTACATCAAGCCATGGATTAGCACAATCAAAAGGTTAAATAGGCTGTACTTGTCTTGTCCCCTCTGGATCTATTGTCTAGCCGAAGATTTGAAAATGAGCGAGTGTCTTTCTTTATCTGTTTATCATAATTTCATTTTTTTAGGCCCATATTTCCCACACATGCAGCATTTACTCATTCTCCTGTCAGTCTTTGTTTTTCTCCGCACCTTATAGGGCTGGACATATATAAGGGACCCTAACTGACCGTACGTCTACATGATGGAGAGCTCAAACAACACCACCTCTACAAACACATAGTTAACGTCACAAGTACGCGTGCGCGCGCGCGCGGGCAGACAGAGAGAGAGAGAGAGAGAGAGAGAGAGAGAAGGCCTACGTATAGATTGTGCAACTGGCATTGTTATTGCGCAATCCCTATGTGCTGCGCACGTGCGAACGGCAATCAATGGTAATGTTCCACTGCCGGTTTGTGTTCAGAGTGAAAAACAGCACAGCTACATTCAGATGGCTTTCAAATCGTAACAGTCTGGGTCATTTTGAAACGCTTTCAAGACAACCGACACGGCTAACGTCAGACGGAGACGTGTCGACTGCGACGCGCACAGAACCTGCCCGCACGCACTGATCATGTGACCAGCATAGTAAACATTTCTAGGTCATGTGATCGTATTGCCAAGCTGGCTGGTTCGACTTGTAGCGCTGTGGTCTGTTCTGTGATTAGAGCTTGAGGTCATCGGTTGCTGTGGACAGTGAACAGTCTGGTAAGATGAGTGAAAGCTCTTAGCAGCAGTTATTTGGGCAGAGTTTCGCGTCTTGTTGATAACCTTATTTGGAATATGGCTCGGCTAACATCAAAATGGTTGCTGGCGTTCTAAACGCTTTGTTGGTAGGCCTACTTGTTTTTGAAATGCAACGCTCGACGCTTGTTTTCCGTTTTCGAACATTTTTGAGTTGATTCTGAGTTCGTTGCTTGTTTTCCAGTTCGTTTACCAAGGTATGTATTTTGTTGTGCAAGTTAACGAGAAATGTATTGACAAGATCAGTAAAACGCTGTTGTTGTTACTTGTTTTGGTCCCATCCACCTATATATTGCTCATTTTATCATCACCTTATTCTTTAGTTTCTCGTCCATCCTGAGAATTATTATTTTGAAATAGTTTCTCGTCATCCCACATAATTCAGACAACAACAGTACGGTTAAAAATATGGTTAAGAATTTCATTTAATAAGAAACCATACCCATTTAATAAGAAACCATACCCAAACAGCCAAGATTTTATGGTAATTTTGAAAAATATAGAAAATAGTAACATAACAATGCGATGCTCACATTTCATTTTTACAGGTAGGTTTTTAAAATACCAGAGCTTTAATTGTATTTCAAGACAGTGAGCTAGGAAAGGATGAAAACAAAGCCGTCCACCGTTTCTTTAATCTAACATGCACCCAAATACACACACACTTGGGTAATATTGGTTTAAATTCAGTGTGCTGACTGTATATGAAACTTCAGGCATGCGTTGTTGATAAAGGAGAGAGAGAGAGGACAGTATACTTCAGTTTGTTTGTACATATGGTTAAAGTCTTGTTCATTTTACAGTATCACAAATATGATAATTGATATTCTTTATGCCATATATGTTGATGAGCAACAGTTAAATTACATGTATAATGTTTGGGAACTCTCATCCACATGCCATATTTAGACCCATGCTGCTGTGCTTTCACAGTGATTATGATAATTTTTGTCTTTCTACTGATCTGCCTTCATCTCTTGAAGGAACTTTAAGATTCATCTTTAGAAAAAGAAACAGTAGGAATTCAGTTCATTTTGCTGCATTCAGAATGCACACAATGAATTTGTTTAATTGATCGTATAATATTGTAAAATCTGTAAGAAATAATCTGTTGGTGCAGTGCAGTTATTGTTTATTCTAAGCCGTACAGAGCTTTATTTCATACATACTACCATTACTCTTGCCAGCATGAACCAGGTGTAAGCAGGATTATTTGTGGAATACAGCCAAAATCCTGTCACTGTTAATGTGGGCACGGTTAACATCCCTTTGGCACTGTAACTGTAAATAATGTTTTGCTTGCACTGTTTGCAGAGTACCACCATGAATAATATGCTGTAGTTGGAAGGAATTTAGCGCTGGCACTTGCTTCTCTGGATTGTTCTTTAACCATATGTATAAAATCATGTACTGCTTGCAACCACAGAGGTTAAAGCTGGGTGAATATTGTACTGGTTCAGAGTTAAAAACTTATAGATACTACGTGCTCTTTAAAGTTCTGTTACTTGTTCTGTAATGCACTGCTTGCACTTGCAGTCCTGTAACCATTAGAATGAAATAGACAGGTTACTAAGTTGTGTAGTTCGCTTGTACCACATCGTTTAAAATTATAAGGGAAAGGAATGTTTATACACTTCTACCTCATTGTTTAGAATTTATCAGGGAAAGGACTGGTATTTAAGCCAAGGAATGTTCAGCAAGTGTTTGTGTGTGTGTATATTTGACAAGTGTGTGTGTATTTGACGATCCATCTGAAGTCGTACCAGAGGACCAGATCACAGTTGGCAGGTCAGACTGAATTCATTATTTTATGTTGTTCTTCTCTTGATTATGCAGGAGTTGGATTACCACACACTTGTTCTTTTCCACCTGGTGGTGAGACAAGCTCTCTTGACTGTGACTGTTTGATGTGGGTGAGTGTATAGACTGGGGTGGATGTCCTGAAAGGAGGCAGTGCACTTAGTGTCAGGTATGAGAGTAAAGTAAAAAGATAGGCCAAGGTTTGTTGGCAACACTGGTGGGAATCAGCTCCAACAGCTTGAACAAAAATGTTATCTTTTGCCAAGTTCTGCTGACAGCTTGTGTGTGTGTGTGTGTGTGTGTGGAGAGGAGAGAGAGAGAGAGAGAGAGAGAGAGAGAGAGAGAGAGAGAGAGATAGTATCACGTCACTTTAGTGTGTGTGTGTGTGTGTGTGTGAGACTGTGTTTGACTCAGTGTGTGTGGTGTGTGTGTGTGTGTGTGTGTGTGTGTGTGTGTTTGCATGGCACAAGTGCGTGGGTGTGTGTGTGTGTGTGTGTGTGTGTGTGTGTGTGTGTGTGTGTGTGTGCTAACTTCTAAGTTGCAATACTAGTGTAACATTAATGCTGCAACAAATTAAATA
>CM065719.1:49669867-49704867 GCA_033310375.1 Conus canariensis
ATGATATGAAAGCTGTTGTGTGACAGGATGATGCATATGAGCTGACATGTTCACGATAAGAAAGAGCTCTTTACTGGCAGGTCACTCCGTTCTTGTAGTCTGTGGAGTTTGCAAGTTCAGGCTTAATCTTAAAGAACTGCTTGTATGTATACTATAGAGCTCAGCAGTAAATACTTACCTGGTTAGGTCTGCCTGACTCTATAATGCCTTTATTTTTTTTTAAGGAAATTTTTCTTTTTGTCAAATCCCAGTTTCTCACACAAAGGATCTCTGTTCAATTACCAGTTCAATGTAAATGATGCTGTCGGTCATTATGGAAAGACCCCACTTTATGAGAAGCTGTTGACAGTATATGACACATGTCTTTAGAAACAAGGAAGCATCAAAGATTCAGCAGTGCATAAGTGGAGAACAAAGAAGGAAAAAAGAACCAGAAAAGGTATTTTGCACATGCATTAACTTTGTTTCAGGTATGAAGAAAATGAACAGTGAATCAGAGACTCCGTCCTCATCAGAGCGGAATCCTGACACGCTATCCTCATCAGAGCCACCTCCTGAGAACATGGATGGTTCTGACGAAGAGGAGCACACATACCGCTCACAGGACTTCTCCGATGCAGAAACACTTCCAGCGTCCTCCCCACCACCCCAGCTGCTGCAGTCACCCAACAGATCGCGTCCTCAGACGCCACTGTTACCCCGTCTGGACCTGACTCGCACAGACTCTTCAGTCTTTTCTTCCATCGATATGGACCCACGATTTATTTCCATCCAGGACATCTCGGAAATGGAGACTCCTTTCGTCCCTGTCCCTATCCCGGACTCCCCTACTGAAGATCCTCTGTTACCTCCCCTAGCAATGTTGGCTGGACACCCTGGTATGCCAGTGGGCTTTGGAGTAGACACTTCTGACATTGGCATTCACAGTTGTCTGTCCAGCATGAGGAGTCTGGCCAGCGCTATGTCCACGCCGCTGGCCAATAAGAAATTCAAGGCGCCAGACTCTGACGCTGGCACGGACTTGCTGCCGGTGTGTAGGATCTGCCAGCTGCCAGGCGACAAAGATGACTTTCTGTTCTCACCGTGTCGCTGCTCAGGAACGATGAAGTTTGTGCATTACCTTTGTCTCTTGGTGAGTGATTCCCAAAGGAAATAATGACATTTAAACCGCAGTAACATTTGGACAATTCATTATTTTGTGTAAGATGTGGGTTTGGGTAGGGAAACGGTGATTTTTGTCTGTGCCTATCTGTTATCAATTTGTGTGTTGTGATTCTGATTTGTTTATTGATTGATTTTTTTTTCTTTCTTTTTGTTCTTTTTGCGATTGAGGAGCTTAATGAGGCCTTTGTGTTAATGTGTGATATATGTTTTATGAGTTCCTGCTGCTTAATCAAGAAATGGACAAGGTCTTTGTGATCAGTTGAGAGCCGGCTGTATGAAGTTTTCACCAGTTGTGTGTGTATGTGTTTTTTTCAAAAGTTCTTGGAAAAGACTTGGCATCTGATTTTATTTTTATCCACTTAGTTTGTACAATTCCAGTGTGAACATGCTCTTAGCCTTGATATAGCACATAACATAGTTGGATGAAGTGTAAACAAGCATTATTTACGGCTCTGATCAATTCATTCATTGTTAATGTTATAAACTAATAAAGATAAAGAAATATTGAAAATGATGATGACATACTATGTAACAGTGATTGGTAGATTTTTTTCCCTAAAAATGAAACGAAGAAAAAAACAAGTTTGACCAGGAATGGAAAAAAAAAAAAGAAGAAAAGCCCTAAGTTATAAGAAACAAAGAAAATACTGTGAGTGAGAAGTTTTGAGTCCATAACTTTTTGTGCAGTAGAACTTTCCATCCTATCCTGCATAAAGATGTAAAATGTGTGCGCTTAATTTATCTTTGTCAACATTTGTGTGTGTGTGTGTGTGTGTGTGTGTGTGTGTGTGTGTGTGTGTGTGTATTTTGTTTGATTAATGCATTGTGTGTGTGTGTGTGTGTGTGTGTGTGTGTGCATGCGTGCGTGTGTGTTTCAGAAATGGATTGAAATCTCAACTCGAAGAACAAAGAGGCCTCCAAAATGTGAATTGTGCCATTTTGAGTATGTCCGACACAAGCGTTTCAAGGTAATTTCAGAATTTGCGATAACTGCTGATGAAGGCCGTCTTCTTTGTGAACAATTTGAAAAACAAAACCACCATTTTTTATTAACAATGTTCAGATTCGAGAATGTGGTAGAACAACCAAGTAGTCCAATGCCAAGAGTTTTGGTAAGTATTTTGTACCAGAGATTGCTTAGATTCTTGTTTTGACCTCTTTTTTTAATCACTGTTCCGTCCTGTTCCTCCCATCTGCCATATTCCGGTTAAGTACGAATCCACCCTTTTCTGCTCCTGTTGATTGACCATGCAGTTCAGTACCGTATGGATATTTAAGAAAGTTCAGACGATAAGACTTGGCATTTTAGGACACCAGTGTTTGCTGAAATTGCCTTCATATCCATCGGCTTCGATTCACCACTTCAGAAAAAAAAACAGAAAAAAAAGAAAAGGCTTGTGCCACATGCAGCATTGATAGTTGACTGTCCACTCAACACATTTGTTGACAGTTTATTGACTTAAGCACCATGACATATCAGAAAGGCACGTAGACTGTATGAGTATTCTTGCACACCCTTCAAACTTTAGTAGGCCATATGATATAAGACCATATAGCTTCGCAATTACAGATAGATTCTGATTTACTAGGAGATGGAGTGACCACGGTAGTCGGTTTTAATCATGATCAAAACAAAAGCAGACACATTTACAGCAAACTGCGCCCATTTTTGGATTTTTTTTGTAATACATAGTTTGGTATAGATTAAGTGTAATTTTTGTGCATGGTGATTAAAAAAAAAAAAGAAAGTAACTGGCTTCGTAATTTTTGTTTGACAGTTTTGGAAGTAAAGGTAGTAAAATTTTGTAGGAATGTTACGTGAAAAGTGTTGGAAGTCAGAAGATTAAATAGAAAGAGAGTTTTATTCTGTTTTAAGTACCTGTTTTGTCTAATGTTACATGTACATAACTACCAAATTAGTTTTCTAAAGCCCCCAGAAGAACTGATGAAAGAGGGGCACTGTTTTTGGGAAAAAAAAAAAAAAAAAAACACCTCCCAAAACTGCCGATTCAAATCACACCAGATTCAATAATAAAGGTCTTGCTTTTTTGTCTATATATGTGTGAATCTCTTTGTCGTTGATGATGTTGATGACTGACCATTGTCACCAACTGTCAGACGGTCTTAAATCGAACTGTACATCAACACCGACTGCCCACGTCTTTGACCACCCCACTCTGCCACTTCACTTTGAAGTGATTTCAAACACACCTTTGATCTACGTGTAATGCTTTCTGAGTCAGCGTGACTGAATCAGCGATGCCCAGGCCACTCCATTGTCCACAGCTGTGTTAAATGAACAGTCCTTGCCATTTGTCACTCAATATTACTCTCAAAACAAGCTGAATAGTCCTTGCCATTTGTCACTCAATATTACTCTCAAAACAAGCTGAATAGTCCTTGCCATTTGTCACTCAATATTACTTCAAAACAAGCTGAACAGTCCTTGCCATTTGTCACTCAATATTACTCTCAAAACAAGCTGAACAGTCCTTGCCATTTGTCACTCAATATTACTCTCAAAACAAACTGAACAGTTCTTGCCATTTGTCACTCAATAATACTCTCAAAACAAGCTGAACAGTCCTTGCCATTTGTCACTCATTATTACTCTCAAAACAAGCTGAACAGTCCTTGGCATTTGTCACTCAATATTACTCTCAAAACAAGCTCAATAGTCCTTGCCATTTGTCACTCATTATTACTCTCAAAACAAGCTCAATAGTCCTTGCCATTTGTCACTCATTATTACTCTCAAAACAAGTTGAACAGTCCTTGCCATTTGTCACTTATTATTACTCTCAAAACAAGCTGAACAGTCCTTGCCATTTGTCACTCATTATTTCTCTCAAAACAAGCTGAATAGTCCTTGTCATTTGTCACTCATTATTTCTCTCAAAACAAGCTGAATAGTCCTTGTCATTTGTCACTCTTTATTTCTCTCAAAAGAAACTGAACAGTCTTTGTCATTTGTCACTCATTATTTCTCTCAAAACAAGCTGAACAGTATTTGTCATTTGTCACTCATTATTTCTCTCAAAACAAGCTGAACAGTATTTGTCATTTGTCACTCATTATTTCTCTCAAAACAAGCTGAATAGTCCTTGCCATTTGTCACTCATTGTTACTCTCAAAATAAGCTGAATAGTCCTTGCCATTTGCCATCAAAGCATTTTGCCAACAGAAGCCACTAGTGCTGGTACAGAGCTGTGAAAATAGCAATGCCTTAGTCGACACTCAAGCTGTCCCAGATATCTGTCATAGGAATTACATGTAGGGTACCCTTGATGGGGGAGACTGTTGAATTGGTACTTAAATGGTGATGGTGGATGGGTTGATGAGTGGCTAAAAGGTTAATAAAGAGACATGTTTGATTATCTTATGTGGGAACATCCATCAAACATGATAAAAAACTACTTGTGCATTTCATTTTATTTGAACGTTCAAACCCACAACAACTCACATTTGCTTGTGAAATCATGCATCCTCACCTTCTTTCATACCTGATTTATTTCATTGTCCTGTGGCAAATTTTTATTTCAGTTTCATCACTGGCGAATGCCCAGAGTGTCAAGTCGAGACAAGTGCCTGCATGCAGTGTTCTTCATCAATCTGATCATCATGGTGACGTGTGCAGTGGCCACCATCCTGTGCTTTCTCTCAGACAAAGGTCACTTGCAGGAGCTGCCTCGACGTGCAACGGGCAAAAATAGTGATGCAGAGGTATGTTCGTTTGTTTGAGATTTTGATACTTGGGAAATGAAAATTGTGCTGTTTGGTTTGCTGTTTGCGTTTCATGTGTACAAGTCATAATATTCAGTCGCTTTCTCAAAACATGCAGACACAGGCACACAGACATTCATTATGCATTGACCAGTTCTGACCCTGCAACCAAAAAGCTTTTTTACATGTATTTTAGGATTATTTGACATTATCACTTACAAGATCAGTGATATGAAAGACTAAGACAATGGAAATAAGAAAAAAAAAAAAATAAATCTAACATCTCAATAATTTGGGACTTTTAAATTTTCCATGAATGAACTGTGTTGTAAACAGCACCTACTGTAATGAAGAAACTTTTTGTGGAATTGTTTTCAGAATAGCAGCTGTTTTCTCTGATACTGACGTATGTACATATGGACATAAACACATGTTTCACACACATACATCCATGCACACACAAGCACACTCATACACACATGACCCTTTCTCAGATGGTTAGAACTAAACTGTAGCACAAGCTCTAGAAAATCAAAATGCTTTTCAGTTATTTTTCTTTATGCCAAAATAATTTTCTTCCTCCATTTACAAAACCTCAGCTGAAAGAAATGTTGTCGGTTTTATGGTCATGATAACAATAAATATATTTTGAAAATTTTAAGGAGGCGAATTGTGCAAAGGCAGAAGAAGTACAATTGAACAGCTCATATGATCTGCTGACATTAGTTATGAGAAAAAAAATTATGTTGGTACATCCATATAACGAGATCTAATGGCCATGTTCACAATGGACAGGGCTGGATGAACATGGTTAAAATGATTTTTCACAGAGGAAGAAGACGACAACTGTTTTTAGCTCTGCGACATTGATTTCTTAATATATAGCAACAAATGGAAGTTTAGTAAGACAGGTGTTTTTTAGCTTTGCGAAACTGATTTCTTAATGTATCATTATATGTGAACAAATGGAACTCTAGTGAAATTACATATGACAAAATGTAGTGAAATTACATATGACAAAATGTAGTGAAATTACATACGACAAAATCTAGTGAAATTACATACGACAAAATGTAACTTGTGATTTTGTTTGCTTCTCCAAATTCTATGCTCAAACCCATTCAGAACTGTTATGTGCACAAAAGTTAATGGAATTGCTTACAGCAGATTTTCTTGGTATTTGGCACTAAAAGAGAGAACCCCGGTTGGAACCTGTATATTGTGTGATAAGGACACAAAATGTTTTTGTTGACATTTTTAACATCTGCTGTAAACTGCCTGGTTTATTTTGTGATTCTGTGCTATTCAGTAACTGCAAAATCTCCTGGTGCTAGTTTAGTACTACTATGCAAAGCTTTATTTTCTAAATGTTTCTTTGGATAAGTCAAAGTCCAAGACTGAGGCAAGAACCATCCAGTCATAAATAAGAAGCAATATTTCTTGCAGCGTGAGAAACTAAGTAGCTGTTTATTTGCGTGGTTGATGCTTGTACATCTTTGAACTCAACTCAGAAGAATGCTCTGTGGAAACAGGAAGAATCACAAAGAGAAATAAAACCATTTCTGCCAATGATGTGATCAAAAAATGCTCTGTGGAAACAGGAAGAATCACAAAGAGAAATAAAACCCTTTCTGCCAACGATGTGATCGATTTTCATTGAAAATGTTTTCATGTGATACCAACCATCTAGTTACGCAAGGAAAGTTTTCACTCCTGGTCATCAGCAATCCAGCGTTTTTAAATGTGGGTAATGCTTGTTGGGTAATGCTTGCTTATGTTTACAGAAAAGCTGCAATCGAAGTGTGTAGGCTTGATTACGACTTTCAACGCCAATTTAGATTTCAGACCTTTTATTGTTTTCATCACCTCTCCTTATCAAAGAGTTCCTTTCATATATAACTGCATATGCTTTTAACTACCTGCACATAGTGATGTATTAGTTAAAGATGTTTTTGCCAATAACGGTTAAAGATTGTTTGGTTACAGTTTTCTTTTTTTTTGTGTTTAACCCCAAAAAGAAAAGATCGTTTCAGATATTTTAGAACATATGCATTAAGTAAAGTAGTGCTTGAACTGAAGAGCATGGATTGCATTGCCAATACTTTTTTTTTTATTGTATGCTGTCTCATCATCTGTGCTGTTTCATGGCATTGCACCAAGGTTGCTCCCATCCATTGCTATAGAGTGGCTTGTCCTACAACACCGTCGATCCACAGGGACAGTCAGTGTCAAGTCATCATGAGGCAACCCTCTGCAGAAGACGCTGCACTGGTGCTGAGTCACTTCAGTGGTGTTCAGTGGTTCCTGTATTGATCCAACACACACAGGACACCTACTAAACCCCTACACAATAATTTCTCTATCATAGAGCTGGTGTGAGTGAGCTCTCTCCCTCTGGAGGCTGCTGACTTGTCTGATCAACAACAGTCCATGTGAATGTGATGCCAACAGAAGTACACCAAGGGCATAGGTATTAAGAGGAAATTGAAACTGAGGTCACTGTGAGAGCAGGGCATTAAGGACCTCCGAAATTGGAGACTTTTTTTTTTAATGCAGATTGATGAGGATGATGGAGGTCACCATGAGATGAGGGCATGAAGGACATCAGAATTTGAGACCTTTTTTTTGGTCATGCTGAGATCGATGAATATGATGATGATGTGACAGATTTCCATTCTGGTCTGAGACTGCACAGTAAGGCTGTACTGTGTGCTTTCTTTCATAATATATCCTTGAAACAACAAGGCCCAGGAGATACAGGTACCTGCAGTGCAGTGTTGGTCAGCAAATCTGAGCAGCACTCTCAGAGACCCATTTTCTTAGGTGGATGAAAATTGGGTAGGAGCCAGTCAGGGAGGAAACATTCTGCAAATACATGGTTCTGAGGTGAATCGAACCTAATACTTCCCAGGCAGGAGTCCATAGCATAGCCACTTTGCCGTGGTGCCTTGTCATTGTTTTAACATTTCCACAATTGATGTAAACTCAAAGCAAAAGAAAATTAACACACAAGAAAGATGGTTTGGGTTATCTGCTGACGAAATGAGGCATGCACAGTAATTGCTTTTAAATAAGTGGGTAAAACTAGACCACAGGTGTTGGCCCATGTAGTGCGACATAATCTGCTAGACATTTGTTTTGCCTTTGACTGGAACTGATTTCCCTATCTAGCTGGTATGGTGATAGGTTCAGCTTTTTTTTCCTCATTTTTTTTTTCTCTGTAAATGAGAATTCAGAATTAAATTTGACATATTCTTTAGAACGGTGAAGTAGGGGTGGGTGGGTTGAAAATACATTTTCTATTTTTATGTCTTTGTGTCTTTTTTGTCTTTCACTCTGTTTCTGAATTCATTTCAGCTGTGCAGTTTTTCTCTAAAGTGAAAAGTACATAATCTCAGTCTCTTTTTCACAGGTGAACATGTGGGCATGTCAACAAGCACCTGAAACACATACTTGCAAGTACATGTGCATACACTCACACGCATACGCACACATATGCATGTACACATGCATGCACACAAACACACATAAGCGTGCACACATGCATGTGTCCTTGTGGAGACACACACACACACCACACACACACACACACACACACACACACACACACACACACACACACACAGATGTGTACACACAAACACACACACACCTACACACACTCTCTCTCTCTCTCTCTCTCACATACACAAACAGATCAACACACACACAAACAGATCCACACACACAAACACACACACACACGCACACACACACACACACATGGACACCAACACTACCTGTAACTGAGTTACACACGCAGCACTGGTAAGAGGGGGCATAATGTAACGATGAGTGTTAAGAGTCCCCTGTAGCTTGTAGCCCTGGATAATTTTTTTTTAGCCTCCCCCCCCCCCACCCCCCACCCCCACCTTCCTTCATAGCTCTCTGAAGATTTTGTGCTAGAAATTTCATCCTTTCGTATTTCTGACTTAGGCACTCTTTATTTTTCCCTGACTGTCCTGTGCTCTTTTTTTCTGTCTTATCAATTTGTTGTTCATACACTTCATTCATCCATCTTTGTCCAAGAAAGTTAGTTGCCTTTTTGGCTTTTTGAAAGTTTATAAAAACAGGCTATAGACTGGGCACTGACAATTTTTGATAGGTATTGTTTTAACACTTGTTTTTTCGTCCTTAGACTGGGTGCGATTAATCAAACAGAAAGACTGATGTACATGGTGCAGGCCAGTCTTGTATGCAGATTATGCTGTTAGATTATGAGTAGATGCATTTTGAAGATGTAGCAATTTTTGTTCTCTCTTATAAAGCAAACAAATAAATAGACAAAACAACATCAACAAAAACCCAGACAGTAACATTTTAGACATGTGTATATGCTTCTAAACAGACATACACTTGAAGTGCGAAGACTGAATTGTTTACAGCATAACTTCTGTGTGTGCGTGATAGATGTTAGCAAAACGCCACAGAAAACAAAAAGGAGGAAATTTTGTTTTTGAGGTGTGTGTCAGTAATGATAAATTTAATATGGTGATCACCTCTATTTGTTAAATAGAAACATAATAATAAATGAGGGTAGGGAAAAAAGGCCAAAGGAAGTGGAGAACGGTCATTTGGTTGTACGACTAATGAAAGGCTTCGCTTGATAATTGCATTCTGATAATTATGATGAAAGAGGGGCTGGAATAGCTCAGTGTGAGAGCGCCGGACTCATAATCTTGGTGATTCTGGGGTTGCGGGTGCGAATCTCTGCCGGGCGGTTTCAGTACAGGGGGATTTTTCCCTTGGAGTTGACATTGGTTCTGACTCCATTTCCCATACAGTTCTTAGAATGCGACTGTAAAGCGAGGTTCCGTGTGTACACGCATGCATAACATCTTGCACACACATAAAATCCCATCACCAGCTTTCAGAAGAGAAGGCCAGTTTGGCCATTGGTATAGATGACACGTAACACATAGCATGCACCTTCACCGAAGTTGGAGTATGGCAGCCTTAATGGCGGGATAAAAAAAATTGGACATACACACAAAACTCCACTCCCTTTGTTCGATAGATGGGATTAAACTTTGCCTGTCTGTACAGAGAGTGTCTGCAGGAGTATCGGCCTGCGTATGTAGGAAACTCCCACCCTCCCCCCACCCCCCACCCCCCAGATGAAACTGGCTCACAGCTGTTGTTCAATGAGGCGTTTCACATGTGTACTGGACATTGTGCTTAATTCATTATGACACGGGTCTGTGATTTTACGACGAGATGTGATATGGCCCATTGCCGTGGACGACAACAAATGTGTTTTTTGTGATATTCCGATAAGCACATGATGAATATATTGATGCTGTTATGTCTCCCAATCATTAAAGGTATCTCTATTTCTGTGAGGTACCCTTTTTTTTTGGCTGCTATATGCAGTGTCATGTATTGATCTTAATTCTCATTTTATTTGTGAGAGTGATATGCAATATTGTCATCCTGATGTTATCTTTGTTCCTTTGTCACTCACTAAAATTGAAAATAAAAGTATGAATCCTAGACTGTATATATAGACATTTATACCTGGGGGGAAAAAAAAAGGGGGGGGGGGAGAGCAGATGTGTTCACAGCCATAAACATTATATGGATGTAAGCATTGCATCATATTTCAGGTCACATCAGGACATCCTGGTTCTCCACCTTTTTGCCGTATAAATTCGTTTTGCACCTCTTATATATGAAGATCTAGGTCAAGGCCGCTCAGGGTCATTTTGTTATGTTTCTGTGAAAGTACATGTCAGCTTGATCCGCAATGAAGCAGTGGTAACTAGAGGACATTAATATTTTTACAGTAGTTTCTAGTCCTTATAGAATTCTTTCCATAAAAGAAACTCTTTTTAAAAATAAGACAAACTACAACTATTGCTGTTATTTTCTTTAAAATGACAAATGATTAGAAGAAACCTGTTAAATCAAATTCTCTGATGGGGTAGTAAAAAAGAATGAAAAAAGTATTAAATATTTGGCCCATTCTCAAAATCTTCAACAAGTTACTGCCTTTTGTATTGTTTCCTTTTTACATCTGGATACTTTACACACACACACACACACACACACACACACACACACACACACACACACACACACACACACTCACATACATACAACACACACAAACACACACACACACATACTCACAACACATGCACACACACATACGCACACACGCACACGCACACACACACAGACACGCACACGCACACGTACGCACACACACACTGGTATTGGTAAGCATTGCAAGATGAGGAGGCTCACTTTCAGAGACATTTTCAAAATGTTAACAGGTACATCGTACACTATCTATTTTTAAGTCACATCATCACATTCTACCACCTCCCCTCTCTCTGCCCACTTCATCCTCCCTGAAACTTCCCTTCTCCATCACCCTTACCCCCTCCCTCCCTCCTCCTCTCTCCCATCCCCTGTTCCTGTCCCATCCTTTTAGTCGGTGACTGTGTTTTGCTCCTCATGTTCAACAACAGTGAAAACAGCATCGCAAAACAACAGGGGTCAGGGAAAGGTCAAGGGCATTCGGTGCTGCCGGCCCAACAACACCTCAGGGAATCCTGCTACAGGATATGATTTGAAGGACAGTACAGTTACTCAGAGTGACACCGACACCATTCTCAAATGTTGGTTAAAAGCTTAGTTTAAAACGAAAATAATTCAAAAACCAACCAACCAAAAGTAACAAAACATAATCCAGTTTCATATATGACCAATAGGTTGTTTGTTGCTTTGGGGTAAGGGTTTTCCAGTGTTTTGATTTTCCTTGCTATCTTTTTTTTTTAAAAACAGGTGTTCTTTTAGGCATTTGTGTTTGTAATGTTTTGAAGTCAGAAGACAAAAATAAGGCAGGTAAAGTGGTCTCAGAATAGAGATTAAGGGAATGTTTCACTTGTTTTTGTCTTTCATTTGGTGAGCCATTGTCAGGTGTAATTTTTTTTTTCCCCAGTCAAAGATGTTGACTTAAGAGGCAAATCTGGACACTTGCCAAATACTAGTTCTTTTCATTGTTTACGTTCTGAAAATTTGAAAATGCATGTGCAGTCCTTGACAGCTATTTTGAACTAGGCCTATACATCAGCACACACACACACACACACACACACACACACACACACACACACACACACAGAAACACACACACACACACAGAAACACACACACACACATTGAAGAAGCTATTGAGGGCCATTTCTACACCTGCCTATTTCACAAACTGTTAAAGATTTGAATGTTCAAGGTGTAAAGCATCCCACTTTACATTGTTTGTTACTGATTTCTTATATATATGTGTGTGTGTGTGTGTGTGTGTGTGTGTGTGTGTGTGTGTGAACAATTTACTTTGGATCCCGTTCAAGAGACAGATTCAGCAATTTTCCGCAAACTTTTTCAGATAGGGCATTTCTGTAATTTCCTCAAGTATTGTATGGATCTACATTATTTAAAAAAGGAAAAAAAAAAATGAAAAAGAAAAGAAAGAAAAGAGGACTGCAAGATGTATCGATATCTACGAACTGAAAAGATTTGGCGTGGATCTGCAAAACGACCTTGATCCAGTGAGCAAAGGATTAATTGACCTTGAGGGAAGTCTGCGGTCTCCTTGTGGCCTTTATAGATGTAATGTTTAGAATGGCAGATCAATGCCTCTGGTGACATATGGTGTGACAGCTGTAAATAGCTGCTTCATCGCAGGCTTTGATCCATATCTATCTCTGTCGCTATCTATCTATACATTTCTCTGTCTATCTGTGTGAGTGTGTGTGTGTGTGTGTGTGAGTGTGTGTATGTTGTGGCTTTGAAAGTGTATTTCTGTCATGAGTATGGTTGTGCAAGTATATTTGTTGTGACCTTGTGTGATGTTTATGTGTAGATAAACTGTTGCCATTGCAGTGGATTTTGCCTTCACCTTAAAAGTGCCCTGTTGTTTCCCATCCCATCAGGATTGGGATTATGCACTAAGTGTGTATGTGTCAGTAAATGCATATTTTGTATAATTGATCCTTGGTAGATTAGACCCTCGGTCAAATTTTGAGTAATTCTCAACTGAGATGTACCAGAAATTTGGTATTCACAGCACATGGAAGGTTTGTATGTGAAAGCAAGACAAATTTCCAATGGATTTCATAGAGAAAAAAAAAATCAACTAAATATATGATGATTGTTAAAATAATGCCATCATGATAGTTTTTCGGGGTTTAATCGTTTTCTTTTCATTTTGTGATTATGATATTTCAAATATTTAGATGAGAAAACTGAAAACAAGTTGCTTGATAGTTTTCTATTTATGTTTGTTGTTGTTTTTTTTCAGGTGGACCTGACAATGGAGGAAATCATTACTCTGGCCTGCGGCATCATGTTCTTTGTCTCGTTCTTCATAGCCATGACTGTGGAGATCAAGGCAAGGCACACCATCTACAGACTGTTCCTGAAGTTTCTCTCCCATAATACGGAGTGGCAGATTGAACCCTATCAACAAGCCAAGGACTTTGAGCTGACCGGGAGACCGCCCCCAAGCGTGTCAACAGATTGTCTGTGAAGGTTCTGGCCTGTTTCGGGTTACAGATATTCTCTCGAGTTTCTGGTTTACAGATTCTGGTTACAGATGGTTTCTTGAGTTTCTGGCACTCAGATTCTGAGCACAGATGGTTTCTCAAGTTTCTGGCTCACAGTTGTTACGGATAGCTTCTTAAGTTTTTTTGCTCACAAGATCAGGTTACAGATGAGTTCTTAACTTTTTTGTGCTTCACAACCTCATATGAGCCATATGAAAGAGGAAGCAGCAGATCACTTTCAAATATTGTTCGACAGAGCCACGAAGAACGAAGTGCAGGACGTGAACTTAAGCCAGCATCTAAGTGACTTTGAATATGTAAGCTTTGAACTATAAGGATTTGTTATTCAGATGTAGCTTGAAATATTATACCAGAGGAAAATGGACAATTCAAGAAATTTGTGTTGGTCATGGATTTTTTTTTTTTTTTTTTTTTTTTCGAATCGGATTGGAATAACAAAGCAAATTAACATTTGAATTCGGGTCTTGACATCTTTATGCGTAGATGTTCTCATAAGGCGGGTTTTTTTTTTTTTGCACAGTGACATTTTACAAAGGATATACGAGATGGCTTCAACAGGGAACTACTTAGGTACATGTATGTTATGTGTGGCTTGTCCGAGTGTTGGCAGGAGAGGTGTAAGAGTTCAGATTGATGAGTTTTAGTAATAAAAAAAAAAAAGTCCAAACCACCAACAAGGCACTACTCATCCACTCAGCAAACAACACAGATCCTAGTTTGCTGCTTATGAACCATTATCTTTTCCCTGCCAATTGAATTCAAGCATTATCCACAGTCACAACAGTCACACTTTACATGCTTATTAATCAAAATGACATCAGAAAGGGCCTGAAATACCATGCTGTGTCAAACGGGTGTTATTCCTGTAATGGAGGAAATCCCTCTGAACCCAGGACAATGCTTGCTACAGTTTTTTGAAACGGTAATTTGGTTTTGTTTTCTTCTGAAACGATTGATAAGTTCACAGTGACTTTCTTCCAACAACAGCCACCAAAAAGATTATCAAAAAAACAAACAAACAAAAAAAAACCTGGAAAAAAATCCTGCCCAAGACTTTCTCTGTCAAGCAGAAAATCTTAACTGTCAAACATTTTCCCTGTAACTCTTGGTGCCTTGATTTTTTTGTTTAAAGCTGTAATATTACACAGTGGGTGTTTTTTTTTTTTTCATTCAAACATTTAAACACAGTAATTGTATTCCATGATCTTCTCTTGTGGTTTCATTTCCATCAGAGTCACTGTGATCTTGTGAGCACACAACAGATGTTCACAAATGAATTGACTTCACAGACTGCACACTGGGATCGTCGGGAGCAAAAGTTCCCCAAATCAAGTGACAGTCATGTCTTTGTAGTGGTTCGATTCAGCAGTTGCCCAGCTGTCCTCGGAACAGTATTGAACAAAAACAAAGCAAAACATCATTGACCAGACACCGAAATGTCAGATTCTTTGACCGGGATGATTCAATGCAAACACCCTACCCTCTTTGGGAGTTTAGCATTTATAAAGGAGAGTCAGGTGTACGCTTCTGTGTGGCAAGAAATTGTCCATTATCAGCAGCATTGCGCTGCAGTCTGCAGACCCTGAGCTGTGAACTCTCCTCGCTCTTGCTGGTCCACAGGAGTGGGTTGACCCAAGGCTTACACCAAGGAATGCCCACCGTGTCCTGTCCCTCGGGTCATACTGCTGAGCGGGCATCAGCCGGTTCCTGGGCTGGCACTCTTTTATGTCATTTGGAGCTCATTTGAGCAAGGGAAACTGGCCTGAAATTAGACTGGAGCTTCCCTATGGTCTGAGCGGTTATGTATTCTTTAGCTTTTTTTTTCCTGCTGTTTTTCTTCTTCTATTTTTGTTTGTTTGTTTGTTTCTTTGTTTCGTATGCAGACAGTTCACAAAAGCCAAGAAGGCCAGCGTATCATTCTTTCTATGTTACATTATTTTTGTCATCAGTGCTGAAAGAAAAGCACAAAGATTTCTGAAATTGATAATCTAATATTACGGGTCACCAAGATCCTCAGTTACCGTTTGTTTACCTTGCCCTGTAGACTTTGACAATCTAATATTGCAGGTTACCAAGATCTTCAGTTACTGTAGACTTCAGTAGCAGGATGGACAGGAAAGTTCTGGAATGTCACCACACAAGACGCTTTCACTAAACTGAGCAAAGAGTCGTTTCAGTATCAATTAAGAGGTGTTCATGGTGAATTGTTCTCAATATTGATCACAGGGGAACACAATACGATTGCTTCACTTCAGAAATTTGGACAAAACGGAACTGAAAAGTACACTTGGCTCGCAGTGTATAGAAACATACCGAAGAGGAAACAGGTAGAAGGATCCATGTTTAACAGTGTGTGTGTGTGTGTGTGTGTGTGAGAGAGAGAGAGAGAGAGAGAGAGAGGAGAGAGAGAGAGAGAGAGAATGTTAGACTGTAGCAGGATTGGTCACTAAATGATACATGTATGGATCCTGAAACTTGCAGGCATGTTTTCTGTAGCAGGAATTGCGTATGGCTAGTGGATTCAGATTTGTCTCTTTTCATGGTGGTTTGCATTCTTTTCTGGACCAGTATATAGTTGTCATGAACAAGTATCCTATTCCAGTAATCCCTTAAAATGGCATACTGCTTCTTCACAGTAAGTCCAGATGAGAAGCCATCTCTGGATTGTTTGTCTCTCTGTCAGGCCGTCTTTCTGTCTGTGTCTGTCTTTCTGTCTGTCAGCCTGTCTGTCTGTCTGTCTCTGTCTCTCTTTCTCTCTGTATTTCTCTGTTTCCCAGCTTGAACTCTGAGGTTCGCCATGCTGTCTGTCCATCTGTCTCTCTGTTCCTCAGCTAAAACTGGTGAGGTTTACCATTGCTGAGATTTTTGTGTTTGTGTTAATATGTATGGATGGTGAGAGTAGAGATGTTAGCCCATGAGTGAAATTCATTTGGGAAAGACCTGGGTGAAGGTGAATGTTGCTGAGTGGATGAGCCAGGTTGATAGAAACAGAATGAGATATGGCGGTGTTATTAACTTCATAAACAAACACATATCACATGCACACAGACACACACACACACACACACACACACACACACACACACACACACACACACACACTTTACGAGTCTTTTTTCATTTGTTTGTTTATTTGTCTTCAGTAGGCATTTAATATCATTGGTTGTAATCCTGCTCAGTTTTGTATATTTCTTCTATGCATAATTTTCTAAACAGCTTGTGGCATATGCTGTTTTGTTGTAACTTATTGATATGTCTTATTTTGGACTTCTTTTTGTTGATTTATTGTTGGATTACATCATTGTGTAAAACCTTATACATGCTTTATTTCACTGATCACTGTGATTTTGTGGTAAGCAGACTTTGGTTGTTGAAACAGCAAATGTGTGAAATGAAAACAAACTTATTTTCATTGTAAATAGGGAATATATTCCAAAACCAAAACCCTATCTCCATCAGATTACACTATGTGCATGTGCCCCCGTGCTTATGGCACACTGGAGTGTTTATTTTGAAAAACAAATATTTGCATATGATTTCAAATTCTTGCAGGCAGTAGCGATGGGAAAGTTCTGTTTGGACGAATTTGGGTGGCAAACACAGCAATAAGATGCCTTGCTCACTGTGTTCTGTCTGTGTTTCGTGGCTAAACCGAAAAACCCACTGTGGACATTAGCAGTACCAGAGGAGAGGATGGGCAAGACTGTCAGAGGTGAAGAGTTGCCAAGCGGGGAGTATAAGAAACATCCTCCATTTTAGTGCTGTATAATTTTTCTTTTCTTTGCTGCCTCATCTTGCGTGATACTTCTGAGGCATTGTGCCCGTGCTGCTCATTCTGGCTCCGTGTCCACAGCCGCACCCTGACTTGTCTTGCAGCAGCCCTAGCCCCAGCAATCCACTTGGAGGAGTCGGTGTCAAGTCATTATGAGGCAATCCATTTATGGAGACACTAACCGCATGGCTGCAGCAGCTGGTTTGACATCATTAATTGCACCATACCGAATTCTTGCAGAACTGAAAATTAATAGGAAGAGGGCAAATTTTGGTAATGGTTAATGGAGTGATATGGCTGAGTTAGCTGCAGTGAAGGAGGTTCCTTTGGAATCATCAGCATTGGTCAAGCAGGTATCCCTCAGATGAAAGGAGCCTCCGAGGGCCAGAAAGCTGCTTCCAGAAAGTGGAGATAGGGAATTGAGCGCTGGACAGCCGAAACGGCGGTTGCTCTAAACTTGTGAGCTCTTGGGTTGAGGTCGAAAGCATTGACCTCAACCTTGGCATTAAGTTCCGCGAACAGTGTTGATGACCCACCAGGAGATGGGGACTGCCTCTGTATCTATTTTATTGTTATGTGGAAGGTCATGAGAGGGCATCGTCTGGAGGAACATTTAGGATGGGACCTGTCCACTGATGGTGCTGGCGCCAGAATGGGCAAATGATTCATGTAAACTTTACATCCCCCCCCCCCCCAACCCCTCTCCTCCCTTTCTTCCTGACCAAGGGTACTGGAGAGAGCCTGAATCCAGATAGAAGGTGAGGGAGTGCCTGGCTCCTGGTTTCCAGCAAGAAACGCGTGCAAGAAACACAGGGGGACTGTTGATTCCTCCTGGTGGAAGGCAGTGTCTGTGGGATCGCCACAAACACTATGAATCACACTGCAGTGCTAATTAGAAACACAGTGAAGAGATCTGGTAAGAGGGTTGGTCAAGGAAAAATTAGAATGCATCTCTCAGGAGGGTTTCTGTTCAGTATTCTTTACATCAAGGGGTAAAAGTGTAACTTTTTTTTGTATATTGAGCTCTTTTATAATTTTGGCTGTGTGTACATATTGTATGGGATGTACTGTTCGTCACATAAAACCACTAGTCCAGTGTGATATCTACTTGAATACAATTCGTACTTTTGAAAATGAGCAACCAACTTTACATTTGTTTTTTCAAGTTTGATTACTTGAAGATTTACGAAGTCAAATCTATTCAGTGAGATCATTTGGTACAAGACTGGAAGCAGATCATTTTGTAATCGTAAAAAAAGGCAAATTCTCTTTCATTGTCTTCTTTTACTGAAACAGGATCACCAGTGGTTTACAGGAGGTTTTCTACTGGTGTGAATTTGCCCTGCAGAGGCAAATAAGTCTGCATGTATGAGGTCACCTTGATAAGTTTAGGACGATGAAAAAGAATGTGAAAAGTTCTACCAAATGGCTAAACGCACTTGACCAAGCCAAGAGCCAAGGACTTGATTTGGGTGGTATTACAAAGTATTTGTACATGTACTTTTGAAGAATATTATGAAACAGAGGAATGTGTATTTCATTTTTCTTGTAAATATCTACATTGATTGTTTTGTTGTGCCTGCTCTAGTGTTTTGTCTTTCAGTTGATGTTTCCTGAAACAGTAGACCATTTAGTGGTGTGTTTTCTCTTTTTGACTTTCATATATATGATACTGCTCTTCCATTTTAGTTTCTGTCTTTTGTTTTCTCCCCCAAGTGGCTTATTTTGTCCATGTTTATTGCCAAGTTGCATGATAAACACCAGCACTGCTTAACTGTTTGATTTTCACGCACACACACACACACACACACATACACAGTTTTGTGTAAATATCGTGTTGCAGATAAACTTTGATCCTGTACATGAGAGCATGGGTATGTGGTGTTTACTTGATATTGCATTCCGTGTAACCCATCACACTCGGTGCCAAATAATGAAGTTGCCTGGACCTTAGCTTTGTCTATTACATCGCATCCGCAATGCTTCATTATTCCACAGTGTCATTAGCTAAGTGTTTTACTCACAGAAACCTGTTCTCTTTGAATTGGTATGAATTATGGGAGTTGGGACATCAGTTTCCTGTTTTGTTTATGGTTATGTATTGTTATACTTCTGAAATTTTTTTTTTATTTTAATTTTTTTTTTTCTTCAAGATTCAGTTTACCTGATGTAATGTTTTCAGGTCACTTGGATTTGTACCAGGAATGTATTTTTTGATTCTTCCACATTTACTCATGAATTTTTGATGATGATGATGATGTGTGTATGGACATTTGTGCATGTGTATTTTAGAATATTGTTTGTGTCTGGGTACATGTGGGTGTGGGGGAGAGAGAGAGAGAGGAATGTTTTCAGCCTGTTAGGCTGGGTGTGTGTGTGTGTGTGTGTGTGTGTGTGTGTGTGTGTGTGTGTGTGTTTGAATAAGAAATTAGACAGAGGTAAGTGTGATATGGAGGGGAAAAAAAGTATGTCATGAACAAAAAGTGCTCATTATTTGGTGAAGATGTATATCTCTTTGACTGTTGTATTTTCTTTTATTGTTTTTCTCTGCCCAACCCACGATTCCTCACCATTCTTTCTTAAAAGATTTAACCATTTTCAGCATTAATTTTTTAAACCTGAGCTTTCAAAGTAATTGCCACACTTGTAAAATTTTTTGCCAGTTGACATTTTTCATTGCATGCTAAAAGTATGTGAAACATGTAAAATTATTTTAAAATAGAAAAGATGTTTTGTGAATAGCTGATGGAAGAGGATTGCCATCTGATCTGACATAGTAGTTGTAGTAATTCTTGTTGTTGATGGTATGTGTGTGTGAGAGTGTATGTGTAAGTGTGTGTGTGTGAAAGAGAGAGAGAGATTCTTCAGTGTAGGGTAAGTTGCGTAGCGTATGATGTAAAGTCTTAAATATTGAATAAAGATCTGAATCAATTGCATGTACATTTATCAGGTTCACAGACACACTCATGTAATCCATAAACATTTGAAGTTCACTGAAAAGCAAACAAATTCCTCAAGGTATGACAGTTCTTTCCCGATTCTTATCTGCTTTGGACACAACATACATTCACAGACACGCGCACGCATGCACACCATCCATGGATCTATGCAAGCATTAAACATCACTGTTCACACACACACACACGCACGCACGCACGCATGAACGCGCGCGCGCACGCACACATGTGCATGCACAGGAGTTCAGAGAATGATGGTTATATTTCAGTTTACATAACCACTGAAGAACATATCCACTTCTGTTAATCAGTGCCACAACTTTCTTCGGTAGTAATTGCACAGTTTTTATCTTCATCTGTATGAGTCAGTTTGAGTTCCATGTTTTGATTTATTGAAACATATCTTAAATAAATGTTAGCGAACCGCCCAGAGAACGTGGACAAACGAGTCACAAGACGAAACACAACTAGTTTCGACCTCTTAGGTCTTCATCAGGTGAGACATTAACGAATAAAACAATGAAAATTCACTTAGCATACCTTATTGCCTGACTGCTACCTTATTGAAACATGCATTAATATTATGGAACCATGTTTATATATGCATGCCAGTTTTTATAGTTTTAAAGCATTTCCTTTATTCATATTATTTTGCGAGTGTTGCTAATCCATAAGCATAAACCAATGCAAATATCATCATTGTACATGCTGTATACACACACACACACACACACACACACACACACACACACACACACACACACACAAATCTACCTTAATTGCCAGGGATATGTTTTATAATGAATTTGCTTTTGCAGCATAGAGTGATTATGTTTAAACTGTTAACATGTCACTATCAGTTTGAAGTTGCTTTTGTTTATCTCGTATGATCTGCAAGATCATAATTATATGACCAGCTCTATATAAGAAGTAGGACTCAGCTTTTCTTTGAATATTGACACCATCTGCTGCCATTATTGTCTGTTTATTTTCTTTGTATTTGTTACTTTCTTTTGTTCTGTAGTGTGTTTTGGGAAAGAGAGTGTGGTGAGCGTGTGTGTGTGTGTGTGTTTGTGTGTGTGTGTGTGTGTGTGTGTGTGTAGCATGTAATTGTGGAAATGTGAGTGTGTGTTGCGTGTGCATGCTGACATGTTCACTTTTCCGTCTCTGCTCTCATAAAGCCTACACGTTCTCAAGTATCCCACAGATTTATACGACAAGTGAATGTTTCTTATTTGTGACTCTTTCTCTGTTGAAATGTTGTTTTTTTTTTAAACATTCAGAAACCTGTGTTTCTGGTTTGAGATTCTCTCTCACGCATTTCTCCAGTTATTGTTAATGTCTCTTTATGAAAAGTGTTGTTTGTATTTGGAGGGGTATTTTTTTTTAAGAGATGGGATGGGTGAGTTGGGGGAGGAGATGGGGATGGAGGGGTTTTGTTACATGCTCATGGGCAGAAAAAAAATGTGTCTGATGTACAGTAAATGATATTTCAAGAGGGGGAGCTTGTGGTTGGGGAATGGGTGGGTTGGTTTGGTTAAAGGACCAAAAAAAAAAAAAAAAAAAATCTCATAGTCCTCTGAAATCAGATTGTAAAAAAGGAAAAGATACAATTAAAAAAAAAAAAGCGAAAAAAAAAAAAAAAATAGCAAAGCTGTGTGTCCACAGTATTATTATTTTTTTTAATGATTAAAAATTTTTCTCTCCCTCAAATTTTCACCCTGTTTTCCATGATCCGTTTCACTCATCCCACAACTGCAGTTATCTCCCATTTGTCAGTTCATTGTCATGTCCACTGACCCTTCGAATACGATCTATTCAACAACAAAGACGGAGGATGATGTTAAGCTTGCATGCACTGATGTCACACAGTGTTGGCCGGATGCTTTTGATTTGTTTCCCTTTGTTTTCCGATGATTTGTTCTCGTGACAGATTATTTCCCTTGTCTGTCTGCCGGTTCATGTTATTTCTTTCCCTCGGTTGGCAAGCCATGCATAATATGGATGAAAATATGATGGTGTTAGTGATAACAAATCTTTTCTAATGTGGAAGGGCAGATAACAGATGGCAATATATAAGGGTAATGTTGACTGTGCAATTAAATTTGATGGAGATTATAATTGATTGAGGTGAAAAACATTAATGAAGAGATGTGTGGATGTTGATGAAAGCTGGAAGTGAAGCTTGCATTGTACGAATGGATATGTTGTATACATTTGCATGTGTTTGATATACTGGAAGTGTACACTGTACAGAAGTCCTTTACCTATGCTTGTTTTGCCGACATCGGTTTCATGTTGACTGCGTCTTATTAAAATGGAGAAAATTTTTATCTATTTTGACTTAAAAAAATTTTTTTTTGTGGTGGAAGTGATAGTGAGTTGGCAATGGTGGTGTGTTTGTATCCAGATAATAAATACTACACATACTTGCATACTCATACACACACATGCATGTGCGCATGCATGCGCTCACACACACACACACACACACACACACACACACACACACCTGCATAGAAATCTATGGAAATAGATGCATATACTCAAGTACACATACACACACATGTGCACACACACACATTCACACTCGCACACACACACACACACTCTCTCTCTCTCTCTCACATGCACACACACACACACACGCATCACACACTCACACTCTCTCTCTCTCACACACACACACACACATCCACACACGCTAGTGCAGGACCTTGTTGTTGCAAGATCAATGTACAGAGGATATTTGAATTAACAGTTGCCTGCTGACAAATTCCTCGAAAATAACGGATCAAGAAGCTAGATAAACAAGCCAACCTGACACCATGAGTAACATCATGACTGGAATGCAATGGACTCAAACCTTCGCTTTTGTGAAAATCGTCTCCCAAAGAGACTGTTCTATGGCGAGCTGCTGGAAGGCAAGAGTTCCCATGGAGAACAAAAGAAGAGCTGCAAAGACACACTGAAGGCCTCACTGAAGTGCTGTGGCTTCGCCCCTGCCTCCTGGGAAGAAGCTGCACAAGATCGTTCAGCCTGGTGCAGCATGATCAAATCCGGAGTGAAAAGACTTTGAAACGAGGCGAGTGGAAGCATAGGAGGAAAAACGTCAGTTTTGGAAAACAACAGCAGCAACAACAACAACAACAAACAAACAAAAAGAACAGAGCAAGCTCCACCTTTCAGCCTGGCTCACCTCCCAAGTCTGCCCTGTCAGCACTGCAACAGACTATTCAATGCGAGGATCTGCTTGATTAGCACACCACCACCCAGTGATAGCAGAAGTCGTTGTCATCTTCGCCCGCGAAGTACAACACTTGTGAAATTGCTTGGGCATACTTTTTTTTAAAATGTACACTAGGAGCTGTGTGTGTGTGATAGACTCGACACCAAGACCATAGAGCCCAGTTTTACCCAGGTCATTGATGAGTGTTTAGTGTTGCTTATTATTTCCTAAATGACCGAATGTTCCTGTGAAATGGAGTATTGACTAGAACCATGACACATAATCCCAAGCCAAAACGGGAAGTTCTTCCTTTTTGTGGTGATTCTCATCGATCACCATGAAATAAAGAATATTGTCTCAAAGACTTTTAGCCTAGTCCGTGGCGTGTATGTGTAGAGATGTCAGTTAACATTTCTCCTCCAGTTCTGTGCCTGTGATGCAAATTCAATAAAAGTTTTGTTTTTTCTTCCCCCCCCCCCCCCCCCCCCCCCCCCCCCCCCCCCCCCCGTCTTGTCTTCCATGCCACGTCAATGGCATTACCGCCTTGTCACTTACTCCAGCTTTCTGCTTACGCCAACAGCCTCATTTGTCCTATCGAAGCCCTAGAACCAGCAACTAACAGGGAGCAATGTCGGGTCATCGTGGGAAAACACACAAGAGGAGATACTGCACTGCTGCGGAGTCACTTAGATGGTGTTCACTGGTGCCTTTTTTGTCATCCAACATGCGCAGAACACCACGTACAAGGCCCTTTGATGACGACAGTGATTGCCGAGTCTCAGAGCCAGCGTGAGTAAGCGTTCCCCTCCAGAGGGCGCCACCATGTCCATTCAGTGAAAGTCCTTGTGAACTTGTTGATACCGGCGACTGGACGCAAACTTTCCAAGGGCATGGGAGAGGAAAGAGAAACTGAGGTCACCATGGGAGCAGGCATGGAGGGCAACAGAATTTGAGATTTTTTAAAAATGCTAATCACTGAAGATAAAGATAATGCTAAGGAATATCGCCATTCGGGTCTGAAACTACAAAACAGGGGCTGTACTCTACGCTTACTTTCATAACACATGGCGCCAAACAGGTCCGAGAGACACCTGCAATATTTAGAAAATGGTTATAAGACTCAGAATCAGAACTCACTTGGAGAATATTTCGGCAGGATCGCCCTGCCTTCATCAGCCCACTGTTGCTGTTGTGACAGCGAGGCCAGGTGGGGCGACTGTTGTGTGGAGTGAGCTGCTCCAGAAACCTACATTCTTACCTGCAATATTGGTAATGAAATTTGAGATACATCTGTTCAGTGGATGTAAAGCGACTTTTTGGTTCCAAAGTTTCCAAATGGGTCCATGGAAAATTCAACCCTGTGTACGAACTGGTTGGTGCAATTGAAATCCCATAAATAAATGGCTGTGATGGGAATTGAACCTGCGAACTCCCACTCTGCGTTTTGCAATGCTACCAACCATGCCATGGTAGCTGGCCTAATTTTGTTTTTCCTGCCTTATTTTTTTTACCCTTCTGCAAGTATTACTTCCACACCACTCACAGAGGCCCCCAATTACACCCCAACCCACGTTTGTCCCGTCACAATTCTAACACCGCAGTCCGTAGCAGTGAACAATCAGTATCATGTCTTACCACCCGCCGTGGCGTAGTGGTTAGCATCGCAGACTTCCGGCTGGGATGTCATGTGTTCCATTCCCATCAGAGCCATTTGTTTGTGGGATTTTTTTCTGCCCCGACCGGCTCGTACTCAGAGCTGAGTTTGCTACGGGCGCAATTGGGAAGACTGGGACTATACAGCCAAGTTTCATCCACCTAACGGGTGCCTCTCTTGAGAGTCTTGCTCAAATTTCCTGACCAACACTGTAGGTGTCTGTATCTCACGGGCCTGGTGGATGCTGGGATATGTTATGAAAGTAAGCGTAGGGCACGGCCCTGTCATGCAGTCTGAGACCAGAATGGAAATCCGTAGCGTCACCATCATCGTCATCCTCATCGCTTAGCATTAAAAAAGAAAAGTTTCAAATTCCGGGGCCCTTCATGCCGTGCTTTCATGGTGAGCTGAGTTTCGATTGCTTCTGTAAGTCTATGACCTTGGTTTGATTCTGTTGGGGTTCCCATTACCGGCAAATTCATGAAGACTGACGTTGGATCGACGTGCTGGCACACACCAGAGGAAGAGCTCACTCACGCTGGCTCCATGACGAAGCAATTATTGTCTTCCGTAGGGGGCTTAGCATGGGTGCCCTGTGTATGATGAATCAGTACAGATATATCTAAACACCACCGAAGTGACTCGGCAGCAGTGCAGTGTCTCCTCTCGACGACTTGACATTGACTGCTCCCTGTGAATTGCCGGTGTCAGGGCTGTGGCGGGTTGGGCCGGACTGTAGCTGTGGACGGTAGGTCAGAGTGAACTGCGTGGGTGCAATGTCACTGAGATGGCATAGAAGATGGGACAGAAAAAAAAGTATTATGTCCTCATGACACAACCCACTAGAGGAGACACTGCACTGCCGCTACGAGACTGGTTGGTTCCAGTCTTCTCATCTGAGCCATAAAACGCTCAGCTCTGGGCAGAAGCCAGCCAGGGCCGAACAGTCACAGAAATTAATACCCTAGTTGAGACTCCAAATGCACAGCCTCCCAGTTTGCAGGCCCATGACATTGGCTATTGCGGCTGGTTCTTGTCCAGATCTTCAGAAATTGCAGATCTATTGGGCTGTCATTTTAGAGGTTCCATTTTCACCAGAGAGGACTGGCTTACTAAAACGCCAAGTGCAAGCAGCTGAACTAAATTTACAATCTATGTGCATTGATGGTACATGGCTGATTCTATACCGCTTGTAAGCAGACACAACAGTGAGAAAGTTCGCTGACCTTCGAGCTACGCACATGGTTCGTTCGTGGGTGAGTTTAACGTCCTATTGGCCTGAGGCCCTTAAGGACAAGGTGCACTTGCAGACGTAGGTCTGCGTGTTCTGTGGCAACTGTTGTCGCGGGCAGAAGTGGGCGAGTTGTGTGTTGGGGCCGTCGTATTTCTCTCTCCGAGCTCTGGTTCCTCTTGAACTTCAGTTCAATTTCGGAAGTTGGTCGGCCGACGATGTGCGTAGGTGTATTTTGTCTCTTTTCCCCTAACAAAAGGCTGTCTTCAGGAACACCAAGCGGCCTTCTTCGTGCTCGTGTGGCGATGGTCCTGTGCCGCGTGAGGCTGCCTCAAGGAGGGAGCAGGACGAAAGTCGCTGGAGCGCTGTACGAATCCCTAAAATTCGGCGGGTACACGCAGACTGCGGCCGAGAGGGCAATTTTCCAGCCAACCCCGTAAGGAATGCCCTCATGTCTGCGGGGCTCAGAACACGGTATCCCAGGCCACGGTAATCGCGGTCGGGCAGCGCTCCATCGCCTATCGCTCCACATCTCCAGGAGCCGTCTCCCGGCGACACAGGATAGACCCGCCGTCACCCATATGGCTGGAAGAATCGCTGCGCCGCCTGACACTGACCTCTCACATCAGTGTCATTCAACAGAGATCTGCCACCTCTCCTTTGGCGTATGCTGCTATGCCACACGCGCAGCGCACATGGAACGGACCTCAGATTATATATGTACCGCTGGATGCAGGGAATGCGTCTGCTCTGTGTTGTGAGCTCTGCCAAAAAGGTTGTGTGTCTGCGCCATGTTGTTAGCTCTGCCAAAAAGGTTGTGTGTCTGCGCCATGTTGTTAGCTCTGCCAAAAAAGTTGTGTGTCTGCGCCATGTTGTTAGCTCTGCCAGAAGGTTGTATGCTTGTACTGTGTTGTTAATTCCACCAAGGAAGCAATGTACCTGAGCCATAATTAGACTTTGCCGAGAAGGTGACACACCCGCGCTGTTGTTGTTAGCTCCATCAAGAAGGCGATGTACCTAAGTCGAGTTGTTAATTCCACTGAGAGGGTAATGTGCCTACACCATACTGTGTTGCTAACTCCACTGAGAAGGTAATTAAATGTGCCTGCACCGTGTTGTTAGCTCCACCGAGGAGACAACATGCCTGCATTATGTTGTTAACTCCGCCGAGAAGGTAATGTGCCTGCATTGTCTTGTTAACTCCACTGAGAAGATAACATGTCTGCATTATGTTGTTAACTCCACTGAGATGGTAATGTGCCTGCATTATGTTTTTTTTTTTTTTTTTTTTTTTTTTTTGGGAGATCAGAATTTTCAACTGTTTCCTACCAAGAGGAAGAGCAGTTGACGGGAATCTTTTTTCTTTACTTTGTATTGCTAATTTCTATTATTAATGGACATAAGTTACGCATGCATTAATATGAGCTCGCTCTCTCTCTCTCTCTCTCCTCTCTCTCTCTCTCTCTCTCTAAGAGTGTTCATCGTCGTCGGTGTGTCTTGACTGTCTTCCTTTCTGTTCACTTCTGACTTTCTGTCGGCGGAGGTCTTCATTCTTCAGTACGGCGTTCTCTTCAGTAACAAGTTGAACCCATAGTGGTGTGGGTTCGTGTCTTGGAAGGTCGAGTTCTCTCTTGTTTCCATCAAAGGCAAGGGATGTTCTGTGTTGTGGCTGCGCTCGCGTCAGCACCATGTACATTGGTTTTCTTCGGCTTCATGGTTGCCGTTTCGCTCACTTCCACTTTTCGTTCGCCTGGTGTTCCCAGCTGTAGCCGTTCGCTGTGATTCTCCGTGGCCAAGTTTTATTTTCGTTAAATCATTCATTCGTCATCTTGTTAGTCTGTATTCTATGTACCTATTATAATTTGATTCCCTTTTTCATCATCTCTCCTTTTTTTTTTCCCTTCTTTTCTTTTCTTTCTTTTTTTTTTCCGCATGCACATGTCCCCAATATATGACACATCATTAGGTTCATGCATTACTCTCTCTCTCTCTCTCTCTCTCTCTCTCTCTCTCTTTGTTTTCGTTTTGTTTTATTTTGTTTTGTTTCTTTATTCTTGAATATTCAACTTGCGGTTTTTCATATATTTCGTAAAATTAGTTCAGTCTCAAATATCAGTTCCAGATTTTTACACTTGCCATATTTAAACTTTGAAATAGAAAGTTTTGCAATTAATAGAACTATGTTCACTTGTTTTCTTGATTTATCTGTGAATACATCTGTTTTGGTAACGCCAAACAGAGCTGTTGTTACATTCATAGGGATCTGTATGTTGTAGCGTGTGAGAATATACTGTTTTACTTGGTTCCAGAATGTGGATAACTTAGGGCAGGAATAGAAGGCATGCTCAATGTAATCTATTTCTTTGCACCAGTGGCATTTATTTGTTTCCACTACACCCATTTTTTGTAACAATATGTTGGTGGGGTAAATGTTGTGAAGGAATTTAAAATGAAGGAGTCTCAGTCTAGATTCCTTTGTACATTCATAGGCTACGTTAAAGTAGTCTTCAATGTTGATGTTTAATTTACGCTTCCAAAAGTGTGTCGCGCATATTTCATGGTTTTGCTTTAGGGCAAAAACCTTTCTGATTTGTTTATTTGATAGAGCTGTGAGGTTTCCTTCGTCTGTTGCAACATCAGTAGGGGGTTCGTCTTTGTGATCAATGTTAGCAAGTTGTTGCTTCCATGTGGATGGGATTGCGTTTGCCAGCGCATTGTATTCGAATGGAAGGTTTGGGGAAGTGCCTAGTTTTTCTTCTATTTCTCTAAAGGTCATTATACGTCCATTTCGCCAAAGATCTTGAACGAGAAGGATACCTGCTTTATACCATTTTGTAAACTGCAATGTATTTCCTTTGTATTTTATATTTCGGTTGTTCCACAGAGGTTCTGTTTTAACATTCTCTATTGGTCGGTCTTTGTTAAAGGTGGTGACTGCAATTATTACGTCTTTCCAAAAGACTGAGGTAACTTTTTCTAATCCTTGAATTTCTTTAGGATCAACATTACAGTTAAAAACGCAGTAGCTGTTCTGGAAAGGTGACATATTATTTCGCGCGAGGATGCTCCAGTGAGCTTTGGTTTGTTTGAGGAGTCTTGCTGCCCATTTGACTAGGAGCATTTGTTGGTGATGTTCGATGTTAATCATACTTAGGCCGCCTTTTTCCTTTTCTAGGCTAAGGACACCTCTTTTTATCTTTTCAAATGCTTTTTTATTGTTGAACTTTTTTTTCCATAGGAACCTATAAATCAGTGAATTAATAGTGTGGAGGGTTTGTTTTGGTATGGATGCTGCTTGCAATACGTGTGAGAATTGTGACAGCAGAAATGTTTTAGTAAGAATAACTTTACCATAGAGGGATGGGTTTCTGTTTTCCCATTGCTTGATGATTTTGGTAATCTTATCTACTCTGGCTTTCCAGTTTTCTTCGATCTCAGAGATTTCTTTGTCTGCCGAGAAGTAAATGCCTAAAACTTTGAGTTTACCAGATTTCATAGGAATATTATTAACAGTGCCCGTTTCACACTTACGTGATCCTAACCATATACCTTCTGACTTACTTTTATTTAGCTTTAGGCCGGAGAAATCCTCGAATTTTACAACTATGTTTGTGGCTTCCTGAATATCTTGTTCATCTTTAAGGGTCAGTGTTGTATCATCCGCAAATTGTTTTATTTTAGTACAGCTGGACGCGTTTCTTTCGTCAGGGTTTTGTGTTAACTTAATTCCTTGGATATCTTTACTGTTCCTTATTCGGATAGCTAGTGTTTCAACAGTTATCACAAAGAGGAGAGGACTGAGTGGGCAACCTTGCCTAATGCCTCTTTCTGTTGGGAACCAGTCAGATAACCAGCCACCATTGTGAATACAGCTTTGTGTGTTTTCCATAACGGTTAAAACAGATTTTTTAAATCGTGGGCCGAAATTGAACAAATCAAGCGTTTCTAGGATACAGTCTTTAGACAGGGTGTCGAACGCTTTAGAGAAGTCTAGTGCAAGTAGGGCCCCTGGTTGGTTCGTTCTGTTGAGGTATGTAGTGAGATCATCAAAGAATCTCAAATGGAAGGCTATGTTTCTGCCTTTTATAAATCCTACTTGGTCTTCGCTAATGATTGATGTTATTATGTTCTGCAGTCTCAAGGCTAGTGCCTTTGTGAATATTTTGTAGTCTGTATTTGTGAGTGTAATTGGCCTGTAATTAGCGAGGTTATGTTTGTCTAGATCGTTGCCTTTGTGTATTAATGTTATGATTCCTTTTTTCATAGAAAAGGATAGTTCACCTTGCTCAAGTGAAGCGGTAATACAATTCAGTAAGTGTTGTCTTAATTTATCCCAGAATTTCTTATAGAAGAGTGGTGTGAGACCATCACTCCCTGGTGCAGACTCATTTTTTAAATGATTAAGGGCTTGCGTGAGCTCGTCTGATGTAATTTCTTTGTCGCAGAATTTTTTTTCTTCATCTGTGAGTGTGGGGAAGGCATCATCAGCTAGGAAATCGTCTTTTATCGTCTCTCCATGTTTAAGTAGTGTGTCTTTTTTATATAGCTGTGTGTAGTATTGCTTAATTTCATCTAGTATTGTTTGGGGATTGTCTGTTAATGACTGATTTACACACAGTGATGCAATAGTGTTTGCTGCTCCTTGTGTCTTTTCTAAGCGCAGAAAATATTTAGTGTTCTTCTCACCCTCTTCGATCCATTTGACTCTTGATCGAATTTGAGCGCCGCGTGCGTCTTTTAATTCTTGCAGTTCTATTTCTTTTTTAAGTTGATGTGCTTTTGTTGCTAGGCCTTTATCCAAGGGGTTGTACGACAGTTTTTGTTCAATTTCTTCCAGTTGTTTGACTTTGGTTTGTTTCTGCCGAGGCCAAATTTTAGTGCCCTTTGAAAAGTTTATACAGAATGATTTATATCTTACTTTAAACATTTCCCATGCCTTTTGTGGGTCTTCCTTGTCATACTGAATAAAGTGGGCATCAATGAAGTCAGTCGTTTCATTGAGAAACTCTTCCTTTGACAGCAATGAGCTGTTAAATTTCCAGTATCCTGGACCTCTTTGGAATTTATTCGTATTATATTCAACTTTCACAAGTTTGTGGTCTGAGTGTGGGAATATTTCAATGTTTGTTCCTCGTATGGATGTGTATGAAAAAGCATCACAAAATATGTAATCAATTCTTCTTGCAATAAACGGGGTAGATTTGGACCAAGTGTAATCTCTGGCATCAGGATGGAATGTTCGCCATGTATCTTTTAAGTCATAGGATGTTAATAAATCCGAAAGAGCTTCTCTTTCTTGTAGTGGGTGAGATTTTCCTGAAATGTTGTCAATGGGGTGTACTGCTGTATTAAAATCTCCCATGACCCAAAGATGATCATAGTCTTGTCCTTGTAGTATTCTATTAAGCTGATTTAGAAATGTTAGTTTATCACTTGTTGAGTTAGGGGCATAGCAGTTAGCTATGACATTAGTTTTATTTTCTAATACAACCTTTATTAACAGTATTCGATCTGTTGCTTGGATGAGTTCTGTTTTCATTTGTTTATCATTTATGAGAATGATGAGTCCATTACTTCTGTTTGTGCCTGGACTGTAATAGGCGTTTCCTGTCCATTGTGCATTGATTTCTTGTATAATATCTTTTGTTACGTATGTTTCTTGTAGACATAAGATGTCTATGTTTTGTTTCCTCATGAAATTAAATGTTGTTCTTCTTTTTAGCTTATTTCTAAAGCCACGTACATTAAGTGTACCAAAACATATGCTGTTATTCTTCATAGGAAAAGGCATTAATAAATCAGAATACCATAATCGTTAGTCCGTTACTCAAAACTGTAGGTCGAAAGGGTGAGGTCAGTCCGTCTGCCGTGTGCACACATCAGGTTCCGCTTTCGTCTGCTAGCCCTGACTCTTCACTTTCCCCCTGTTGACGCTCAGGCATCTTTGTTGGGCGTTTCGCTTCGAGCTCGTCCGTAGGCGATTCGCTTCTCTCTCTTTTTTCCTTTCTTCCTGATGCGCCACTCTCCGCAGTGCCGCGTGACGTGGTGTTGTCTGCTTTCTCCCCCTCTTTTCGTGTGTTGTGTTCCGTGTTAGGTCTACCGAAACACGCCGGCCCCGCCTTGTGCGGCTGCGGTGGTACCGTTAGGCCTACGTTTGTATTCCCCACTACCTCCGTGCGGGTGTGTTGTCCGGCGGGTACTTCGGCACTGGCCTGGTCGCTCGGTTCATTTGCTTCTGGCATATCTTTCGGACAGTCAATTCTCTTGTGCCCTGGCTGTAGGCAGTTTTTACAGACAACCTGATTTTCACAGTTCGCTGCCACGTGGTTCTCTTGCAGGCACTTGCCACATCTGAGTTTTTGTTTCATCTCCCTATAGAAGATGCCTGCAGTGAACACACCTACTTTTAAAACTGGCAGCAGAGGTGTGCGTGGTAGTGTAATGTACACAAATCTGCGGCCAGTTTCGAACTGTGTCAACTGTCCCCCTGGGGTTCGTGCCAGTTCGTTTCGCACTGCACAGCGTAGCTCCACACCAATTTTTTTAAGCGCGTCTTTAATGTCTTTGTTTTGGATGTGCAGTGGAACATTATCCACCCACAGTTTCGTGGAAGGTTTCTCCTCCCCCTGTCCTCTAACACTGAAGGGGTTCGTGTCTAATAGAGCCACTCGTGCCCCCCTGAAAAGAAAACCTTCCAACAATAGTGTGTCTCTGTCTTTCTTTTGTTTGGGATAAATTTGCCACAGTCCTCTAATTCGCTGTGCTCCCCGAATCGTTCCCCTTCCTGACACCGCTTCTGCTGCTACACAGATGTCGTAGGTTGTTGGAAGGGACTCGTACTGCGGCAAAGCACGCGCGGTCACATACACTGGGTCCACTGACGGGGCCGCACCGGCCACCGCCATTTTGCCCCGGGCCCTACACTGGTTCACTGGCCTTGTTTTTCCTCCGGGCTTCGATCGAGACGTTGTTTCACGGAAATAGACAAATAAATACCTACCACTGAACACAGCAAAACTCTGTACTATATTTGGAGCATCCACTCTCTCCTATACACACCTCTCTCTCAAAACACTCAGAGCGCTGGAAACCTGTGGCCTGCTGACATCAGAGGCCGGCCGGAAGTCTCTGCATTATGTTGTTAACTCCACCGAGATGGTAATGTGCCTGCATTATGTTGTTAACTCCACTGAGAAGATGACCTGCCTGCACTGTGCACTGTGTTGTTAACTCCACTGAGAAGATGACCTGCCTGCACTGTGCACTGTGTTGTTAGCTCCACTGAGAAGATGACCTGCCTGCACTGTGCACTGTGTTGTTCGCTCCACTGAGAAGATGACCTGCCTGCACTGTGCACTGTGTTGTTCACTCCACTGAGAAGATGACCTGCCTGCACTGTGCACTGTTGTTCGCTCCACTGAGAAGATGACCTGCCTGCACTGTGCACTGTGTTGTTCACTCCACTGAGAAGATGACCTGCCTGCACTGTGCACTGTGTTGTTCACTCCACTGAGAAGATGACCTGCCTGCACTGTGCACTGTGTTGTTAACTCCACTGAGAAGATGACCTGCCTGCACTGTGCACTGTTTTGTTCACTCCACTGAGAAGATAACCTGCCTGCACTGGGCACTGTGTTGTTAACTCCACTGAGAAGATGACCTGCCTGCACTGTGCACTGTGTTGTTAACTCCACTGAGAAGATGACCTGCCTGCACTGTGCACTGTGTTGTTAACTCCACTGAGAAGATGACATGCCTCCACTGTGATGTTAACTCCACTGAGAAGATGACCTGCCTGCACTGTGTTGTTCACTCCACTGAGAAGCTGACCTGCCTGCACTGTGTTGTTCACTCCACTGAGAAGATGACCTGCCTGCACTGTGTTGTTCACTCCACTGAGAAGATGACCTGCCTGCACTGTGTTGTTAACTCCACTGAGAAGATGACATGCCTGGGTTACGTTGTTAACTCCGCTGAGAAGGTAATGTGCCTGCATTGTGTTGTTAACTGCATTGAGAAGATGACATGCCTGCACTGTGCACTGTGTTGTTAGCTCCACTGAGAAGATGACATGCCTGCACTGTGCACTGTGTTGTTAGCTCCACTGAGAAGATGACCTGCCCGCACTGTGCACTGTGTTGTTAGCTCCACTGAGAAGATGACATGCCTGCACTGTGCACTGTGTTGTTCACTCCACTGAGAAGATGACATGCCTGCACTGTGCACTGTGTTGTTCACTCCACTGAGAAGATGACCTGCCTGCACTGTGCACTGTGTTGTTCACTCCACTGAGAAGATAACCTGCCTGCACTGTGCACTGTGTTGTTCACTCCACTGAGAAGATGACCTGCCTGCACTGTGCACTGTGTTGTTCACTCCACTGAGAAGATGACCTGCCTGCACTGTGCACTGTGTTGTTAACTCCACTGAGAAGATGACCTGCCTGCACTGTGCACTGTGTTGTTAACTCCACTGAGAAGATAACCTGCCTGCACTGTGCACTGTGTTGTTAACTCCACTGAGAAGATGACCTGCCTGCACTGTGCACTGTGTTGTTAGCTCCACTGAGAAGATGACCTGCCTGCACTGTGCACTGTGTTGTTAACTCCACTGAGAAGATAACCTGCCTGCACTGTGCACTGTGTTGTTAACTCCACT
>CM065719.1:49709867-49712367 GCA_033310375.1 Conus canariensis
TGAACAATTATACATGTACATATAATGATATATATTGTCCCATGTCAGTATGCCATTTCAGCTCTCTTCATCCCAGAACTGATGAAACATGGAGAACAGAAAAAGAAAGAAAAGAAAAAGAGACCATCAGCAGCCTGAGTGGTAATGATTTTGTTTGTTTATGACTGATTACTTATTAGCACCTTTGTCTTCCTATTAATGAAACACACAGGCCTACACATGACTAAACCAGGAACAATCCTTATCTGTCACAATCAAAGCTTGGCCGGCAAAGTATTTCGTCTCTGCCTGTGCATCTGAATGCGAACTGAGATAAAATACCGTGGAATCAGCTTGCTTGGGCTGCTTTTGCCCTCTTGATCTCCGAACACTGGATTATCTTTGCTGGTCTTTCTTCAGTGTCGTCTGTTGCCGTAAACCGTTCTGACGTTCTGACGCTCTGGGCTGATGTCGTTCACTGGCTCATGGTTTATGTGCTCAAAACTTGAAGAAAGAATGTACCTTGCGTTTCCTAATTCAGAAGTTTGATTTTGATTTGGCATGATTTCTTTGCGAACTGCTAACGTGTCGAATTTTCATATTTGATACATTTGCCGCTATGCAACAATTCTTTTCTTTTTTCACTGGGTTTGTGAAGATTTCCGCAGTTCACAGTTTCTATTCTCAGTCAGTCCCAAATGTGAAATCACGTACATGGAAAGTTCTGTAAAAGCAGCTCCAAAACTGACGAAGTGAAAAAAAAATCGATTTTCACTCGGTGACTCTTAACGTAGTAAAAACAAACAAACAAACAAAATCTGTTCAGTACATACTAGCGACATTGATCGATTTCTTACCGGAGAGAGAGAGAGAGAGAGAGAGAGAGAGAGAGAGAGACAGACAGACAGACAGGCAGGCAGACAGACAGACAGAGAGCAAGCTGATACAGGTCAGTACACTTGTCCTACGCTGAGACCAACTCGGTGTACGGTCGCCCCAAATCATCTGGGACTCTCTCTCTCTCTCTCTCTCTCTCTCTCTCTCTCTCACACACACACACACACACTCGCTCAAAAGTGTGCAGTGTGCGACGAGAAACAGGTGTCGGAAACCTAACAGGTGCAGCAAATGTAACAACTGCCGAAAACTGGAACTCCGAGGAAAGGGATGAGATGAAAGGGGTAGGGGTGGGGTGAGGGTGGAGGTGAGGAAAGTATGATTGCGTGTCTGTGCGAGGAGGGAAGAGGTAGGGAATGAGCATGCTGAAGAGAGAGAGAGAGAGAGAGAGAGAGAGAGAGAGTTTGGCGTGGAGTGTGTGGAGGGAGACGGGCAGGTAAGCAAAAGATATTCAGCCAGTGATGGCCTCCTGGACTGGAGGGATTCCATGGATGGCGCTATGACGGTCTCAGCTGGCTATTAGATCCGCTCTGACAGTGTGTCTGTGCGTGGCCCTACCCCGGGGGCCACGGTCTGTGTGGGTGTGTAGGGAGGCGAGAGCTCGTCTGCCTGTTGGTCGTCCGGTGACTTTTGTGTCTAGTTCATCATACTTATCAGGAGGGTGCGACCGTTGGGTGCTGTGGGATGGGCAGGCCGTCTCTGGCGGGTCTTTTGTAGTGTGTGTGTGTGTGTAAGAGAGAGAGAGAGAGAGAGAGAGAGAGAGAGAGAGAGAGAGTCTGCGTGTGGCTGTGTGTGTGTGTGTGTGTGTGTGTGTGTGTGTGTGTGTGTGTGTGTGTGAGAGAGAGAGAGAGAAGAGAGAGAGAGAGAGAGAGAGAGAGAGAGAGAGCTTTGCGAATGACGCACAAAGATCTGGTCTCCTCTTTCTGACCACTGAAGCTGATCGGCGCGGGAGATCGACCGCTCCGTGTATTACTCGACTTTCAGTTCATTACGAACTTATCTAATCCAGTCCATGCTTATTCTAATCATACAGACTCACCTCATCCTTCCACTCCTTTGATCTCCCATTCCCCTTCTCACCTCCTCTCCTCCTCCTCTACACACACACACACACACACACACACACACACACACACACACACACACATCATTTGGTATTCCTGAACAGCTCATAGATTAGAAGGTTTTGAGATCGAATCCCTGTCGGCCTCCAAAATTATACATTGGCATTTTCACTGCTCACCTGAAACTGTTGCTGTTCTGGGGATATGAGTGCCACTGCGTTGTACAGGTTCCGTACCTCATGTCCTCTTGGATGATTATCCTAGCTTTCATCAGTTTTAGAGATGTGGACTCTAAATTCGAGCGTTAAAAAAAAATCCAGGTACAGATATGTCGAAGCGCACCAACTGCAACTGTCTGTGCTCTTCCTGTCATAGTGGGTTTATTTCTTTGTCAATTTGAATGTCAGTTTAGAAGCTCAGCATTCTTCTTCTTCTTCTTCTTCTTCTTCTTTCATATTAGCAGCTCCATCAGTTGTAATACATATATTGTCGCCGGGCACACATTGTCGCTGATGACATTATAAGCCAACATCGATCGGTACGCGTTGGCGCCAGCACAT
>CM065719.1:49717367-49719867 GCA_033310375.1 Conus canariensis
GAAGAAATAATTGTTATAATTACGTCGATTCATTATCAACCTCTGTTTGAACCAGACTTATGTTTATTTTCCAATGTTCAAGTGAAAACAAAGGGGTATTTTGGTTGTGGCCTGTCGAGAACGTGTCGAAACGAAGAAGAAGTCTTTGATTTACATGGTGTAGTATGCCACTGAAACTCTGGTTCTCCTGGTTAACACACTCCCCCTTCAAGCCCCCTCCTCCACCCCCAAGGTCCTCGCCGTCCTCTCCTTCCGCTAACACCCCCCCCCCCCCCACTTGTGCGTCGAATTTTGATTTTTTTTTTAAAGATATATATCTCTATACTTGTGATTTTCTATTCACCATTGTCCAGGCGAGGAACAATAGGCGCCTTTGTTATGTGTGGAGCCATGAGCCCCCCCCAAAAAAGAAAGAAAGAAAAAAAAAAGTTCATTGACCTTAGCGTATTGAAATTGTGGTTGAACTCTGGGTGCCGTGGGCCGGGCCAACAGATCACACGACACTGAGAACAGCGCAGCGCCTTGTGGGTAGGCATTCAAGAGGTTCGTTTTGTTGCCCGCATAACGGCCTGTCCCGTGTGGAAACCCAAACGCATGTACACACACAGTGCAGGCACAAAGCTCGCTCGCTTGCCCACACATACACTGCGAGAGTACACACACACACACAACACACACACACACACACACACGGACAGGCGCGCACGCGCGCGCGCGCGCGCGCGCACACACAACACACACACACACACACACACACGCACGCACACACACACATACACAAACATACACATGGAGGTACGAATCTATGCAAGAATGCATAGCCATGTACACAATGACAAGGACAGACAGACAGAACGAGAGACAGAGAGACAGACAGACAGACAGACACGACACAAAACACACACACACACACACACACACACACGCACACACACACACACACATGACCCTACACAAGAATGCATAAGCATGCACGCGCGCGCGCACACACACACACACACACACACACATATATATATATAAGTTGACACAAGTATTAAAAGGAATGTTAAAATTATCTACAAATTTGTTTCTAGCGCTTGGCTATCGTGGGGAGCAACATTAGCCAACACGATAGCCAAGCGCTAGAAACAAATTTGTAGATAATTTTAACATTCCTTTTAACACACACACACACACACACACACACACACACACACACACACATATATATATATATATATATATATATATATATATATTACACGCGCGCGCACACACCGTACACACATACACACATGCACGCACACTGATGCATACACACCCACACAAACCCCTCCCCACGCTTACACCCACATCCAAACACACCCACACCCAGAGAGAGAGAGAGAGAGAGAGAGAGAGAGAGAGAGAGAGAGAGAGAGAGACAGAGACAGAGAGACAGACAGACAGACAGACAGACAGACAGAGAGTGGACGGGTGGGTGAGGAGGGTGCTGGAAACATTGAAGTCATATCAAAAGATAAAGGTCTATTTAAATTCACACGCATGTAATAAAATGTTTGAACGTCCGGGAACGAGGATCAAGTATGGCGTGGGCCTTAAATGATCCGCAGACAGTATCTGTTTGCTCCCTAACTTCCCGAATCTTTCTCGAATTATGCTGGCAACACAATGAGTAATAGCATTAAACAAACAAACCAACCGGGGGAAAATGGCTCAGTTGTATCATCAATCAACGGTGTGTTCGCGAAATACATGGTCGTTCGCACAATTTTTTTCTCAAACCAATTTATCAAGCTATCAAACTGATGTTGACGGACTCAGTTAAACTAAAAGGCTTTCGGTCATCACAGATACGCGCGTGCACACACACACGCACGCATACACACACGCACGCGCACACACACACACGCACGTATAACACACACACGCATGCACACACGCACGCACGCACCCAAGAGCGCACGCACACGCGCGCGCGCACACACACACAAACAAGCCGCACGCGCGCACACACACACTTGGTGTGTGTGTGTGTGTGTGTGTGTGTGTGTTTGAGTCACGTGACTGTTTCACTCAAAGAATCTCTCCTGTGCTTTTGGCAGGTTACATGCATTTCGTGCGTATGAATTCAGGGAGGCCATGGCAGGCAGTCAGTAGGAAAGCGAGCACCGGAGAGCGGCGGGGGGAGTGTAGTGTTGAGCAGACGAAAAGGCCTGGGCAGAGCGAGCTCGGGTCTTGGGGCGAGAGGTCTAGTTGTGCAGACCTGCAGGTGAGCTTACAGTTGTATTTCATCCTCCATCTTGATTTGTCTGACTCTTGTCTGTTCCTCATATTTTATATTTCTTTCGCACATTTTTTTGTTTTGTTGTTGTTGCGGTGAACGTGTACAGATACAGGACGTAGGACACAAAGTTAGATAGGTTGGTATACAGACTTAGGTGAGTTAAGAGTTGTATTTCATTCTCCAGCTTAATTTTCTGACTTTTCTATTCGTCAGGTTCACGTTTGGGGTTGC
>CM065719.1:49724867-49815433 GCA_033310375.1 Conus canariensis
TGGAGGGCTATGGATGGATTGGGCGTGGGTGGGGGGTGGGTGGGGGAATGGGCGGGGGAATGGGAGGGAGGGAGAACGGACCGGTGGGGGAGGAAGGGGCAGCAGTTGGACATTTCTTTTTCTGCCCTGCCAGGGGCCTGGTAAATTTTCATCTTTCCTCAGGCAAAAACTATCTGTCGGAGATAATCTACAAATCTTTAAAGTAAGCTTACTACATGATGAAGAAATCGGGGAAACTTCAATTTATCGCTGTTTGTTTGTTAGCAAGTATCCAGCACTAGACAACCCGTGTTCTCCATTCTGATTGGCCGATGCCTTCTGACTCGGGCAGTCACATGGAAATTCAGTTCATGTCTCCTAGAATCCAGCCGACCGCAAAGAGCCATAAGATACATAACGAAGACCGGTGTCACATAGCAGAACCATCGGCTGTAACTTTGGTTATCCAATAAAGGCAAAACAACGCTGAACTTACACGTCCATGCAACAGATGATTGAAAAATATTGCTCTGCCTCAGCAGGGAGATCGCAGCATTCGCCATTTGCCTGACAAGTTGATCGCCTGGCTGAGTAGTCTTGACACCTGTCACTGCTCTGAGGCGTGGGAGGGCTGGGGGTAGGGTGGTGTGGGGTGAGGGGTGTTTCTGCCCCTCGAAGGCAAGTCGTCTGTAGCTGCCATCCAACATCAGCCATGAAGCGAGGGTCGTTCGTTGAATCTGAGGTGAGGGTGGCATCTCATTAGAAAGGGTGTGTGTGTGTGGGGGGGGGGGGGGGGGGGGGGGGGGGGGGAGCCGGATGGATAACGCTTTCGTCCATCGAGCAGAGAGAACCCAGAGTGGACGGTTCCGGTCTCGTTGGGGGCGTTTCCCCTTTCCCAAGCTTCTGCTGCCCCTACCCCATTCTGCAAGATCTTTTGTGGATGTCAGAGTGCCACTAATTTTTTTGTAGGGTGATGAGGCGGTAAACCCATCTTATGAAGACGATTCCTTCACAAACGTTACCTAGTAGGGCTGCTTGATGACAATCTAGGAAATTAACTCTACCTGCCCAGTACCTTCTCTCTAATTTCTAATATATCGTATAATCCTAAATCTACATAAGAAATTCGACACTGGGTGGGCATAAACGAATGGTACTGTTCAAAATGCTGAAGTCATCGGATGTCATGGCTATCAGAAGGATTTAATATCTTAAGGTTGTCCTTTTCATGCTATTTATCCATCTCCCTTAGTTCCGTGAAAAAAGAAAGTAACAAACTTGTGCCATTCCTTTCATTTTACTCTGGAACTACCTGCTTTATCTTAAGGCATATGACAGGACTCGACTTTTCAGACAATAACAATTGTCAGAACAATCTGTGTCCATAGTTCTTACGCAAGTCTTTGGCGCATTAGTATATTGTTTTAGTATCTTAACCGTTTTGTTTGCCATTTCTGTCCTATAAAAAGAATGGAACAATGGAATTTCAATTACTTGACAAGTGGCATATGATTAGGTAGTCGACTTCAAGATAAAGCAAATGCAAGGAAACAATTTTGAGGTTCAGTAAGCTATGGCCATCTAAGCAGATTGCTGTCAACTTTCATTTTTCTACTACATCTTGGCAAAACACTCGAGGCTGGCAGCCGTAATCTGCTGCCAGTCACTCACTAAGGGACCCGCTTGTCTTCGAGGCTTCTCACAACAGACGTTGAGCAACATTTATCACCACATTGGCCCCATACGCAATACGATTTTCTCAAAGAACCGTGTTTCTTTCGAGTGACCACGAAACATCGATCGCGGTTATTCATTTATTAAACCAGCCCCAGATTCCCTTCCTCGCCACTGAAGGGGCTGGTCTGCTTTTCTAGCGGGTCAATGGTTATTGGTAGGTGGTTGCAGGCTGTGCTAGCCATGTCACAACCAACCCACCTTGGAGACGGGCTGATTTCCGTTTCTGGTGGGTAGCCTTTCTCCTCGGCAGGGCATGGCGTGGAGAAAGCTAGGAGATCGCAGTGGCATCGTTGTCTGCCACTTCAGGTGTCCGTCTATGGACCGGAGGCCTGTCGGACGTGTATGATCTTTGTCATGAAGACATGCCACAAGACTGTCCAGAAGACGTATTTGTGGACAACATCGACTATACGCTGCTGATAGGAAATTACATTCTCCTTTGGAAACGGGACTGCGAACCAGACAAGAATTGCAAAATCGAATGGGAATCTGGTCCTGAGACAGCACCTCCGACTGTCTTCCTGAACAACAAATTGCCACATGACTGGTCTAATCTGCACAGAATCTGGTCTTTGACTTTGGTCTGGGAACAGCAGATCTGACTTTGTACATGTACAACAAACTACCGGTCTGACCTCCAGACTTCGTAACTGGTCCGATCTCTATAGAATCTGACATGGAAAAGCAGTTCTTGCCCGGACTGGTTTGGCCACCATAGACTTTGGTTTAGTAGCAGAGGTTCTGACCACCTGTCTGAACGCACGTGCACACGCACACGCACACCAGCGCGCGAATTGCTGGATTGGTCGGATCACCACAGACTTTGGTCGGTAAACAGGAGTTCAGACTTCCGGCCTGAACAACAAAATCAACAGACTGGTCCAACTTCCATGAACTTGGATCAAGTGGAAAAAAAGGTTACAACTACCTATCTGAACAATAAACTCCCGTTTTGGTCTGACCTCCACAGACTTAAAACAGGTTTCGATTGCTTCCCTGAACAATAAACTGGGCTAGCTGATTTAATTCTGATCTTCGCAGACTTCGATCTGGACACAGAGGTTTCGACTTCCTGCCTGAACAATACACAAGGCCAGTCGGATTGGTCTGATTTTGACGGATCTGGAAACAGACGCGACTTCAAACCCAGGCCCCATGTCGTGTAAATACTGTACGCTAGAACGAATTGATACATTTTATTTTTATAACAAGAACTCCAGTCTGGAACTTCCTGCCCGCGTCAACGGCAGAGGCTTCCACCATGGCATCTTTCAAAGGGGAGCTGAACAGATTCTTCTTTCAAGCCAGGAATCATGGGTGTGACAGTGTAGGACTGTCGGAATCCAGGGCCATGCCAGTCGGATTTATGGCTCGGGGACTGCTTACAGTCGCTTAACAAAGATGGAGGCGTGAAAAAGTCAAATCGCCAGCTTGTTTATTTTGTTTGTTTCCCACATCATTTCATGTGTAGATGTAAAATGTGACTGCCGACGTAGAAGATAGAAGTTTGAACGAACATAGATCAATACTTTGCAGAAGAATCATGAATAGGCCAGCTTGTGTCGTTTGAATGGATGACACACAAATAATTGCATTTTTGTGTTGATATTGTAAACATTGTATGCCATTCTTGAAGACATATTCTGACTACTGGTAGAATTAAAAAGGTCACTTATATACACATACAAATCCTATATGGTGAAAAAAAAGGAAAAAAAAAAAAAAAAGGGGGGGGGGGGGGGGGCGATAGGTGATGGGGAGAGCAAGAGATCGCTTGACCACAAAACGACCATGTTTTGTTATGACAAAGATTGATAAAATGTTCCGATAAACAAAATCTTAACGTATTACGTTTCTGTGAACGCGGCTAATTTTCAGATCCCGAAAGATAAAATGATGTTCCGATACTGAATCTTAAAACGTATTGCGTTTCAGTTAAAGCGACTACTTTTCAGATCCCCATGTAAAATTAAAAGAAAAATGAATTTGCACACCGAGACAACGGCAGTACAAATCCAACACGAAGTATAGAGTTGCTTACACATGAAAGCACTTTTTTTTTCTTCTCCAACCTGCATCCTCGTGCTCTATGGGTGACTTTTCACGCTCCCTGGCATCTGAAGGTTGCACTTTTTATTTTGTTGTCGCTTGGGCTCCTGGTCATCTCGGCATTCGAGGGAACGAAGTGGTCGGTCAACTTGCCCAGAATTCCACAAAGAAGTCGCGCATATTCTCAATCCATCACACCGATCTGAAACCCAAAGCTCGGCGTTATGTTGACATCTGGCAAGAGGAATGGAAGTTGCAGGCGAATAATGAACTATTCCAAAACCGTCCAAACCTGACTTTTTAACCATTTGCCACTGGTAGCCGTAGAGACGAAAGTCTCACGCCATTTGCTTGCAGGCCACTCCTTTTACACCCACTTTTATCTCGTAAAAGGTGAAGGCTGCGTGGTGCATTCTGTGTGACGTAGCACATGAGAATACATTTCCCTCTAGACTGTTGGGACTTGCATGTCAGACGTAGGTCTAAACATCTTTACAGCAGACCCAATCACAGTGTTGTTCAGAGACGTCCCAGCCAAAGAGATGAACATTTTTCATCTAAAGATTTTTCGGACGAAAAATTAACGAAATTCCGGCGTATTTTTGGAAAACGTGTGTGTGTGTGTGTGTGGTGTGTGTGTGTGTTGAGAGAGAGAGAGAGGGGAGAGAGAGAGAAGAGAGAGAGAGAGAGAGAGAGAGAATCTATTTGCAGAGAGGACTTCAACGAGGTGACAGCCATAGTGTGGGGAGAAAATCGATGTAACCAGTTTGCACGCCTTCATTCAGTTCAATCTTGCTGTCGCACCGGTCCCCTGGTCATGACTCCCGACCAGCACAGCCCTGGATTTACATAAGCTCTACTTTGATTAAACCTGGGATAGGCCTACTAGCATTAACTGGGAAGCAACCAAATTTATAAACATATTGGTTCTGGTGGAAAATGGCACTAGTTTTGCGAATGCCTAGAACCGGTGTTCGAATCGGTGTGTGTGTGTGTGTGTGTGTGTGTGTGTGTGTGTGTGTGTGTGTGTGTGTGTGTGTGCGTGTGTGCGTGTGTGTGTACGATATTGTTGGATTTGTTAGTATTCAGTGAAGTTTTGTAGGTGCGTCTTGACATGGGCAGTTTAGGTCTTGAATCGGTGCTGAAATGATGTGGGTGCTCTCATACTTGATGGATTGCAAACATGTCTTGCCGCTGTTCCTTGCTCTGCTTCTTTCTTTTTGTTTGGTCTTCTGCATGGGGGGTTCCAGAGAGCACAGCAGTGTTCCAGTGGGGGTGTGGGTTGGGTCATAGGCGCGCGCGCGCGCGCGCGCGCGCGCGGTGTGTGTGTGTGAGAGACATTCAGATTTTGATTCTGTTACCAACTTTCAAATTTCTCTGCAGGACTGATTTCATTGCTTTCTTGATGACTTTTTTGTGGTTCCCATTCGACCTCAAGGTGCTATGAATTAGACAAAACGTTTTCAGAATGTTGTGCAGGTTTATACATCGCACTTGTGTGCGTGGACGAACCCTTTTCACCATCACGATTCTATAATGTGACGATGTAGATTTCAAATTTGGAATATAATTTTATAGCTTTTGACTGGTGTGTGATCTCGTAAAAGTCTACCGCTGTATTTTTTTTTACCCCCCCCCCCCCCTTCAAGAACAGTAACTCCAGTCTTCGGCAGTCTAATAACGTGGTAAGCGACGCAACCATTTCGCGCACCTTGGCGACTCAATGGCGTCACAGGTAATAAAGAGATCACAGTTTACGGTCTGGGAGCATGCCCGTTTTCAGTTGTCAACATTATGTGCATGTGTGACTGTTGCCGTCAGTGCGACACACTCGTTTTCCTATTATCTGAGAAACTTCTGCAAATGTCAAAAGTGAACCAGCCATTCTTCGTTGATGAATCGACTGGCACAAGCACGTAGCAGACGTACGCTTCGGTCATTTCGGCGAGTGTGTGGCACGCAAACGTTGGACTCTGCCTCGCATTCGGTCACTGAAAGCAGCCGAGTTTATTGAAAGTGTTTCGGTGACAGCAGATGGCATTCAGGATTAGATTTCCGTTGCTCGGCCAGTGGAACGCGTGTTTATTTCCAGAGTGAAGTGTGGACGACCGTGCCGTTCAGTTCCATGGTGATTTGTTGTGCTGTCGCCGGGTAGCTCAGTTTCAGTAAAGTTGAACACCGGAGTTTTGGACATCGAATTATATTTCTTCCGTAGACTGCAGAGTAGGTTCAGTGAAGATAAACTTAAGTTTAACATTGAAAGATGGGCAAAGTCCTATTTTACAGGCCTTGATTTTATGTCTCGCGGACAGAAAACATTTTCGTAAGAGAGCAAATATCGAGTCAGACACAAGGGAGGGCCTGTAAATCAAAATAATATTGCTGAAAGATGTGTTTTTGCAGCTTCTGATTTAAGAGAAGGTTCACAGACGTTAAGGCCTATAGTTTATTAACACACATGTTTCTGCTTCTGTAGACTGAGAGAGCTGGACCACTAGCGAAAGGGAGACTTCTTCTCTGAAAGTGGTCTTGTTGTCCAATACTGTCCAGTTTTTCAGTCACTGCAGGTTCATCTTTCTTAACTCCACAGGGAGTCATTGGGGCACCAAACTAAAGAACAGATCACCAGGTTCTGTCGGTTTTGTGCAAAGGCCTGGGTCTTGGCAAATATTTTCCCTGTCCACTCTGGAATGTTGTCAGTCCTTGATTTTTCTTCTGTTTCCCTTCCATATCCCTCCTTCAACAGTTTCCTGGAGGATTGTTTTAGCAAGGCCATTGGATCATGCTACATGGACACAAGACAAAAAACCCCAAAACATTGTTCCACCAAATGGAAGAACAAAAAGTGATTTTTCTTTTAATTTAGTTTTCACTTGCAGTCACCTTACTTGGAAACGGCATACCAATATATTCCTCTTTACCAGAAAGATTTCAGTTGATCTTCCCATGGTCGTATGAGCTGTGGGTTCTTCAGCAGTGATAGTATAAACTTGTGGTTCCAGTCTGTTCAGAATGGAAAGAAAAAAAATTGCTGAATACTGCTGAAGAAATACAAACATGTGTGCGCACACAGGCATGCATGTACTCGCACACATATATACATATACATACTTGTGTACATGTGCGCGCGCGCGCGCCAAACACACACACACACACACACACACACACACACACACACACACACACACACACCACACACACACACAGAGGCCATCTTGCAGGGGAATTTAGGAAAATGGCAGGAATGAGTTTGGATTGAGGTAGGGGGTGGTGGGGTTTATGGGTGTATTTATTTATGAAAATGTGAATTTTTGTGTGTTAAAATTAGATCCCGGCTTTGTCACAGAGGAAAAGAGAATTGGAGTAGTAAATGGAAGTAGTACATGGATTTTTGTTTTTTGAGCCCATCGATATTGGTCATGACAAAACAGATCGCTTAGGAATGGATTGGCGAGTGACCCAGCTGACCTTAGGGGCCACTTCAGGCCTAATCTTGATATGAATGAAATTTTAATGCAGTTTATTTTTGATCAAGTTGTTGCATGAATGATACAGGTTTACGGAAACGCAGAAGCACTTGAGGGAAACAAACTTTGTGTGTTGACTTAAACTTTAACTTTTTTTTTTATTGTGTTGACTCGTTCGTTTGCTTGAAGGCTAGATGTAATCTACAATTCTTCCTGGCAAAATTTGCTTTTTTAAACCTCTGACCCCTTTGTCAGTTTTGTTTGAAAGATGAAAATCGAAACTCATTTTTACAGAAAAATTACAGGATTGCACTCTTGGAACTTGTAACTTATGTACAATTAATAAACATCTTTGACAATAAAACAGAATGAAGTCATTTTATGGGGGTGTAGGTTATAGGAGGGGTGCAAGGTGCGTCTGATTGAGCCTGAAGGGGGGGGGGGGGGGGGTGCTGAGAGGAGGGAGGGGGTAAGAAAGTAAAATAGTTGAGTGCATTGTTGACAGGTTGAGTTTATATTGGTTCTCTGCAAGGATATGCCAGAAGAGCTCGGATCGTCTTTCAGATATATTTTATTAAAGGCCTTTGTAGTTTGTTTAGGGATATGGATAGATCTGTCCTCCCTGTATGCTGCTGGTTTGTTGGAAAAATTAATCTTGGTAGAGTATGTCCTTTATAAACATTTTTGGGTCAAGATTTTGTTAGAGTAAGCATGAAAATGAACACGGCCATTTTTATTAAACAGACAGGTTTGGTGGAAGTCCTGTCAGCACATATCACTGAAGTCTTTGTTTTTCCCTTTCTTTTTTTCTTTTTCCTATAGCCACATTCCTTCCACTTTATTTTCCGTAAACATAAGTGTGTACTGCTTGTGCTTTGTTTGGTTACGCACATCTATGTATTCTTAGTTTTAACATACAATTTGTTCCTGGATTCAGCTATAGATCTATGATGCCGTTCAGTTTTTAAACACAAGTGAATATTTATGGTATGCGATTTAAATTAAAAATTTTTATTTTATTTTATTGAATTTTGAAAAAAGGAGTAGGCTAAGGGGTAAATTGCATCAATTCAAGGGTCTGTTGGTAGTCAAGTCAAAGGTTTAGGTGCTTGTTATTTTTTAGATCAGGAGAGTAATGTTCATGAATTTACATTTTGTTGTTGTCGTACCCTGGCTAAAAGACTCCAGTGATCATCCGAACAGCCGAAGTACTTGAACACTATGGTACAAATGGATCAACGAGGGATGAGAACATTACGTGTGTGACCGTTTTTAATTACCTTGCCATGTGGGCAACCACACTCCGACTTCAAGGGATTTTGGAGATTGATAAGGTTATGCTAGGAGCTTGTCACGACTGAAGACAATCCCCGCATAACTATGCAGAACATAACATTTTGATGTAGCCTTGTTCTAGCCAATGTCAGATGGTCTGACACAGCCTTAAATCAAGGCGACATTTTTTTATGTATTAAGCCTTGACAAGTGTAAAAATGTTTTTTTTACCTCTTTTTTTCAGGTCAGAGTTAAAGTCAGGCTTCTAGTCTGAGCAGAGAGCAACAATGGATGTAACAGACAATCTGCACGTGACGTTGTTTTGCGCTCTTTTTAGAATTCCACGAGTGCAGTGCTAGAGAACTGACCCATCAAAGAGAGCTCCTCCGATAAGATGCCATGAAGTTCCATCCCATCCATGGCAGTGCCATCACCCTTTCACAGGATGGCACGACAGCCACGCGTGACGCCGCCACCTTCTGCAACGGGATCGTCTTCAGCGAGCAGCCCATAAAGATCGGTCAGAAGGTGTGCATCGAGCTGGGCTGCGTGGAATCATGGAGTGGTGTGTTGAGGCTCGGGGTGACGACAGTGGATCCAGCGACCCTGTCGGCACAGAATCTCCCAAAGTACGCGTACCCGAATTTGACGGTCAAGGAGGGATACTGGGCACGTGCTCTGCCCGAGAGGCTTTCGCATCCAGGGTGTCATGTGATGGCTTATGTGTCACCCTCTGGCCAGCTGCAGGTGTTCGTCGATGGACAGCACAAAGGGGTGTTACTGGCCCACCTGCCCACGACGTCGATCCTGTGGTTGATGCTAGACGTGTATGGGAACACCTCAAAGGTCACCTTCGTCAAACCAGGTGAGTGTAGGGGAACCCTGTTTGTAGAAATAAACTACCCTTGTTCTAAAATCTGAAATGTATTGTTTTTACTCCGTTATCATTTCCAGGGAAATTGGAGACTTTGTAAAATAAAGGAATGTTACTGGGAGTGAACTAACTTGGAAGGTTACATTTAGCAAAATATGAAGTTTGAATGAATCGGTTGGAACATGATTTTTTCTTTCTTGTAACCTTAAATGAAATTCACTTTTGAGTGTATCCTTGAGATGGAGTATGTAAAATTTTCGGTAAGTGAGAACTGATATGCTAGTAAAAGGAAGGGAGCGATAGTTGAGAGGTGGTCAGGTTTTCTGATCTCTTCACTAGTAACATTTTGGGTGTATTTTTCTTTGTGGGAAAACAGTTTTAAGGGACGAGTGTATATAGGTGCACGCATGTGTGTGTGTGTGTGTGTGTGTGTGTGTTACACTTAGCTGAATTGATTGAATTGTCTTACTTGCGTGTGTGTGGGTGTGTGGTACATGCTTGTTGGTGTGCATGGTTGCGTATGCTTGGCATGTGCACAGTCCTGTGTGTCATGTAAAATCTTTCTCTCTTCATCGACTGACATGATCCCATACATGGTGTTCCTTCTTGTTACCAGACGATGCTCCCAGAGAGATCTTGGCTCGAGGGCTGGAGGCGGTGAAGGCCTACGACCAGTCCTGCACCCAGGGCACGCAGCCTGTTTTCCGTACACGCCTCATGCTGGTTGGCAAAGATCGTGTGGGCAAAACCAGTCTGAAGAAGGCGTTGACTGGACAGCAGTAAGTTTGTGTGTCTGTGGTGCTCTGTGTGTGTGTGACTGTGTGTGACTGTGTGTGTGTGTGTGTGTGTGTTTGTGACTGTGTCTGTGTGTGTGTCTGTGTGTGTGTGTGTGTCTGTGTGACTGTGTGTGTGCGCGTGTACTTTCAGCATGTGCACACTCATTCCTATCCTTATCAGGACTTCCTTCTGTAAAACAGTTCTCAAATGGTCTGGTCCTGATTAGGCATCAAAGTGAAAACGAAATGCTGCAAGGTGAACATGCACTTTCAATCCTAGAGATGGCAATTTGAAAATTTTTTTTTTGTGGAAAAAAGGTATATTTTAAGACATTTGCATCGTTCTCCTTTAGTGACAAAGTTACAACAGTATTATAAAATTCCAGTTTTCTGTCCTTGCACGTTATGCCAAAATGACTGAAATTAATTCAAGTCCTTACAAGATGTGCTGAACAAGACTGTGTGTTTGGGTTCTGTGTGTGTCTGTGTGAGCGTCTGTGTTTGCGTGCATGCATTTGTGTATGTATAGTGTGTATGTTTCACTGGCACCACCAGAGTACTATCTTTCCTTTTACAAACTTTTTAAGGTGTATCGATAGATTACATGACAAAGTAAACTTTTCTGGATACAAGATGAGGCTTCTCGCAATGCACAGGCTGCACCATTCTGTAATTATGAAAGGTTTACCTGTAAAGAAATTTCTCTATATTTGAAAACGATTATGGTTTTTGTAACCCCCTCCCCCACCCCCCTGTGCACATGTATGTACACTCTCTCTCTCTCTCACTCACACACACACACACACACACACACACCACACACACACACTCACACTCACACATGCATTGTCATGTAGAGACGTACACAGACTACAGATGGACGCACACATCAATATGATTCAGGCATACATGGCCTCACACAACTGATCTTCTGTTTGAGTTCCTCCTGAAACACAGTTATGCACACATGCACAGACTTAAAACACACTAGTAGTCGCACACACACTCACTCGCTCACACTCGCACATTCACTCACTCACTCACACACGCACACGCACTCTCTCTCTCTCACACTCTCTCTTATACTTTTCTCCCTTCTGTCTCTCTCCCCCCCCCCCCCCCGTCACCTTGGACAAGCGTTTAGATGCTTCCTTTCCTTGTTTTGATTAGAATGGCAACTGTAAATGCCTCAGGCTTAGCCACTTGCATACTACATAAATTTTCTTATATTTTGTTGCTAATAGCAATTGATCATTCGTTGAGAAGAGTTACTACTAGACAGCAACCAGAGAACTCTGAACCCCAAGGAATTAATGGTTTTTCTGAAGTTAAACAGATGGTTCTGGGCTTGGGCTTAAAACATGTTCCTGAAAGAATGCTAATGCCATCAGGTCTTTCATCCTATCCGCCCTCTTTTTTGTTTCTTTTTTAATATGTATGGAATAAGGATAGTGCATCTTCAGTGCCGGTTCTTTTTTTCTCTTCAGTACTTCTTTAGAAACGTTACATCTTACCAGTGTGAAACACAATGTGTAAGTTGGATATGGGGTAAGGGGGCATTTGGATTTGCTGGTCCTGAGCGCACTAGGACTGTGCAATGATAAATGCTGCACCAGTTGTCTCCACCTCTTGACAGTCATTGGAAAGTACCTGGATTGTTGGCAAAGCTTTTCTCTATCCATTGAACAAAGTTGTTGGTTCGACTCATCTCTCGGTGCCCCGTCTCCTCAGTCCTTGTACTGTTCCTTGGAAGAGAATCTTAGGAGTCTGAATGATCCAGTCCTATGTCCATGCTACTTTTTTGTGTGCCCAAGATCAGTACGCCTTCATAGAGACTGTCATGCTACTGATATGACTGTCATGCTACTGATATGACGAACAACTAGGGTAAATCTTCATCTCATGATGAAATGATTATACACCTGTAACTCCCGATGAATGCTGCTCACAACACCAAATCACCTAGCAGAAATGCCAACACAGACCACCACATCTCTGTCTGCGGATATCTGCGTGATTGTACTGTGTGGTCAGAGCTGGCGTTTCTGCTACTGTGCTAGGCGATTTGGTGTCATAAGCAACATTCATTTGGAGTTGTGAGTTGTAATCATTTCATCATGGAAAAGTTACCCTCTTAGTTCGTTATTTACTGTTTGCTATTTCCTGCCTCATACAGGATTTCCTTTCATGCTGCTGAATGGTCTGCAGACTTTGTGACAATACTGACAATCCTCATTGTAGATACTGAGCATTCTTGAAGCATTGGTCTCCACTAGTTGATGATCTATCGGATTCCACGATACACATACATGTATAAGAAGATGGGTAGGTTAACTGGTTCTCCACATGAATTTTGTTTCCATTCAGATCAGAATGATTTTAGGAGTTGATGAATTGTTGCATGGAAGAATAACTGTGTGTGGTTCAGTATGTTTTGAATGGATATTGATAATTTTGCATTTGTGTGTGTGTCGAAGTTCTTTGATTCTTTTATTGGGCCAGCACTGATGTAGGATAGTTTTCTCCATCCACAGTGTGTGTGTGTGTGTGTGTGTGTGTGTGTGTGTGTGTGCGCGTGTGCGTGTGTGTGTGGGCTGAGAGTGGGAGAATGAATACATGCGTGCATGTGTACTACTTCAAAAACATTCATGCATCAGCAGGCTTGAAGTACACTGTAAAGATAGATTTGATCCCATAAACTTTATTATGCAGAGACATTAAGTGAAAGACAGTAATTAAAACCATTAACTGAATTGAACTGTGATAGAGAAGAGTCTCAGAGAGCGAGAGACAAGACAAAATTCTTTATTTACGAGGATAATAGACAAGCACTGACGTGCTTTTTTACATCCAGTCCTCGCCCTGAGTAGGGACTAGAGAGGGAGAGAGGTATGTAGAGAGAGATCAGCGAAAGAAGTGTACACAATGCCAGCCCCGTCTACACACAGGAGTCTGTTTACGTCACAGCCACTTTTCTGCATGAGCCACACAAAGCAGATAAAAGCAGGTATTGACTTTTTACAAACCCGTGTCTGAGACCAACGATTAATGGATAGATCGAAAGAGATTGGGGCATCGTCTTTGCATGTGTGTGTGTGTGTGTGTTTTTTTTTACCATCTCCAGCCATGCTTTTGTAAACCTGTGTGAATGAGAGTATTGTACTGCTGAATTTACAGCATGGTGCTGGTCAGAACTGTGCTGAAATCGGATTCAGAGACCGACTAAACTTGGCTCTCTGTGCAAATGAATTGTGCCTCTGAAAATAGCTGTGGCGCAGTTCCAGTCGGAAGAGTCAATTGGAAGCTCAGAATGAACTCCCTAAGGGAAGCCTGTCCCACTAAAGTGTGTTTCACACCAGCCATTAACCCAGGTCCAGTTTCTCCCCAGCCTATCCCAGGCAGGTATATTGGTCAATGACTGATCCATAAATGTTTAACCAGGTTTTCCACGATACAGCACTCGCGCACACTTTCTCTCTTAAATCTCATCTGTTCAATATGTGCTATGATGTAATGTAAGATAATACAGTAAAAAACAGTAATTTTATTTACTGTATTCTCAGTACAGGTCTTTGTCTCTAAAACAAGAAGTCATGTGGGACAGTATGGTCTGGGAAATAGCCTAAGCTTGGGATCCTTAGAGAATGGAACGCAGCTAATTGGCCTCTGTCAACAGATGTAAACAGCTCAAGTCGTTTGTCGGCATGAATTTGCCAGTCTGTTGTTTCAGACCCTCCAGCTTTTCCTTTCAGACCTGCTGTGGCTGGCCTAATTTATGCTGCTGCTTGCCATTTTTGCTGTAAAAAATCTGGCATTATTTGCAATTAGCATGAGATGCCCAGCTGACGGCAGGTGTAGGGTGACATAGCCATTGGCAGCAATTGGCTGGCTGGATCAATACACGGTCGTTCCAGGCAGCTACCTGTCTCTGACATTGTGGAGAGGGTATAATCTGCCAAGGTGGTGGTGGTGGTCTCTCTGTGGTCTTTGTTGTCTGGCAGGTAAAAATAGATGGGGTTAGGGGGCGAAGATAGTTAGCAGTTACCAGGTATTAAGGGGTATGGGAAGAGGAAGGTTTATTGAGAGTAATGTTTCTGTTTTACTGCTTGTAATTACGTCTGTGGCAGTCACGCATTCAGACAGGCACACACATGCACACATATGTACTTTCAATGCTAGTTGCATGTACATGCACACAAAAACTCATGCACACATGCTTGGATACACATGTGTGCATGTGTGTTCACCTCAACTTACAGCGCAAGCACACACACACACACACCGCGCGCATACACATACACACACATACATAAGACACGCGCACACACGCACACACAGACACAGACAGACACACACACACACACACACACACATACACAGAGATCTTCACAGTAACTTAACAGAAATAGTCACACACACATGCACACAGACGCACACACTTGCGCACACACACTCGCGCACACGCGCACACACGTACAGACATGTACAGACACACGTACAGACACATGTACAGACACACGTACACACACACGTGCACACGCATGCACACCGCGTGCGCGCGCGCACACACACACACACACACACACACACACACACACACACACACACACAACACATGCTCTTTCTCTCTCTTACAAATGCGATCACATGCGCGCACATATGTTCAAATGTTTGGAGGTATGCACATGCACTGGTTCATGCATGTACACACGCACGCACACGCACACACACACACCACCACACACACAAAAGAAGACATATATGCATTCCTTTGCACACTCTTGTCTTTTCTTGTTTTTTGTCCCCTTGCATTGAAATGTAGTATTGAAATGTATATACAAGGCTTAGTGTCAAGGATAGTAAATACAGATCATGTCATGTTAATTTGCATAATAACTTACCGGAGGAATGTATTAAGTGTATATATACATAATCCCCCCCCCCCAAAAAAAAAAAAAAAAAAGCCAATAGAAGTTCCTGTTTTGACTTGCAAGTCATGAATTCATAAACAGTGGCAAGGGGTTTTATCTTATTGTTAACAGAGGATGCACCACCGATGCACCAATTCTTACATATTACGTTGAATTTTTTTCACATTTTCATCGGTGTATGTTGATTTACCCGTCTCCTCCCCATGCAAAGCTTTTTGTCTTTAAAAGAAGCATGATAAAAAATATTGAAATACAGCCACTTAACAGTGTTTTACTTCTACATTCAAGTCATGATGAAATATACAGCATCTACATCATGCTATGAAAAAGGGAAAAAAAACAAATCTTTCAAACAGAATATTTTTACGATACTGCATCTCAAAGAGAAATATGAATTAACAGTGGACATGTATTTTCTGTACACTTACCAGCAAAAACTTGCACTCGCAGTCTCTGACCTTCCAATGTTTTTTTTTTTTGTAACATTATTTATAATGGCACATGTTTCTGTATGTCAGGTTTACATTTTTAATTGATTTATGAACAGCATCCATCCCATAGACTTGTTCTAGACTCGGATTGTGTTATTCACATACTTGTAGTGTACAAGTTATCAAGGTACCGTTGTTGATGATTTCAAATTTTAGCCTTTACATAATACTTTTCTTACCTGGCTCGTGATTATGCTGCCAGGACTATTAATCCTTTTTTTTTTCTTTTGAAATGTCATGTCCTCTCGGTGATAAGAATCCGTCTTTTACATGGAAAGTTTTATGGACAGTTTGTGAGGTATGAGAAGAGAACAATCTAATTTAAAAAAAAAAAAAAAAAGCGTTCAGTATTGTTGGCAGCACATTCCTGACCAGTGCCCATACCCACTAGTATCATTTTTGTTATGAATTTATCATGTTCATTACTATTATTATTGTATTTGAAAAAAAGTATTCTCACCAAGTTTTATGCATGTTTTTGACTCCTGACACAGTCATGTGACCATACACCGTGGGATAATTAGAGTAATGGGTAACCAGGTTTAGGAGTGACCTACCAGCACCAGGCACATGCTAGTTGCTAGGTACTGCAAAACTGAACCCCACTCCAAATGAAATAGATTGCTGGGGGTGTGATAGGTGTTTGCATGGCACTGGAGGTATTGATTTTCTTCAGTCCAAAAGTTTTCAGTTCGAGTATTTTCTTCAGTCCAAAAGTTTTCAGATTGGATTGAGCCCTTGTCTTTTCAGTGTCTGAAGATAGAATGTGAACATTGTACAACGAGAGTCTATATTTTGAAAGGAAGGAAGAGAATGGAGTAATATATGTATTTCAAATCGGTGTATGGTCATTGTTCTGTGCATTTACAGCTTGTGTACATGCAATTACACCAGGAGCTAGTTTTATTTGCAACGTAATTTCAAAATAATGTTATAATATCTTTGCAGTCACTTAGTCAGTAGTTGCAGCTGGTTTGAAAAACTTGTTTTGTTGCATGAAAGGGGAAGAGGGGAAAGGAGGTGGGAGGGGAGGAGGGGAGGGAAAGGAGATGGTGGATGGGAAAGGGGGGGGGGGAGGGGAGGTATTTTTCTATTTTTACATATATAGGTTTTACATTTCACAGCAACAAAGGTATTACGAGTGCACCTGAAGAAATACTGGTCTGAAAAAAGAGAAAAAGAAAACTTAAGAAATTAGATGAGAATATCAGTATGTTAGAAGCACATTGAAGCCACATAAGATTGACAATGTTTTTGTTTACTTGTATAAAGTATATTTTCAAAAGAAAAATTCAAGAGAAACAGCAGAAACAAACTAAGCAGCCAACAAAAACAACCAATGAACCAATAAGAAAAAGTAAAAGTTGAGTGCATCATAAACTGACATGCATGGCAGACATAAATTCCCATCACTGCACATTTTTGATTTTCAATTTTGATAAAAGCAAAGTCAAAAACTAATGTTAACTAGTATAGGAACAGATCAAAGAGTATTAGGCCCACAACACCGAATCCTCAACTCCACCCTTCCATCTCCACGTCTTTCCTCCTGTTGCCATGACGACTGTTAAAAAAACCTCAAATTCAGAAAACACATTACAGGACAAACATTTTTCATCTATATAGTTCATGTAATTAGGTTTCCAGGGATAAACTTTTAATGTTAAAAGTTTTCAGGGATAAACTTTTAATGTTGTGAAACAACAGTTTTTGATCTTTAACAGTCGTCTTAAACAATGTAGTACATGCACATTGTTGAGCCAGGGTCTTTCAAATTTAAGACGGCTCAAAAATGATCCTAAGGCAGTCTGACTAGTCGGTGCACGTTTAAAAAAAAAAAAAAAAAAAAAAAAGCTAATTCGAAGTTGATGCATTGAGATTGTTGATGGCATTGACTTGGTTGTAAGACATGTTGAATTTAAGTGTCATGTATTGACAGAAATAAGGTCACAGAGATAACCACCATGGTTTACTGCATTTTACTACAAAAATTAAGCAGAGTGGTAAAGCTGTAAATCTGAAACCTGTATCAGTTCAAGTCGGCCTTAAACATTCTCCATTCAGAAACTGGCATGATTCTATAAGAAATTGTCTGAAACCATGTTGGTCACTTTTTTTTTCCCCCACCAAAACACAAGTCAACAACAAGACAGCTTTTTGTCCAAGTTTAGGAGGCTCTTGCTGGAATTCTTGAAATACAGTTTTGAGATCTGCATTTGGAAATACCAGAGATAATAAACCTGGAAACACCACACACACAATTTTTCATACACACATCTATATGTAAACATGTTCCAGAAGTATGGGTCCATGTAGAAAACCTGAAAATGTTGCGAAGTCGGCTAAATCATCCCAACTCCCCTCTGATTGCCCCTACTCCCCACCCCACCCCACCCCCACATTTTACTCCACCCCCCAGTCCCATTAAATGAATACATTCTAATGGTGTCGAGTTACTGAACATTTGAGCATTCGCGTAAAAGTTCTGACATGTTTTTATGGGCTAGCAGTCCCTGTGTGTGTTTGTTTGATTATGCATGTTTTCAGCTAATGTTAGAAATTCTACTGGCCAGTGGAATGTGGCGTCAAGCTCATTCTGTAATTACTGCTTCCATGGAAACCATGAAACTTGAAGGGAGGGGATAGAGGAGGGAGGGAGAGAGAGAGAGAGGGGGGGGGGGGGAGGGGATTGGATTTACAAGGATTACAGAAAAGCAAGTGCACTTTTTTCTTTTCCTGCGGCCTTACTTCTAGAATGACTGAGGGCGACTAGCAAGAGAGAGAGAGAGAGAGGGGACACTGTTTCTTGGTTGGATTTCTCTGCATTTTACAGAATTTGTTTTTTTTCTCTTGACCCAGAAACATAAGTGCAAAATGTATGTGCAGAAGCTGCTGTTAACAGTAATTGCAAATCTTCATTTTTGTAAAATTTTTTTTTATTTTGCTTTTAATTTTTCCATGTACTCTGTGGCAAGTGGCATTACAGCCATGCCATGTCTGTTTGAAATCTTATTCTGGCATAGGCTGAAAGTGCATTTAAAGTTGTGTACTGTGATCCCAAAGTCAATTTTCTTGGTATATCTTACCTATGGTTAGGTTGTGTCAAAATCTTCAGCATTTGCAAATTCATCAATTCTTGAACTGATTTTGGGGCATTCTCCATTCCAAAGGGGGATGGTCAGTGAATCTCTCTCCATAAAACTTTCCTTTAAACTGTCGCTGAAAGAAACAAACAAAACTACCGGTACTGAATTAAATTCGAGTGCCAAATGAACTTATGACACTAGAGTATAGTTTTTGGGAAACACATGACATCCCCACCACCCCCATCCCAACCCCCCCTAAAAAGAAAATCACAAAACTCCAGCAAGTCGAAATCCTATTTCTAAGGGGAAAAATCTAGCAATGGATGTAGTTTGCTGTGCATGTACGTATAGGTTAACGTTTGTAACAGAACATGGTGGCTATTCGCTTGCATTCTGAATTTCTGGAATAAGTCCATATATTGAAGCAGACTCCTTCATTTTTGGTCCTCTCTTGGTGGGGCTATGTCAGATTAGAGAGATAACCACTGGCATGAGAGTCCTCGAGGCCATTGAGACAGTAGCACATAAGACCAGGACAGAAAGAAGTGACATGACTGTGTGCTGCTCATACATGTTTGTCACTTACCAGGCACAATGCGGCAGAAGAGAGTACAGACGGCATTGACTTGTCGGCCTCCTGCTCTTTCAACTTGTCCAACCGCTCCTCTTGGAAATTGGCCATCAAGGGTGACACCACTGCCCGGGAAGAGAAGCTACAGGAACGCCTTGATTTGGGAATTCTTGGTGAGGGTTTTCGTATAATTCAGTTCAGTTCATTGCATGTGTATTGCCATAATTATTCTCTACGTGCTGAAGTCCTTTATTTCTCTTGTGTATGTGTTGTATGACTTATACATACTTCTGTGTTTCTGTCTTTTAAAGTTCAAAATGAATTTCTGTGTGGTTCTGTTTGTTAGAAGAAAAAAAAAACTCTTGGACTCTCTTGATAATGGGAATCGAGGTTACATCTTTGAATTGAAACATCAGATGAGATCAAGTCTTTGGCCAGGGTCATATAATTGTTTTGAGATGAGATTCAGGTGCTCACCTTAGGCCAGTGGTGCATAATGGTCCTCAGCATGCAGACAAGTGAGACTGAGAAGAGGGCTAGTGTCTTATAGCTTAACCACCATAGAGGCAGTGAACTGACCATGCCAGGGGCAAAGCATTGTGAAAGTCACGAGCCCATTCCTCTCCTTCCCGCACCTTATCCTTCCTAGAAACGAGTCATGTGTCCATTTACTGCTGGGTGTGCAGAGGGGATTTTCATACCCTGTACACCTGACCCCAAGAGTGATTCAAACTGATGAATGCAAGTTCCTCAGTTGAAAACAGATTTAAAACCATTCAGCTGTGAGTCTGTCCACTAAAATGAAATCACAGATGCAAAGGTGTAAATCCGTAAAGTTAGGCATCCATTGTTAAATCTTTTTTTCCTCTTCATCCTTGCAGACTTTTTAAAAAGGTATTTTATCTTGTGAAATAGTGCATTCAGGATCATGCTTTGCACTCAGTTCCTTTCTTTAGCAAGTCATCTGCAGTAGTGATAGTGATGTTAAATGACTACATTGTTACATCAAACCCCTGGGACACGGGAGGTAATTCCTGTGTCATTCAGATTTTTTTTTTCTTTTGAGCATGTCTGTTTTTTTTTTTTCTTTTGAGCATGTCCATTTTCTGTTTTTATTGTATTGCAACTTGGCTCGTTTTTTTTTTTCTTTTTAAAAAAAAATATTGAATCATGTCAGGAGCAGATAATCATGAAGTTACTCTGTGTTATAATGTGTGTTTCTCACCATTTCCCTTTGCGTCTTTCATTATCAAAAGAAGAGAAAAGTTCTGAAAAAGTTATTGGAGCTTCAAAGTTAATGGATTGTCAACCTCAGTTTTGATGTATGAGAGTCACCTCCCACTAAAATTTACCTCCCTTTGAACACAGATCAAGGACAGGAGAAGGGGATATGCAAGGTTCTAATGGCCATATGTTCTGGACAGCCATGGATTGGTGTGTGTGAGGAAAATTTACTTCCAGTGCCCAGAACGATAATTTTTTGCAAGCAGAATTGGAAACTACTCGATGCTTAATTTCAGCATGGTGGGGGAGGAGACTGCATCAGGATGAAAAAAATCTGTTAATTTTCAGTTTTCATGATCAAATGGAATTTTAAATCCATTGTATTGCGTGTAGAAGCAGTTTTCATTGGTATTTTAAGGTTACAATAAGCCCATGTCATGCTGTTTTGGTTCAGACTTTGGGTCAAAGAGGCACGTTCTTCTTTCTCTTAAAAAAAAAAAAAAGACTGGGAACAGCGGTCAGAATCTCTGGAGGTCTTAGATATGAGTCTGCTGCCATGGACAAAACAAAAAACAAAACAAAAAACCAACAAAAAATTTTCTTCTCCAAAAACAAGCAAAATTAAACTCAGTCTGGAAAATGTGGAAGGTTTGAGTCTTCCATCGACTCTTATAGATCTTTAAAAAGTCTATCCTAGAGCCTTGTTTTAGTGATCTATTTCCTGTCAAGGGTTTTCGTTTGTCAGGGACAGGTACTGACACTGGTTGTTGAGGGACAGTTCAGGATAGCGTTGGGACTAGTCTGCTAAAATTTTTAGTTTTGTTCACTGCATATACAAGATCTCTGTTCTAAAAATGTTATTGTTAGGAACTCTGTGTCCATCGAATACATAATACCATCATGTAACAGGAGGCCCAGAGGGTCTGGAGGAAGAATACAACCAGGCCGTGGCCGCCAACATCGTCCAAGAGCTGCTCTTCCAGCAGCGAAGTCGCGACAAAACTGCCGACGCTTCATCCTCGTCTACACCAGCCTCGTACACTCCATTCAGCAGCGCCACCAACGTCAACAGCAGCGTCAACACCAGCGTCAACACCAGTGTAAAGTCGTCAAAACCTATCTCCTCTCGGGCTCACATGTCCGCCTCCTCAGTGAAAAGCACCAGTAGCAGGGTAATAGTGAGCGGAGCTGTTGCATGAGTTTAGGGGGTGGTTCTATTCATTTGTTTTATTATGTGTATTTGCTTATAATGTTTATGCTATTTATTGGGATACTTGTCACTTTGGTAATTTTTTTTTTTTAGGCTGTATGAGAAAATGGAGCCTGTGAAACTAGCCTGAGATGGGTGTGTGTGGGGTGTGTGTGTGTGTGTGCGTGTGCGTGTGTGTGGTACGGAGAGTATCAGAGTAAAGAGAGAAGAGAAACATTACCAAAAGGGAGGAATAAAGAAGGAATAGACATATGGCTGTCATGGCCAGAGAGCTGACGAGAGAGAAGCTTAGTGCTGGTTTGATTGTAAAAGGCCATAACATAACACAATTGTATTTTTGTGATGGTGTGATTCAGTCATCAAATGAACTGTAAATCTTACTGTTGGTCATAACCAGGTTTCGGATGCTTTACTGACTTTCCTCTGGTTCATATATGACAAAGATTAACATTCAGCATTGCCATTTTGACAATTTCCCCACCCTCCCCCTCGCCACCCTCAGCATTATGGTTGAAATAGTCGGTATATTTTTGCAGCTGGATTAATAATTGTTTTTGTCTTTAGTTTGTCCCAAATTAACGGGGAGAAAATGTAGAGAGACGTGGTGACAATGGAGCAGATGGGATAGCTGTGGAGAGGGTTAGAAGGGAAACAAGGAATTAAGAAATAATCGTACAAAATACTGATCAGAAAGGGGAGGCATTGTTGATGTGTTAGTAGGTTTTAGTTATTCGTCAATGATTTTAGACCACAAACTTAGTTTTATCCACAAATGGAAATCAAAAGAAAAAAGTTGTGCTTTTTACAAGTGAACAAAAAGAAAACATTGTGCCTTTTACAGCAAAGCAGCGTAGACAGCCGCAAAAGCACCACCACCCTATCCCGCGGGAATCGAACCACCTCCCGCAACACATCGCGCTCCAGCTTCCAGGAGGAACTGAAAGACGCGCTGCCCGAGATCTCTCCAGATGTGCCGGAGAGAGTGGTGACGCTGGTCCAGGAGATGCTGACGGAGATACAGCGGAAGAACAGCCAGGCTAACGCAGCCACAGAGAACGCAGCAGACGCAGCAGAGAAGGCGAAGGCGACAGAGGTGGAGAAGGCCAAGACTGTGGTCTTGAACATCTGGGACTTTGCTGGTCAGGCTGTTTATTACACAACACACCAGGTAGGTGCAAACTGTTTAATTCTTTTTTTTTTCCATAAATACTTCCATGTTTGTGGTGCAGATTATTCTGTGGGATATTGAGAGATTTTTTTCAGGGATGAAAAATGTTCACCCCAAGAAATTCTCCACTAGAAATTCCCCTGATTTCACTCACTGTTTCTCTGCCTCATTTTTTAAAATTCTCTTTGTTTTCTGTATCTTTTCTTTCTCTCTTCCTACTTTATTTAGCTGCATGGCTTCGTCTCTGTCTTGGAGCTTTCCGCACCACCCCTGTATACAGCCTGTACGCAGAGGCAGGTGAACCCTCACTGTCCAACCGCAGGCTGAAGCTATCTTTAAATTACTACATCAGACTGTTCTCGGAACCGGAGAATCCTGCCTATGACTGTGTCTTTGACCCTTGGTTCCAAAGTAAATTCGAAAACAACCCTAACTGTATTCCGCCGTTTGGTCTTCGTATGCAGCCTCGCGCGCAGAATGCAGGTCTAGACCTAGGAGTTGTCTGATTTTTCCAAGTTTCCAGATCAACCTCCGTGGACCTTTTTTCACACCAGAGACTCGTTTTGATCTTGCAGCTTTTCGCAAAGAGTCTACCAGCTCTCTGGCATACAAGGCCTTGTATGCTGACCTCTGTTCAAAATTTCCATCTTATCAGAAAATTTTCACTGACGGTTCCAAGTCTGAAGATGGAGTGGCCAGTGCAGCCTATTGCCCTGGTGCTCCTTCTCAAATACTGTTAGAACATACACCTCCAGATGCTTCTGTCTATTCTGCTGAACTTATTGCTCTGGTTCTGGCATTGAAGATAATCTCACAATCTAAGAAGAGGGACTTTCTGGTTCTGTCAGATTCGCTGTCAGCTTTGGAGGCCATAGCTGGCCGCAACCTTCAGCATCCCGAACTTTTACACTTTTTAAAACTTTTTACCAAGTTGAAAGCGGATGGTTACAACATTATTCTGGCTTGGGTTCCTGGTCATGTTGGCATCGGAGGGAACGAAATGGTTGATCGTTTAGCCAAGAATGCCACAACAGAGAAACTGTCCAACATATATATCCCCTGCTCCGATCTGAAACCCAAAATTAACGATTATGTCAGAGACCTGGCAGGAGGATTGGAATACGCAGACGGATAACAAACTTTTTCAGATCCGTCCAAACCTTAAGAGTTCCTCTCATCTTCGTCTGGTGGTCGTAAAGAAGAAACAGTTCTGTGCCGCCTGCACACCGGCCATTCGTATTTTACCCATTCATACCTTTTAAAGAGTGAAGAAGCTCCGTGGTGCATTCCATGTCATGTGCCACTCACAATGAAGCATATTCTTTTAGAGTGTTGGGACTTGCACGATGTGAGACACAAACATTTTACAGCAGATTCCATGAAAACCTTGTTCAGAGATGTTCCGCCTGATGCGATCTTTGAGTTCTTGAAAGAGATTAACATTTTTCATCAGATCTGAGGTTTTACAGTGGAAAGTTTTTTTTAACAAACTTTTGGATGGGTTTTTAGAAGATGGTTTTTAAAGAATTGTGTGAATGAAAGACTTGTGAGTTGATTTTAACGTGGTGACAGCCCTGATGTGGCCCTTTGCGGTCGGCTGGGCTATAAGCAACATTATCTTATCTTATCCATGAAGTCTTAGTTTCTGGTTCTTGAGATTATTTCTTGACCATTGAACTCTCGACAATGAGAGAATGTGATTTAAGCATTAAGATGGCTTCTGATTTTGCAGCTGGTCAATTGGGTCTGTTTGAAAAATTTTTATTTGTATTTTCTGTGCTTTTTGTTTGTTCATTTAAAAAAATTACTCTTTTTTTCCCCTCCAAGTCAAGAGATGAAAAATGGATATGAATTGCAGGTGGTTCCAGCGCTGCGAAGATTATATGTCGTAGGAGTTTAGTACTATGGCTAACAGTCTTTTTCGAATTTTAAAGAATTTAATGAGCGAATGGTACTTTTTTTAAATGGTAATTTTTTTTAGTCATTTCACCCTTGATACTTCACAGTTGAGTTTGTTCAGCTATAGACAATAAGTTGAAGGCAAAAGGTCGTGGCATGGTCATAATTAAGATGTCTGCTGCAAATTGTTAAAATTCTTGCCATTACCTGGGGCTTGTTTTAATCCATGAACTGAGTTTGTCAGCTATATTTGTGAACCCAGAGCCATGGGGCCTGCTTAATGTTCTGTTGTGCCTTTGCCTCTAGGTGTTTCTGACAAGCCGAGCAGTGTATGTGATTGTATTCAACTTGTGTGATAGTCTGGTGCCCATGGCTGCTGAGAGTGAAGAGGTAGGTAGGGCTGGGGTATGGGGGTTTGTCTTTGCATTGTAATATTTCTGTTGTGCTTTTCTAGAGTACTGTAACATCTGTGCTTTATAAGAAACGGTCGCAAAGAAGACTGAAATAATAAAGATAATCTGACGATGAAAAGGCCAAACTTATAAGCCTTTCAGTCTTTGGCTCTGGCTGCTCTTATGATATTCCTTCTCATGAACTGGAATTCAAGCAGTTTATCAATGATTTAAAAGATTTTGGAAACTATACAGTTTTCAGTATTTTTGTTGAAGTGTTTGTTTGGTTCAACTTCCAGAGCTATGTTAATAATTGGTAGGACCATGCATTCTGCCTGAGACAGTTTTTGAAGTAACAGTTATGTGGTTAAAGTTGTGTGGAAATCTGTTCAGGGACCTATGAATCATGCCATTTATTTCTTATACATATAAATAGAAAAACATGTCGGTCATTTGAACTAGAGCTGAAAGTGTTCATACCTTATGTTGCTATTGATGAACCTTGTATTTCGTTGCTTCAGTTCTTCCTGTTTTTTAAATTGGTCTTCTTGTCTGTCATACTGTTCTGTAGTAATTCTGGCGTTGGCCTTTTCAGACAAAAGAGGCAGAAGAGTTGTCCACCCTGGAATACATGGATTTCTGGATGCGCTCCATTCACTCTCATGCCGCTGAAAACACAAGGGATAGCGTGGAGAACAGCACGCTGTCGCCTCCCATCTTTGTGGTGGGGACTCATCGCAACAGTCTGCACGAAGATCCCACAACACGTTCTGAAATGGTGAGCGATACACCACTGGTTGTTAGTTTCAATACAGAAGCAGTGTATGATCTAAGCTGATTGAATTATTTTGATCCTGTTTTGTGTTCAGTACAGTTTTGGGAGTGGATATTACAGTATGATTATTGTCTGTTACAAAACAGTTTATTTTTAGGCGATCGGTTTATATCATGACAGATTTTTTGAAGAATCCTGTTAACTATTCAGAATGTAATTAGCTTCACATTCCCACCCTTCCCCCTCCCACCCCACCCCAATAGAAAAAAAAACCCACAAGTAAATAATGTTTAGAAGTTGTGCTAGCCAACAGACTGAACTATAAATGGAATTAATTGATGATTGAATGTGGAGGTAACTAGAACGTGTGTGTGTGTGTGTGTGTGTGTGTGTGTGTGTGTGTGTGTGTGTGTGTGTGTACGTTCTCAGGTGGAAGAGAAATTCAGCGAGTTGAGAGATTTTCTGACAGGCAAGCCATACACGCATCATCTGGTTACACCTTTCTTTGCTGTTGAAAACAGCTTGGATGGTGATGAGGAGGTATGGATCTACAGGCGCTTTTTTCATTTTTTTTTGTAATGAAAACAATACCTCTACATGTTTGAAAATGGTATTTTCTGAATTGCACATCCCTTTTTAAAATAGACTTTTTTCAGATTCAGACATTTGAAAATATGTATTTTGAGCAGTAAAAAAAAAAGAATAAAAAACATTGAACCGAAGGAAAGTATTTGAAGGAAAGAAGTATTAAAGGCTTATCAGTGAGCTTAGTTCTTGTTTAACCATACTTGCTGCCATGATATGGACTGTCAGGTGAGGTATGAAAACATGACTTCATCTAATTGATATGACCAATCTTTTAAGATATAAACTGGTAGACAAGTGCAACAGTCAAGCATTCTACAGCGTTCGACTCTCGGTCTTAGTGTTGCAGGTTTGGGCCGTAGCATGCCAGCCTGGTGAAGCAGGTGTTTTATATATATATATATGTGTATATATATATATATAAAAAAAAAATCTGTACACATACATACATAAATGTGTGTGTGTACTTTCATATTACATTAGCAATTAAAAAAAAAAGTCGCTGAATTTTAACAGATCAGCAAGTTGAAAGCAGAGATAGAGCGAGTGGCGGGACAACAGCCATACATGGGTGAGCAGATGCCAATCAAATGGCTGCGCTTTGAGCAAGAGCTGACGCAGCAGGCCGACAGCGGAGTCCACTGTGCCACGCTCAGCCAGGTACTGTCTCGGTCTGAAAGGTAGACGGGAAGAATATCCTTTGGGGTTTTGCTTTTTTTTTGTGTGTGTGGCTGCATGATGGGAAGGGTGGTGGCAAAAGAGGGAGCGAGGGAGGGGTGGGATGGAGATGGGTTGGAGGCTAAAATGAATTCTGTGTAGGTAATTGTGTAGGCTTCTGATCAAGACCGTCAGGCTGAAGAGTTTCCTCCCTTTAAGGACTTCTGGAACATTTTTCTTTGAGTTGGATTTATCGTCCAGCAGAGACACCCTGTGAAGATTTGGTTTTCTCTTGAACATTTTCCTCTGATTATTAAACCATCCCCCACCCCCACTCCCACCCCCCTCCTTCCCCATATGATTTTATTCTGTTGAAGGTGGATTCAACTTTTTAACAAAGGCCCCCCCCCCTTTTTTTTTTTTTAAAGACCAGCATTTAAAAAAAAATTTTTTTTGGGGGGGGGGGGGGTATGAACTGGATTAGTTCATCTTTGAACAAAGACTCTCTTCCTTGAAAGATTCCCTTTATCTGGATGATTTGTCTTATAGTGAATAGTTTATTCATTTCCAACAAAGATTTTTGTTTTGCATTGAAAGACCAGGTTTTTCCTGGAACATTTATCTGTCTGTATTGGATTTGTCTTTAAGTAAAAAGACTCGCCCTGTCGCGAGATCTTAAGGATTTTTGTAGGCTGTTGTTGACTCTTTTTTGCTTTAATGCTGCTGACCGGACCAAACAATGGGACAGCAAGTAAAACGTGATGCAAAATACGCCGATTGATTGAATCTAGGCTTCATGTTTGCCATTCAGTGCGCGTTGGTTTATGTGAAATGTTGTCAGGGTGAAAAATGTGAAACATTTTGAAATGTTAGCAAAGTAAACTAGTTCCTTTAAAAAAACAACAACAAAAAAAAAACAACAAAAAACTAGGTATGGCATAGACATTGTGGGAAGTAAGCTTTGGCTTCTAGATCTGTATAATTATCTGATAACCATTGATTCCTGCTAGTTGTCTGAAAATATCCCTTATCTAGCTTGTATGGTTGGATGAGCTGTAAACACATAGCTGAAAGGAAGTGTATGGACAGATAAAAGTGGGAAACAGTAAATGTTCATTGCATCATCGGTTGATTTCATTTTTGCTGTCAGGTAAGCGAGATGGCCAGAAATCACGGAGTTGAGACGGTTGAGGAAGTGTGCACCATGCTGACCTTTTACCATGACCTTGGCCTCCTGATCCACTATGGCGCGGGCATGGATGACTCGGTGACGCGTGACGGCGTGTTGGAAAACACCGTGGTTCTCAGTCCGCAGTGGCTGGCCCACAACTTCCGACATGTGGTTGTGGGTGCTAAGCCGCAGGATCAGGTACGAACAGTTAATGTCGATTGGATTGTAGATGGTCTTATATGTTTAATGAAGTGCATTTGTCCAGATGCACACCTAGGAGTTGCTCAGCTTACGGTTTGTTTTTCTATTCTGTTTTGACTCCCACCCTTCCTCCCCTGAGTTTTCAACTGCTTCGTTTAACAGTCATACAGGACCGTTTAGCTGGTTGTATTTGGCACTTTTCTTTTTATTTTGTGTTATTGTTTGAATGTATATTCGGAATTGATGCCTGTAAGGAAACGCTTTTGAATTAGATCTGTGAAACTGATACTTTGTGAAAGCATAGGTGATTTTTATAATATGGAGGTTTTTTTTTTTTTTTTGGTTTGTCAGTTCCCCTCCTTTCTGTACCTCATACCCCCACAACCTGAAACTGAGAAGTTTTATTATATTATATATTGGGTATTTATATAGCGCCTATCCTCGGTCACAGACCAAGCTCTAAGCGCTTTACAATAAACACACTACCTCACTCACTCAACGGGCTGCCTACCCAGGTAGAGCCGGCCGAAGAGCAGTCTACTGGCGCTCATTCAGTCGTTTCCCGTACCATTCAAATATCAGTCACTCATTTTCATTTATTCCTCCAGTTTCTCAAATAGGATGCATACGATGTTTACACGTGTCCTCCATTTCCACCGGTACACGATGGCACACGATAACAGTAAGTGACAATTTTTGTGGCTTGGTAAGAAATACCAGGCGGCTATCTTCAATCTACATGTGTGTTGATAATTTAGTTTGATTGCTTTGGCACAATTTGGACTTTGTTCATAAAAGATCTGTAGCCTTCTGTAAAGTTACACACACTGCTGTAAGTCTGATTTAAGGGGGCTCTTTGAACTGGATTCTGACGTTGTTGGAATGTAACCATACTGATGTGAAAGACGAAGACTTACTGGTCTGCAGCTGAGAATGCAGCAAGTGAAGCAAAGATATTGAGACTGTTCATGTCCTTCGTAGATTAGAAAATGGAAAGCTCTCTCTCTCTGAGAAACAAGTCTGTGATAAAAAGAATGGATCAAGCATCTGCATGGGTACATTTCAGTTTTGGATTGACAGCATTATCATCAGTATATTTCTGGTAATTTTTGGTTCTACTCCTTGTTGCATGGTAGCAGTGGTACTACTCATGCTGCATGAAGTTTTTTTCTGTCCCCAAGGAGAAAGAAAGCCAGGGACACTTTCAGTAAGAATTTGATCCAAGCTATTGAAAATTCTTTGTTCATAAATTGCCTTTATCTGTTTTTTTTTTTCTAATGTATTTTTAATGTCATCCATGATAGTTTTGCCCTTGTGTCTAGTTTACTTGTCCCTGCTCCATAGAAGTTTTCACATTTTTTTTTCTTTTTAGAATTTGTCAGTTTTTTTTCTTTTTTAATGCAGCAACTAGATGAGATTGAAAACGGACTAGAACGGACACTGGTTACTCATTTTGCATTGTCTGTCCAACCATATAGCTATGGGTGTTCAGTTACATTGAATCGTTTATGAATATTGTTCTTTTTAGTTCTTTTTATTTTACAGTTTGATTACTAAAGGGGGATTTTTGCTGCCCTCATCGCAGCATAATGTTATCTGCCAGCAGGTGTCAGTAGCTCAGCTATCATGTGACTTTGTTGTATATTCATGCATACACTTTAGCTCAGCTATCATGTGACTTTGTTGTATATTCATGCATACACTTTACAGCAAGCTCTGTGAAAACCCTGTTCAGAGATGTCCCACCTGATGTGATCTTTCTGAAAGAGATTAACATTTTTCATCGGATCTAAGATTTTACGGAAGAAAGATTTTTAATGAAGTTTCTAGTATGCTTTTAGAAGGTGTATTTTAAAGAGATGTGTGAAAGATTTTTTTTGCGGTCGGCTGGGCTATAAGCAACATTACCTTACCTTACATATTTTCTGAATAGCTCTGTCACTTTGTTTTTGCTTGCATGCTGCTTTTTTTTTTTTCTAGACAGGACTTCTTTCCTTCTCTATAACGATAGCCTGAAAAATTGATCGTAATGGTCTTCTGAGCCGTACCATCTCTAAAAGTGAACTTTCACCCTCTGATCGTTTCCTTGCCATTGTGTGGCAACAGTGGGAACTGCAGAAGGAGAAGTGGGAGCAGCTGGAGGCGCAGGGGGTGTTGGATGCCTCGCTGCTGACCCACCTGTGGCCGCAGGCACTGCCTCACAAGCCTGTGCTTCTGGGACTGATGGAGAAGCTGGACCTGGTCTGTCCTCTGTCGGCATCGGGACCTCAGGTGGGTGCGAACCTTTGACTGCTAGACCCTTCCATCAGACTGGTGTGCCAGTTCACTGAATTTGAGGGGTGGTGTGTGTGTGTTTTAGTTTACTGAATAACATTTTCTGTGAAAAAAAAACAAAAGGAAAAGAACTCCACTTCTCCATATGTCTTGAGAATTTCTTTTTTTGGTTGCTTTTGTTACTACATTCCTTTTCCTTTTAAGGTTGGACAATTGGTTGGAAATGCAGAGGGGGGGGGGGGGGGGGGGGACAGCAAATGTGTTTAGTGTCATGTATAAAATCTGAATATTGGTTCACCTGGAAGATGATATATTGGTCAGTATGGAAGAGGACATGACACTTGTGCCTGAAGACTAACTTTTTCTGCCCCATGTCATGGGGGTAATCATGGGGCCAAAAAGAAAAGTGTAATTTTATATTGTTGTGGTGATTATGTGTTAGGTGCTTTAGTATATTGTCACTGAAGTTAGCAAGAATTTCTGGGAGAAGAAGAAATAGTGTTTTTTTTTTTAGATTTTGTGTTTAGTTTCATCAAGGAGGCGTCACTGCGTGCGGACTAGTCCATATACGCTACACATCTTTTAAGTTTTGAGACCACACTATGCATGATTTCAAGCTGATGGATAAATGAATTAACAAAGATGAGATAATTGTGTGTATGGATGTACACGTGTGTGTATGATGCGTGGGCATGGGCCCATGTGTGGGCGTGGGCGTGTGTGTGATCTGAGACTAAAGAGTTTGGCTCTCTCCTCTTGTGAGAGCTGTTTGATATCTGCATACTGTACTTTGTCTGGTCCTGGAGCACTATCCTTGGTGCATCTAGCTGTTGCATCATCCAGTACAGATTCTGTGATTTCATCATCAATGCCAGTCTGAGCTAGGTGTTGGTTTAACTTGGTCAAATATTTCTTCCTTTCCTCCAGATTTCTTTGATCACTCTGTTCTATGAAACGTTTAAGTAGAGCCGACCCTTTCTCTAAATTTGTCTTCAGTTTTGTGATCCCATCAGCATCTAAGATATCTGGGGTTGCGTTTGTTTTGTTTTTTCCTTCCATGCGACTATAAAAGTGCCAGAACCGAGTCGGTGTTGTGTCATTAAGTGACAGACAAAACTGTTGCCACTTGGTTTCTTTTGCTTCTTCAGCTACTCTTTCGAATTGTTCAGTCTTCTGATTCGTGTCTGTTTTAATAGCTAGATCAGGACAAGGTTTTCTTCTTTCTCTCTGCCAAATTCTTAGACTTGCGTTTCCTCTTTCCAGGCTGTTTCTGTGTCTATATTCTACCAAAGGGGTTGGATGATTTGTTTGGTTGTAGCATTGTTTCTTTTGCATCTTCTACTCCTTAACGTTCCTATGATATCCCCTTCATTGTTGTATTGAAAGGGGTCCTTTTGTTTCGTTTGTGTAATTTTTGATGGTTTCTGTAAACTCATACCTGCTGTGAATTTGAGTCCAGTGAGTGCAAAGTCAATGACACTGTCATTGTCACCCTGCCTTCCTGTATGTGTTGGGAATGATGTCAGTGCACTAAGAATTACTTATCCAGCATTGCTTCCAGTGCAATTCCTTGAGGATTGGTACCATGTTGATCCCACAATTTTGAGCGTACATTAAGATCTCCACTTAGTATAACAGTCTCCAAATTCATGTTCTGTTTCCTCCAGAAAGGTCCAATCCGTTTTCGATGTGCGGGTACCTGGATGTATATATGCATTGATGACTACAAGGGTTTTCTGATTACCTTCCGGTCTTTCTAGCCTCACACGCATTAGCTCATGTGTGCTGGTACACCATTTTTCCAAGTCACTCCTGGACAGTTTGTTTTTCAAGTTTTTTTTTATTATCATAGCTAGTCCTCGTCCACCCTCTGGGGGTTGCAACCTTGTCGTGGTCGGAGGGCTTGCGCGGTCCCGTGATCCCTTAGGCTTTGCTTGTAGGCCTGAAAAGTCATGTTGCTGTCTGGCCTAAGCACAACGTAAGGAGTTGATGCCCCTGCTAGGGCCTCCCATGTCAGGCTAAGGGTGAGGACGCTAATAGTAACCCGCCTTTTTCCTTTTATCTTCCGCCTTTCGTATTTGGCTCTTTTCTATCTTCGTCTCCCCTTCAAGTCTTCTTTCCCACACTTTTCTCTGTGGTCTTCTTGAGGCCCACTGTTTGCCATGCGGTGCGTCCTGTGATGGGGGAGAATAGGATCCTGGAGGTTGAGACCGCTGATGTGACTGCGGTGCAAGTCAGCACACCTCTTTGGCCTGGACTTCCTCTAGACAGGTGAAAGTGGCCCACTTCGATCAAGCGGCTGGTTGCGTGCATGCCCTAGCTCAGGCTAGGTGGCGGCTTGGGTCAAACGGGTTTGGGAGCTTCCGTGGCAGGGAGGCCCTGATATACTGGATCTCCATATGAAATGGGCATCCCGTTGTTGGTACTCGATGGCGGGTGGGAATCAAAAGAAATGAATTTCAGTGAATACAACATGGCACCAAAAAATAAAGACACAGGCAAGATTCAGTAATGGATAAAGATTCAGACCACATATATATATATATATATTTTTTTTTTTTCCTTCTAAATTTCAGATCTTTGCCAAGTCATTACTATAATGATGGAAGAATTGTTAACCTGCACTTGTTTTCCCCCACTACTTAATTGTTCAGCAAAGATTCAGACCATGAGATAAGAAACCTTTCAGGCTTCTGGCCCAGCTGGCTGATTGTTGAGGGAGCAGATGAAGATGGACCTCTGTCGGGCCTAAGTCCTTTTGTGATTGCGAAAGGAATCAATGGCCTCAGCTGGAAGCCAAAGAGCGTCAAGAGACTCAGGAATGGATCACTTCTGGTTGAGTGCTCTTCCAAGCTGCACTCGGAAATGCTGTTGAAATCGATGACTTTGGTTGATCGACCGATCAGGGTGTCTCCACACAAAACTCTCAACTCTTCCAAGGGAGTTATCCGATGCAGAGATCTGAGAGGAGTGTCGGAGGCAGAAATCAAGTCGGAACTGGCATCGCAAGGAGTGACCAACATTCATCGTGTACTTGTGCGCAAAGGCAATGACAGAATCCCGACTGACACCCTCTTCTGGACCTTCTGCTCTACTTCTCTCCCGGAGTCGATCACGGTGGGCTACCTGAGAGTCTCGGTGTCGCTGTACATCCTGTCCCCTCTGCGCCGTTTCAAGTACCAGTGGTTTGGCCATGTGAGGGATAGATGCACGGAAGAAGTGTGTGGTACCTGCTGCCAGCCAGTCCACCAGGGTGTGTGCGACAGTCCACCACTCTGTGTCAACTGTGGAGGCAAGCACCCATCATCAAAGACCTGCCCAAACTGGTGGAAGGAAAAGGAAATTCAGAGAATCAAGACTGGACAGAGAATCTCGTTTTTTGGGGGCGAAAAAGATTGCAATGAAGAGTCAACCAACTGCTGGGCTCTCGTTTGCAGCTGCAGTAAGGAAGCCAACAACAGTCAGCATTGGCGTGTAGATGGTCGAATCCTCATTTGCCGAGAGGGAGCCAGAAACAAAGTCTGTAGCCCCAGGCAGAAACACTGTATGCGACGAACCCCAGCAGTCCTCGCCATCAGACATGACTCGGTCTTCAAAGCCCACTCCCGCCCCCAGACCATCAGGGGGCAAAAGACCTACAGGCCCTTCAGGGCGGCAGAAAGTGGAAGTTGTTGAGGTTCCAGACAAGACCACCCCTCAAAATCCTCCAAAGGGCACCCTACAGCTGTCAACAAGGGAGCTGGCAGTTCTGGAGGAAAGGCAAAATCGCCGCCTAAAAAGAAAGCGCCAAATATTTTCAGATTGAGAGAAAAAAGCGGAGAGAACACCAACAGATTTGCAGTTCTCTCGGATCTAGATGTCGACATGGAATGAAAGGAACATGCTGGTGAAGAGTTACAAGATTTATTTACCTTCACCATATCTCTTTTATGATGGACATAACCATATTCCATTGGAATATACGAGATCTCCATTCCAATTTTGAGGATCTTCAACTTCTTTGCCGAGATTTAAAGCCAGCTGTAGTAGCTCTTCAGGAAACGCAGATGCATAAAGAAAAGTCCTTTTCTGTTTCAGGTTTTAATGTACTGTCTAAACCAGCCCAACCTACAGCTCTTGGAGTTTCGGGTGGTGTCTCGTTACTCATCCACAAATCTTTATTCAGCCCTGTCAACCTTAAATCTTCTCTTCAAGCTGTAGCTGCTAGAATCTCCCTACATAAAACAGTGACAGTTTGTTCCCTGTATATACCTCCATCATCTTCTGTCAGCCGTCAAGAGCTGGTTAGCCTCATGGAAGAACTCACGACCTTTCTTGCTTCTAGGGGACCTGAATGGCCAGCCTCCTCTTTGGGGCAGTGCAGACTCCTCTCCCCGAGGCCGCCTTCTGGAGGATGTCTTCTCTGAGCTTGACCTGTCTTGTCTGAATGATGGCTCTCCAGCATATCTATATTTGTCAAATGGTACTCTTTCTTGCATCAATTTGTCAGTATGCGATCCTTCACTGGTCTTGGACTTCGATTGGAGTGTTCATGATCTACGTGGAAGTGACCATTTTCCAATAGTCTTGGGACATAAATCGTCGGAACACATCTTACCAGAATGTCTTAATCTTAGAAAAAGCCAACTGGGATCTTTTTGCTACGAACATACAAAAATTAGTGGAGGATCAGGTTCTTCAAAGTCCTGACCCTGCTGAAACCTTGACGAACATCAGCTGTGCCAAGAACATCATTCCAGCTTCTACCACCAAACCTCAGGTGCCGAAAACTCCCTGGTTTAATGCTGAGTGCCAACAAATCCACAATCAACGCCAGAAGGCTCAGTGTGTTGTCTGTTGCAGGCCATCAATACCTTGCGCAAGGGCCCACCAAAATCTCTGTGCCAAATCTCGCTACATTTTCAAAAAGTTTAAACGTCAGTCTTGGAGAGACTTCTGCTCCAAGTTGACTTCAAAGACCTCCAAGAAGAAAGCATGGAAAGTGATCAGGAATATTAGTGGAAAAAATACAAATCCTATCCATCGCCTGAAACCTGCAGAAGCCCTGATCACAGATAAACAAGCTGTAGCTAATGTGCTGGCCTCAACTATTGAAAAGAACTCTTCCTCCACAAATAAAATGCCTCCTTTTCTGAAAAACAAACTTGTAAAAGAAAAATCTCCATGTAACTTCTCATCGGACAACACTGAAGCCTACAATCTGCCATTTTCGATCGATGAACTAAAATCAGCTCTGCAAACCTGCAATGATTCTGCTCTTGGCCTGGATGAGATCCACTATCAGCTCTTGAAACATCTCCCAGAAAGCTGTCTCCAGACCCTTCTGAAAGGCTTCAACAATATCTGGTCCACAGGGTGTTTTCCACCATCCTGGCGGAAAGCCCGCATCATGCCTAAACCTGGAAAAGATCTTTCGAACCCATCCAGTTACCGTCCGATAGCCTTGACCAGCTGTGTCTGCAAACTGATGGAAAAAATGGTCAATGCTCGACTCATGTGGAAACTTGAAACCGACGGCCTTCTGGCGAAAGAACAATGTGGTTTCCGACATTGAACTACAGTAGACCATTTGATCCGTCTGGAATATATGCTTTGGAATGCCTTCATTAACAAACAACATGCAGTGGCTATTTTCTTTGCTTGGAGAAAGCCTGCGATACCACCTGGAAATCTGGGATACTTCATGATCTCCATGTTCTTGGGTTTCGGGTCATCTTCCACTTTTTATTCAAAATTTTTTGGCAGAATGGCAGTTTCAGGTCTGGGTTGGCACCGCTGTCTCTGATGTTCACGAGCAGGAGTTGGGTGTTCCACAAGGTAGCATACTGTTTCCTGCCCTCTTTAGCATCAAGATCAACATTGTCAAGTCAGTTCAACAGGGTTCCGACTGCTCATTGATTGTGGATGATTTTGCCGTCAATGCAACTCGAAGCCTGTACCCGAGTGTCCAGCGCAGGCTCCAGCTTTGTGTGGATAAAATTCATCAGTGGGCAGAAGAAAACGGCTTTACCTTTTCTGCTACTAAGACACAGTGCGTTCACTTCCATAATATTCGTCAGTTTTTTGCAGATCCTGAAATCAAAATGGGGAAATCTCCCATTCCAGCTGTCAAAGAGGCCACATTCCTAGGAGTTATTTTTGACCAAAATCTCAACTTTCTCAGTTACATTAAAAACCTCAAAACCTCTTGCCAGAAAGCTCTGAACATTCTGCGGGTCGTAGCACACACTGACTGGGGCACTGATAAGAAAATTTTGCTGCAGCTCTACGGAGCCTTGGTCCGTTCCAAAGTGGACTATGGTTGTGTTGTGTACGGCTCTGCAAGACTGTCTTACCTAAAACTCTTGGACCCTATCCACCATCAAGGGCTTCGTCTCTTGTCTTGGCGCATTCTGCACCACCCCTGTGTACAGCCTGTACGCAGAGGCAGGTGAACCCTCACTGTCCAACCGCAGGCTGAAACTATCTTTGAATTACTATATCAGACTGTTCTCTGAACCGGAAAACCCTGCCTATGACATGTCTTTGACCCTCACTTTCAAAGTAAATAAAAAAAACCCCAACTCTATTCTGCCATTTGGTCTTTGTATGCAGCCTCATGCGCAAAATGCAGGTCTAGACCTAGTTGTCAATTTTTCCAAGTTTCCAGATCAGCCTCCGTGGACCTTTTCCACACCAAAAATTTGTTTTGACCTTGCAGCTTTTCGCAAAGAGTACACCAGCTCTCTGGCATACAAGGCATTGTATGCCGATCTCTGTTTGAAATTCCCATCCTATTAGAAAATTTTCACCGACGGTTCCAAGTCTGAAGATGGAGTGGCCTGTGCAGCCTATTGCCCTGGTGCTCCTTCTCAAATATTGTTGGAACATATTCCTTCAGATGCTTCTGTTTATTCTGCTGAACTTACAGCTCTGGTTCTGGCATTGAAAATTAGCTCTCAGTCAGCAAAGGACCTTCTGGTTTTGTTGGATTCGCTGTCAGCTTTGGAGGCCATAGCTGGTCACAACCTCCAGCATCCTGAACTTTAACACTTTTTTGAACTTTTTACCAAGTTGAAAGCGGATGGTTACAATATTCTGGCTTGGGTTCCTGGTCATGTTGGCATCAGAGGGAATGAAATGGTTGATCGTTTGGCCAAGAATGCTACAGCAGGGAAACTGTCAAACATGTCTGTCCCCTGCTCAGATCTGAAACCAAAGGTTAATACTATCCAGCCGAGAGCGGCACGGACGGCACGATTCCCTGCTGCCGCACGCTCGCGCACAGCGCTCATTCCCTGCTGCCGCACATATTTGGCCACTTTTTAATTTATTTTTACGGTAGCTAGACAACTGACGGTCTTGTGTTAGGTGTCACAGGAAAAAACAAACACTCAACTAATCGAACATAGTAATTTCGAATCATTTACTTTCAATGTGTACACACGACTGTGCGTTGAAAAACATGTCTGACAAGTAGAAAAAATGCTTTGTTTGCATTCTATTCCGTTCTTTTACAACACCGAATCGGAAGATGAAGGGATGGCTGCATCTTCAAACAATTCACTTTCCTGTTCTCTTTCAAAATTTTCTATCTCTCTATCGGGGGGCACTCGATCTCTATCACTCCCCTCATCACCAGATCCACTTTGTAATATGATTTCAAGCGCATCATTGAGCAAGAAATCGCTATCACACCTTCGCCTGACCGACATTTTTTCTGGCACAGGAAATACGTGCCGCACGCGGCGTGCCGGTGCTGCCAGTTTCTTTGTTTCAAAGCTCCTGGGGTCAGCCAAGTTCACAATAGGCCACTGAAAGTATGGTCTACAACTCGCTCCAACATCCCCAAGACTAGTTACAGAGCTTATTTCCCTTGGATCATTTCATGGAAAGTGTAGGAATTTTTTATGTTCCCGTCGTCTGATTGTGGACGACACAGCAGACTGTACTGCTGTCTGTCCGTCGTCCGGACTTGGATGACTCGGCTCAAGGGAGAGAAATCCTGTCGTCCAGTACTGGATGACTCGGCTGGTAAAGGTTAATAATAATGTCAGAGACCTGGCAGGAGGATTGGAATACACAGACAGATCTGTCCAAACCTAAGGGATTTCCTCATCTACGTCTGGTCGCAAAGAAGAAAAGGTTCTGTGCCGGCTGCACACTGGCCATTCGTATTTTACTCATTTGTACCTTTTAAAGAGTGAAGAAGGTCCGTGGTGCATTCCTTGTCATGCGCCACTCAGAATGAAACATGTTCTTTTAGGGTGTTGGGACTTGCATGATGTGAGACACAAACATTTTACAGCAGATTCCATGAAAATCTTAAGAGTCCGCCTGATGCAGTCTTTGAATTTTTGAAAGAGATTGACATTTTTCATCGGATCTGAGATTTTACAGTGGAAATTTTAACAAAATTTCGGGTGGGTTTTTAGAAGATGTATTTTAAAGAGTTGTGTGAATGAATGACTTGTGAGTTGAGTTTAACGTGGTGACAACCCTGATATGGCCCCTTGCGGGTCGGCTGGGCTATAAGCAACATTACCTTACCTCACCATAGTCCTCGTCCATCATGCTTTTGAAATATTGTGAATTCATCCAATTGTAACGGTCTGTGGGTGGCACTTCTAGTTTCTTGTAGACAAAGAACATCAAAGTCGTATGCTAGTTTTTCCATTGTTGAGATCCTCTTTCTGGCACTGCACCAGTTCCAAGCACAAATCCTGAAATATTTCTTGGACAGTCTTTCAGCTTTTGTTATATTCCTACCTTTCTTCTTCTCCCACTTCTTTTACTATGCCGACTATTTTGTGGGGATCCAGTTTTAAGTTCCAAAGCTTGCACCTGAAGATCCCCAAGGTGCAAGCGAGACAAAGTATTTTGAGAACCCATAAGAAGGTATTCTTAGTGTTGAAGGGTCATAAGCGGTCGCCCTGAGAGAGCCTCGTATCAGGGAAGGACAATGGATGTCCATACATGTAGGGAACGCCTGCACATATGAAGTCCGTCAGCCTGGTATCGCCCTAGGGCCAGACTGCATACGGTTCGAGACAGTTTAACCCAACAGCCATTCATCCCCTCGGTACAGTATAAAAGCCTTGGGACTGGGGGAGGTCGACTCCAAGATATCAAAAAAAAGAAAAAAAAAAAAAAGGAAATAAAAGAAAGGAAAAAAAAAGGTCAAAGCTGGGGGGGGGGGGGGGGGGGGGGAGGGAGAGACAGCTGAGAACATGATAGTGAAAAGCGTGCTTCATTAACTCCTTGTCCTGTTATTTGTTTGCTTTTCTTTTGTTAGAGATGATTTTTTTAAACTATATGTGAGACATATCTGTGCGAAAAACTGGGTAGGCTAAATAAAGACGACAAACTTGGCAAATTTTCAAATTACATACCTGTCTCCCATGTCTTTACCTCCAGACCGGTCTGTGTGAAAGTTTTTTTTGTGTTTTTTTGATGACTTAAGAGTTGATTTTAACGTGGTGACAGCCCTGATATGTCCCTTTGTGGTCGGCTGGGCTATAAGCAACATTACCTTACCTTACCTTAGAAGATGTATTTTAAAGAGATGTGTGAAAGTTTTTTTGGTTTTTTTTGGATGACTTAAGTTGATTTTAAGGTGGTGACAGCCCTGATATGGCCCTTTGCGGTCGGCTGGGCTATAAGCATAATTACCTTACCTTACCTTCTCCCGAGCTCATAATTATATATCAAAGTGTAGAACCATGTGCTTGAGTTGTTTCCCTTTTTTGTTTTCATTTTATTTATTTTTCCGGAGCTTAGAGATGATTTTTTTAAACTATATGTGAGACATATCTGTGCGAAAAAACTGGGTAGGCTAAATAAAGACAACAAACATGCCCAATTTTCAAATTACATACCTGTTTCCCATGTCTTTGTGTGTTCTCCTTCAAACCAGTCTATGCAGGCTAGCAGCTGATTACTACAGATTCTCATTCAACTTGTGATCAAGAAGTTAAATGTGGCTATCATTCAGTGATTGATTTACTCATTTCACTTGTGTGACAAAATGCCCTAGCCAATGATTATGAAAACTGATCTTGGTTCTAAACGTACTCTGAATTCAGGTAACATTCTATGATTCTATCTACAACTCAAAAACCTGTGGCCACTGGAAATCAACAGAAGATGGCAGCAAATAAAAGGGCAGCTGCAATTTATTTCATAGCAGATTTATCAAAATTAACGATTCCTACTTTCAACAACGATATGTAAGATACATCTATTTTGAGTTTGATGACATATATACTATTACTATCCCAACTTTGAATGATATGACTAAGATACATCCACTTTGAGTTGGATAACATGATACTATTACCTCTTGTTCTACACCACAGCTGCCAACTTCCTGGAGTCAAAATTAGGGCCTAGGATTTGAAGGGAATGGGAGCATAAAAAAGGGAATTTGTTTTTTGACTGATAGCATTTTCAACCTCTCACTACTTCATCTTAATGTTGGTTTTAAACAGAAAACGCAATGTCCGTTAGATGTAACTGCCAATATTCACAGAGCATCATCTGAGATTTATTCTACAATACTTATCAATCTATTCAAAAAATGATCACCCACCCCTAAATTTCTTAACAATTCTTTTAAATACTTAATTTCTTTTTCTCTTTTGTTTATTCAAAATTTCACGAATGATTTTCAAGAAAAGTTTTTTTTTTCATGACTCGAGTTGATTTTAATGTGATGACAGCCCTGATACGGCCCGTTGCGGTTGGCTGGGCTGTAAGCAACATTACCTTACCTTTCAAAAAAGAGAAATTCCAGAAAAATTCTGGTGGGTTGGCAGATATGCTATTTTTTGCTATACATGTCATGACATCAGTTCTACATTCATCTATAATAACATGGGTAATCAGAAAACTAGGGACCTAGCAGGTCGAGGGATTTCGTAACCTCAAAGGGACATTCAACATCCCTCTTCAGTGAGATGTCATCCTCCTTGTGAAATATAACTTTGGCGAACTGTGCCCTTGCCATTGTTCAGTCTATTGTATATGGCAATGTGGGAAGATGTCATCCTTGTGAATATATACTTGGCGAACTGTGCCCTTGCATTGTTCAGTCTATTTGTATATGCAAAGCGGAAGATGTCATCCTCCTTGTGAAAAATTACTATGGCAAACTGTGCCCTTGCCGTTCAGTCTATTTTGTATATGGCAATGATCACATCCTCCTTGTGAAAAATTACTTTGGCAAACTATGCCCTTGCCATTGTTCAGTCTATTTTGTATATGGCAATGATCACATCCTCCTTGTGAAAAATTACTTTGGCAAACCATGCCCTTGCCATTGTTCAGTCTATTTTGTATATGGCAATGATCACATCTCCTTGGAAAATTACTTTGGCAAACTATGCCTTGCCATTGTTCAGTCTATTGTATATGGCAATGCGGGAAGATGTCATCCTCCTTGTGAAAAATTACTTTGGCAAACTGTGCCCTTGCCATTGTTCAGTCTATTTTGTATATGGCAATGCGGGAAGATGTCATCCTCCTTGTGAAAAATTACTATGGCAAACTGTGCCCTTGCGTTCAGTCTATTTGTATTGCAATGAATTCCTTGTGAAAATTACTTTGCAACTATGCCTGCCATTGTTCAGTCTGTTTGTATATGGCATGATCACATCCTCCTTGTGAAAAATTACTTTGGCAAACTGTGCCCTTGCCATTGTTCATCTATTTTGTATATAGCAATGCGGGAAGATGTCATCCTCCTTGTGAAAAATTACTTTGGCAAACTGTGCCTTGCCGTTGTTCATTCTATTTGTATATGGCAATGCGGAAGATGTCATCCTCCTTGTGAAAAATCACTTTGGCAAACTGTGCCCTTGCCATTGTTCAGTCTGTTTTGTATATTGCAATGATCAGCGATAGTTACTGGCTCTTGGTCGTCTATGATCTTCTCAAAAGCACGGACCAGAATATGTTTAGATCCATAGAAAAAAAGCTGTGGGTTGGAACTTTTGATGATTCTAAGAACTACAGATGTGATTGTTTTGGGAGTTTGGGGTTCAAATCCACTAGAGGACAGTTTTGATCACACGCACACGCTCATATTCAGCATCTAATGTTGTGGTTTATGACAGATTATGGCTTAAAAAAAAAAGTCTGATCACAATGCAATTTATGCAGTTCATGCTTTAGAGTGCAACTTGTTTGTGTGAACACATTTGTTTGTGTGAACACGCAGAGTTTGCGTTTATCCTTTGTGTCATTACAATGACATAGCACTTCATTGTCACCATTACTTGTTCTTTTGTTTAGATAAGTACACATACCCCAGGCTGCCCACCTACACACACACACACACACACACACACACACACACACACACAACACACACACAGCATAATTGATGTTTTTTCTTTGAGTGTAAACAGTCTTCGTGGATGTGCAGTTCTTTCTTAGAGTACAAACTTCTTATAGAGGGTGGGGGAAGTAAAAAGTTGGGTAACTAAAATACCAGATAAAAGATTCAAACAAAAGACGGCACAGAAGCAACATGCTTCAAAAGTGAGATCTTTTACACAAAGAAAAGTGGCACAGAACATAGAAAAGTTTTTTTTAGCTATGCTTAGATAACGTCCCTTGTTTCGGGTCCTGCCGTGCTGAGGATGTTACTATTTTTGATGCATTTCCTCTTAAACCAGCTTGACATTTATTTTGTTCATGTCAAAGGCAAAGTAGATTTTTAACCAAAAGAAGCTGAATTAGAAGATAGGATAAAAAAAAATATCCCTTTATTTTTCATCTTTTAAAAAAAATTATGAATGCTTATGTACCGGTTGGATTATGTGATTTGTCAAATTCTGTGAACTTCCTTCCAATTGGTTGGAACAGCTGGCAGCATTGACCTGTTGACAGAGAACTGGTGGAAGTGTGATAGGCGAATAACTGTGAAAAGCTTGAGGCAATTTAACTGTGGAAAGTGTGGAAGACAACTGTTAAATATTTTGCTCACCTGCAAAAAAGTGAAGCTATCCATGCATGGCATAGTTGTTTCAGTTTGTCGTTTTTTTTCATTTTGTCTGCGGAAGTCTTTGGACCATTTTTTTTGTTTTCTTTTTGTTGCAAGTTTGGTAATGCGTGACATGTTGCTTTTCTTTGAAAGTTTTTTTTTTTTTTTGATGACTTGTGAGTTGATTTTAACATGGTGACAGCCCTGATATGGCCCTTTGCGGTCGGCTGGGCCATAAGCAACATTACTTTACCTTACCTTATGTTGCTTTTCTTTGCCCATTTCAGGAGGGAAAAGATGAAGCGCAAAAATACATTGTTCCAATGCGATTACGCCCGTGCCAAGATCTGGATAAGATTTATGTTCAGAGTGACGATGATGTGGTCCTGTACTTGGATTTCTATGGATTTTTGCCAGGTGAGGAAGCAAAAGAAGTGTGAGAGTAAGATTAGTAATGTGAAGTGGTCGTCTCTCTCAGTGTAGATTTTGTAGGTTTGAGAATGCAGAATGTTCTTAGCGCTAGGAAAATGGATATAAATGTAGGTATGTTTGTATTTATCTTTTTAAAATCTGGTTTAACTGCTGTTGTATGTATTAAAATTTTGTTTTAACATCTGGATGTTTAACTGCTTGAGATGTTTTTTTGTTTTATGATGAAGATGGATGTTAAGCATAATGCTGTAGAATTGCGTCTTTAACAAGTAAGTTCAGAATGATGCCCCTGAAGCTGTAGTTTAGAAAGTTTCTGCTGACTGGACTGACTAAAGGCGGCTTTTTCTTGGATTTCCGGTCCTCAGATGGCCTGTTCTTCCGAATCCTGAATCGCACATTGCGATGGTCCCAGGAACGTGGTGGTCGTGACCAGTGTCTGTGTCTTCAGATCGCCAGGTTTTACCTTGACCCTGACCATGACCTTGTGCTGCATATGTCGCCCCGACTACATCGGATCAAGGTGTGTGCGTGTGCGCGTGCGTGCGCATGCGTGCGTGTGTGAAGAGATATTTATTCAAGGTATTGTTTCCAGTTTTTACATATATTGTAATGTTCAGTAATACAGAGAAACCAAAAGTGTGTGCAAAGGTTAAAAACATCAAGCTTGTTCATTAGTTATGGATACCTCTAGCATGGCAGGTATGTCTCATGTCTATGCTTTTCACCTAATGTTTGTTTTTTTCAAATGGTGCCATTTGGTGAAAAGTAATAGTATGACAATAGCAATGACAGCATCACACTAATGTAGGCAGTGTAAGATTGCCTTTATGATTTAGACGGTTAACTGTTAATGATAAATTCAGAAATAGAATTTAAATAAAAAAGTTCATAGTTTGTTTTGCAGACATTTACACAGTGTGTGTGTGTGTGTGTGTGTGTGTGTGTGTGTGTGTTCACGTGTTTGTGTGTGTGTGTGTGGGCAGATTGTGGTGATGAACGTGCAGGAACAGGAAGCCACCTCGTCCAAAAGGAAAGGCAAACCTGACCCTGCCATCTGTGCTTTGGTAAGCCTTACTTTTCTCACACTTAACTCATTGCTAATACATACAGACACTCCTCGGTGGATACTAAAGATGGATACTTACACTACTGGAAATAATGGACTTTCCTGTGGACATTCGAACTGAACAGCTAACTAGCCGGTTATATCCATCCTATAGTGTGGATTCGCGTGCTGGATACAGATGAGTAGATTATAGGTGAAAAATTCAGATAGGTTTCAGTGGATATTTACACACTTACACAAAGTCACTGGCATCCAGTTAATTGCCGATGGCTTCCCAGTGGGGGCTTGCATCTTGACCATGACGCCATGCCCTCGACCGTTCTGTGACAAACGGTGGAGGATGGACGTGGCAGAGACGGATGAAAGAAGTTCTAGATGGACAGTATTGCAGCTCCTCTTCCTTGTCGAGTGTGACTGGGAGGGTTGAAGAGAACCCCGATTCCACAAGTGTGTCAGGGCAACCCCTGTAACCCCTTACAAAGAGACAGTACTCGGTATTGATCTGGATTATCGCTTTTTGATTCGCACAAATGTGAAATCATTTCAGTTTGACCAACTAATTTTGAGACTGAAGGTGGAAAAGAGATGTCAGAATGATTAGTATGTTTTTTTCTGTTCAGTTTTCTTTTTTTTTTTTTTTTTGTAACAGAAATGAATCTGGTAAAGCATGCTAGACAGTTTAAAGTGATCAGACTGCATTCCCTTTGTGAAAAACAAAACTAACATGGAAAACTGGAGATGTACCAGCCCAAGAAGGAAAAAAAAATGGTTAGAGGCATGTGCTTCTTATTCTGGGGTCTCTTTGTTAGCACAGTTCTGCTATGAAGTTAGATTCTGTTGCGGCATAAGTCTCGCTGGGTTCCTGAGTGCATGCCATTCTGGTTTGTAGTGTACATGTATGCTGTGAAAAAAAGCCGCCTTACCGGTTTCCTTGTGAATTTGAGACTGAGCTTCCTCTGAGTGGAGACTTGTTTTATCAGGGCTGACTGCTCTGGCCTTTTTTGTATAAATGAGGGGATCTGCACAAAATGACAGAGCATTGAAAAATATACCTAATTTGAAAGTTTATAGCATTCACTTTGAAAATTTGCAAACACATTTTTCATTAGTGCTGTCCATAAATGTGGACAGGTTGCAACCCGTAGAGTGCCTTTAAGCCGTCAGCTGACGCCGCATTAAAAATGCTTTCCCAGTGCCTATGGGCCGTCCACTGACGTCATGCATTTTTCTTGAATTTTCATTCGTTACTATTTCTATCAACGGACTTAAATAGAGTGTGCGTAGTAAGCCTTATATTTCTGTAGTATTAAAATATGTAAATGACCACACGTGAGGGGAAAGCCGATTTATTCTCATCACTGACTGGATGACCAGCCAGCACTTGGTCTCGCTTGCAAAGATGGCGGCACAACCTTCGACAAGCGCAGCGACCAAATCAACGTATTTACACAGCTGAGCAGGCTCTGCTAATGATTTTTGACTCGCTCGAGCATGAAGGTGAGATGATGATGGTGATGGAATTGCCGACCGTATTCGTCAGTTATTGTGTCGGGCTGTGTGACCTCAGTGTGTGTTCAGCTGACTGGTTTGCCAGCGTCGAACGAGCTCGCCTAGTGTGTACTCTGCACTGCGTGCCAGTGGACAGTGACGTGATAGTCGGCGCAAGAGGGGAGCGCGGCCTGCTCGCGGTGTGGCACGGGGCAGAGGGAAAGGTAGGGGAAGAGGAGCAGTGAAAGAGAGGGTTGAAGTCCAGCAAGGGGGCGTGGTGGGGAGAGGGGGGCGTGGTCGTGGACTGACCTGTCTGCATAGAGTGTGAGCGTCTTGATAGACTTCTAAACTGTTTTACTTTCATTTACAGGTGTAGTGTGACAATACAAACTTTATTTTCAACTTTTTTGCTTTGTGTTCTTGTTTGGATGTGAAGATGTAGTGGTAAATACATATGCTTTTGATCGTGCAAAAAAATCTATCCAAATCTAATTGCCTAAATACTTTTTTATTATCAAAATTAAAACAAAAGAAGCCCAGATTCAAAATCTTCATTCAATTTCCTTCAAAAATCATATATATTTCATTGTTATATCTTTTGTAGTTTCTGAGCTAGAATTTTTTGTTAATTATTACCCCCAAATCATTAGATTTCCCTGGCACTGGGAAAGCCTTTGTAACATTTTCAAGCAGCGAACGGGTTAATTCTAAAACTGGTCTTTGTTGTGTCCCCTTGATTAAGGCATGTGTGCATTAAAAATTTTTATTTTGAAGCTCGGGCCCATCATATATGTGATAATGAGTTGAACCTTACTCTTGGGCACAGAGCCTTATGAGTTTAGAATTTTACCAAACTTGTATGATTTAGCATTTGATTTTTTGAAATTTTGTAGAATTTCACCATGAAATGATGTAGAATTTCAAATGTGTTGGATTTAGCATATGAACCTCTGAAATTTTGTCTGCCTTACCTAGGTGAGGAATTTCCTGGAGTCAACACTTGTGGACCTTCGGCACTTGTGGATGAAGCGCATCGGGTATCAGACGTGCGTGGCCTGTCCGTGCGAACGTGTGTGCGAGGAGCACAAAATAGAGGGCTGCTTCAAGGAGAGTTGTCTACACTTCTTGCATCTGGATGAATGTCTGGTGAACAAGGTTGGACTTGGTTTTAAGTTTTTGGTTATGATCATACTTTGTACTCGCGTCTTCTTCTGTGTGCATGTGTGTCTGTGTTTGTGTGTCTGTGTGTGTTGAATGGAATGACAGCCCTGCGTTCAGCTGGAGTATTAGCGGTATAATCAAATCGGACAAATAAACGCATATTATATTAATATATTGATCACAGATCTTCAATAATGAAAGGATTTTTCTTTTTCTTCCGCGCCCCCTGTGGCTTTCCCATGTAACATGCAGATGAAGGGTCTCTGACACAAAATGTTGGAAAAGAAACGAGGCCAAGGTCTACAGCACTGTACCCATTTCAAAATACCAAACCAGTTTGCTTTCACTTGGTTACACAGAAAAAGTGAACCTGTGAAAGTGAACAAACGGTAGAAGAGTTTCAAAGACATCGACTGTTGGGGGATGGTGCACACTTTGTGTGGTGTGTGTGTACGTGTTGAGTGTGTTCATGCAAGACTGTGTGTTCTCTCCTGTTATTTATTTTTGTTTGTCTCATCTGTTCACCCCTTTTATCTATTTTATATTTTTTTATGTCACGTCTGAACAAGCTGCACAATTTCATTGGTCGCCGTTTTTAAAAAGAAACCTAGATTTGGTATGAACAAATATTGAATGTGAAAAAAAGGATGAGAGTCGGGGAGGCAGACAGTTACTTTATAGACTTATGTATTAATGTATTATGACAATCTGTGTGCTAATTAGATTGTGCATTTGTATCAGTTTGAAAAAAAATCTGCTAAGACAAGTTTGAAACCTGCACATGGAATTGGATAGACTATGATGGATAACAAAGTGGTGTCAGAGGGAAGGAAACGTCGCAACTTTTCGACATTACAGAGCAGAACAAAAACTGATTTTTGCAGAAATTGCTTGGTCATTTTCATGGAGAGGTGAAAATGAATAGTTGTGTCCCTTACATTGGCTGCATTTAGGAGACAGTAACAGGAATTAGGGTGTTAATTTTTTTTTAATGAAATATCTGGACTGGGCCACACATGGAGATACAGACCTCTGTACAAAACCAGCTTGTATAGATGGTAAAGCTATCAGAGTTAAAATTTGTTGTGAAGGAAGTGGAGCAATTGTTCAGTATTTTCACTGAATTTTGTGGGATACGAGGTGTGAAGAATGTGATGCATATTTTCAGTCACAAAATGTGTACAAATGGCTAAATGATGCTCAAGTCTTGTTCTGGCAGATAACCTCTCTGACAATTCAGTTGAAGTTACTTACAGCTCAGCTGACTGCAGTGCCAGGACTGTCACATTATGGGTTGATGGGACTATAATTTTAATCTTAATCTTTTTGTCACATTATGGAAGTCAACTCTGGAATGAGATTTAACAAATAAAGATGGAAGAAGAAAAAATCACTGGCAACAATCTTAGATCTGAGAAGCGTTAATCTCTTTACAGAAACTCCAAATCACAACAGGTGGTTTTCTCGTTGACAGGTTTAAGTTTTTAACACGGTATGTGTGCACGTGCATCCACATCAGGAGATATCCTATCATAATGAAGAATTGGTTACTGTAAGGCAAAATGTTTATTTCAAAATCTGACCTGGAATTTGTTTTTGTTTATCTGCTGTGCTGTGCTAGTTTTCATGTGCAACTGTGAGTACACTTACCTAATGATCTGTCCCTCAACACTGACATCACTACCCATTCTGGTTAGTTGGCGAACATGCTTTGCAGGATACAGTACAGGCTGGCTTTTTACCATTCATAGTCAAAGGCTGGAACTCTGCTTCAATGAGTTATGGAAGCCAAGACCATCGCTGCTTTTGTGTTAAATGCCACCTAGGCTCAACAGAAAAGTCTGCTACAAAGTTTGTTTTTTGAGGTCTGCTGTCTTTTCTTTTTGTTGGCTAGGCCTGAGACTTTTCGCAGTCGCAGATCCCCCACACAGTGAGAGAGAAAATAGTAAACGGTGATTGTGGTGCCTCTGCAGAACGGAAGTCAGGAAGGAAATGCATATGCATGTCTGTGTTAATGTAGGCACAAAGAATGTTAACTAGTTGTGAGTTGTAAAATGCTCGTGTTACATTCTGTCCATGTTTGGCAGGTGGTGTGTTGCGATCACAGGCGCGTGAAAACGGACTGCTTTCAGCAGTGGTTTCCTCAGCCAGCTGTCTCAGGTGAGACTTTTGTATAAGTGTGTGAGAGAGAGAAAGTGAGTGATAGTGAGAGGGTATGTTAATGTGAAAAGAGCAGATAATTTTTTAAGAGTTGAGAGAGTCCTAATATTTGGTAAGCGCAGACGAAAACATGTTCATTGATGATGGCTTGCAATCCGAGTGTGGCAGACCGAAAGATTTTCAAGTCAAGATTTGAATCTTTGAGGTTTGATTTTAATTAGTGTACTTTAAACATGGAAAATTAATGGAAATGGTAGAGAGAGCGAAATTCATCACAGTAAAATCATTGTGCTATGGGAGATTTTGAGTTCACAACTTTGCAAGCTGTTGGCACAACATGATCAAGATAATTTTTTTTCTGCATTTACTTCTGTCCAAATCATATTTACCAGTATACTTCTGTCCCTATCTTGACATTTATGTTGAAAAAAAATTTGGGGAGGGGGAGGGGTGAGAGGGAGAATACATAATTGGATATCCTTTTGCGCATTAATGCTTCCCATTCATTGAAACCCACCGTCATGGTAGGATAGCCTTTATTCCAACTTCACATTGATAGAAACCCACCATCATGACAAGAAAGCCTTTATTCCAGCTTCACATTGATAGAAACCCACCATCATGACAAGAAAGCCTTTATTCCAACTTCACATTGATAGAAACCCACCATCATGACAAGAAAGCCTTTATTCCAACTTCACATTGATAGAAACCCACCATCATGACAAGAAAGCCTTTATTCCAACTTCACATTGATAGAAACCCACCATCATGACAAGAAAGCCTTTATTCCAACTTCACATTGATAGAAACCCACCATCAGACAAGAAAGCCTTTATTCCAACTTCACATTGATAGAAACCCACCATCATGACAAGAAAGCCTTTATTCCAACTTCACATTGATAGAAACCCACCATCACGACAAGAAAGCCTTTATTCCAACTTCACATTGATAGAAACCCACCATCACGACAGGACAGCCTTTATTCCAACTTCACATTGATAGAAACCCACCATCATGACAAGAAGCCTTTATTCCAACTTCACATTGATAGAAACCCACCATCATGACAAGAAGCCTTTATTCCAACTTCACATGATAAAAACCTACCATCATGACAAGATAGCCTTTCTTCCAACTTCACTTGATAGAAACCCACCATCACGACAGGATAGCCTTTGTTCAAGCTGCATGCTAATTAAAACCCCCATCATGACAGGATAGCCTTTGTTCCAGCTGCACCTAATTAAAACCCACCATCATGACAGGAGAGCCTTTATTCCAGCTGCACGCTAATTAAAACCACCATCATGACAGGAGAGCCTTTATTCCAGCTGCACGCTAATTAAAACCCACCATCATGACAGGAGAGCCTTTATTCCAGCTGCACGCTAATTAAAACCCATCATGACAGGAGAGCCTTTATTCAAGCTGCACACTAATTAAAACCCTCTCATGATAGGAGAGCCTTTATTCCAGCTGCACGCTAATTAAAACCCATCCATCATGACATGATAGCCTTTATTCAAGCTGCACGTAATATAAAACCCACCATCATGACATGATAGCCTTTATTCAAGCTGCACACTAATTAAAACTCCATCATGACAGGAGAGCCTTTATTCAAGCTGCACACCAATTAAAACCCACCATCATGACAGAGCCTTTATTCAAGCTGCACACCAATTAAAACCCACCATCATGACATGATGGCCTTTATTCAAGCTGCACACCAATTAAAACCCTCCATCATGACATGATGGCCTTTATTCAAGCTGCACACCAATTAAAACCCACCATCATGACATGATGGCCTTTATTCAAGCTGCACACTAATTAAAACCCCCATCATGACATGATGGCCTTTATTCAAGCTGCACAGTAATTAAAACCCTCCATCATGACACGATGGCCTTTATTCAAGCTGCACACTAATTAAAACCCTCCATCATGACATGATGGCCTTTATTCAAGCTGCACACTAATTAAAACCCTCCATCATGACACGATGGCCTTTATTCAAGCTGCACACTAATTAAAACCCTCCATCATGACACGATAGCCTTTATTCAAGCTGCACACTAATTAAAACCCTCCATGACACGATGGCCTTTATTCAAGCTGCACCACTAATTAAAACCCTCCATGACACGATGGCCTTTATTCAAGCTGCACACTAATTAAAACCCTCCATCATGACACGATGGCCTTTATTCAAGCTGCACACTAATTAAAACCCATCATGACACGATGGCCTTTATTCAAGCTGCACACTAATTAAAACCCCCATCATGACACGATGGCCTTTATTCAAGCTGCACACTAATTAAAACCCTCCATCATGACACGATGGCCTTTATTCAAGCTGCACACTAATTAAAACCCTCCATCATGACACGATGGCCTTTATTCAAGCTGCACACTAATTAAAACCCTCCATCATGACACGATAGCCTTTATTCAAGCTGCACACTAATTAAAACCTCCATCATGACACGATAGCCTTTATTCAAGCTGCACACTAATTAAAACCCTCATCATGACATGATAGCCTTTATTCAAGCTGCACACTAATTAAAACCCTCCATCATGACATGATAGCCTTTATTCAAGCTGCACACTAATTAAAACCCTCTCTTCTGACAAGATTGCCGTCATTACAGCCACACATCAATTGAAACCCACTGTCGTGACAGGGTTCAAGTCTCCCGTCCTCCCCAGCGCCAAGCTGAACGCCGAGACCTATGGCAACATTGAGAAACACATGGAAGATTTGCCTGTGTGGATGAAGGGGGCGGCCAAACTCCTCAACAATGGCGCAGCCAATCAGGACTGGGTGGCTCTGGCACACCTGTTAGGTGAGGGTTTGAGTACGGTCTGTGCTACACCTGTTGGGTAAATCATGGATTAAGGTCTTGGTTACATCTGTTAGATGAACCTCTGAGCACAGTCGGTGGAGTATTTTCTGTGATATATCTGTATGGCAAGTCTCCGAGTATGGTCTCTAGCAAACCTGTAAGAAGATTGTCCGTGTAGCACACCTGTTTGAGTCTCCGAGTAAGTTCTGCGGTGTGTAAGTTAAGTAAGACCTTTAGCACATCTCTTGAACAAGTCTTTGAGTAAGGTGTGTGGTATATCTGAGTCTGAATGTCTGTGTCACACTTGTTAGGCGAGTGAGAGTAATGTCTTGTTATACTGGTAAGGCGAGTCTTTGTATGTGTGTGTGTAAACCTGTAAGGCAAGTCATTAAGGTCAGTGTCAAGAAGCCAGACCAGTAATTGAGCTAATTTTGTTCATCAGTTGATCTCAAAAGATGTGACTTGGCGAGTCATTGATTAGTTTATTACCTTGACCTAGGAGGTTCACCCATGTCTGCCAGCAAGATGACGCAAACACTGAAATGATTTTAATAAAACTTGATAAAAGATGAATGTATGAAGTTCCGGTGCAGATCAGGGAATTTTTTTCTTCACATTTTAAATATTTCAAGATAAGTATTCATTGACATGTTTGTAAATTTCTCAAGAAATTATGCATGGATCTTAACTCCTTGACTGCCGCTATTTTGTATCAGTTTTGCACTTCCGTGTGCCGGAGCAAAATTTGACTTTTTGGGTAGGTTCACTAATTTGATCAGTGCTCATTTATTTGTGGAGATATCTCTTAGATTTTTGGCATGTTTTCTTCTCATACCCAGGGCTATAATATCTGCAAATATTTGATTTTGTTCATTCTGAGTATAATCTTATAATTCAACTTAAAAAAAAAATTTTGCAAGCATACAAAAACCCACAGCAGCAAAACAAAAAACATACAAACCCAGCCAAAAGTGGTTTTAGTGTTTACTGAACACCTGTGTAAATATTTGGTAGTGAATTTACAACCCACAATTGTTTTATATGATAAATTTATGCATTTCTGGGGTACAGTACAATCCAGGTATCAAGGGACACAATTTTTTTCTTAGGTAGGTTCACTGACATGCCCACTGCTCTTTCAATTCTTGACATATCTTAGATACTTCGGAAATTTTCTTGTTGTATCCTTGGCTACAGCCAGATATCACAATAGTTTGATTTTGTTTGTAATGAGTAGACCAAAAATATATATAATGATGAATGTTTTGTTTGAAAAACAGACACTTTCAGAACATAAAACTAGAGCACTAAAATCACAATGAAATACCACAAAGACTGGTGTTAGTATCCTTTGAACTTCAGGACAAACATCTGTATTCACAATAAAGCTTGACAATGCATAAAATGTTTAGCAACCCATATTATAGGGGGCACTCCAGCCCAGGTAACGTGGGAAAGAAGATGGGAATTGAACATTATCCACAGCATCAGTCTGCACATCTTGCAAGCCTCTTGGGAATTGGTCTTGTTTAGCAGAGATGAACTAACAATAACACTAAGTGTAACTTCCAATTATTCTGTCAGTTTTCTTTCACACATGTGGTTTGGTTCTCTCATGAACTAAGTGCGATAGATAAAAAGCCATCACCGCAGAAGGTAATAAATTAAAACATTGCAAAACCAACCACACCAAAAAAAAGAGACTGCTAAAGATAGGACTGAGCTACAAAAGGCCACACCACAGATGATGAAAGCACACGAACAACTGAAAAATACACTGGTGTCGCAGAGATACACCACACCACAGAACCTATGGTCAGAAGGATCGGATCCCACACTACTGCCAGTAAATGCCAGTTATAGTTGACTGACACACATTTGGACACGCACACACGAAACGCACACACACACACACACTCTCACTGTGTACAAGCACCATATTCAAAAGCAACACACACACACACACATGCATGTACACGCACACATACATACAGCACCACATGCAAAAGCACCACACACCACACACCATACACAAACGCTACAAGACACCACACACTCACTCACACACTCACACACTCCACACTCGCACACAACGTACATCGCACACGCACACACGCACACATACATACAGCACCACATGCAAAAGCACCACACACACACACACACCATGCACAAACACTACACAGACACCACACACACACACACACACACACACACACACACACACACACACAACAATGTATACCCACACCATGCACAAGCACTGCTCTCTCTCTCTCTCTCTCTCTCCTCTCTCCTCCATACACACACACACACATGCACGCCACGCGCACGCACACACAAGCACACACACAACACACACACACACACACACACACACCACAAAAACAACTCCACGAAATCCATAGGCTTGAAATTGCCAATGTTTACCTTGATACCTGGGTCACCCGTGAAAGGTCGAGATTTGGGCGATCAGCACTGGCCTCTGTCCATTCTGAAACAAGTTCCGACTGACGAGTGCCACACCCTCTTCTCTGCCACGCCCCCTCACACTGGACCCTTGCCGTTGTCCTAAACCCCCTCCTTTCCCTTTCAACTCTCCTCCTGACCTCTCACGAAAGGAGAGAGGGGGCACTCGACATACACGGAATCGGTTCGTCACTCCGATTCGGCCCACTTGCGCCGGTATCGCTCGGTTTGAAGTCGGGGATTCAGCTTCGTCATCAACACCAATCTCCGATAGCAAAGGGTGGTGTTGATTGTGATCATTTTATTCTCTCCGAATCGCTTCATTCCACTTCTTTGAAGTCTTCGTCATCACTTTCATGGTCTCGAATAACTTCTTGATGCACTTCAAGAGCATTAGATCGTTTGAAAAACGGCACGCGCCTGATCGGACTGCCTGCTCGACTCGCCATCTTCAAACGAGAGTGACTCGGCCGAACCTTGCCGAAGTTATCGTCCAAACGGACGCAAGCCGGTCAGTCAGCGACCCACATGAAAGGGAAGAAACCGTCCTTAAGGGTCCCTGCAACCGTTTAAACCATTTTTTCTCCTTGCCTCCCTTTAAATTGCCGAATTTTGATGATGAAATCTCGAACGCCATTCGTGCAAGGGCACACAGCTTTCCTGAAACCATCTCGAACGCTGTTCATGCAAGGGCAGTCAACGGGTTAATAGGAAAAAATGGGCTCAGATGCATTAACAGACTTGTAAGATATGGAGCAGATCTGGACTATACTTTGAATCCAGTGAGTAAAGTAATTTCACCATAGTCGAGTGGTTTTGTAATTTTCTAGGTGTACATTGAAATTTCTGGTTTGTAATAGATGAACTGTTTAATTTTTTTTAGGTACATTTCAGCAGTCATCTCAGATTTTGGGACAGATCAGTTTCATGTTAACATGCAGATGTTTCTTAGTTTCTTGCTGTTCGTTCAGTTAAAGCCTGATTTTGAAAAATCTTTTTGTGCATTAGTTTGGTTTTTATTTTCCAACATCCAGTCTGGCTTTGAACTAATCTCGCAACTTCTTCTTGTTGCAGGATACAAGTCTACCCGCATTGAAAGGTTGACGGAGGATCTCAACCCAGCTTTGGCTCTGTTGACGGACTGGGTGGTGTCCAACGGCAACACAGCCATGGCTGTTGACCTGCTAGCCTCTTACCTTCAGCAGCTGGAGCGAGAGGACATTGTACACGTCATAGAGCGAGCTAAAGGTGAGTGGAGGGTTTTTGAGTTCTGTTGAGTTGTACTGTGCTGTAGTGAGCTTGGCTGTGTGCTGCATTTCTTCATCACCTTAGATGTCTGTATGAAATAAAGGCTGTTTTCCTCGGGGTATACAGCTTGTCACGGATTCTTTTATGTGCATGAAATGCATGTTGCATATGTGACCTTGGTTTATCGTCTTCGTCATAAACACAAGTACTCTGATCAGCATGAGGGACATGGATTGTCTCCCTTCTTAGGCGAGTAGGTTCTTCGTGAGGCTACCTTTCCACTTGTTTTGTCTTCTGCATGTTATGTATATAATTATCAGTCTTGCGGCTGTAGGTGAGAGGAGAGTTTTGATTGAAGAGTTGGGAATGAACAGCCTGTACCTCAGGTGTTCATGTACACATGTTCTAGAGACTGAACAGCCTGTACCTCAGGTGTTTATGTACACATGTTCTAAAGACTGAACAGCCTATACCTCAGGTGTTTATGTACACATGTTCTAGAGACTGAACAGCCTATACCTTGGTTGTTTATGTACACATGTTCTAGAGACTGAAAAGCCAGTAACTCAGTTGTTTATGTACACATGTTCCAGAGAGCGAACAGCCAGTACCTCGGGTGTTTATGTACACATGTTCCAGAGAGTGAACAGCCAGTACCCCAGGTGTTCCTCAGCTATCAGTGGGAGGCTCAGGATCAGGTGAAATCTCTGCGTGACCACCTGGAGCGGCACGGCTATGCCTGCTGGATGGATGTGGGTCAGATGGGGGGAGGGGATCACCTGAACGCCAAGATCGAGGAAGGTCTGCGCAACTGCAAGGTCAGTTCATGAAGTTAGAAAGGTTTTCTGGTTGTACCATGTCTAGGCAGACAAGCTGGTGATCGAAGTGACTTCTGTGAAAAAAAAAAAAAAGAAAGAATATCCTTTCAGCTTATGTGACATGGAAAATTACATGTGCATTTATGAAACTGTCTTTAATAGTACGTTGAAAATTGTTAGAATTCTGGCTCTTGCATATTTGTTGTTTGGCAGTCTTTTCTAACTAGGTCATTCTTGTTGAGCTGGTCTGTTTTACATACTGTTGAGGAGAGAGTGAATGAGTGAATGTTTCCTTTATGTAGGTCTCAACCCCTCATGAAGGGGTAAATGTACAATATGTAATGCTTTATCATACCAATTCAAAACAAGTACATTAACAACTCTCTAAACTTTCTGATTACATAAGATGCACAGCGGGAGTCAAACAGGGGTACGGGTGTAGCCCTGTCCTATTGTTTTTATGAATGAGTTGGCACTACAGGTAACTAATAACAGAAAAGATGGTGCTGTGCTCTCACATGTTGCATTTGAGTTCATTCTTCTTTTAGCTATTTTATTGTCGGACTAGAGAGAGAGAGAGAGGCAGGCAGGCATGTAGACGGACAGACAGACAGTGTTGATCAGTGGTTAGAGTAAAAACACGGACAAACAGAACAGACTGTACGTGTGACTCATTTTAGAAGTCAAGGATTTCTGCAATTGGTGTGTTAGTTTTCTGATGACTAGGTAAATTGTAACATGGGAGAAAGGTAACAGGTAAATTGTAACATGGGAGAAAGGTACAGTTTAGGGTGAATCTCTTAGTGCTGCCGATGGCCATCTGTGGAGCATTGCTTTGTGCATTTTTATGTCTGTTTTGTGACGTCGGAAGGGATATTTGAGAATTCACCTGTTTTGTGTTGTTAAAGACGAGCACTATTTTGCACCCAGTTTTGGTGTTATTTGCTATGTGTAACTAAATGATCCAATTGGAACAGGAACTGTCTTTTGCTATATGTAACTTGATCAAATCGGACCAGGAACAGAATACTCCCTTGTCATGTCTGGCTCACTCGGTATTATCTCTGTCTTATTTTTTTAAGCCATGATACCTAATTTTTTCCCAAAAATATTTGCTGCCGTTCTGATGAATATTGATTTTGATGAGACACAAGAGTTGAAGGCTGCAGGATTCTGAGGTTACAGCTGGGAAGAAATATGAGCAGCATTGTAGATGTGTTAACACAGTACTGATATGAAATTCTGATCCGAATCCCATAATTTGAGTGTGAAGACAGGACGGTTTACTTTGATCATGGTCACAAACTTGGATCACTTCAAGAATCTTCTCAGCAAGATCATAGTAGCTTATGGTAATACCAAGTAGTTGTTTCCCCTGTCTATTCTTATTCCCTGTATTGGAATACATTTGTTTCTTTGGGTTGCAGACATAAATTTTTTTCCTAGTGGGCTGCAGCTAAACTGATGCCCGAAAATCAGAAATCATTGAACAAAGGATTAAGTAGATGATGTGCCTTTGTAGTGTTAAATGGAAAGGCATTGAATATATGTCCCATAATAGGAATGATCAGATATATGAGTAAATGGATGGATTAATGACTAAATATTCATTGATGATGCTAAAATGGGTAAAAAAAAAAAAAGGCAAAATTGTATTAAAAAAATCTACTTAAGTGGACAAAATCCTTGCCGTTTTATGATGATGCTCTTTACTAAACAATACCGTATGCCAGATCATGCTGATGCATATTGGCAGATGAGGAAAAAGTCATGGATCATACTGTAGTGACATGCTTCGATAGGAGGGCAAAATTAAAGGGGCGTACTAGGTGATACTCTTTGATAAGTTGAAAAACAAATCCAATCCATACTTTGGTCGTGTGCTGTGATAAGTAAAAAGATCTACGACGTCCTACGATGATGCACTCCGATAAGTAAAAATATGCAATCCTGTTTTTCACTTTGATAGGTCCAGAAAACTGTATGCCATACTATGGTAATATACTTTTTAACTCTTTCATTCCTACTTTTCTATGAACCATTACTTCCTCTTGTTCCTAGATTCTTGTAATACGAGTATTCCCTTAATTTCTGGAAAAAACCAGAGCCCTGAAAGCAATGGCAGAAGCGGCAGAGAGGTGTTCAAGCTGGATCTGGTCAAGGAGGAACAAAAGTGAACTTCATAAGGCTTAATTTCCCTACAAATATCAGGTGTCCCTGTGGCTCAGTGGTTAAAGCGCGAGTCATTAAGTGGAAAATGAGCATGTCCAGAGGGTCATGGGTTCGAATCCCAGCCATGGCTCGTCCCAAGATGGGAAAAAAAGGGGCAGCAGAGGGACATCCGGAGTCATGAACCGGGTGTGGCCCAACCCCCCTAGAGTGTCAGGAGATAAGGGCCGAAACACTTGCTTGAAGGGGGCTTCTCTTCTGAGGACTCTCTGCTGCCACGCTCTCCACGAGTTTCTTTCTACTGGATTTAGAGAAAAAAAAAAAGTGTAAAGTGAGAAGTGCCACGTATGCAGTAGCAAACCGTCCAGAATAGAGCGGCGACCACTTTACCACGCTGTTGGGGCAGTCTGGCATCCATTCCATTCATAAACACTGCCGCGTGAGCGACCCGGTCATGACGTGTACCGATGATGCGATTCGCGTGAAGTTCAAAGCACTTACTGCGAGAACCGATTTTCCTGGCTGCAGGAAGGAAAGGGAGGGATTTTGTGCTGCCCTGTTTTCAGGGCTGCAGGAAGGAAGGGTAGGATTTCTGCAAACCAGAAAACTGGGTTGTAGGGATGAAAGAGTTAAGATCCCCCTCCCCCCTCCTCCTCTCCCCCCATCCTTTCTTCCCCTCCCCTTACCTCGACCCTACCCTCAAAATCTGCCATACTGTGCAGTTGATAGGAAAAAAATGTCTGCCGCCATTGGTGATGATGCATTTGGATAGGTTGAAGTTGATCATTGTCCACACTGTGGTAAAGCACTTTGATAGGTTAAAAGTTAAGGCTTTGCTACGGTAATGCACTTTGTTGGGCGGAAAAGTTACGCTATGATTAAGCTCCTGGATGCATAAAGAAATTTGTGCCATGTTACCTTGATGCATATGATAAGTAACAAGTATGTATGCCATCCTGTGGTCATGCACTCTAAGATGATGAGAAAAATCTGTGCCACATTGTGGTGATGTACTTTGAAAGGCAAATAAACAGTGTGGGCCATAATGTGCAACTGAAGGTGGATGGGAGAAAGAAATGTGTCTCATACTGTGTTGACGCACACTGATAGGTTAAGTCATAGGCCATACTTATGGTGTTGCACAGTGATGGGTTAAAGAATTCCATGCCACTCTTACGGTCGTAAACTTTGATAGGAAAACAAGATTTAACACCACACTTATACTGATGCATTTCCATGGGTATACAAAATCTAAAGACTGAACTACTGTTCTGATGCAAATTTTAAATGTAATTAATAGCGAACCGCCAAGAAAATGTAGACAAACGAATCACAAGACAAAACACGATGCGTTTCGACCTCGTACGTCGTCTTCAGGCAAGATAAAAAAAACACTCGGGACAATCACTTATCTTCATTCACTCCAGTGCAAGATGGGTGTTTAGCGCCCATTTTGCGTTGAAGTGAATGAAGGTGATTGGTCGTTCCTTTTTGTTGTCGTGAGTGTTTTGTATCTTGCCTGAAGAAGACCTAAAGGGTCGAAATGTATCGTGTTTTGTCTTGTATACGTTTTCTTGGCGGTTCGCTATTAATTACATTTAAGATTTCCGCCTGCAGTCGCCACACTTTGCAACTAGATCTATTCTGATGCAATTTCATTGGTAAAATAAGAGGCTGAGCTATGTGAAGCACTTTGTAGCTAAAATCAGTGGTTGAACTGTACTGATATACTTTCACAGATAAAGTCAAAGGTTGTATGCTGATGCTCTCTTCAGATAAAAATCAAAGGTTGAACTCTCGTGATGCACTTTCATAGATCAAGTCAATTTTTGAACTGTGAAGATGCACTTTCATAGGTAAACAAAATCAAAGTATGAACTGTTAATGTTTTTTCTTGGATATACAGAACCCAAGGTCGAACTATGCTGATGCACCTCCACAGGTAAACAGAATCGAAGGCTGAACTATGGTGATGCATTAGGTCCAAAAGTTTACATAAGTCGGTAAAGGTGTTACGAAAGAATGTAACAGTTATCTTTGTTGTATTTTAACAGGTTCGGTCCAAAAGTTTACACAGTCTGTAAAGGTGTTACGAAAGAATGTAACAGTTTTCTTTGTTGCATTTTAGCAGGTTCGGTCCGAACGTTGACACAGTCTGTAAAGGTTTCCTAAAAGAATGTAACGGTTTTCTTTGTTGCATTTTAACAGGTTCGGTCCAGAAGTTTACTCAGTCTGTACAGGTGTTATGAAAGAATGTAACGGTTATTTTTGTCACGTTTTAAAAGGTTCAGTCCAAAAGTACACAATCCGTTCGTAAAGGTTTTACGAAAGAATCTTAACAATTATCATTGCTGCATTTTAACAGGTTTGGTCCAAAAGTTGACACAGTCTGTAAAGGTGTTATGAGAGAAGGTAACCGTTATTTCTGTTGCATTTTAACAGGTGGTGGTGGCCTGCCTCACGCCGCGCTACATCGTGTCTCAGCTGTGTACAAGGGAGCTGTGCCTGGCGGACTTGCTGCAGCGACCCATCGTGCCCGTCATGCTGCACCCTGTGCCCTGGCCTCCGCCTGGCCCTCTGGCCTTGCTTCTCTCCCAGCTGGTCTACATCAACATGAAAGGTAAGTGGGGGGAATGAGTGTGTGTGTGTGTGTGCGAGTGTGAGATCTCCTGTCCTTTTCTTGCATTACTGTAGGACGCATTCTTCTCCAAAACCAAGTCATCCCAACACATTTCCATCACCAGCATTTTTTTAACAAACTTTCGGATGGGTTTTTAGAAGATGTATTTTAAAGAATTGTGTGAATGAAAGACTTGAGTTGATTTTAACGTGGTGACGGCCCTGATATGGCCCTTTGCGGTCGGCTGGGCTATAAGCAACATTATCTTATCTTCCATCACCAGCAACTCACAGGGAGATGTTCTCGGGCCATGTGCAGGCAACCCACCAGAGGAGATACTGCACTGTTGTTAGTCACTTTGGGGGCATTCAGGGCACTTGTCGAGGCAAGATGTAGCCAATCATTCGAAGTTATGGGTTTTTTTTTTTATGTTCTTTTCAAAGTACCTGGGTTGTTAACACAGGGGTTGGAGGTCACGGGGGAACAGGAATTCATGCCGACACCCAAGACAAATACACGGAGATCCTCCAGCGTGTCGCTGTGCACTCCACCCCCACCCTCACCCCCTGCATCCAGCTGAAGAAGGAGACGGCGGTTCACCTCACGCAGCCGCAGCAGCACTCTGCCGACCCCTCCACCCTGTCCGCAGACAACATGGCCGTCCATCGCGTCAGCATCGACTCCCTCAGTGACCGCTCGCCTCGTGACCTGACCAGCCGCAGCGAGCCTTCGATGGACGTGCTGCTGTCTCGCATCAGTGAGTCGGAGATTAGTCCTCCTCTGCCGCCTGTGGAGCAGGCCCATGTGACCAAGTGTACTATATGTGTGATTTTATGATGAGAGCCGACTCCTGTTAAGGTTTTCCAGTGGAAGAGCAGCTGTGTGTGTGTGTGAGTTGATTTTTGGCAGAGCTTCATACATTCCATGACTGGAGGTGATTGCAAAATGTTAGGTGTGAGGAAAGAGTATTTAAAGAAATGTTATTTATGAAGATTGTAAGATATGTTGAGCTTCCCCTCACAGTATGAGCTACTTTCTCTTTTGACCTCCATGATCAGATGAGCGATAAATAGCATGACTTGATTTGTTAATGGTTGTCTGCCAACTGTGTTGACACAAGTTTTGACTATGTTAACTGTTCATTGGTATTAAATTGGAAATGTAGTGGGTATGATTACAAAATTAGACTAGCCCTGTGACAGGAAGGGGATGTTTAATTTAAATTGATTTTGAGATTGTTGCTAGTAAGTGGAAGGGATGTGATGGGACATGAGTATGGCGTGTATTGGTAAGCCAGGTCAACAGTTAGAGTGAGATTTTAGTAGCCAAAAGGGAGGGTCTGTTTAACTCAACATTGAGACTGTAGCAAGGGTGAGCACGTCCCCTTCCCCTTCCTGGCAAGTCTCATAGTAATTTGAATTAGATGTCCCCTGCCTGCCGTAAGGCTAGTTTAATTTTGTAACTATTATTCGTCTGTAAGGCTAGTTTAATTTTGTAACTGTTATTCGTCTGTAAGGCTAGTTTAATTTTGTAACTAGTATTCGTCTGTAAGGCTAGTTTAATTTTGTAACTGTTATTCGTCTGTAAGGCTAGTTTAATTTTGTAACTGTTATTCGTCTGTAAGGCTAGTTTAATTTTGTAACTGTTATTCGTTTGTTGCCGAGTCAGGTGAAGTCGTGTAATGTGACAAGAGAATTTAGAGCGTATAGTGGGTGCTCGGTTTCCAAATTCACAAAAGTATAGTCTCCAAACACAGTGAAAGTATATGATACATATATAATTCATGTCTTACTACCAAACCCCTGCTGTACACTTTTCCATGCGGTGGTCATTAGTAATTCATGAGAGAAGGTTATTTACCACTGAGATTATTATCACGTGAAGTTTGATCAAAGTTCTCTGGAACTGGTCTTTTAGAGAACTTAATGAAAGTTCTCTGGAACTGGTCTTTTAGAGAACTTAATGACAGTGTGATCACTGGACCAGGTTGCTGCTTTCATCACCGAGGAGAGGCTAATTCCAGAGTAGGCCGCCCCAGAGCAGCTGGCAGCGTGCGTGCTGTGACTGGTGTATGTGTGTGTGTATTCCAACCTTGCTCAGCAGACCATGATCCAGTGAGTGGGAGGTTGTTTTGACTGGGGCATATGCAGTGTGACATAACTGCACAACAGCTGATTTGTGCCTCATTTCTTCGGTTCTCCTCACATATTCCTTCAAATGGTTTACTAAACAAGGCTTTGGGTTCTTTTCAGAATTTATAATTTCTGCAGGTTCAGTGTGAAATCATGGTCTTGACTGCTTTTGTTTCTCGGGAAAAGAGAGATTTTGATTCCCTAAATTTCAAATCTTGTACTTTGATCTAACTTAAAGCCTGTCCTCTCTGCCCAGTCAAAGCTAACAACATACACATTCTAAGAGGGATCTTTCAGTGACATTTTTGATATTTCTGGAAGAGAATCTAAGCAGTCCAAAACGGTATCTACACTCCAAGTGTAGTGATGCTTTGGGAGTGCTGGTGTTACTTAAAAAATCCCCTTAACAATACAGCATAAATTGGGGTGAGAACCCACTGTCTTTCCTTCATACAATGGCAAAAAAGCTGACAGAGCACTTCTAGCCATGTGTGTGCTACTGTAACTGGCTCCCTCAGAACAAAAAAAAGAAAATTTGAGACATCTGCTGCTGATGGAGACCATAAACTGATTTTATTTGAAATGGAAAATACAATGAGGCAGGGAAAAGTAAGCAATAAACAAGTAGGGTAACTCTTGCTCCCATAAGAAAACCTAACCTAGAGTAACTTTTATTCAAGACTGGCACAGCCTTTTAAACGTGAATAAAGTCGGACGAATACAAAGGCGAACAATCTAATAATCCATAATTCTGTGGAGGGAAAAACAAGCGCAGGCCAACAACCCCTCCGTCATCACAGTAATGACTTGGCAAAGATTTGAACTTAAGGCAGGGGGGTGGTTGAAGATGAAGAAAATGGGAACTTGAAATTAAGAAAATGTTATAAATATGAAAACTCTTCACTAGCTGCATGAGGGAACCATCGTAATTCCTCCTGAAAGCAAATCTATTTGTATTGCCTGCTCCTAGGCCTTTCGTTCGCTGGATCAGACTCATCAGGAAGACTCCTGGCGTCAAGTAGAGACACACCACAGTCCATGATACTGTGTTCTCACCACCAAGGGTGCAAAAAAGAATCCAACAGCACCCGAAAGCAGCCAGCGAAGGGTAGTAAATGAAAACAAAACCAAAGTGTGGGGGAGAAAGAAAGTTGCTGAAAAACTAAAGACATTATGGGAACAGTATGAAATGTAGGGGACAAGAATCCAACAGCACCCCCAAAGATTTTGTTAGAAAGTTTTCCATTTCTGGATATAAAGGTCATAAAGCAGCATGAGTGGTCTCCTGGAGTTGATCATGAGAGCTGCAGCTTGGTTGGAAAACCCCTTCTGATGGTAGCGTCGCCTGATACTAGACCTGCCATCAGGTGTAGGGTCGTCTTGAGGGGAGGTTCTGTGTGGGGATGATTGAAGATGTCGGCAGCTTCCTGCCTCTCAATGGCGCTGGCTCTTTCACCAACAGTGACATCGACACTGGCCGCCATACCTGTGTTGGCCAGCAAGGCACCACTGTCACGCCTGTGCACTGGTCTTTAAGGGTTTTTTTTTTTTTGTAGCACATAGGGGATGGTGCTGAAAGGTGGAAATGCACGAAATTTAAAACTAGTCCTCGCTGTAGAATGAGCATCTGTTGCGTGCGCCTGTGCTAAAAGCAGCCAAGCAGGGCAGCTGCGTGTTTAACCTGGAAGCAGAGAGGTCAGTGTTGGGTCAATGTCGGCTGTCGAACATCCGTTCTGCATCCCGATACTCTGCATCTGCTACAGTGTCACATTTATCGGCAGTGTGAGCTGCAGATAGGACAATGTTATCACTACACCAACTCCAGATAGTGTGAGGGATGCTATTACAGTGGTCTTGAAGGACTGGCACCCATGTGGTTCAAGCATGCAACAGCTGTGGTATTATCCATCAAAATGTGTACATGCTTGCCCCACAACTCTGGCTGGAATCTCTGTAATGCAAATTAATCTGCTTTCAGTTCTAAGTAAATATTGTGCGACTCGGCTTCTTTAGGCAACCATGCTCCTCCTGAGCGAACCCCATTGCACTCGCATCCCCAGCCTGACAAACTGGCATTAGAGGTGATCAGAAATTTTTTTCTTTTAACCAGACATCATTGCATGCATCATTATTATTGATCCACATATTTGTCAAAATCACACCGTTAGACAGACGGAGCTCTGTTTATCTGCCCGAAGACTGCGGTGAGGCAGTGGTCCAAATTTGACGGCTGGAAATGAAGGTGCCATTTTTCCTGTCGCTGTAATAGTTCAGTTGGTAGAGCGCCGGACTCGTAATCTAAGGGTTGCGGGTTCGAATCTCCACCAGGTCATTTCGGTACAGGGGGGATTTTTCCCTCGGAGTTAGCTTTGGTTCAGACTCCATTTCCCATACAGTCCTTCGAATGAGACTATAAACCGAGGTTCTGTGTGTGAATGCATGCATAACATCTTGCACACACGTAGAATCCCATCACCAACTTTCAAAAGAGAAGGCTAGTTTGGCCATTGGTATGGGTAACACGTTGCACATAGTGTGCACCTTCCCCGAAGATGGAGTATGGCAGCCTTAATGGGCAGATGGGATTAATACTTGCCGGTCTATATAGGTAGTGTCCGCAGGAGTCAGCCTGTGTACGCAGAAGAATCTTTCCTGAGTGCCCCAGCAGTGCATGCCAAAGATCCTGTGTTCTATCATCAGTTAATGTCACCATTAATTGGCTCGGGTCAGTTTGTAGTCCCAAGTACTTGATTTGTTTAGGTTCTAACACCGACTTTTCAGAGTGTATAATGAACCCAAGAGAACGCAGTACTTGCAGTGTTTCAGCTACATTTTCAACACGTGCACCAAATGTAAGACGTATCCCTTGCCCCTTAGTGAGGCAAAAACTGGTTTCAGTTACTTTGTAAATTTACGAACCTGAGCCATTTGGTAAAGTTTCAAATTGCCAGAGTTGAACATCCGATTCACATCGCAGGAATTTTTTGTATGATCTGGATGGATTGGCACTGAGTAGTATGCATCTGTAAGGTCAGTTGATGTCATATAGCAGTGTAATCAGTGTAAGAGCAGTCTGAAAGTGTCCATCTTAAAATGGTAATTATGCTGTGTGTTTATTCAGCTGTTTCAAATTAATCATCCTGTCCACCTTGGCTTAAGGCTGTGTCAGACCAATTGACATAGGCTAGAACACCAAGGCTACATCAAAACGTTATGCTCTGCATAGTTAGGCAGGGATTTTCTTCAGTCATGACAAGCCCATAGCATAACAGTATCAGTCTCCATAATCTCTTGCAGTCGGAGTGTGGCTGCCCACATGGTGGGGTAATAAAAAACGGTCACACACGTAATGTCCTCATCTCTAGCTGCCTAGCTGATGCATCTGCATCATAGTGTTCAAGTACTTCGGCTGTTCGGATGATCCTTGGAGTCTTTTAGCGGGGTACGACTACAAGAACAATCATTGTGGTTTCCGTCCTTTCAGGGGCGTGTGAAAACTGGAGAAATGAACTGACCGTGATATGGGGTGCATGTGGATATATAACCCCTTTCTTGACTAGTTTCTGGACCTCGTCAGAAATTTGCTATTCTTCGTAATTCAGTATAGGTTGTGAAGGTGTGTTTGGGAAATCATTGAACAGTCAAATTCAAGTCCATGTACTGTTTGAAGAATGTCCGGATACTTTGTCAGCTTTCTCCAGTTTTCACTTGGTTATTTACACCAGCTTGAAATGAAGAAACTCTGCTTATGTGTTTGAGAGCTGGGCTGATGGGGGAGCATGTTTACCACTTGCCCTTTTTTGTCTGGGCTTTCAGGCCCTACTTTTTGCTGCTGTAGCAAAACTTCTGACTGCCTGCCGTAGAAGGGCTTTCTGTGTATGTGCCTTGTTTGACAGTTTGGACTAAAAAAAACATGCCTCTCGGGTGCTGGCCTTAAGTGCTTGTGTATCCACACCTCACCTGTCACAGCTGAACCTGTCCTCTCCATTTCTCTGACCTCTGTCAGTGAGCCAGCAAGGTCATCCCCAAATAACTGGCTTGTAACCCCGTGGTGCATGCATGGATTCGAACCCGCAACCCTTATGCATAACGGTGCATGGCGCGGTGAAATCCTTGCAAAGGAATGGGCGTAAAGCCTGCCTGTGTCTAAGGAGGCATGGCCAAGCAGCAAAAGTGCATGTCGGAGATGGCTTTCTTTAGCTGTTTGTCTACTGTACTTATGCCCTTGCTATCAGCAGGGAGCATTAGCCGAGTGCTGTTGACAGTAGCAGATTTGATGATGGCCATTTTGAGTCTGAGCCAATTTCAGTTCTACTTTCCTAGCAGAGACTGGATTCTCCCCTCCAAATAGTTGTCGCTTTACAGTGGGGACTTATAAATTGTCACAATTTTCAGGTCTTTCAGGGTTGTCAGACTTTTAACTTTGCTGTCATCATGTCTTTTCTTGAAACATTTGTTTGCCACCTCAGCGAAGGAAGACCTAACACTTTCTACCGTTTGTTCCTTTTCCTCTTCCTCATGTTCAATCTTACCACATGTCTTCATCAGAGGATCAAATTGAAATGGCATCTTCATCAGTCGGCTCTCCCTCGGAACTGGAACTTTCTTCTCTTTCCCTTTTTAGTGCAGGCGAACTCAGGAACTATTCCTGTATGAATCTGAATTACTGTCCCGCTGAAGGGGAGTCGGGGTGTGAACGCCTTTTTTTTTTTTTTTTTGGCCAGTCACCGCCTTCTCCTTTGTCACTTTCTGCCTTGTGGGCAGCACCCAAGTTTCTCTTCAAACCGGGAAAGCATGGTAGTCACTTTGTTAATCTTCTTTCCCAGTTTTGCTCTGATTTATCCATCTGCTATGGTTACTGTCTTCCTCTTCAGAGGAATGATTGTTCAGGGTTTTTTTCATCCCTCTCAGGGGATTTTTATTTATCCATCTTGCTTTGGTTACTATTGTCCTCTTCAGAGGACTGATTGTTCTGGTTTTTCTCACCCCTCTCAGGGGACTTCTCTCTCTCTCCCTGCCATGCTCAGTGGCAGTGGGGAAAATTACCATGCAAAAACTCAGTTGCTTTCCCCTTAAATTAGAAAGAACAAGAAAACAAAAAGCAACCAAAAATGAATACTAGAGATAGATTGCAGAATGTTGCAGTCTTACACAGTAAAGCATACCAGTGAAACGAAGCGTCAAAGAAAGGCGAAAAGAAAGTTCAGACTCGCCTGTTCTCCTCACCACATTCACATAATCATACAACTTAACACACAGTACACCACAAATCCTAGAGACCTTCCTTTGTTTGAAATTAGGCTGTCGGTCTGGTCTGAAACTACCTGAACTGTGAAACATGTGTCGGCGTTGAATTGACCTGGCTTAGCGATGGGCGCCAATACTCATGTCACATCACGTGACTGAGCCTGACGAAGCAACAGGTGAATAATAATTGGGGTTAAAACACTGTTTTGTTGTTTGTTTTGCTAATGGAAATATGGCAGAAAACAAACTGTTCAGTAACCTGTTTATGTGAAAAAGGAAAAGCGCGCAAGATAGAGAGGAAGTGTAGACAGGTGGTTTTCTGTTTCTGTCTGTGATGTTTTGAGTGGACTGACGTTTGTTGTTGCCTTACAGATCTGCAGTGGCTCTCTCCCCGACTCTTTTCCCCCCCCATAGAAAAGAAAGAAAAGGAAAAAAGAAGGGGGGAAAAAAGGTTGACCTACAGTGCATGCAATTGCAGAGATACTCCCAGTGTATGCGTTCCCAGATTTTTTCTCTGTTGCTCATGAAAATCTTACTTGGCCAGTTTACCATCTCTCCTTTGCCACAGGCACCAGAGCAGGTGAGATAAAGATATGTGAGGCAATGCAGAGTTTATTTTTCTTGGGGGGGGGGGGGGAGATAGGAGGACAGGGTGGAGGAAGGTACTTGATCAGAGAAAGTATGCGAGTCGGGAACCAGTTTTGAATGTTCGCGATATCTGAAGTTCATTGACTTTAATATTCATAGTTCTTGTACAGCCATTATCTATTTTTGACAAGTTTCTGTGGTCTGAAACATATCAAGGTTGTACGTTTTAATATGATGTTGACTCCTATGATAATATTGCATAAATATTGAGGTACTGTTTGTTTGCTGAAGGATTTACATTTTGCCAGCTATTGACATATACTATCACCTGGTCCAACAACTTGCGAGCCCCCCCCCCAACCTGCATGTGTGTGTGTGTGTGCTCTGGCGTGCTTGTATGTGCATGAATGGGAAGTTTGATTCTAGTTTCATGTGGATGTTATTGGTTGTTTTCAGGTGGAACTCTACGATCTGGATACTGTGTGAATTTTGTCTGTAGATGGGTTTTCCTCCTTTTTCTTGTCCTGTCATGAAGAAAGATTGGTGCCATTTTCTGAGAATGATTTATTTTTGAGCTTGGTATATGAGTAAATCATGAACTACAGATTTTCTGTTTGGTTTTTACATAATGTGGATTTTGTTTTATGCTGAAATATGCTTTTTACTATGTTTTTTTAAAAAAATGTCTGCATTTTTCTTCCTCTTCATGTCTGGGAAAGATTTGTTTTATATGTTTATCATATTGTCTTTCCTCTGGATTTACTGTTATACAACCGCCTTTCTTTGGGATGATCTGGTTGCATAATTGGCCTTTTTCATCATCTGCTGAGGTTTTGTTATACCTTCTCGTTGCTAAATATCTCTTCAACTACAACAATTGAAAATTGGTATTTCAGGTTGGAAGAGGGTGTGCGTGAGCATGTGTGTGCACCCTTTGGTGCGTCGGAGAAGGAAAAGATGCTCTTGCGTATTAAGGGTAACATTCCACACAAAAAAGTGTATATCCAAGGTGTTTTATATTTTTGAGGCCTGTGATACGAGGCATGGAATAGTGATCTTTTAGGGATGGTTTTATTTCTGTGATAGTATTCCAGATTTGGTTTAGAATTTTTTCATAAAAATGTTTTTAGTGGGAAATGAAATGAGGCAGGGAACGGTAAACGATAAACAGTAAACGAATGGGGTATTTTTTGCTCCCATAAGAAAACCTAACACAGAGTAACTTATATTCAAGACTGGCACAGCCTTTTAAACTTGAATAAAGTCAGACAAATACATAGACGAACAATCTAATACCGGGGGAAAAAACAAGCGCAGGCCAACAACTGAACTGTCTTCATAGTAATGACTTGGCAAAGATTTGGACTTAAGGAGGGGATGGCCAATAAGCAACATTATCTTATTGAGCACTGAACAAGACCTAGATTGCTATGAAACATGAATCATCAGTGTTACCATTATTGTGCTAACTAATCTAAAACTCCAAACACACAATTATCTTTGTCAAGTTTTTCTGTATTTTGAAAAAAGAGGGATATAAGTACATGGAAATGAAAGGAAGCTACAGCAAAAAAAAAAAACCCACAAAAACCCACAGATTTAACTCTGCACTGGTTTGTTCATGATTCTGTTATTTTATTTTCTAACAAAACCGCCGTATTCTGTGCATGTCTGATTTGCAGTGCATTGTGTTCCTGTAAAGACGACGTTAAGAAAGTTATTGAACTTAACAGCCTTTTTTTTTTTTCCTGGGTGGGTGTTTCCCCCTGTTTTTATGCGTCATGAATACGCCCTTTAAAACTGCTCAGAAGCACATTTTGTTCTAATTGAATATTTTCTCTTGTCTGGTCCTTGTATTATTTACTGTTGACTGTTATTTAAGATAACAAAAAGCTTGTAGGTGGAACCAAAGGTAGAAAAATATGATTAGATATATTCCCCATCTTACTGAATTTTTCTTTCCTAAACTTACATGACCAGACACTGTGCAGCTGCCCAGTGTATATACTACGGACTAGAAAGCTGTATGTGAGAAGGAAGGACTTGAAATGGGTCGAGTTCTGTCTCATTTTTTCCCGAGTACAGTCTCAATGAATGGGCTGGGTATGCATAGCTAACCTGATCTCTTAAATTCAAAGCGTCATTCGTGCTCGCTCTCTGTCCCCTACCTTATCTATAAGCATTGAGATTTTATTATAATCTGTAGTTTCATACCAGCCAAAAAAGTATGGAGTAGCCCAAATTGACATTGATTGAACTTTTTTACTTCATTCTTTAGTTTATACACCATGGCTTTAAATTGATGGAGCTATTTACTTCATTTAGTTGTGAATGCTCCATGGATTTTGAGAGCAGGCATATATGGATGGAGTTCTTACTATTTTAATTGATCTTCCCCTTGGCCCGTACTCATCTCAGCTTGCTTCAGAATTACACTGTCATTAGTTTAAAGAATGTGTTGTGGGCATTATCAGTATTGATAGTAGCTAGTATGTATATACTTGAAAAAGAAAAAAAAATGTTACGGAAACACTTAGATGTGTCATGCTAGATTTTTTTTTCTCATCAGAATTTGAAGATTCAAAATACCATAACCTGATTTGGGCACCAGCTGTTGTGTAACCCCATTGTGAATATGGTTTTCAGTCATTTTAAGTATGGATAAAAAGAGTTCAGAGAGTAATCATCCTGTGTGCACATAATTTCATGCATGGCCCAAACCATGTGTTTTGGATTGGTGTGTGAGAGTGATCACGGCTGTATGGTCTGATCTTACTATTGCTGCCATTGGCATGCATCAATAAATTTAGATTGATATCCAGCAAAACTTGACACGTAACTATCGTCTTAGCTTAGGATGATCAACAAACAATGCTACCAATTGTAGGGCTTAAAATGTAGAATGAACTTCCAGCTCAAGGCATTTGCACAAGGTTCCAACAGTGGAAAAGCGGATTTTGAAGTGGAAGAATACAATTTGGATACAGAGAAATAAAGGTCCAGAAAAAGGCGGTTGAAGGTGAAAGTGGAATTAAAAGTCCATTTCAAAGGTAAAGGGATTATTGAGTCTTTTAAAATGAAAGCATCTTAAATATGGATGAAAACGGATCTTGTTTTCTCACTGGGAGTTGCTGTAAGCCATTGCCCAAAATTGGTATAGGTTTGACTAGAAAGACAGAATTGATATCCAGCTGATCAGTTTCATTCAAACTGACTTTTCAGCTGTCAGAGCTTCAGGATTACACTGAGTTTTTTGGGGGCTGCTTTCAGATCCATTGTTCAAGGAAGATCTTTCTGAGCTGTTTTGGTGGATTTGGGGTAGAGATAGTAGATAAGGCAGGTGGGGTGAGGTAGGGGAGGAGTGGGGCTAAAAAAAAAAAAAACCAAAGGGGAAAAAAAAGCAAAAGACAAAATGATGGGCATGCTGTAAAATTTACAGTGCCTTCTAGTCCGAAAAAAAATCCTGAGCCTATATGCTCAGTTCGTGTTGATCATTAAAGCTTTATGTTTTTTTTACTATTTCAGTGTATTGTATGTAATCTTGTCAGATTGAGAGAAACTTGAGTGAGAAAAACATTCAGCATGTGGCAAAAGTAACAAGACGAAAAACCTGATTTCAAGTTCTGCGTGATTTTACAGGCATGCATTGGTGAAAAAAAACTACCCCCCCCCAAAATGTTACTTTGGCGGGAATTTTGCTAAACTGTCAATGCGTGTATATAGGTGAGTGAACTGGCCAGCGAGTTTAAAGAGACTGGCATATGTTTGCATTTGTGTGCCTGTATTTGAAGCCAGTATCTTTTAAAACTTGTACATTCTTGGAATCTCGTTATGCATGTAGATTTCAAACTAAAGCTGTAGTAAGTTTACAGACCAAAGATTTTGTTTGATGCTTGATTGGTTGGTATTACCATTTTTTTCCCCTTCCTCTGCATTGGTGAAGTGTTCAGTTAGTTTATTTATTAACTAAATGTAGATAAATGTAAAGGAAGCTTTTGTTATGGTTTTCATTTTGTGGTGTCCTATATTGCTGGCATACAGTTTGTTCTCTTAACCAGTGATAGTGTGTCTGGTCTGGATACATGTACCATACCGTAGCCTTTTGCTTCCAAGAGTCTGATAGATGGCATTAATTGAATATTCTTCCAGTATTGTTTACATTCTTTCCCAGACTTCATCCTTCCCTCCGGCTTTACACTTTCCCCTCCAAAAACACCTAAACAAATGAGTAAAACAGAAAAACAAACCATCGTAAAACATTGGGGTGCAGTGATTTTGCACATATTGAGTCAGTTTTATTTTGAATTTCCAGTTCCCTGATGGCGAATCCATACAACTCCTGATACTATTGTCAGACCTCCTATATCAGATGATGCTAAATTTCCTGGCACATGGACGCTTTACCTTTCTGTGACGTCATAGGGGACCCGTTCTCTGTGGTCTATGTAACTTGGGTCATAATTTTGATATGTAATATGATTGTAGATATGAAATGATGTGATTCCAGCCTGTCTTGGAATTCTGGGGCTTTCAGTTTTTATGGAACAGATGGTGTGAAATGGTGCACCTGTAATGCAGACAGTTGGTACCTTATTGTCTTGGCGTTTGCTTCTTTACATCTATGTGATTGGTTCATAAAGGTGAGAAAAGGTAACCCTGATTTTTTTTCCCGGGTTAGGCCTATTAAGCCCTGTTAGTTTAACAGTTTGGTCACAGAGAGAAAACGTCAATACATGTTGAATGGTGCTCCAGTAAAACGAACACTGTATTGAAAACAGTTAACTCTCATTGATTCCAGACATAGAGCACATAGTAGGCATGGGATCACCTTTGTAGATCAGTGACTTTATGGTACCTCAGTCTTGTCACAAGAGGATCACTTCTGACCTTTGAGATCTGAACATAAATAAAGGCTTCTGTTCGTTTCCGATATTCTAGTATTTATTATGTGTGATTGCATCTTCTTGGTAACCTCGGAGTATGCAGGTCTATTTGAAATGTCAGGAAGCATGGAGCATGTTATGTGTGCTGTGGGCTGTTTGGTATTGTAAGCAGCATTCTTTTAGAGATGGCGTTGCCTTTCTTGTTCATTAGTTGTCTTCTAAAAATTACATGGTAATTTCCTCGTTCTTTGATGTGGCCCTCTTGGCGTTTTTTTTGTTATCTTGTCTACTGTCTTTGTGGCAGATTCAAGAGTCTTTGCTCTAGAGCATTGTTAGTAGAACTTTAGTATTTTTTTGGTGGTGGCTGTAATCTTGCATTGAAAGTGTACAACGCCAGTCAGAGCACGAAATAGCTTCCATTCTGAAGACTGTGAGCCCATATGGAATTTTTGTTTTGGTGACATTGTAGTATATTTTTTTACCTTTTGTTTTAAAAGTCTGGGTGAAGTTAGGAGGCCTAAGTATACGCTCCCTAGGTTTATCAAGAGATTAGTTACCATGATAGAATTGAGTGTATATGATAGATGCATAGTTTTTAAATTGTCATATTTTGGAAGGACAGGACCCATTTCTTGGACAGATATGTAAATAATCAAAACCAAAAAAAACTGGACACTGTATGTTGACTTTGCATTTATTTGTCAATTGATAAAAGGATGGGTTAGGAAGATCAGGATGTGGATTTCATTTAGGCCAATGCAAGGATATGTTAAAGGGGTGCAGCTTTCAGATATCATCGGACGTCAGAATGAATTGCATTTGTGGAAATGTAGGTTCCATATTAATTTGGATTATCTGGCATCATGCAGAGCACAAGTTTTGATCTCTTTGTTTTTTGTAATTTTTTAAATATTTTTTTATTTAAAGGATTTCGGTGCGATTTGCAAACCAAGATATCGGGTTTTTGAAAGCAATCCAACATGTGTGTCTATGTGAGAAACTCTACATTTGAAGGGTTTACAAAAAAAAGTGCCTGAAAGATGGAACAGAAGGGGACACATTACTTGAAATTTTGGCTTTGTATTAGTGACTGCTTTTAACCCCACAAATATATGTAAAGTTGGATTTGTTTTTAATGCACCTACATGCTATGAAGTCTGTACATTCATTGCATGTGAAGCCCACATAGTTTGAGGGAAAGACTATGTACACAGCTGAGGTGTAGATTTTGAGTTAGAAATAGCCTCCTGTATTAAATATTTCATTAATGGATAAACACTGGTCTTCATTTGGTGCGATTTGTACTGGAACATGTTCTGCTTATGACCCTGCCATATGCCAGTACAAATCGTACCAAATGAAGACCAGACTGTGTTTATCCATTCCTGAAATGTTGAATTAATACAGGTGGCTGTTTCTAACTCAAAATCTACTTGGTTCCAGCAGGTGAGGGGTAAATGTATTTTAACATGCTGAGAAATGGATGCATATACAATAAATGTTTTGCTATGGTGCGTCCTGGATGGGAGACATGTTCATATACCATTTCATTAATGGGTAAACACTGGTTCTGGCTGTTGTTTCCCCATACCATCGACCCATTATAAAAACGGAAACCAGTGGTATTATTTTCAGGTTTATTTATTAACGTTAGTCTCTGGTCACCAGAAACCATGGGGGAGCAGGGATTAAAAGTGTATCACATAAGATTTGCAGTTGACTAGCCCTCGCTTAGAACCAAGCAGACTCTGTGGTGCGATGGCTTCCTCTCTCATATACACGCACAGTTGCAAGAACCAAACTGCTACCTGGGTCCGGGGGGGGAGGAGGGGAGGAGGAGGAAAGAGTATGGTGAAAGTCCGCGGTCGAGAGAGTCTGGGGAAAGAGTCCAGGTTGGGGGTCTGGCTTTTGGCCGTGTCAATTTGCTAAACTATTATGCTCCATCAAGTCCCTGCCCCGTCCCTGATCATGTTAAAATGCAACCACCCCCCCTACCTGCCATATGGAACTTCAGTAGTATCACAACAATCATAACGAGTATTGGTGGATATTACAACTTGGGCAGTGAAGGAGAGCGGCGTTGCTAAAATGGGAGGAGGAAAAAATATGCCGACAACAGATGCATAAATTAACACATTCAGTTCCTTATAAAAACTACAGGCCCTAAAATTATGCACTCATTCACAACACTTAACCCAAAGATGTACATTAATTTTTAACACAAATGACCACAGGGAAGATGTAAAACTGATATGCTGTGACAAGAACAAATGCAAAACTGATCAACGCTTAGTAAATTACAGGTTTGTGTATCCACCCGCTATGTGAAACATGAATTAATAGGGATTGATAAAACGAAAGTATCACAGCTGAACAAACGACGACTGACGAGAGGTCGGTCCCACACGTTAATGTCCTTTCAAAATAAAAGCTGAACGATTAGTTAGCAAACGTAGTAAACCAAGCAAGCGTGGCCTGCCCGTCTACACTAAAGTGTACAAGTTTGAAGTTAGTCCATCGTAACACTACCATGAACTGTATTAGGTAGAGCCCAGCCTTGCAGACGTCATGAGGACACCGTTAGTCATGAGCAGCCTTCACAGCGTAATGAATACCGAGAAACGTGAAGATTGTCCGATTCTACAGATTGTGCTGGAGAAACACCACACGGCAAAATTCAGCCGTCTCTCATCGTCGGTCATTGCGTAAATGTAAGACTGGAGGAGGGGGGGGGGAAATTCAAACCACGGGCACAAGTTCACTGCCGCTCTGGGACCTTGTGCTGTAAAGTGAATGCGTCGGTTCTTCGCACATGAACCGTGTCAGATCAATTATCACTCGGGGAGGGAGACAGGGGTGGGGGAGAAAAATCCATAAGCTGGACGAAGACAACAGTCGGCCAAATTCATATCGTTGCCAGCTAGCGTGGAGATTTTTTTTTTTAAAGAGGACTGGTTGGAGTAAGTTTTCGTTGAGCTCGGCGTGTACTATCACATCTTCCCTGAGAAGAACAGCTAGTGCGAGAGACTACAGGATTGTGTCGGGTGGCGTATTTCTTTCAGGCTGGATTCACTGGCCCACCCAGGCTGTGTGGTGGAAGGGACCGGCACCACAAGTGTAAGTGGTTTTCAAGCGTCGTCACAGTGTGCGCACTCTTGGTGTGGTGCTCAACTGCGGCAATCGGCCAATGTTCCAGTTCAGTGCATCGGGTCGGGTGGACCCGGCAACAGGAGGAAGTGCAGCAACATGGAGGACTTGCAGCTGGTGGTCTTGTGCATGGTGTGACTTGAATCGGCCGTACTGTGCACAAACATCTGTCTGCCCCTTCTGCCTGCTGCACTCGGGAGAAGCTAGGCTTCTAACACGCACACGCACACACTTTTTCACTGATCTCAGCGTTCCAGTCTCATTTCTTTCCCGACGTGTGCTCTTTGCTGGAAACTTTGGGGGACGCTGCAGAACTACTGGCTGTGCTGGGAGGTTGGGAGTGGGGGGTGGACTGTTCACTGTCTCCCTCCCCTTCCTCCTCCTCCTCAATGTCAAACTGGAAGCGGGTGGAGGGGGCGTTCTCCTCCGAGGAGTCCTCCCCTGGGGGGTTTTTAGAACAGAAGGAAGAGGACGGGGAGATGGGGATCATGGAGTTGAACCAGTCCCGGTTGTCTTCCAGAGTGTCCAGGATTTCGGCAGCGTCGGGGTAGACCAGGTCGGCCCAGGTCTCCCAGAGAGGATGGACAATGTAGTCGATGAAACCAACCTGTAACACACAATGTTGCTTCAAGTGTTACAAAACGGTGCGGAGGAGAAGGTGGGGGTAAAGTAAAGAACACCTCTCTGGAAAGATTAAAAAAATGTGTGCGTGAGAGATCCAGCACTTTAACTTGCACTTTACATCTTCAGTCAATTGTACAAAAACCACGGTCAACACACATACTGGTTACACACCTGTGATTTTTCCACAGTGGCGGTGTGGCGGTCGCACATGGGGGAGATGTCCATACCCTGCTGACGCTCCATGTCCCCCTGGCGGAAGAACTCGTTCATCACTCTGTCCACCCACTTCCGGTACACATCCAACGGCTTGGTGGGATTGCTCAGATCGGAACAGTGAACCATGTTTTGTAGAACCTGAAAAAACACCGCAATCCGTCAGTTCTGTGAATTTCTGCATTTTTTTTTTAAGGGCTAAAGTTATTTTTCTTTTCTTTCTCAGTTTGATTTCTAAAACTGCACATGGATTTGGGCCATGTCATTGAATTTTGATTGTTAACAGGATTTGGTAAAGTGGAAACAATGTTGCTTGTCTAACTGAAAGACACATACACCCAAGAAGCTAGGAAAAGATTAGAGAACTTCAAGATTCATGTTCTGATCCTTAATGAAATATTTGGGGCCTCTGTTTATATAATGCGATATCTCCATTTGCTGATAACAGCCTCAAACCCAACCTATCTGCCATTATACACAAAATCACCATGGGGTACGAAAATTACCATATGAAACTAATAAAATCGTCCAAAACGTTTTGTCATTTCAGAAAAGGCAATGAGATGAGACCAAGGCTAAGGAATGCCGGGACTCACTTGTATGCGTTCTGTGTAGTTGTCGAGCAGTAAGACGCCAGACCCGGCGACCTTCTTGGTCTCCACCATGGTCTTGAGGTCAGCCAGCAGACTCATGTGCTTGGACATGTCCGTGGCCAACACCATGTCGATGACCATCTTGCGCAGCGACTGCCGCTGCTTCTTGGTCAGGTTGACGAAGATGTCGCAGTTCTCCTCCTGCAGCAGCTTGAAAGCCACGGCTAGGTGGTGGTTCTCCAGCACGCTCTCATCGTTGTACATCAACGCCAGTTCGGAACCTGCCATCAAACAGCCGCAGGAATCCGTTATAGATGGTTGCCGACATCAACTTCCGCCTACCAGTGTTTTTAAAACGGGCTTCCAAAAAAAAATTACGACAGAGTTTAGGAAGAGAAAACGTTTAGGGGCTTTGAGCCTTAACTATTTCTTACTAACATACACGCTATACACCACCATAAGCCCGTCTTCTTTAATAAAGCCGTGAGACTAAAGCCTTTGGGGGCCGAGAATAAGGGGGGAGAAGGCCATGTCATCTACTGCATTGCATATTCAATCTTTCTTCTAGAACGCACTCTTAATGTTAAAATGATTACATATTGCAGTGAAGAGTAGGGGCGAGTGGGTAGGCACGAAGGAAGCAGTCTCGAGGTGGTGGAACACAGGGAGGCGAACAGAAGAAGCAAGCACTCACTTGTGTTGATGAGGTACTGATTGGTGAGGCCAGGATGGTCCACGTCATGAATGGCACAGGCAAAGATGGCGGCCAGGGTCTCCAGGCTTGTGAACACATTCTGCAACACGGAGAAAAGACGTATGGGATTCAACAAAATCTGTGTCACCTTGGTTATTTAGGTCTGATGGACGACCATTTTATGGACCACCTACTGCATGTAAAAGGCAGAGAGAGAGAGAGAGAGAGAGAGAGAGAGAGAGAGAGGGGGGGTATGGAGGGCTGGGAGAGGGTATATTATTATTGTACATTCGTTTCCGGTGAAGCTTTTTAATCAGTTCCCGCTGCGAGTCTGTCCAGTCAAATCCTCGGATTCCTCCGCTGGAGTCAACGGCCCCCTTGAGATGAACCCTATCACCAGGCAGCCACGCCAAACTGTGGTGCCAAGATAGATGGGTCACGTTTCACCATTATCACCTCGTTGTCTCTTCACTGCCTGGTTGCTGGAATCATCGCTCCTTTGAAATTGGTTCCCGTTATTATCGCCCCATTGACGTAATTGTGGCGCGTTATCAACAACTTCGGCTAAACATAGGGCCTATGCAAGGATAATCCCCCCCCCCCCCCTAAAAAAAAACAACAAAACAACAACAACAAACAACTGACATGCCGTAAGGAGAGAATCCTGCTCGCAAGCAGCTGGTTGGACTAACACACTCGCGCTTCTTGGTTTGGGGTTAAAAAAAAAAAACAAAAACAAAACCACCCCATGAGCTGCATTAAAGAATAATGCGTCGACGTGATCCACGTACCTTTCTTTCTCATCCAGTCTTGCATGCTAACGCCCCCCTCCCCCCCCCCGGCCCATCCCCCCCCCCCCCCTCCATCTCTTGCACGCTGACGTCATGTGCATTTTGCGAAACATAACCGATCGTCTGTTTGAAATCTACAGATGTGCCCTGCCAAGATTGGCCCAACCTTGCTTCGATGCAGCCGTTTCCAGCCTCTCCCCCTCCCCCCTCTCTATCTCTCCCCGTTCAGTCCCGCATAGCATGGTTGGCCTACCAAGCCCTCGACACCACCTGCGCCCGCCCCCCCCCCCCCCCCCTCCATCCCCACTCCTCGCCTGCTTATTTCCGGTCTCTGTGATTACGTCACAAGACCCAAATGATTAAGAGCACAAGGTCAGTGCTGTGTTGAGTTGCAGAAATCGCATCATCAACTGCCGGTTCCGGCTCCCTTCCCGTCCTCCCCCCCCCCCCCCCCCTATCCCGCTCCCAGCTCCATTTCCACAGACATTTTCCCACGGTTCGTCACTGGCACTTATTGCGCATCACGGCGTGAACGCTGGCACTGGTGAGTTCTCTCCCCTTAATTGTGTGTTCCAGACATCACGTTACAGTGTCTGAGAGCTGTCGGCATCCAGCCCGCAATTAACAGACTGAACTGATGCGATAGTGGTTTGCTTCACTCGATCTTCGATAATTTCGATCATTCCTGGAGAAACAAAAAACAAAAATACAAAAAAAAAAAAAAAAAAAAAACCCACCCAAATGCTGGTCCAATGTTTTTGATACCGTTTCAAACTTGGGTCTTTAGGAAAAATTGTGAATGATAACTATCTCCATATATGAGATCTGTAAACCTGGGAGGTGGGTGGGTGAGGAAGGATTGTCTAGAGTCAACGTCCTCTCAAAACGCTGGCTCTGCTGGTAAACAATCCGGCTCCACACATGCGAACTCGATTATGCGCCCCCGTTTTTTTTTTTTTTTTTTTTTTAACCCCCCCCCCCTCTCTCTCTCCATTGTACTGCAAAAATTATGAGGCTTCGCAAATCAACAGTCGTAATGACGACGATATCGTCTGCAGACATGTTAACAACGCTCGTTGCCAAAGCTGTAGGATGGGTCTGTGTATGTCAACGCTCGCTGCCCACTAGGCTAGCCTAGCCTGCTGCCGCTGTGTGTGCGTGCGAGCTTGTTGCATTATGCCATTTATTCAACAATGGAACTAGTGCTCTCTCATCCCTCCTCCCGCAAGTCCATTAACGTACGAAATCCAGGAACGCCTTCCCATGGCAAGACCTGGCCTCGCACTCGCTGCGATATGTTTTTTCCCGCAACAAACTGATGACGTCACTACAGCATAAAACAAACGAGGCGATGGGAATAGAAGGAAGGGCAGGACGGGGGAGGGGGGGGGGGGGTGCGGCGGGAGGTCGTCTCCGCCAGTGTCGTCATGAACGCGCAGTGCATGGTATAGCCGCTATGACTAGGAAGACTAGCAATGCAATCAGTACTTTATGTACAGAGAGAGAGAGAGAGAGAGAGAGAGAGAACAGGCAGCTAGACAGACATTCGTTTTCTTCCCCTTTCGTTAACTGTAGTAAACAAGCCGCCCGTTTTCACCTTGGCCGCCTGACCATAAGGCCTCCGACATTAAAGACTTGCGCAGATAAGACACGCAATTATTAAACCAGTCCACAAGTGACGTCACTTAACGACCGGATCCGTGCTACATGCAATGATTAACCTCAAAACGGGTATAAACCTACGGAATTGTGTGGAAGGAGGTTGGGGGGGCTGAAACAAGAGTTGTTGTCCATCATCTTTGTGGGATTTTATGCTTTGTTTTGACAGTCTAGGTGGGTGGAGATACGGCAGTTCATGATGGAGAGGGGTGGGTGGGAAAAGAACGGGAGAGGGTGGACTAGATCCTCGAAACCGACCAGAAAATAAAACCTACCAGCATCACACCACACATACTATTCTACAGATGAATAAACAAAATCGTTAACAAGACAACTGAGTGCACGAACTGGCGGACAAAACGACTCCACATGCTCAATGCGTATATACAAAATCCTTGGAGAAACGCGCGCGCGCGCGCTCGCTCCAATTTCCACACCGCTCATACCCTGTCCCAACATACACACACACACACACTGACTGACCTCGAGGGCAGTGGCGGAGAGAAGGACGTGGGTGGACTGGACGACGTCGGCGGCGTGGATACAGTTGTGGTAGGGGATGTCGCGGTGATAGTGGTCCTCCAGGTGCATCAGGTAGGTCACCAGGGTGGAGGGTCGGATCTTGAAGGTGTTCACCAGGTCCCGCTTCTGCAACGGCCAGCCATCACAGAACGGCGTCAGTCTCAACGTCACCACTGGACACGGGTGCTCTAAGTGCTCTGTATGTGCTAAAGCTTATGTGTACCAAGTGTTCTTTATGTTTTATAGCTTAGACTGCGTTGGCGCTACCCCCGGTACCGCTACCCCTGGGTGCCAATGGTCTGTTCTACAGCTTCTACTGCGTTAAGGTCACCACTGTGCGCAAATGCGTGACTGTACCACAACTTCTACAATCGTTGGTGTCATCCCTGGGTGAAAGTGCTTTCTACGTTCTACAGCTTTGTATACGAGTCAACACATGAAGTCTCAACCATGGGTGTCTTTGATACCGAGCTGAACCTACAATGAGCACAACTGGTTTAAATACGCGTACAAGACGTTCCTCATCCCTAGCCCTCTCTCCGCACCCCCCCCCCCCCTCCCCAAATCTCAGATATTTGTGACAATCATTTCTTTTGACACAAAACTGATGTCGGCTTTCCAGCTAGTTTTCTGTTGCAGCTTGTACAAAGGTACCCTATATCTCTTCCTAAGCCGACGATCATTTTTTTTCAGAAACAGGCCTAGCGCAAAGGAGAATGGCTAGGTGAAAAGGCTTACCTGTAAAATGGTATAGCAGACGGTAGTCAGGGGTCGGTTGTTGGAATACTCGGCCACTTTGAACAAGTCGATTCCCCACTTGTCGATGTCGGCCAAAGTCTGTGGAACAAAAAAAGACAGTTCTAAGTTTTTGAATTGGGAATATGCTGTTCATCCCCGAGATCGAAGGCAAGTGTACTTCCACCCCGTGCATTCGGTTGGAAACGAATGGCAATTGAATTTGATGTTCTGAATCTATTCTGGGCAAGCATTAGTAGAAATACGACAGATTAGTTTTTTTTCCTTTTTTTAAAACGCCTTCACAGGGCAGAATCATTTAAACACGCGTAAAAGCACTCTGTACACTCTTCTCTCGAGAAAAAAAGGGACATAACCATTTTAGCGTTCTGCACGATTCCCTCAACACACACACACACACACAGACTCACCTCGGTGAACTCGCACACAACAACACCACACACACACACAAGCACACATGCCCTCCACCCACACCCACCTCAGTGAGCTCCTGCACGTGCGGCGTTTCGACGCCATGCTTGGGCACGATGCCGGTGAAGCTGTTGGTGTGCTTCAGCTTGCGCACCCCGGAGATCTGCGACATGGGCCGGTTCTTCTCGCTGCCGGGCCGCTCCTTGGCCGGCTCCACCTGCTCCACCTTGACGGTGGGGAGGTCCAGCTCTTGCTGCTTGTCTGCAACACACACGGGGAATCGGGAGAGTGAGTAACCTAGTCGTCCTGCTGCCTTGGATGGTCGAGGTCGACGACGTCCTAACTGACACGGCTTCGGTCGTTGGGACATGATGTGAACGTCTTGATGGCGTTCTGCTTCAGCGACTACCTATACCGGCCGGCTTCATCTGTATGCTCCATGAAGGTGGATTATATGGGTTTGGGAGGTTGTATGGGAAAATGAAAGTTTCGAGTCTCTTCATGAAACGAATTCAGAAAGCAAAGTGCGCGTGTACGAATGTGTGTATGAGATCGAGAGAGAATGTGCGAGAGCCGTGTCTGTGTGTGCGCCCGAGTCTCTCGCTCTTTGTGTGTGTGTGTGTGTGTGTGTGGAATGTTAGCGTGAAGAGATGATAAAGAGAAAGAGGGAGGGGCGAGGGGTAGGGAAAAGCATCTCCACACTGCCAACTATGTCGCTGCAACCTGACAAACTGCGTCATTAACACAGGTTCCCTTCAACGGCAACAAAAGGAGACATACAAGGGGAAAAAACAAACAAACAAAAAGATTCAAACCAAAACAAACCGCTGGGCACCCCAACAAGTGCGAAGCAGAGGACTGGCAAGAACGCTGTAGTGTGTGTGTGTGTGTGTGTGTGTGTGGTGTGTGTATGTGTGTGTGTGTTCATCAGGAAAACAGAGTATCAGTTCCCGTAATAGGCTGCAAAACACATGTATCCCATTCCACTGTCACACGAGCTGGGGGGGGGGGGGGGGGGGGGGGGGGGGGGGGGGGGGGGGGGGGGACAGCGGGCAAACCAGGAATGGCGGCTGTGGTATGGAGCTGAACCATTTTAGGCTTAGAGAGCCAGAGAGAGTGAGAGAGACAGAAACGTAGTGAGCGTGTGAGAAAGGTAATGGTGGTGTATAAGGACGCCGAGATGGAAAGCGTAGGTGTGTGAATTAACCTGGAGGGTAACACTGGTGGTGAGGGTGGTGGTGGGGCGGGTAGGGAGGCGTGATGTTACAAAGACCCTAGCCTACGTAACGGACGTTGTTGGCCCTGGTCTGGTGATTTCACAAAGCTCTCTCGCCAAAATTTCAACAAAAAAGCGCAACGATCAACACTTCACCATTCTAGCCGAACTGCACTGCAAATGTAAATTATTTACCAGGAAAAAATGGTTTGGGTTGTGAGATACAGAAAACAAGGACGCTTAAAACCGACAGGCCTTTTTGATTTTTAATAAGTACATTCAGGCCTTCAATGGGCGTCAAAATGACCATTCTACAAAATCTTTTCAGTGACATCAAACGGTATGGAAACAAGTGCCATTTTTAGTCAAGCACACTGCCACACCCCCTCTTCCCCTCTCCTACCCATTCCATTAGATCCACCTCAAGATTCCCACTCTGTTTTCGCTTAGCGTCTTCTTGCGGTATTGGGGCGGTCAAGGAGGGATATCAATTAATTAGTGGTGTGACATTTCCACCTCTGAAACGGAAGACTTACAGTGGGTGAGGGAGGGAGGCGGTGGGGGTGTTCGGGGGGGGGGGGGGGGGGGGGGGTGGAACCACCTCTAATCTCTGCCGGATTGCCAGCGCCGGAGGGCGGACAGAAGCGTGACAGTTGAGGTTGGGTGACAAGGAAGGACCCACACCTTCCCGACACCCCTCAGCCAGCCAATGATTGGTCCAAGTCCACAGGGGGGTGGGGCACAGATTGACGAGGTGAAGGCCGCGCGCATAAAGAATCGCTCTATCCCTCGGAACGCGCGCGAGCCGCACAGTTTTAAATGATTATGTAAATCGAAGCACGTGGCCAAGAAACGCTGCTACCAGGACATTATTCATCGGGTATTAAATCAGGAAATGCTGTTTCTGACAAAAGTTAACGTTCGGTATCCCTATCTACGACTAAGAATGTACCAGGACATTCAAAGGGTATTATTACCCCTCGACCAGGAAATTCAGTTTCTGCCATGATTTACCGTTTGGCATCCTTAACTAGGACCAGCAATGCAAGTTTTCAGCCGGTAATTCCGGGTTTTGTGGGCTGCAGTTCCACATCCGCTTGATTCAAACAAGCTCTTTAGTTTCCTTCTATGCTATTTTCGGCTTTCTATCCTGGAAGACGTTTATTTAGTTATTTAGGTTTTATTTATTTATTTTTTTTTATGACAGCGATATGTTAGAGACTCGGCCTATCACCCCTGTGAAGAAACTATGAACCCTTACGTCAGCGTTAAATTCATTTCTTGCGCACCTGCATGTGTCCTAAGGGATTAGGGCACCGGCAGGTCTCTCAACCAAGGAAAATGCTTCATCAAGATCACCGACTTTCCAGCCACTAGGTGATTCTACCAAGGAAACACTGACTGACTGACCCGGGACACTGACTCTCACAACAGTAGGGGTCGATGTACCATCACCAGGGACGTTCGTTCTCCTTTCCCTTAAAGTCTACTGTCATTGGTCACCAAGCACGTGCTGGTGAGATGGTGGGGAACTTCAAAGGCTGCAAGCTCCCCCCCCCCCCCCCCCCCCCCCCCCCGAAAAAAAAAACGCCCTAAAAACTGGCGCCCTCTCCTTTTAAAGACCTCCAGTGACTTTCTATAACAGTTTCAGTAATCGTACCTTCTAGCGCTAGCAGAGCGAGTCATTCATTCGGTGAAGGGTACCGTACACCGGATAGAGGGCGATGGAGTTTCAGACGATACATTTCAGGAGCCAAGACGAGAACGACAGCGGGAGGGTGAAACGCCGGACGTTCCACTGTCATGCACGTCGGAACAGGTGGCATAGGTGGTCTGACGTAAAACACACACACACACCCCGTGCACTACTCACCCAGTCAACTCCTCGGCCAAGCCCAAGACCTGCCCGTCCCCCCCCCCCCCAACCCGACCCCCTTCCCCGCTCGCCTCCTCACTCTCCTCCTCCCCCCCATCCCCACTCTCCACCCACGCTTAACCCAAGATGAAATGCAAGACAAGACGACTGACGTAAAACGACGTCGTTCTGCATGAACTGTCGTGGGCTCAACGATCCTTTTGATACGTTAGCGTATACGCACGCGTCACGCGTGGTAACAAGTGAGCGGCCGTAGTGCAGGTAGTCCTATAATTAACAAGTGGGGCGACAACCGTGTCGACGTCAGGTCCGGGGTCAATACATGCCGTTTCCGTGTGACGCCGGCCGAGGCAGAGAGACTACTGAAGGCGATTGAAACCAGGTCGAACATGTTAGCCGACTGACGTTCGTTTCCTTTCCGAGTCTGCTCTTTCACCGTCTGACCCCCCAGTCACTGATTCATTTTCATTTGCACTCTTGGCTGTATGTCTGTGTCTGTCTCTCTCTGCATCAGTAAAGCCTACATCAGTTCCGGGGTATCTGCCAGCACCGTGCATGTTAGTATTAACAAAACGAAGTCAGCGTACAGAAAAAATCGCTTTGAAAGTCCACACTGCATCAGTAACGATAAGAGATCATTTCTCAAGTCTCGCCCTGGTCCATACAAATCTCTCTCCCTGATCAATACCCGCACCAACAGCGTTAAAGTCGGAAAAAATCAACGACATCAAGATCTTGCGTCAGTTGTGTGTCGGCGAAAACGCTGGTGTGGCGAAATTTCATTTCCTGAAAAATAGGATTGTACACTGTGACGGATCCTTTTTCAGCCAGCAGGTCAATGAAATATACAAGCCCTCTTTGAGATGAAAGAGAACGCTGGAACTGTAGCAAACTGTGCTCAGACTCGGGGGGAGGTGGGGGGAAGAATTAAACGCTTCCCACCCAGTAGCTCCTATGCACAATAGCTGTTCACCGTCATGGAGAGTACGCACACGTTGTATACTATACAATTTATATTCTACAATATATACACGCACACAATTGTACCTAGTCGAGCCCTTCTCTTTCATCCTCCCCCCCTCCCCCCCCCCCCCCCCCCCAATCCGCCCTCCCTATATCTCCGTCTTTGTGGCAGTTGCCAGAGGCAAAATGCTTATTGAACACAATGTTCAAAAACTCTTAATATATCATTCAATCAGAAGGCACACCTTCGTTCAATATCCTAACCGAGTTTAGCAGGTCTACAGATCCAATATCGGCGTTCAGCCATTGCGTACGTTGTGCCCCAGTGAACCCATTTGGAAAGCGACTTGTTGGAAAGCGGAAACCAACGTGGCCATAAACTTCACGGCTACGTACGATCTCCATTCACTACTACACTTTTAAAACCTTGCTTGCTCTGATGCTCTGTGTGTGTGTGTGTGTGTGTGTGTGTGTGTGTGAGAGAGAGAGAGAGAGAGAGAGAGTGAGTGAGTGCGCGTGTTTCTGTTGTTGCTATTGAAAACGGACCAACCCAACGAGGCAGCTATTGGCTAAATCTCGGTTATGACAACGAACTCAATGGATTTCGACATCATCGTCCTATGACCAGATCACAGTCCAGGACTATTATTAATAAACAGTCCTGGCACCACAGCGGGTCATTAAGATCAGCCGATCACATGAAAATGACGATCGGGCCCTACAGAGGAGGGGGAGGGGCAACACGGCTGCCTCAATGACACAGTGACCAATATATCAACTGGCAGCAACTGACTTGACACAGCTGACCAAGACTTCCGTAACGGTAATTCACTGACGTCACCGCACATGACAGCTAGTTCCCTGTAGACCTCTCTCTCTCTCTGGCTTAATATTCTCCAGCGACAGCAAGCTTAATTATATGCCAGTTTCTGAGATGATGCACGTCGCGAAAGCAGAAGTACCGAGAACTCGACATACATTACTAGGCCTTGTTATCACCGAGGGTATGAGAGTGGGGACACACACACATAAACAATGGAAATCATTAAACAATAATGGGATATTTATGATGCTTAACCTTGCAATAGTCCTAAGCACTCGCAAAGTTCTCACGTGTGCGCGCGCATGCACACACACAAAGCCAAAGGGAAGCACGCGCACTCGCGCACGCACACACACACCAAAGCCAGAGGGAAGCACGCGCACTCACTCACGCACGCACACACACACACACACACCACCATAATATTGTCAGACTGGGGAGGAAAGAGGCAATGGGTCAGCGTAATCTTGCGACGGAGATGACAAGGAAGAGAGAAACGAGCTGCGGAGAAAGAAAGGAAGTTTGTTCCATGCAGAAGACTTCATAAACAAACGACAGATTTGAAGTTGATGCTTACCAGTTTCTGTTTAATTATAGCCTATCCGACAACACAGACCTCTTTCACTGACGGCTGGGTGGAGAGAGAGAGAGAGAGAGAAGAGAGAGAGAGAGAGAGAGAGAGAGAGAACTCGCAGTCAGGACCTGAATCATTCTCCATCACAAACACGGATGCCTAGTGCGTGCACGCTTGCATGATATAGGCTACACAAACACTTCCGAGAGGTACATGCACATATACATACATCGCATTACACTTGGGCGCGCGCGCACACACACGCATACACACACGCGCGCGCGCGTGCGTACATACCCAATCCCGCGCGCGCGCGCACACACACACACACACACTCTCTCTCTCTCTCTCTCTCTCTCTCTCTCTCAAGCCACTCACAGGTGCATTCCTGTTCCTCGGAGGCCGTGACGGTGAACAGAAAGGTCTCGGTCTTGATGGCCGTCAGCATAATGTCCAGATCTTGCTGATCGCGAGTCTCGGGGCGCGGGGAGCAGGGGCAGGAGGAGGAGCAGGAGGAGGAGGAGGAGGAGAAGGAGGCTGGAAGGTCCAAAGGGAGGGAGCATAGAGCAGGCATTCTAAGACCTAGGGCTGCAGTCCACCATT
>CM065719.1:49815533-49830533 GCA_033310375.1 Conus canariensis
TTCTTGGCTTTTTTTTTTTTTAATCCTTGTCGGTATCTTTTTTCTTTCATCACTTTTAAACCCTTTTCGTCTGAAAAGAGAACTTGCTTTTCCCTCTCTTTTCTCCCTCTCTCTCTCTCTCTCTCCTCTCTCCTCTCTCCTCTCTCCCCTTGTTGTGTCTGTCTTCCCACTCACCTTCTCCCCCCTCTCTCTCCTCTCCTCACCCCCTCTCTTTTCTCTCTTTTTCTTTTCTCTCTCTCTCTCCCTCTCTCTCCCTCTCACTCTCTCTCTCTCTACGCCCTGCTAGTGATCACATCTGCTAAGTGGAGGGTTCCTCTAAAAACAAAATTGTGTTTGAGAAAAACCCGGGGGAAGAAGGTTGGGGGGATTTGGGGAGCGAGGGACGAGGGGGTTGGGAGGGGGGGGGGAGGGGGGGAGGAAGGGGCCCCCAATTACAGTGGGGGCGATCGGCAAGAAATTCCTTTTTTTTCTGGAAAGGGAAGGTGGCGGGGGGGGGGGGGGGGTGGGGGGGAGGATGGAAGAGGGGGAAAAAGGGGGAAAATAGGTGGGAAAAAGGGGGTAAGAGGGGGGGGGGGGGGGGGGGGAGGCGCGAAGAGGGGATCTGCAGTGTGAGAAATCGATGTGAATAAATATTCAGGGGGGGTTTTGTTCTGTGTGTGTTAGGTTATGTTTGTGGGGCCTGTGTGCGTGCGTGTGTGGTGTTGGCACAAGTACGGGGAGGGGGTGGGAAAGGAGGGAAATAACCCCGTGTTGCAAACCTTATCTCCCTTGGAACGGCTGGGTCCTAGTGGTCTTCTTGTCCTCTTTTCATCTTCAAACCGGTTTGCGGGCTGACTTTTTTTTTTTTTCCCTTCTTCTTCTTCTTCTTCCATTCTGTTTGCGGGGAGAACAAAGAAGAGGGGGAAGAGGAGGCGTGGAGAGAGAGAGAGAGGTGGGGGGGGGAGGGGCCGAGGGAGGAGGAAGAGAGGAGTTTACAAGGGCCAGAATGAAGATTGAGAAGAGACATTAATTGAGTGCATCTCTCTCTCGTTCTCTCTCTCCTCCTCTCCTCTCTCCCTCTCTCTCTCTCTCTCCTCTCTCTCTCTCTTCTCTCTCTCTCCTCCTGTTCCCATAAAACTTAGCATCTTTCTTTTCTTTTTACCCCTTTCTCTTTCCACACCATATCACAGCCGTTTTCTTGTCGTTCTCTCTCTCTCTCTCTCTCTCTCTTCTCTCTCTCTCTCTCTCTCTCTCTCTCTCTCTCTCTCTCTCTGTTTAAATCTTCCCTCTTCCTGTCTCTGTTCCTAGAGAAAGTGACGATCTGTGTGAGCTGCGCATTACCCAGTGATTTTTCAAAGGGAAGGCTTCTTGTGCCTTCTAAAGATTTCAAATTAGCCCCTAATAACTAGGGTAACTGATAACTACATGTTAACGTCAGTAAATAATCAATTTTTAGTATGGATAAACGGGAATTGCATGTTCCTCTCATCCTGTAGTTGTGTCCTTATCTATTTATTTACTTATTCATGCGTTTTGCTTGTTTATTTATTTAGTCATGTTTTCGCCCAGTTTTGCATCTGTTTCAAATAGGATGAAAATAGGATAATGAGCTTTTTTTTTTTTTTTCTTTGAAAGAAGTCGGCAAAGCAACAGGCAGATAGCTGAACATGCGGATGGAAGAATACATTGTGTCCACGTTTATTTTCCAGTTTGACTTTTCGTGCTTTCTTTCTTTCTGTCTGTCTGTCTCTCTCTGTCTCTCTGTCTGTCTGTCTTCTCTCTCTCTCTCTCTCTCTCTCTCTCTCTCTCTCTCTCTCTCTCTCTCTCTCTCTCTCTCTCTCTCTCACTTCCTTGTTTCCTTTCCTCTTCAACATTTATTTCTCTGAATGTTGAATTGTTCGTTAATGTATTGTGTCTGTGTTTGTATGTGCGCAGGCCCAGAAGGGGGTCGGGCAGTGGCCCCCATTCTCACGGCTTGCTGACCAACGCGCAGGGCCAGGGGTCCCCCTCCCCCCACCACCTCCACAACACCCACGACACTCCTTCTCCTCTGCATCCACAAGGTAAGTGGCTGGATCTCTGTCTGTCTGTCTGTCTCCCTCTCTCTCTCTCTCTCTCTCTCTCCTCTCTCTCTCTCTCTCTCTCTCGGGGTTTTTTGTTTGTTTTGTTTGTTCCTCCAGTCTGACTTCCCACTTTGTCATTATTTCAGTTCAGCAATTATTGTTATGTTGAATTGTCAGTGTGAACGATACGAAATTGACAAGGTCAGAATGTAAGACTAAGCCTGGGCCTAGGATGTTCATCTTCGAGTATCAAAGATCAATGGATCAGTCAATCTCTCTCTCTCTCTCTCTCTCTCTCTCTCTCTCTTCTCTCTCTCTCTCTCTCTCTCTCTCTCTCTCTGTCTCTCTGATGTAATGTGAGAATTTAAAGGTTTTTAGCATCTTGAATTACAAACAAAAACTTGCCTTGGACAAATAAGAAGTGAGAATAACGGTTGTGCTCCTTTTGGTGTAACCCCTGCTTTCAAACAGAAAGACGATAGTTCGGTGTGGACAGTCAAGACGGGTGTAGAGCGTGTCTCGTCCAGCTCAGTCTGCGAAGCTTTGTTTGATTTAAAGGCCAACACACACGCACACGCGCACGCACGCACGCACGCACGCATGCACACACACGGTGGCGCAAATAAGTGCATCCCCAGTTTCTTTTGATCTGTCAGCCCCCAAAGAGGAGCATTGCAGAAGATAGCAATTTCTTCCTTTTTTTTGTTTTTTTGTTGTTGTTGTTTTTTTATGCAACAGTTGCAAAGAACCACGGAGGTAAGGAAAAAAAAAGAAGAAGATAAAACCTGTGCGTTGTTTGATACATAGAAAAGCACCAGAGAGCATCTCTGTGTTAATTGTTAAAGATGTAGTGGTGTTGTTTACAAAACATGAGTCTGATCTGCGGGGAATAAACCGGAAGGAGAAGGACAACCCCGAGCTGAAGGTTTGGACGGCTGGATCTCCTAAGAATCCAGAAGCTGCTGACAGACTTCAAGCAGTCTTATTACGAACAAAATAATATTCACCAATGTTGTTCCTGAACTAAGGGGCAGTACTCTTGTCTGAAGACTTGAGACAAAACGGAAATGGATGTAAAACGATTTTGAGTGCGCGTGGACATAATCATGTCGCTGAAGTGAAACGAATGTCATTGTTCCAAGGGCCGTCGAAAAACAGAGAGAGAGAGAGAGAGAGAGAGAGAGAGAGAGAGAGAGAGAGTAAAGTTAAAATTTTTACTGTGTAAAGTCTGCTTCTAGAGGCAAGAAGGTAAGGTTAAGGTCATGTTAGGGAGGTGGACGAACATACAGAGAACGAGCAGGAGGGGTGGATGGTAGTGGGAACGCACATGCAGAGAGGGAGGGGGGAATAGCATGTCAAGGGGATTGGTTATACGGTTAGCAGTATACAGATTTTTTGTCCTTCCTTTTTTCTTTTTCTTTTTTTTTTTTTTCTGAAAGAGGTGAACGGATACACTTAGAGTTGGACGGCTGCGGAGTGGAAGGGGCTGGGGGGGGGGGGGGGATAAAAAAAAAAGGAGTTACGAATTATGTTAAAGATGTTCACAGTTGACTGGGGTGGGATTTAAGATTTACTGAATAAACGAATGTCTACGTACCTAGAATATACCGGTACTGATATGAAAGAGCGTGCATGCGCGCACGCACGCACACACACACACACACACACACACAACACACACACACCACACACACACACACACACACACCACTCACTCACTCACTCACTCACTCACTCACTCACTCACTCACTCACCACTCACTCACCACGCACACACCACGCACAACCACGTTCGGGCACACACACAGACACAAGCGCGCACACACATTCTCTCGCTCTCCTCTCTCTCCTCTCTCTCACACACACACACACACACACACACACACACACACACACACACACACACACACACACGTGCATACTTGCCATCCTCTGAAATAAAGAAACGTATGAAAACAAGAGCCTTGAAGAAAAAATAAATAAATAAACAACAAATAGTAATAAAATAAATCAACATGGGAAAGCACTCTGTCTAGACTGGCGTCTCTCAAATACCGATGGCCTCCCTTGATATGTCCCCCGCCTTTCAGGCGTTTGGCGATGCCAGCGTTCACCACAGTGCAACAAGCGTCAGTTTCCTGGTTTCATCAAGATGGCGTCGGCGCTGCGTTTTGGACTACTTCATACACATGTACGTTACTGTACACCCGCAGGTCAGAAGGCAACCCCTTGGAAACGGAGGATTTTTTTTTTTTTTCAGCTGATCAGACGATGCGAGCCAAAGATAGGGAAGGTGCAGACTAACTGTCTCTGCACGTTTATTCGTCGGAACAACATTGGCAAGACCGCAGTACTTCGAAGGGGAATGGGTTCTGTTAATGGATGTCAACGAGTGATTTTATTCTGCAAAGTCTTTGTGCACATTCTAAGGAAGATCGCTGAAATGCGAAACTGTTAAATAGATTTGATCAACATGGTCTATCTTATATCTTGATTAGTCAGTGGCATAATTCATGTTTGCGCCAATCTACAACAAACAAAAAAAAAAAAAGCTGCTGGAATCCGCGGAAAGGTCAGAGACTAAAATTTGCACTTAAAATGTGTGTGCTCTTGCCAAAATTGTTCCCCTCGCTTCTTTTAAAAACAAACAAACAAAGAAGGCTCTACACTGAGAATCGAATCTTTGGACTTTTGAGAGCTCAGCATACAAACAAAACCAAAAGCAAGCAAGCAACCAACCAACCAACCAAACTAAAAGCCTTCATGGGATTCGAACCTCTGACCTTTAGCATACCATTCGCACATTTTAACCCCCCTTGACCACTTGTCGCATCCTGGCTATTATGAGAGTGCTGTAGTAAGAGTGCTCATTGCCTCAATCATGGAGGCCGCACACCGATTCCTTTCTTTCTGTTTTTCTATATGAATGACAGTTCTGGCTTCTTTTTTTTTTTAGAGAAAAAATGGATTGGATGGGAGAGGATGTGTGGTGTGTGGGGGGGGGGGGGGGGGAGGAGGGGGGGGGAGAGATACTATTTTCAAATTCCAACTTTAAAAGTAGGGTAACTGGAGGGGTTTTTCCATGTATTTATTTCATACAATTTAGTCATGGCCATCATTGATAAACATAGAGCAGAACTCGCTCAAAGAACAAGCCTTGCTAAATAGATTTTTTCCCCTTCTCTTCTGAACGTGACGTATTACTTAACACACTACTAATAAATCATCATTGATTCCACCTGGTTCCACTGACACCACCCCCCATCCCCGCCTCCACAACCACCCGGCACCCAAGAATTCATTTTAAAACATTCAATCCGTCGTCACACTTTTTCGTTATATTGTTCATACAGTACTGAGTGAAACTGGATTTGAACGCCGTATAAGCCGAGGGGAGCAGGGGAGAAAGGGGCAAAGTGTCCATTGACAAGAACAATTCCGTTGAAAAGAAAATCGTTAAAACAAATGTTGTTGTTGGAATAATAAATGAACTAGTGGGTGTATCGATTGTGTGTAAATATACCGCTAAAACACAACAGGTTCCTCTTCCAGAGGGGGAAAAAAAAAGGTGAAGGGAAAGTACTCCTTTGGTGGTGATTTGTCGCGAATGAATAGAAGTTGCTTCCCTTAGCTAAGTTCAGCAGTGCGTGCCGCACAGCACCGTATTCTATCGGGGCTTTCCCACTTCAGACAAATGCCAAGGAAAGTATGGGCTAATCACGACAGAAAATGTTACGTTCACAGTGAACTGCGCAGCGTGAAATGTTTGTTAGATATAAGCATGAGAGAGAGAGGGAGAGAACCCGGTCTTATTTGCACTTCTTACAGTTAAAGATTACCTCCATTGATTTACGGGATCATGTTAGACGCCTACAGAAGGCGGTTCAGCGGCTTCGTAGTCTGTCATTCCTCAGTATTCTTTCTCCCATGTGTTTTAATAGGGGGGGGGGGAATGATAAACAGAGAAAAGTGGTGCAAGTGCTACACTGAAGAAAATGTCGTAATTAATTTCATAGTAAGACAATTTCTTTTTTTTTTTTTTTAATAGTTTTATAGATTTCTATCTTAAATGGAAATGTGTGATTTGAAAATAGAAAAATATCAATCGAGGGTCTACAACAAAAAAAAGTGTACTTATCTATCTAAGGCAGATTTTAATTGACTTGCTTGTGTGTGTGTGTGTGTGTGTGTGTGTGTGTGTGTGTGTGTGTGTGTGTTGTGTGATATGATTGTGATGTGATGTGTGTGTGTGTGTGTGTACGCGCGCGCATGTGGTGTGATGTGTTATGTGATGTGTGAGAGAGAGAGAGAGAGAGAGTCCACGAAGCGACACTCAGGTAAGGCCAGTCACTGCAGTTAAGTGAAGAACTACTGTCTTATCGGGCACCAGTGGGAAGGAAGTTGACAACAGAATTCGGCTAATCGCACAGCCCGACACATGTTTTGGGTGTACGTCCATAAAAGCGACGGAAGTAAACAAAGACGAAGCTTTAACAAACCAGTCACTGGTTCACCTTTTCCGTCCAAAAATCCACTTCGTCGTGGACACAAACAAGATGAATGTCTTTTCAGGCTAGAGGTCGGAGTGGAATCTCACACACACACACACACACACACACACACACACACACACACACACACACACCAGACTTTTTTTTGTTATTGACCAGTTTTTTTTTTTTTTTTTGCTTCGGGTGTGGTTTTTTTCCATCTCAATGCACCAAAAAGCATAGCATTTCTTGATTGGTGGACGAAATTATCGGCGTTCTCACTCTCACTGAAGGAGCACATACTTTGCACAGCTGGGCACATTCAAAGATTTAGAAATGTAGGCATGGGCGGACCAAGCACGAATGAAGGGTTTTGGGGAGGCTTGTTTGTTTGCCCCCCCCCCCCCTCCCCTCCCTCCCTCTCCTCCTCCTCCTCCAACTGAAGACGCGGACGTCCACAGAGATCCAGCGGACAATGCCTCGGTTAGGGAGAAGTGGGATGGGGGTTAGGAGACGAATTTTCTGGGTGCATTAGAGATCTGTCCTGGAAGGCAGGTAATGGGGTGTTTGTTCATCATAAATGCATATATGAAGATATCCCCGTTTTTTTTGTATGTCTTCGAAATGCGGCAGTGTACCGCTCAGTATGAAATAGTGTGGGCACAGATCATTTCAGAAGAGAGAAAAAAAGAAAGGGGAAGGGGGAGTGGGTTTGAGAGGGAATCCTGAAAACCTTTGAAACTACCCAGCCCCCTTCCTCCTCGCCCACGGCGCTTAAAATATGTTGTTGTTGTTGTTGTTGTTGTTCTTGTTTTTTTCATTTCCAAAAAAATCTAGTGACGGGAGATAAACATACCGTGAGCTTAAAATGCAACTTGTGGACATCGACGACCACGATTTCTGCGTTGTCAAACTTTATTAAAAAACAAAAAACAAAAAAAATTTAAAAACGAAAATTACTTCCCTTTACTGAGGCGTCAGAAAGCGAAACGTGTGAAGACGGTCTTTATGAAGTGAAGTCTAATGTTCAACGCGCGATAAAGATAGCGTGGGCTTGGAGTGTCCTTCCCACTGTTTACAGTGCAGTGAGAAGAAACCTGGTTATCTCGGTCAACGGGTGAAGTACACTTTGTCTGTCGTTTTGTTATTCCGACCTTGAGGGAGAGAGAGAAAAAAGAAAGAAAAGAAAAGAAAAAGAACCTTGTTTGAAAACACGGTGACAAGTTATTTATTCGGCATGTTCGTGCAGAAGTAGACGGGCACCTCACGGAATGGTCGTTACGTCAACGATCGCCCGATTTTTCCCGCTCCCTAGGCGAAGAGTCACTCGGCGTCTTAAAAGTCAACCGCGAGCGTGGGTGAAAAGCTGCAAGGGGCACGAACTCCACCGAACTCATTCATTTCTGAACACTTTGCCCGTAAAGACAAGCATGATTTTTGTTATCGAGTTTGCATTGGAGATGAAATGCACTGATCAGTAAATAGACGTAATAAACAATGCACTGATCAGTAAATAGACGTAATAAACAATCAGTGGCTTCTCTCACTGTTTTGTTTACACGATGATATAAAACATAAACAATGCACTGATCAGTAAATAGACGTAATAAACAATCAGTGGCTTCTCTCACTGTTTTGTTTACACGATGATATAAATCAATCATATTTATCTTGTTTGCGTTGAATATAAAATGCATTGATCAGTGGCAGAGGTCAATATAAACTTCATCATCAAAGACTTCTCACGCTCTTTTGTTTACACCGATTTTACGAATGAACGTGTACACTTTGTACAGATTCCCGATCAACATTGTGTACCAACTCCACTTTCAGTCCGTGTCTTTGTGAAGAACATTGAAGCAAAATGTTGAAGGTGGAAAACGAGAACTGTTCGAATCTTGTGATGAGATAGAGTCCGAGTTTGTTTGGAATTGACGGAAGAATGAAACTTCTGCCTGGGTTAAATTAATTACCTTCGTTTGAAATAGTGTACAAATGTAGACCAATTAAGATTTGATGAGAGCAGTGCCCGGGGGAGTCAAAAAAAACGATAATGAAGGTGAAAGAGATCTGCATTCATTGGAATTGCCATGTTCAATTGTCTGATTTTGTAGAATATAGAACGCGTACCGGACTCTTGGGGGGGGGGGGGGGGGGGGGGGGCTGAAAATGATGTATGAAAAAAAAATCGTTAGATTATACCTTTTTTTTAATCTTGGCTGTCTTGAATGGAAATGTTGGTGGCCGGCCTGTGCACCTCCTTCACTACTGATGGAAATGTCCTCAGAGGATTAGCTGTGTTGAATGGAAATGTTGCTGGCCGGCCTGTGCACCTCCTTCACTACTGATGGAAAGGTCCTCAGGGGATTGGCTGTGTTGAATGGAAATGTTGCTGGCCGGCCTGTGCCCCTCCTTCACTACTGATGGAAAGGTCCCCAGGGGATTGGCTGTGTTGAATGGAAATGTTGCTGGGCGGCCTGTGCCCCCTCTTCACTAATACTGATGGAAAGGGTCCTTACTGGGGGCAGAATGTTAGGAACCGTTCTAGAGTTCTCCAGAAACAACCCGCTCATGAACAGCAAAGACAAATATAAGCAATTTTTGGAAAAAAAAAAAAAATAGCGCATTTCTTTCTACACACACGCGCGCGCGCGCACACACACACATACATGAAAGCAAGCAAGCACGCACGCACGCACACACACCGCACGCACGCACACACACACACACGCACACACAGCAGTCGTCGGGGTTGGGGGATGGAGAGAGAGGGGAAAAGGCGCGTGTGTGCATTGTATCCAATTATGAATGAAACATTGAAAGCGTCGGTGCGCCATACATTACTGCACGAAGAAACCCAGACTGCTTTGTATCATAAGTTAAAACACTAAAACCAGCAAGCGAATGTCCATCTGTAAAACACACACACACCGCGCGCGCACACACACACAGGCACGCACGCACGCACGCACACACTCACACACACACACATTCCGTCCTTTCCGGCATTCCGTCTTCCTGTGTGCGCGCGCAGAGACATGGACCCTCACATCCGATCTGGAGCAGATGCATTTCCGCTGTAGAGATGAGGTGTTAACTCGGCAAGAACTCTACTCCACAGTCAGCTATGACGTCGTATCACTAACGGAACGTGTAACTTGTCAACTCATCTGGCGGTAAGAGGTACGTGCACTGGACCATTATTTATAAAGTAAAAAGAGTGTTGCCGACAGCGGAGAAGAAAAAAGGAAACTGAAGTTGGTCTGGCCGTGGAACGAAGTCCAGTGGCCTTTGCTGAAACGCGCCCCCCCCCCCCCCCCCCCCCCCTCCCCCGATGACGGAACTGTGTGACAGAAAAAACAACTAACAAACGAGGAAAAAGAACCCCCAAAAAATCCCCGATAGAACTGCCGAAAGAGGGGTGAGGGAGAGAGAGAGAGAGAGAGAGAGAGAGAGAGAGAGAGACAAAGAAAAACCCAAACAAAGAAACACAAATAAATAAAGACCAAAAAAAAATGTGTATTAAGACAAAGAGACAGGGGAGAGAGAGAGAGAGAGAGAGAGAGAGGAGAGAGAGAGAGAGAGAGAGAGAGAGAAACAAAGAAAAAAATGTATATGGACAGAGAAGAAAGATGTATATTGAGAGAGAGACAGAGACAGACCGGAGAGAGAGAGACTAAGACAGAGACAGAGACCGGGCCCTTAAAGTACATGGTTGTACGTGACCGCCAAATCCAAGGCTACACCAGATGATTCTTAAAGTACACGTGGCCTTTGAATCCACCACTTCAAGCTGCTGATAGAGGAAGATAACGAAATACGCCGGCCAAACTTTGGAGCTATATACATCTATATATATATCACTCATGTTGTGTTTAATCAGTCGCCCGGCTGACCATTTGAAGAGAGGCCGCATCAGTCGCCATTGTCAAGACACTATACATGGCTGGCTGTCCTTGTAGCCTGTGGTCTGTCTGTCATTGTCAAGACACTGTACATGGCTGGCTGTCCTTGTAGCCTGTGGTCTGTCTGTCATTGTCGAGACACTATACATGGCTGGCTGTCCTTAGAGCCTGTGGTCTGTCTGTCATTGTCAAGACACTATACATGGCTGGCTGTCCTTGTAGCCTGTGGTCTGTCTGTCATTGTCAAGACACTATACATGGCTGGCTGTCCTCAAGCCTGTGGTCTGTCTGTCCACACTGGGGGATGATGATGTTCGCCTGTTCACGAACGTTTTGTTTCGTCAGCTTAGGCCGAACGTTCGAGTCGAACACCACTTTAGTTTTCTGTAAGCCTGCCGGTAGTACGATTCATCATCATCATCAGCAGCAGCAGCAGCAGCATCGTCATCGTCATCATCTTGTTGTTGTTGTTGTTGCTGTTGTTGTTGTTGTTGTTGTTGTTCTTCTTCTTCTTCTTCTTCTTCTTCTTCTTCTTATTTATTGTTATGATTATTGTTGTTATTGTCGTTGTCGTCATTTGTCTCTCCCCCCCCCCCCCCTCCCCTCTTTCTCCTCTTCTTCTTCTTCTTAGCAGTAGCAGTAGTATCATCATTCTTATCATCATCATCATCATCATTATTATCATCATCATCATCGTCGTCATCAGCATCAGCATTATTGTTGTTCTTGTTCTTCCCTATTGTTCTTGTTGATGTTGTTGTCAGTAGTAGTATCAGTAGCAGCAGCAGCATGTTTGTTGGTGGTGTTTTGTCGTCATTATTATCATCATCATCATCATTATTTTTATTATTGTTATTATTATTATTATCATCATCATCATCATTGTCAGTAAATAACAGAAATTCGTGCTTACACCGACGGAAGGCTAACTTCAGACGGTACATACAGCATGAATAAACCATACTGACCGTTCACTCAGTCCATGTTGGTACTCAATGTCACAGTAACACGGTTCTCCTCATGATATTCTGTGAATGAGGCCTCTCATAAGAACACGTTTTAAATTGCGTTTGTCATAGGAAATATTTTCGGGTTGTCAGCAAAACAAGTAATAGTGTTTTGGTGGTAGTGGTGTGTGTGTGTGTGTGTGTGTGTGTGGGGTGTGTGTGTGTGTGTGTGTGTGTGTGTGTTGTGTTGTGTGTGTCTCTGTCTGTCTGTCTGTCTGTCTCTCTGTCTCTGTCTGTCTGTCTTCTCTCTCTCTCTCTCTCTCTTCTCTCTCTCTCTCTCTCTCTCTCTCTCTCTCTCTCTCTCTCTCTCTCTCTCTCTCTCTCTCTGTACTATTCGCCCGGATCTCAGTTCGTCCTGTGCTAACCATGGGTCAAGCTGGGGCCTTTAGCGATTATCGTCGTTATCTATTGTTATTAAAAATTCTTTTAATCTCATCTGGAGGACGGCTGACGTCATTCGAACGATCGATTCCCCCACCACAAGTCGATGGCGATCGGTGTGGTGGTCACTCACTAATTGCTGATCCCGAGGGTTCAGGGCCGACTCGCCCGTCACTGGCCGGCTCTTACGTGGCGGCGGGCGGGGCTTGCTTGCTCGCTTGCTATCAGTAACGAGGTCCGCGCCGGATAAACTTCCCAACACGAGCAGGTAGGTAATCTGGTTTACGTCATAATTGGCGTAGTGATGTCGTAGCCTCTGTCGTCATCTGCCGGTGGAGGTGATCTCATTAAAAAAAAAAAAAAAAAAAAAAAAAAAAAAGGAAAGGAAGAATAAAAAAAAAGGAGGGGGGGGGTGATGAGGGAAGACAGCTGGGTAGGTTGGGTTGGGGGGTTGGGGGGAGGGAGAAGGGGGGAAGTGTAGTGGGGGGATGGGGAGGCGGATGAGGGGGTAGGTAGGGTCAGTCGTTGGGGGGTGTCCAGCCGAGAGATTGAGAGAATGGGTAGTAAGGTGGTTGCCATTTCCGCCCAAGCTTTGCCAAAGTTTGTCAGGGATGTGATGAAGTTTTGGAGTCTTTCTTGCTTTGCTTCCTTTTGTTTCGTTTTGTTTTGTTTCGTTTTGTTTCGTTTCGTTTCGTTTCGTTTCGTTTCGTTTCGTTTCTGGTAATAAATAGTTTCGTTTTGTTTTGTTTTGTTTCGTTTTGTTGTTTCGTTTCGTTTCGTTTCGTTTTGTTTTGTTTTGTTTCTGCCGCTTCTTCGTCCACGCCACCACCACCTCAGTGGCTTTCCTGACCCTCTCCCCCCGCCCTCCCCACTCCCCCTGCCTCCCCCCCCTCCCCCTCCCCCCGCCTCCCCACTCCCCCCGCCTCCCCACTCCCCTCTGCCTCCCCACTTCCCCCGCCTCCCCACTGCTTCCCCCCCCCCCCCCGCCTCCCCAATTCCTCCCCCCGCCTCCCCACCCCCCCGCCTCCCCATCCCCCCCCCCCGCCTCCCCACTCCCACCCCCCCCCCCCCCCTCCCCACTCCCCCGCCTCCCCACTGCCCCCGCCTCCCCACTGCTCCCCCCCCCCCCCGCCTCCCCAATTCCTCCCCCCGCCTCCCCACTCCCCCCCCCCCACTCCCCCCCCGCCTCCCCACTCCCCCTTCCGCCGCTCATTTCCGCTCCCCCCCCCTCCTCCCCACCCCCCACCCCCACAGTCCACAACCCTCACCCCTTGTTGCCCTGGCGACCGGGGCAGTCCACAGGAGGCTGTTAGTGTCAGTCTTTTTTTTTCTTTTTGCGCGTTACCCCCCCCCCTCCCCTCCCCTCCCCTTCCTCCACAGCCCCCCCCCCCCCCGCCTCCACCCTACTCTTGAAACTGGTCCGGCCCTGCACCTTGGTATCCAGTATCAGCTTACTGATATGTCCTTATCCAATACATAAGCGTGTAGCCGATGTCTTCGGTGGAGTTGCATGGTATTTGTATTCAATACATTATGTGGGAGGTAGCCGAGGTATCCAATAGTACGAGTTGCGTGGTGTTTGCGTCCGAGTACATGTAGATGATACCGTGTAACCCAAAGGAGATAGACAGGTAAATAGATATAATGTGTGTGTGTGTGTGCGCGCGCGCGTGCATGCCGGCGCGTCGGGTGTGGTGTGCGTTTGTGCGTGTGTGTGTGTGTGTGTGTGTGTGTGTGTGTGTGTGTGTGTGTGTGTGTGTGTGTGTTAATCCAGCACATTGTGTTAGTTATCGATGTATCCGATGTGTGAATTGTTTGTGTTGACATCAAAATAATACATATTGATGTTTTCCCACCGATGAATCCAGTACGCGAGTTGTTGTGGGGTTAATGATACCAAGTCGATCTAAATGCCATTATCACCTATGTCATCCATGTGCAAGTTCTGGTCTTTATATCCGAAGCATGTGGACGTTGACTACCGGTGAATCTAATATACGAGGGTGTGTATGTCTGTGTCTGTGTCTGTGTGTGTTGTGTCCAATGCATGTTGATGTTACTCAGGTACCCCTGTGTACGAGTTGTGGGTGTTTGTATGCAGTGCATGTGTGATATTGCCAACGATGCATCCTATGTAGAAGTTGTAGTAGTGTTTGTATACTCTGTGTGTGTGTGTGTGTGTGTGTGTGTGTGTGTGTGTGTGTGTGTGTGTTGAGCAGAGGGGGGGGGGAGGTAGACGAAGTGGGGTGAGGGAGAGAGAGAGAGAACTTGGCTCAAAATGGAACACAATAAACCGCATGTGTGTGTGTGTGTTGTGTGTGTGTGTGTGCGTGCGTGCGTGTGTGTGTGAGAGAGAGAGGGGGGGGGAGCTTAAGTGCTTGTGTGGGAGGGAGGAGAGAGTGAGTGGGGTGTGAGAAAGAGAGACAGAGACAAGAGATCTGATATCTTTAAGGTGGGTTGCGTGTGTTGTTTGTTCAGGGCTTAAAGAAATTAGAATGAAGAGAATTTTTTTTTAATTAAAAAAAAAAAAGAAAGAAAAAGCGGTTAAGGGATGTTGATTGATGCGAGAAACGCAGGTGTCAAAAACCCGCTGCTTCAGCAAGCCGTCTCTCCGAGACATACACACACAAAAAAGTGTTTAATTGTTCGTTTAGGGGGGGAATGGGAGGTGGGGGGGGGGGGGTCTGTCTGTTAGCTGTATGTCGATTTTTTTTTTTTTTTGGAATGTTTCTTTGTTTCTCTTCTCTTCCAACGTACATGTAAGCCGATTCAGTGTTCACGACGATTGTGACGATAATGGTGACGCCGCTCATAGATGAAGTTTCTTTCTTTGTTGTGGGGTTCTTTGTTTGTCAGTGTTGGTTGTTTTACTTGTTTCGTTTTTTTTTTTTTTTTTAAGGTTTGATAAGGTTCTCAGTGGGTTTTTGATTACACCTAAAGAACTATGCAGTAATTGCGCAATAAGCAGTGTCGGTTCTGTACGCTACCGGCCAAAGGAAGTATTTGCAGTTTACTATAAAGCTGTCATATTCAGTATGTTTTTTTCCATCCTTCACGATTTAAAAAAAAAAAAAGAAAAAAGAAAAAAAAAACTGCTCCAAACTGCTAAGCAGTCAGTTCCATTTCACTCGCTTTACGGCACTGGTGTGCCTCTCGCGGTCGGCTCGACTGCAAA
>CM065719.1:49838033-49850533 GCA_033310375.1 Conus canariensis
GCGACTGCAGGCGGAAATCTAAACAAATCTTTAAAACTATTGATCCAACGCCCATCTTGCGCCGAATCTGATGAAGACAAAGTGATTGCCCGGTCTTCATTTTCGCGGTCCTGAGTGTTGTTTTGTATCTTGCCTGAAGAAGACCTAAGAGGTCGAAACGCGTCGTGTTTTGTCTTGTCAGTCGTTTGTTCATGTTTGGCGGATATCGTACTTAAATTTTTTTTTATTTTTAATTTGCACAGGTTCCAGCTTCTGACCGTGGACGGTTGTACCTGTATTGATGGTGGTGGTGTTTTTTGATGGTGGTGTGATATTGATGGTGGTGTGGTATTAGTGGTGGTGTTGTATTGATGGTGGTGTGGTATTGTATTGATGGTGGTGTTGTACTGTATTGATGGTGATGTGGTATTGATGGTGGTGTGGTATTGTATTGATGGTGGTGTGGTATTGTATTGATGGTGGTGTGGTATTGATGGTGGTGTGGTATTAGTGGTGGTGTGGTATTGATGGTGGTGTGGTATTGTATTGATGGTGGTGTGGTATTGATGGTGTGTGGTATTATGGTGGTGTGTATTGATGGTGGTGTGTATTGAGGGTGGTGTGGTATTATGGTGTATTGTATTGATGTGGTGTGGTATTGTATTGATGGTGGTGTGTATTGTATTGATGGTGTGTGGTATTGATGGTGGTGTGGTATTGTATTGATGGTGGTGTGGTATTGATGGTGTGTGGTATTGATGGTGGTGTGGTATTATTGATGGTGGTTGGTATTGTATTGATGGTGGTGTGGTATGTATTGATGGTGGTGTGGTATTGTATGTGGTGGTGTGGTATTGATGGTGGTGTTGGTATTGTATGTGGTGGTGTGTATGTATTGATGGTGGGTGGGTATTGTAGATGGTGGGTGTTGTATTGATGGTGGTGTGGTATGTGGTGTGTGATTGATGGTGGTGTGGTATTGTATTGATGGTGGTGTGTATTGTATTGATGGTGGTGTGGTATTGATGGTGATGTGGTATTGATGGTGGTGTGGTATTGATGGTGGTGTGGTATTGTATTGATGGTGGTGTGGTTATGGGTGTGGTATTGATGGTGGTGTGGTATTGTATTGATGGTGGTGTGTGTATTGATGTGGTGTGGTATGTATTGATGGTGATGTGGTATTGATGGTGGTGTGGTATTGATGGGGTGTGGTATTGTATTGATGGTGGTGTGGTATTGATGGTGATGTGGTATTTGATGGTGGTTGTGGTATTGATGGTGGTGTGTATTGTATTGGATGGTGGTATGTGGTGATGTGGTATTGATGGTGGTGTGGTATGTATTGATGGTGGTGTGGTATTGTATGATGGTGGTGTGGTATTGATGGTGGTGTGGTATTGTATTGATGGTGGTGTGGTATTGATGGGTGTGTGGTATTGATGGTGTGGTGTGTATTGATGGTGGTGTGGTATTGATTGATGGTGGTGGGTATTGATGGTGTGGTGTGGTATTAGATGGTGTGTGGTATTGATGGTGGTGTTGTATTGATGGTGGTGTGGTTTGTGGTGATTGGTATTGAGGTGGTGTGGTATTGTATTGATGGTGGTGTGGTATTGAGGTGGTGTGGTATTGTATTGATGTGTGGTGTGGTATTGATGGTGTGTGGTATTGATGGTGGTGTGGTATTGATGGTGGGTGTGGTATTGATGTGGTGGTGTGGTATGTATTGTGTGGTGTGAGTATTGATGGTGGTGGTGTGTATTGATGGTGGTGTGGTTTGTATTGATGGTGTGTGTGGTATTGGATGGGTGTGGTAGTGGTGTTGGTATTGATGGTGGTGTTGGTTTGTATTGATGGTGGTGTGGTATTGATGGTGGTGTGGTATTGTATTGATGGTGGTGGTTGTACTGTATTGATGGTGTGTGGTTTGTATTGATGGTGTGGTGTTGTATTGATGGTGGTGTGTAGTATTGATGGTGGTGTGGTATTGATGGTGGTGTGGTATTGATGGTGTGTGGTATTGTATTGATGGTGGTGTGGTATTGATGGTGTGGTGTGGTATTGATGGTGTGGTGTTGTATTGATGGTGGTGTGGTATTGATGGTGTGGTGTGGTATTGATGGTGTGGTGTGGTATTGATGGTGGTGTGGTATTGTATTGATGGTGGTGTGGTATTGATGGTGTGGTGTGGTATTGATGGTGTGGTGTGGTATTGATGGTGGTGTGGTATTGTATTGATGGTGGTGTGGTATTGATGGTGTGGTGTGGTATTGATGGTGGTGTGGTATTGATGGTGGTGTGGTATTGTATTGATGGTGGTGTGGTATTGTATTGATGGTGGTGTTGTACTGTATTGATGGTGGTGTGGTATTGTATTGATGGTGGTGTTGTACTGTATTGATGGTGGTGTGGTATTGTATTGATGGTGGTGTTGTACTGTATTGATGGTGATGTGGTATTGATGGTGGTGTGGTATTGATGGTGGTGTGGTATTGTATTGATGGTGGTGTGGTATTGATGGTGGTGTGGTATTGATGGTGGTGTGGTATTGATGGTGGTGGTGGTGGTGTTGTATTGATGGGTGGTGTTGTATTGTATTGATGGTGGTGTTGTATTGTATTGATGGTGGTGTGGTATTGATGGTGGTGTGGTGGTGTTGTATTGATGGTGGTGTGGTATTGTATTGATGGTGGTGTTGTATTGATGGTGGTGTGGTATTGATGGTGGTGTGGTGGTGTTGTATTGATGGTGGTGTGGTATTGATGGTGGTGTGGTGGTGTTGTATTGATGGTGGTGTTATGGCTGACCATCAACTCGGGGTCTTCTCGGCCGCTGGTTTTTTCCTTTGCCATCATCTTGTTGATGCTTCATCAGGTCGTTCTAACAGGCTTGACGAGGTCTTCGTGGTGAACAAGAACTGGACAAGTGGAAGGCGATCGCATGATCTAATTAATAGATAGAAACCACCACTAACATTGTCGTTGTTTAATGTACAGTATTATGTTAGATAGACTGAAACCGCTACTAAACGTTGTTGTTGGTCAGTGTACAGCATGGACAACTCCAAACTGAGACCTCTGAATACCACACCCTGATCTCTCCTCTCTCTCTCTCTCTCTCTCTCTCTCTCTCTCTCTCTCTCTGTCTCTGTGGTGTGTGCGTGTGTGTATGTGTGTGTGTGCGCGCGCGCGTGTGCGTGCGTGTGTGTGCGTTTTCAATATATAGCATATATTGATAGATCGAAACCGCTACTAACGTCGGTATTATTTGTACACGGTATAGCATCTCCAATTGATCGAAAGCGCACTAACATTGGTATTATTGTTCTAGGTGTAGCGTTAATGATGTACGCGCGTTTGTTTATTTGTTTGAGGGGGGAGGGGTGGGGGGCTGTTAATCATTTTTTTTTTTGTTTTTTTTGTTTTTTATAATTAGTTATTCGAATTTGCAGATGACCAAATCTTTGTCAAAGTGACACACTTTTAGTTTTGTTTGTTTGTTTGCTCGAATCTTGGTTGAACAGGGGTGATATTTTCTTTTTCCTTCTTTAGGTTTTATTTCGTTCGATTCCGGAAAAGATTAACATTAACAGCTGGCGCATGACAAGAAGGAGGTAAGCGGCGGCTCGCTCTTTGCTAATCTGAGCGAGAACCCTGAGAGACAGACAGAGAGAGAGAGAGAGAGAGAGAGAGAGAGAGAGAGAGAAGTTTTGAGGCTTACATATATATCCTACTCCGACCTTTTTTTTTTCTCACCTCGTCTCCTCCGTTGACCTGCTTCCCCCCCCCCCCCTACCCTTCCCCTTCCCCTCTCCCCCTCCACCCGTTCCACATCCGCCACCTCCCAACTCCCACCCCCACCTTACTACTCCCAACACTTCCACCGCAATTTCTGCCACTCTTCCGTTGCTTCATCAGTCTTGATGCCAGAATCTCGGACAGGGCGGGGAGGCGGGGGGGGGGGGGGGGGGGGAGTGAGAGAGAGGACAGCGGGCCACGGACTGTGCTAGCCTAGTGGTGGTCCGTCACGTGGAGGGGTTTGACGTCACGCCTGGAAAGATGAGAAATCGGTGAAGGAGAAAAACTTAGCGCCGCCCGTGTTATGTCAAAGGCGTTGTCGATGGAGCGAGGTCTGTGGCGAATTATATCATCATACAGAAAAACAACAACAACTACAACAACAACAAATTAAGAAAAAGACAGAGACAGAGAGCGATAGAGACAGACAGACAGAGAGAGACACACACAAAGTTATGCAAAAAGGAACGCTTCAAGCAGAACGACCTTAATGTGTGTTTTTTTTTTCTTTCTATTTTTTCTTTAATATAACTTTGTGTCTCGCTCTGTCTCTGTCTGTCTGTCTCTCCCTCTCTCTCTCTCTCTCTCTCTCTCTCTCTCTCTCTCTCTCTCTCTCTCTCTCTCTCTACACACACACACACACACACACACACACACACACACACACACACACGCCCCCGCGCGTACACACACACACACACACACACACGCGCGCGCGCTGGAATGCATAAAACGGCCGCTTTATGGAAACACACACGGAATACACGCAAACAGAGACATCCGTTTTATAGGGACACGCAACAGTGACAGACGTACATGCAGAACAACAACAACAACAACAAAAACCACACATCTGTTTTAGGGTCACATACACTTTAATGCATGAACGCAGAAACATCCGCTTTAAGGGGGAGGGGGGGGGGGGGCATGTAATAAAGGCATACAGAAACATCCGATGTATGTAATACACGCAGAGAGAACACGTCTGCTTTAAAATGAAACACGCGGAAGACACGCAGACAGAAAACAACCCCCCCCCCCCCTCCCCCTTACCGGGGAAAGAACAAACAGGTTAGATCAAGTGGATTATGCTTCCTATAACAAAAAATAAACGAACCAAATTATTTCAAATACCTTATAATCTCAGCTCTGTAGTAATATGCATTTTAAATGACTGTCCATTATAACTGATGAATATCTTAGTGGTACGCAGTGCATAGATTTGAACTGTCTCCACCACACAAAGCGAGTCGGCCACATGCCTGAACATGGCCATTCTTGTCATCTATAGTCAAGTCTATTTTGAAATATCAGATTGAATCCATTTATGTCCCGAACACGAGAGAGAGAGAGAGAGAGAGAGAGAGAGAGGGGGAAGAGAGGGGGGGTAGAGAGTAGAATTACGACATTGTCAAAACACGTCACAAGTAAAATTACACACCTCACAGAACAAAGCACAGCGCAGCCTAACTAAACGCAACAACTTAAGAGTCGCCTTCAGCGTTAGACTGAAGGGGACGATTTCTTTTTTGTTTTTTTTTTTTGTTTTTTTGTCAACATGGTTGTTTTTTTGGGAGGGGGGGGGGGGTCATTATTGTGATGTTACAGAAGCGCTCAAAAAACAAAAAATCAAACTATGACGTACTCTCAGAAGTACAGAATGACACTAAATGAACATTTAAATGAAATATTGAAATACGATCAAAGACATTTATTTGATAAACCAGTTGAACTAACCAGAAAGACAAAAAATAATTGTCAACTAATTAATGAACTATGATATGATTTAAGACATTTTGTTTGATAGCCAGTTGAACTGATCAGAAAAGAACAACAGCAACAAAAAAAAAACAATTGTTAGCTAACAAAAACAAAATATTGAATAGAACCAAAGACGTTTTATTTGATGACTAATCGAACCACGCCATGTGTTTCCTCCAGTGTCGTGCAAATTGAAATCCTGCTCGTAGAAGAGAGAGAGGAGAGAGAGACAGACAGACAGACAGACCGCGCTTGCCCACGAAGATCGACAAGGAAAGGATATTATTTTATAGGCTGAATGATCCGCGGATGATCATTGGTAATCCCCCCCCCCCCCCCCCCCCCCACAGTGCAATTAAGGCGACGTCACATCCGCCACATTTTTTTTTTTTTAAACTGAATTAGCGAACGGTCGTCGTCCACACTAATTTGTGTTTCATCTTCGTCAGAGAAGGAGCAACTAGGCGGGAGGGGGGAAGGGGGGGGGGGGGGGGGATTAAGAAGATTCACACGTTGTCCAATTCAGTTGACGTCAATCACCTGGTGGTCGTTAGCTGTGATCTCGTTAGAATTATGATATCGTCGCCCTCGTTAGGGAGCATCCGCTTATCGACCAAAGCGGACTTCAAACAAGATTTGTAGTGTCTTTTCAGACAAAGGTTTCAGAGATTTCAGCGAAAACAAGATCAAGCGTTCTATCCGGCTGGAACCGTGTGTGGGGGTCGGCGAGTGCTAGTGCGCACAGACAACGGGCAGACGGAAGAAAGGACAGTGTGTGTGTTGGGGGGGGGGGGGGGGGGTATTTAGGTTGGGAGGGGGGATAGCGGGAGTGGAGCAGGCATCACTTGCAGACATATCTGGAACACGTGCGCGTGCGAGCACACAGACACACGCACGCGCGCGCGCACACACGCACTCATTTACGCACGCACGCACGCGCTCGCACACACACACACACACACACACACACACACACAACACACACACACACACACACACACAAACACACACACACACACACACACACTCGCACGCACACACACACACAACACACACACACGCACGCACACACACACACACAAACACGCGCGCGCGCGCACACCACACACACACACACACACACACACACACACACACACACACGTACTCACACACACACACACAAACACGCGCGCGCACGCACACGCACACACACACACACACACACAAAACACACACACACACACACACACACACACACAACACACACACACACACACACAACACACACACACACACACACACACACACAACACACACACACACACACACACACACACACACACACACAGAGGTAGTAGGGGAGATCCGTGCAGGTGACCAATTCCTCATTCTAGGACGACTTGACAAAGTTCAGAAAAGAAAAGGAAAATTATAGAAAAGAGATACGGAGAAAAGTGTGTGGGTGCGTGTGTATGTGTGTGTGTGTGTTGTGTGTGTGTGTGTGTGTGTAATGCGCGCGCGGGCGTTCGTGAGTGAGGTGTGTGTGTGTGTGTGGATTTGAACAGCCCACAAGAAACATCTTTTTTTTCTCTCTCGGAGCTGGACGTTTTCTTCAATAGCATGCTGCTTCCCTTTCCAGATGGGGAATGCACATCCATATAAAGCAGTCATGTCCTGTTGGATGGGGGGGGGGGGGGGGGGGGAGGGGGGGAGGGGGAGAGAGAGAGAGAAGTATGTATGTTTTGAGGGAAACAGATAAAAAGAATATTTTTGAGATGGGGAAAACAGAGTAAGCACTCGGTGGCTTTTTTCTTTTATCCGGCCCTTAGAAAATGAAAATGTCAGCATGTAGGGGTTGGGTTTTTTTTTTTGTTTGTTTGTTTTGTTTTGTTTTGTTTTTTACATGGACAGAAGAAATATGAAATGCATTAATGAAATTCGGAAATGCAAGTTAGCGATTTCGTAAACAAAACTATTTTTTTAGAGAAAGAAAAAAACAAAATAGAAAAAAAAAATTAGACATACACAAGACGCACGCACGCACACGCACAAACACACATACACACACAGACACACACGCGCGCGCACGCGCGCGCGCGCACACACACACACACACACACACACACACACACAGATTGGTACAGGAAAGTCAACCGTAATTTCTAGAGAGGAGAAAGGCCGAGAGAGAGAGAGAGAGAGAGAGAGAGAGAGAGAGAGAGAGAGAGAGAGAGAGAGAGAGTTTGGCATAATCACTGGAGAAAAATGAAGAGAAGGGCAATAAGAAGAAAGGGGGGGGGTGAGTTTTGAGAAAGAGAGAAGAGACAGAGACAGAGACCAAGATGCATTCTGAGCCCAGAGCGCAGGGATGATGAATAGATTGTAGCTGAAGTGATGAATGAACTTCCTTCTACATCTGATATTGAGGTCAGTGAAAGACGAGAGAGAAAGGGAGGATGTGAATGGAAAGAGAGAGAGTGTGTGTATGTGTGTGTCTGTGTGCATGAGAGAGAGAGAGAAAGAATGGTGTGTGTGTGCGCGCGCGCGCGCGTGTGTGGCCTAACCTGACTGACCTACTTCCCACAAAGACAGCTTATTCATGTTTGTTCTTCTTTCTTCCCAAAGTCGTTTTCGGTCTGCACAATGCCACCACCAGCCGGTACGGTCTGAACGCGTGCATCAGTTTCACCTTTTTTTCCTTCACGCACGCGTAAACGTTCACACTCTGGTGCGCGCACTCGACCGCGAAGCTGACTTTCCTTTTGCCACCCACCCATGGCGGAAACGTGTATAACCGAAATGATTTCGGTGGCCCCACACGCCACAGTTAGGATTTTGCACTCTAAGTAGAAAGAAACTCGTGGAGAGCGTGGCAGCAGAGAGTCCTCAACACTATATAATCAGAGTCCTTAACACTATATGATCAAATCTTCAGTCAGTGTTAGCGAACCGCCAAAACAAAAACAAAAAAACAAAAAAACAAAACAAAAAAAACCCCGTGGACACACGAATCACAAGACAAAACACGACGCGTTTCGACCTCTTAGGCCTTCTTCAGGCAAGATGCCAAAACAATTGGGACAACGAAAATGAACGAGCAATCACTTATCTTCAGTTCTCTGCCTGCCATGAATTTGAGCCGGCATTTAATGTTACACAGATAAGTAATTGATCAAAAGAGCAACTCCCCACCAATTATTTTCCTTGGGTTTTGTTTGTTTGTTTGTTTGTTGTTGTTGTTGTTGTTTTTGGGGGGAGGGGGGATTTTCGTCGATGAAATAACAAAGCAGTCTTCCAATTCATGCTCTTCCCCTTTTAGTTGACGTCACATTTCAGATCTTTGCACTCACCCGTCACCCTAACCTTTGCGCCTTTGTGCGTGTTAGTACAACCATGAGTTAATCTGACAATAAATTGGTTTTCAGCCACAGTCAGTCATGTGAGTGTGTTGTGTGTGTGTTTGTGGTGTGTGTGGTGTGTGTGTGTGTGTGTGTGAGTGTGTGTGAGTGTGTGTGTGTGTGTGTGCGTGTGTGGTTTGTGTGTGTGTGTGTGTGCGTGTTTGTGTGTGTGTGTGTGTGTCAGTGTGTGTATATATGTGTGTCAGTTATGTGTGTCAGTGTGTGTATGTGTCATTGTGTGTGTGTGTGTGTGTGCGCCAGTGTGTATGCGTGTGTGTGTGTGGCGCGCGCGCGCGCGTGTGTGTATGAGTGTGCGTGTTTGCGCGCCCGCGCGCGCCTGTAGTATAGGCGCAGCATGAGTGACGACAGAGCACGTGGCGTGACTGATTTTATTCCTTTGTTGTCGGTTGCTTCGCTTCCTACTAAAAACACTGACCTGTTTAGAGGCCCCTCTGGAGTCAGTTTCTTCTCCATCAATGCAAGTTAACTCCCTTATCCAGTTCTCATTATGTGGCTTTGTTCAGTCTGCCGAGCTCACGTGAGGATGACCGCCATTTTCATTCTCTTTTTCTTTTCTTTTCTTTTTTTTTCTGCTCCCTTTCTCTTATTCGGGCTGGAGAGGGGATGGGTGTGATAGGGAGGGTGAGGGAGAGGGGCCACATGAATTATTCCTGAATACGGTTTTGGTAGTTTCCTGTATTGTCTTTTTTTTGTTTTTTTTGTTTTGTTTTGTTTTTGTCCCTATTCTTTTCCGATGAAAGAAAAAAAAAAAAGACCAAAAAAAAAAAAAAAAAGAAAGCAAGAAAGGAAGTGGGGAAAAAAAAAAAAACAAGAAAAGAGGAGGAGGAAGAAAGAAGGAAGGAAGGAAGGAAGAAGAAAGACTGAGCAAACTTGCAGCAGGTTTTTCACAATGACTATATTCAATTTGTCGCCGAGTCTTTAGGAGGCAGAAAAGGGAACAGGGATGTTCAGAACAGATGCAGATGCTGCTCTGTAGCGATTTTGGGGGTTGTTTTGTTCTCGTTCCTCCTTTGTGTTAAAAGTAGACAAATTCTGATGTGAAATCAGAACGTTGATTATTAAAGATTTTTTTTTTTTTAAATAGAAACTAAAAAATAACAACAACAACAACAACAAAAACCGAAGAAGAAGCCAAAGGCTGTAAATTACTTGAATAATCACCGTGTCGCAGATTGTATGTAAGACAAGCTCAAACAGACATAAAAGAGGATGTGGGTGTTGAGGATAGCGACAGACAGTGACGTGGTGCAGTAGTTGATTGTGTTTTGGGTTTTGTTTTCTTTTGTTTTTGTGCGTGTGGGTTTTTTTGTTGTTTTTTTTTTCTGCCCGCCGTTTTCCTCGAATGACAATGCTTGAATCGATGCTGAAAGCTGAAGAAGAAGAAGAAAAGCACCTGACGACCATAAGACGCCCGCCGTTCCTTTCAAGAGGCGTGTCGCGTGTCTTTGCAGGTGTTCTATTATATACAGGTGACTGAGAGAGCTTCGCCGAAGTTGGCGGCATTCGAGCTGCCTTTGTCTCTCTGTCTGACTCTCTGTCTGTCTGTCTGTCTGTCTTCTCTCTCTCTCCTCTCTCTCTCCTCTCTCTCTCTCTCTCTCTCTCTCTCTCTCTCCTCTCTCTTAGTCCATGGTGGGGGCGACCTGTCTCTCTCGGTCTCTCTCACTGTCTCTCTCTCCTCTCTCTCTCTCTCTCTCTCTCTCTCCTCTCTCTCTCTCTCTCTCTTAGTCCATGATGGGGGCGACCTGTCTCTCTCGGTCTCTCTCACTGTCTCTCTCTCTCTCTCCTCTCTGTCCTCTCTCTCTCTCTCACTCTCCTCTCTCTCTCTCTCTCTCTCTCTCTCTTAGTCCATGATGGGGGCGACCTGTCTCTCTTGGTCTCTCTCACTGTCTCTCTTTCTCCTCTCTCTCTCTCTCTCTCTCTCTCTCTCTCTCTCTCTCTAGTCCATGATGGGGCGACCTGTCTCTTCGTCTCTCTCACTGTCTCTCTTCTCTCTTCTCTCTCTCTCTCTCTCTCTCTCTCCTCTCTCTCTCCTCTCTCTCTCTGATGCTTCTCTCCTCTCTCTCACTGTCTACTCTTCTCTCTCTCTCTACGTCTCTCGTCTCCTCTCTCTCTCTCTCTCCTCTCTCTCCACCCTCCACCCACGATATCGGAAATTCATCAAAGAAGTAATTGACGCTAAAGGTAGATCGGCTCACGCTGAAAGTGGATGAGTACAAAAAACAAAACCAAAAAATCTGTATTCCACGTGTCTGGATTGTCAGTTGATAGAATTGGTATGTAAGTATTTCTAAAATATGTATTCCACGTGTCTGGATTGTCAGTTGATAGAATTGGTATGTAAGTATTTCTAAAATCTGTATTCCACCTGTCTGGATTGTCAGTTGATAGAATTGGTATGTAAGTATTTCTAAAATCTGTATTCCACCTGTCTGTTGTCAGTTGATAGAATTGGTATGTAAGTATTTCTAAAATCTGTATTCCACTGTCTGGATTGTCAGTTGATAGAATTGGTATGTAAGTATTTCTAAAATCTGTATTCCACTGTCTGATTGTCAGTTGATAGAATTGGTATGTAAGTTCTAAAATCTGTTTCACCTGTCTGGATGTCAGTTGATAGAATTGGTATGTAAGTATTTCTAAAATCTGTATTCCACCTGTCTGGATTGTCAGTTGATAGAATTGGTATGTAAGTATTTCTAAAATCTGTATTCCACTGTCTGGATTGTCAGTTGATAGAATTGGTATGTAAGTATTTCTAAAATCTGTATTCCACGTGTCTGGATTGTCAGTTGATAGAATTGGTATGTAAGTATTTCTAAAATCTGTATTCCACTGTCTGGATTGTCAGTTGATAGAATTGGTATGTAAGTATTTCTAAAATCTGTATTCCACGTGTCTGGATTGTCAGTTGATAAATTGGTATGTAAGTATTTCTAAAATCTGTATTCCACGTGTCTGGATTGTCAGTTGATAGAATTGGTATGTAAGTATTTCTAAAATCTGTATTCCACGTGTCTGGATTGTCAGTTGATAGAATTGGTATGTAAGTATTTCTAAAATCTGTATTCCACGTGTCTGGATTGTCAGTTGATAGAATTGGTATGTAAGTATTTCTAAAATCTGTATTCCACGTGTCTGGATTGTCAGTTGATAGAATTGGTATGTAAGTATTTCTAAAATCTGTATTCCACGTGTCTGGATTGTCAGTTGATAGAATTGGTATGTAAGTATTTCTAAAATCTGTATTCCACGTGTCTGGATTGTCAGTTGATAGAATTGGTATGTAAGTATTTCTAAAATCTGTATTCCACGTGTCTGGATTGTCAGTTGATAGAATTGGTATGTAAGTATTTCTAAAATCTGTATTCCACGTGTCTGGATTGTCAGTTGATAGAATTGGTATGTAAGTATTTCTAAAATCTGTATTCCACGTGTCTGGATTGTCAGTTGATAGAATTGGTATGTAAGTATTTCAAAATCTGTATTCCACGTGTCTGGATTGTCAGTTGATAGAATTGGTATGTAAGTATTTCTAACTGGACGGCGGTTACAATAGATGCTG
>CM065719.1:49905533-49915533 GCA_033310375.1 Conus canariensis
TATCTACACCCCCCCCGCCCCCATCGAATCTGTGCATGTGCGCGCGGGCGCCTGATGTGTTGATGTGTGTGTGTGTGCGTGTGTTGTTGGTCTCGTTCTTGTGGCTGTTCTTGTTGTTGTTGATGGTGATGGTGGTGGTGGTGTGGTATGTGTGTTTGTGCGCAAGTGTGTGTGTGTGTGTGTGTGTGTGTGTGTGTGTGTGTGTGTGTGTGTGTGTGTGTGTGTGCTCGCGCGTACGAATGTGCGTAGTGAGCAGGTGAATCGCGCCAGCATACGAATCTCGCCCACCCCTACCCTGCACACACACACACCCGCCCCCCCCCCCCCCCCCCCCCCCCCCTATTTTCTTTCCTTGGCCCTCTTTCAAAGATGCAAGACATGAGTTATCTCACCAAGCCCCTCTATACTAGCAAAAGGAGGCCTGGGTGAAAGCCTCTTTGCTTCTAGACCGCAGCAGCAGCAGCCCATGAGGCAGACTGGAGTCATATAGCAGGGAGGTGGAACCCAGCTCGAAGAACTATAGGCGAGGTTCTCTGGGGAGGTTCTCTGGCGAGGAGGTTCTCTGGCGAGGTTCTCTGGCGAGGAGGTTCTCTGGCGAGGTGGTTCTCTGGCGAGGTGGTTCTCTGGCGAGGTTCTCTGGGGAGGTTCTCTGGCGACGTTCGTTATTATGCGTTTTGACAGACGCCACCCACCTCGGCAAAGTCACCTTTTCGGACAGACCTGAGGGCGATTTCCTCCTCCTCCTCCTTCTCCTCCTCCTCCTCCTCCTCGTCCTGCTCCTCCTCCTCCTCCTCCTCCTCCTCCTCCTTTCTTCCTCTTCTTCTTCCAGTTTTGTGTTGTTGTTGTTGTTGTTTTTTAGCTTTTTGTGTGTGTTGGTTTGGGTTGTGGTCGTCGTTGAATTGCTGTAGTTGTTGGTGGTGATGGTGTTGAAGTCATTCATTAAACGTCTTTCAGGATGTTTTCGTCTGGTGCAAGTCGATGAAATAATAAAGAAGGGGGAGGGGTGGCTGGATTTGAAATGCTCTATCCCGTTTAACTCTCTTTTGTTTTGTTTTGTTGGGTTTTTTTTTTAACTGCATGGCTGATTTTGTTTTCTTCCATTTTTTTTTCGTGTATTTTTTTTTGTTTGTTGGTTTTTTGGGGGGTGGGGGGCGTAGGGTGGTGGTGGTGGCTTTTTTGTTTTGTTTTGTTTCGAAGTTGGTTTTGATTTTTAAATTGTTGGTTTCTATCATTATATTGTGGTCTCTAAAAACAGATTCTGACAGGCCTTTATTCACAGCTGATTTTCGGATTTGAGTCGGAAGCAGGAAGGGATAGAGGATCGGTGGGGGGGGGGGGGGGGGGAGGGGGGGGGAAGCGGATCGGAGACGGTCGAAATATTTTTGGTGACTTTTCTGCATCTGATCCGCGCACTTTTCCCCTTCCTTTTTCTTTATTTCCGTATTTCATTTCTGTTTTGTTTCTTTTCTCTTTTTTTTCTTTTTCTTTTTTTTTTTTTCTTTTTCCTTTTGATTTTTTTTTTAAAATCTCGTATGGCTCCAACATCACCGGCTCTGAGAAATTGCTTCCTTCTTCTGTCTGGTCACCCTGCGCGCAGTCACTGCGCAGATGGGAATTGAGTGGTGTTGTCGTTCGTTCCTGTTTCCGTCTGTCTGTCTGTCTGTCTGTCTCTGTCTAGACGTCTGTCTGCACCGATTGTTCCACAATTGGGGGGATCTTCATTAATGGAGGGAAAAAAAAAAAAAAAAAAGGAAGAAATATGACGAATAATTTTTTTTTCTTAAGCTAGGTTGTTTGAAGGGTCAGTGTCCTGTGTTGACGATATTTTGAAGTTTCTGGAAACGGAAGTGACGACGTCGGGTCCAGTCCGGTCAAGCCAGGAATTTTATTTTGTCCTCTTTTGCTACGAAAGATCATTTGACTGATTGACAAACAAGCACAGGAACATACGCACGCACATTAAAATGTTCAGCTACATGCATAAAACATGATTAATACGTTACCGGCAATCGTACTGCGCACGTAAAAGATGACAATTAGCAAATTGAAATTACTGTACTTTTTACATAAAACATCACAACTAATGCTTTGAGAACAACTCTGTAACATACTTTAAGACAACATTCGATGCATTTGAATATTCTTAATACATACAGAAAGTGTCACAACTGACGCATTGAAACCCACTCTGCTGCTGCATACATAGAGCATCACGTTCGAAGCATTCAAACCACAAAGCTATATACATAAAAATAAAAATCAAAACTGATGCGGTAAAACTACTGTGCTGCATGCATGAAACATTACAACCGACACGTTGAAACTACTCTGCTACATAAATGAAACAATGAAAACTTTGCACTGAAAATACTGTACTACAAACATGAAATACCACGATAGATGCATGAAAACTACTCTGCAGTATGACACAAAACTGATGCATTGAAATTACTCTTCTACTACACGAAACATCAAAATTGATGCATTGAAATTACTCTTCTACTACACGAAACATCAAAAACTGATGCATTGAAATTACTCTTCTACTACACGAAACATCAAAACTGATGCATTGAAATTGCTCTTCTACTACACGAAACATCAAAACTGATGCATTGAAATTACTCTTCTACTACACGAAACATCAAAATTGATGCGTTGAAATTACTCTTCTACTACACGAAACATCAAAATTGATGCACTGAAATTACTCTTCTTCTCCACGAAACATCAAAATTGATGCACTGAAATTACTCTTCTACTACACGAAACATCAAAACTGATGCACTGACGAAACTACTCCACTACGTACATAAAACGTCAAAATTGATGCATCGAGATCTGCTCCACTGCATAATTATGTAAAACATCGAAATTGGTGCGTTGAAACTACTCTGCTTCATACATGAAACGTCAGAATTGACGCATGGAAGCTACTACATAGGAGAAACATTAAAATCTATGCATTGAAACTACTCTGTTACATACAAGATGCATCAAAATTGATACATTGAACATTTATAATGCTTGGGGTGCTGCTACGCTATTAAAAAATAAAAAATAAATAAAAAAACAAGCAAACCGAAAACAAACGGACAAACGAACAGCGATCGACTCGTAAACACTTCGTTGTTCATTTTCCGTCAACGTCACTCCAGGAAAACAAAGTCGTGGGTTTTCGTCAAATCTTGTCGCACTGTGGCACAGAAAATGACAGTGTATGTGTCAGACTGTGGGATCCATCAAATTCTGTAACCTTTCTCGCCCAGTCGTATTATTTCTAACATTTCTTCCCTAACGCCGCCGACACACACATACACAGGAGGAGAGTGTTGTCCTGGGGGATGGCATGGGATGGTCCTCCTCAGAGCCCCTGCAGATTTGTTGCACAGCTTCTCCCCGTGGATGATAGGGGTAGTGGGCACCGGCCTGGTCTCCTCTCTCTCTCTCTCTCTCTCTCCTCTCTCATCCTCTGGAGCACACCCCCCAGCCCCCACACCTCCCTCCCCCACCTCCCGCCAGTATTAGAGAACGTTTTCCGTAGTCTGGTCTGCTTTCTTCTTCCACGGAACCAGAGTCAGGGGAAGAATCCCCACCCCCTTCCCCATACCCCTCTCCTTCCTTCCCCCAAGTGGAAGCCGATGTCTGGGGGGATGCACAGGGGTAGCTAGCTCAGGTGGATCAGCCTTTGATCATCATGGCCATTCGTGTGTTGTGAGTGCAGGTGAGTGGTGTGAGATGTACAGGGCGAGTGACTAGCGTCGACACAGAACAGAAACGAATGAGTAGTACTGGTATCGCTCAGAACGCACGTGTGATGAAGGATTCACACAGAGAGAGAGAGAGACTCGACGGGTTATCAGAGATGCGCAGTTCCCATACTGCGACACATCAAACCCAAACCTTAACCCCCATCCCGTTCCAACTCGCTCAGTCCTTTTAGGTGGGTGGAGGGAATTGGGGGTGGATGGGAGTAGAAGGAACGGGGTGGGAGTGGGGGGGGGGGACATGCCGCGCCCGCAGATGACCAGTCCCGAGGAAGAAAGGAATGCATCGCCTCTCCCAACTGATGACCGCAGTGAAGCGACAGCAACAGTAGGGACGTCCTCTCAGCAGCACCAACAGCATTGGCAGTAGCAGCAGCATCAACAACAGAAGCAACATCGCAACAGCAGCAGCAACAGCAGTAGCAGCAGCAGCAACAGTAGTAGCAGCAGTGGCAGCAGCAGCAGCAGCAGCATCCGTTATACCCCACCACCTTTGGTCTATAGATACACAATGCAGGTCATCTGGGGTGCCTCCCACACCTCCCCCTCCCCCCTGCCTCAAGAGTCGCTCCCAGTGTAGCGTGTGTGGGGGGAAAACACAGCTGGCCTCGCCTCTCCTTTCTTCCAGGAGTCGTCCCACAAGACGTGCCAGATACGTCGTCAGGGGCAGGGGGACCAGCCAAATTCTGCACGGGTTCACCTCGGGGCTTCGGGTGCGCGCATGCAGATCCCCCCCCCCCCCCCCCCCCTCCCAGTTGTACTTGTGGCTCGTGGCCCCCACACAGTTCCACGCCTTGGCATTTCTGGGGAAGAAAAAGCCTTGTTTGCCTCCATCCTCCTCTCCCTCCACAACCCCCACGACTCTCTATTCCGTCTCTACGCCGAGCCGACCAATACAACCCGAGCCCGCTACCTCCTCCTCTTCTTCTTGAGGGAAGATGTTTTAAAACAACTACTACGTCTTCTTCTTTTTCTTCTTCTTCTTCTTCTTCTTCTTCTTCTTCTTCTGTCTGTCTCTCTCTCTCTCTCTCTCTCTCTGTCTCTCTCTGTCTGTCTGTCTCTCTCTCTCTCTCTCTCTCTCTCTGTGTCTCTCCCCCCCCCCCCCCTCCAACCCCTACTTCTTCTTCTTCTTCTTCTTCTTTGTCAACGTCGTCGTCGTCTTCGTCCTCTCTCTTCTCTCTCTCTCTCTCTCTCTCTCTCTCTCTCTCTCTCTCTCTCTCTCTCTCGCAAGTGGGTTTTTTTTTTTCATCTGGCAGACCAAAGCTGTTGGCGCTAAGAATAGAGAAGAAACTTTCAGAAAACAAGCGCGCCATCTACTCGGGAGACAAAGTACGTAATCAGCGAGTGTCGTGCTGCGTGGCGAATGAGCTGGAATGCGCAGGGAGAAAAGAGGAATGAGAGAGAGAGAGAGAGAGAGAGAGAGAGAGAGAGAGAGAGAGAGAGAGAGAGAGAGAGAATGATAATTGGGGAATTACTGGGAAGAGAATAAGTCCCACAAACGCGTTTTTGTGTTGCTGCGATTGAAAAGTATGTGTGCGGTTTTTGCTCCCTCACATACTACACCCATCTTTATCATTAGAATGTTCTTTTTTTTTTTCAAGGGTGGGGAGGGTGGGGGGCCAAGGGAGTGCAGGGATAGAGTAGGGCGAAGGATGGAAAAGGACAAGGAGGTTGGGGGGGGGGGGTTAATATGGTGGAAATGAGAGGGTTAAGTGTTCTGGAAAGAGAGAGAGACAGAGAGAGATGAAGGGAGGGAAAGAGCCAGAGAGAGACTGACAGACAGACAGAGAGCGAGAGAGAGTGAAGGAGGGAAAGCGAGAGAGAGAAAGAGAGAGCGAACGAGCGAGAGAGATAGACAAAGAGAGGACGTGAATAAGTACAGGTCTGCGGTTCGAACTCTGGACTCGCGCCCCCCCCCCCTTTCCCACGCCTCCCCTCCCCTCCCCACGCCCCCACCCCACTCCCCACCCCTCCACCCACCCCACACCCGAGCGCTGTACCCATTTGACTTGGTGGCTCCAACTCACCGTGCCGTACCGTACGTATGTCAGTGGACTTTAATACCATAATAATCAGTACCGTGCGTCACTACACAAACGTCACCACTGGTCAATGGACAGTGGAGGAGGGTGGACACCCATCATCAGAGACGGGGGGAGAAATGGAAAGTCCCTGGGTGGACACGGTCAAGAAGTGGACAGATGATACAGTAAGTAGCACCTCTGCCCTGTTTGGTGTGGGTGAGGAGGAGGAGGAGGGGGACAGAGGCCTGTGGACATACATACATTTCTGACTTGTCCATGGGTTCCGCGCCATGACGTCCCTATGTGCTTCCACCCAGTGCTGAGAGTGAGAATGGGGTAGGGTGCGTGTTTGCGTGTGTGTATGAGAGTGTGTGTGAGAGAGAGAGAGAGAGAGAGAGAGAGGTGTGTGTGTGTGTGTGTTTCTGTGTGTGTGTGTGTGTGTGTGTTTCTGTGTGTGTGTGTGTGTGTGTGTGTGTGTATGTGTGTGTGTCTGTCTGTGTCTGTGGTCAGTCAGATAAAGTTTACAATTTTTGTTTCATGGGAACAAAAAAAAATATATGGACTGAATGGCAGAATTCGGGAAGAAAAAAAGTTTTCCTCTTTGACTTATCGCCCTTTCATGAAGGTAATTTCGATCTTTCTTTGTATCGATGAGGAAATGGATTTTAATCGAAAGGAACCTAAAATACCAAACTACATTGTTTTCACTTCCTGTCCCTCTCTCTCTCTCTCTCTCTCTCTCTCTCTCTCTCTCTCTCTCTCTCTCTCTCTCTCTCTCTCTCTCTTTTGAAAATGTTACCATGATCCTTTCTATATTGCATTCGTAGTGACTCGTGATACTGCTGCATTTACAATAATTTTCCTCTAATGTTGTTATCGCCCTCTTCATATGGGGCTGTGGCCTTAAATGATTAAATCATCAAATCATCTGAATCTCTCTCTCTCTCTCTCTCTCTCTCTCTCTCTCTCTCTCTCTCTCATAAATTTCAAAAACATGTCGGATCCCTTGATCCGTCGCAGTGTTGTCCCATTCCTTGCGATAGGGGGCCACAACCTGGGCCGCTCCGCTCGCCCTCTGCTGCCGTGCGTCAGACCAAAGATAGTAGTACGCCCTACGGAGGGCGGTACTATCTTTGGTCAGACAACCGAGACTATTAACCCAACAAAAGAATGGGTTGCTGGGGAGAGCGCGGACCTCCGTCATCATGGAACAGACCTCGATCCGCCCTTTGATCCGGATCCGTTTGATCCGGATCCGTTTGTCCGCACCTTGGACTGTGTGTTCCACCTTTCCTCCTGGTTTCCTCCAAATCGGTCAAGTAGGTGTGTGTGTGTGTGTGTGTGTGTGTGTGTGTGTGTGTGTGTGTGTGTGTGTGTGTGTGTGCGAACCTCTCGTAATCTTGCCTTACAGACAGATCGACAAACAAAATCAGCGGACGCCCCATGTAAATATGAATCCTTAAGAGGAGGTAATACAGAGGACTGCTGTGCACGAGACCTAGGTTTATCTCATCGTGTCTCTCTCTCTCTCTCTCCTTCTCTCTCTCTCTCTCTCTCTCTCTCTCTCTCTCTCTCAGACGGCCTCTTATCTGGATTTAGGCCATGGAGAAAAATGGGGGAGGAGGGGGGTAGGGAGATGCGGACCTGCGTGCGTGCATGTGTGTGTGTGTGTGTGTGTGTGCGTGCGTGCGTGTGTGTGTGTGTGTGTGTGCGTGTGTGTGTGTGTGTGTGTGTGTGTGCATGTGTGTGTGGGTGTGTGTGTGTGTGCTTGCTAAAGCTGTGTTTATCATAGTTTGGGGCCACGCGAAGAAGAGGCTTCAACAGGAAGTTTACCGTTGTCGTGGAAAGACGCGCACACAACATGGCTGTTTTCATCTCGAAAGAGTTCCGGTGATTCAGGCAACACACCACAGAATGATTCCTCCAGACCGTAAGTAAAGTTTCGAGTGCACATAGACACGCACGGCTGTATTATTTCAGAATTGTAATCTCTGAAATTTGATCCCCCCCCCCCCCCCCCTTGTCTTTTATCTCATGTATCTCACGCTAAGATACAACTATGTGGTTCCAAGCAAACTGGTCAAAATGAGTGGAATGGAACTATTATGGAAGTGCCAGCCGGCTCAAAGATAGAATCGCGGGTGTTGCTGTTGTTGTTGTTGTTGTTGTTGTTGTCGTACCCTGGCAAAAAGACTCCAGGGATCATCCGAACAGCCGAAGTTCTTGAACACTATGGTACAAATGCATCAGCTGGGGATGAGAACATTACGTGTGTGACCGTTTTTGATTACCCCGCCACGTGGGCAGCCACACTCCGACCTCGAGTGATTTTGGAGACTGATAATGTTATGCTAGGAGCTTGTCACGACTGTAGACAAATCCCCGCGTAACTATGCAGAGCATAACAACATTTTGATGTAGCCTTGGTGTTCTAGCCTATGTCAATTGGTCTGACGCAGCCTTAAATTAAGCCAAGGCGAAGAATCGCGAGTGAGCTCCAAGACCTGAAATATGACGTCAGGTAGATTGTTCGTGATGTCATGAGCAGGGATCCTTTAAGATCAGTGAAATGATTTTTTGGAGAAGTCGTTCTTTAAGAACTGGTGTGTGTGCGTGTGTGTGTGTGTGTGTGTGTGTGTGTGTGCGCGCGCGCGCGCGCGCGCGCGTGTGTGTGAGTGTGTGTTTGTTTTTGGTGTGTGTGTGTGCGCGCGCGCGCGCGCGCGCGCGTGTGTGTGTGTGTTTGGTGTGCGTGTGTGTGTGTATGTATGTATGTATGTATGTATATATGTGCGTGTGTGTGTTGTGTGTGTGCATTATTTCTTTTCCATAGTCTACCACCTCATGCAGCAACATGTTGACGTGGCTTTTACGGGAGATAATGCAATGCATGTTCGCAACTGTGGTGTGTGGCCTACAATCTCACCTCGCCAGAAGATAGACGTAAAGCGGAAAGGACTGGCTCACCTCTTTTCTTCTTCCTGTCGGTGTGTTTGGGTACAGGGCGGTCTGTGTTTATGCTCTGTTGGGGTGTGCAGGCCCATCTGTGTTTATTCCTCGTCACTCACATCCTCCTTCCACAACCGCTGGCTTCTAAACTCTGGAATCATCTCCTGCCTTTCATGTCCTGTATTATACGTAGAAGAGACCTCTGTGGCACATAATTAGCGTCAAAAAACAATATTTACCCCCCTTTTTTGTGTCGTGAAATGGTCGTTTTCGTCCAGAAAACCGTAATAAATACTGTTTTCGATCCAAAAGAATACTTGTCACTCAAAGTTGTTGCTTCGGAATTTCTCGTTTTCTTTCCTCTTTTCCTTATATGGAGGTCAGATGTAAATCTGCGTGGAAACAGTTATAACCCGTCAAAACTGATAATTATGACACATGAACACTCTAGATAATTAGGAGTCAGGAAAATCGGTAACTGTAGCTCATTCGCGTGTGCGCTAGTATTATTGGTATCATTGAGCGAATATAGGGGTTTAAAGGGACTGCTGCTCTGCAAATTAAACTGCATAATACCAGATTCGGCAGTAGATGCCGTTATAAGCAGTTCTCGCGACTCGAAGGCTTATGAAGGACGTGTGGTTCTTTTCTTTCTTTTGACTCCTTGTCTGGTGTCATGGCTGCGTCAAAAACTAGTGACAAACCTATTTCAGGTGAAAAGAACTGTGCTTTCTGTGTACGCATGACTGTTTTCACGTCATAATTACCTTTTTGTACCCCCAGTTCTTATAGAACAGGGCGTACTTTACAATGGGAACGAAGAAATGCTGTCTGTGTGGCTGTATGTGTGTCTGTCCGTGGTCAAAATGTGTTCCACTCGCTCCAGACAAAACTTCTGGGCCGATCTTTCTGAAAATTTGTAGGTATGTTCATTGTGGGTCACGGATGATGCCCGATGTTTTATTTTTTTTATCAGAATAGCCGTTACTAACGGCTATAACGGCCCAAAACGGTTTTTCTTCTTTGTGGAATATCTCAGAAAGTACATGACCGATTTACAAGCGGTTTGGGTGATCCTGGGACTGGGAGTACGTTTATATATGCTTTGCTTCTTGTTTTGTTTTACATAGTTACCGTTTTCATCGTGAGAACAGTTATTATGATCTCTTGACGCAAAAGTTCCTGTAAGGACCCTCCTTTCATGTTCTGTATCGTCCGTCCTGGTAAGAAACACGTCGTGCATGTGAAACATCCAGTGGAAGG
>CM065719.1:49937389-49942389 GCA_033310375.1 Conus canariensis
GAGTGCGTGTGATCTTCACTACCTGCCTAAGATCAGCATAAGTCTATTCCTTCGTGGACACTCTTAAGATCACTCCATCAAGCCTATGTTTAATTGCATGTTACAAAAAGAAGACTCTACCAAGCCCCTACGAAAACTAGTTGTAACCAAACACTCCATCAAGCCTATGATTAATTGCATGTTACAGAAAAGACTCCACCAAGCCCCTACGAAAAGTAGTTGTAACAAGACACTCCATCAAGCCAATGTTAAATTACATGTTACAAAAAAAAAAGACTCCACCAAGCCCCTACGAAAACGAGTTGTTAAAAAACACCCCATCAAGCCCATGTTTAATTGCACGTTACAAAAAAAGACTCCACTAAGCCCCTATTAAAACTAGTTGTTACAAAACACTCCATCAAGCCCATGGTTAATTGTATGTCGCAGAAGATTCCATCAAGACTCCTATTAAAACTGGTTGTTACAAAGCACTCCATCAAGCCCATGTTTAATTGCATGCTACAAAAAAGACTCCACCAAGCCCGTATTAAAACGAGTTGTTACAAAACACTCCATCAAGCCCAGGATTAATAGCATGTTACAGAAGACTCCACGAAGCCCCTATGAAAACTAGTTGTTACAAAACACTCCATCTAGCCCATGATTGATTTGTAGTAGGCATCCTTCAGTCTCGGAAGACAATGGAGTTGCGCTCTAGGTGTCTATTCTGGTACAGCGACGGGTGTGGCTGGCCAGTCCGACACGGGAATGACAGTCCCTGTGGCAGAGGGCACAGATGAAGTCTGACGCTGGTCTGTCTGCCTGGGCTGCAGCCTTTCTTCTCATTCTCTTTTCCCCTGCTGCTGAGCGAGTGTCTCTTCGAACTTGGAGGGACCTTTCTGCACAGTCTGTCTCCAGGCTGACCGTTCGAGGGCTGTTGCTTCCCAGTTGTTCTGGTCGATGTTCAAGGCTTTTAGGTCCCTCTTGCACACGTCTTTGAATCGCAGCTGTGGTCTGCCTGTGGGACGTTTTCCCTGCACAAGTTCTCCATAGAGGAGGTCTTTAGGGATCCGTCCGTCATCCATGCGCACGACATGGCCGAGCCAGCGCATACGTCTCTGTTTCAGCAGCGTGTACATGCTGGTGCATCCGGCTCTTTCCAGGACAGTGTTGTTTGGGACCTTGTCCTGCCAGGTGATGTTCAGAATGCGTCGGAGGCTACGCATATGAAAAGCATTGAGCTTTCGCTCTTGTCGGGCACGCAAAGTCCAAGACTCGCTGCCATACAGGAGAGTGCTCACGACGCAGGCTCTGTAGATCTGGATCTTTGTGTGCTCGGTCAGCTTGCTGTTGTTCCATGCTTTCTTTGTCAGTCTGGTCATGGTGGTAGCTGCCTTGCCGATGCGCCTGTTGAGCTCTGCGTCAAGTGAGAGGGTGTCTGAGATTGTTGAGCCCAGATAAACAAAGTCATGGACGACATCCAGTCCATGATCATTGATGCTGATGACTGGGGGAGAGTCAACATCCTGTCCCATGACCTGTGTTTTCTTCAAGCTAATGGTAAGCCCGAAGTCTTGGCAGGCATCGCTGAAGCAAGTCATGAGCTGCTGTAGGTCCTCGGCTGAGTGGGCGGTTACTGCTGCGTCGTCTGCAAAGAGGAAGTCACGCAGGCACCTCAGCTTGACTTTAGTCTTGGCTCTTAGTCTGGAGAGGTTGAAGAGCTTTCCGTCTGTCCTGGTTCAGAGGTAGATACCTTCAGCTGCAGGACCAAATGCGTGTTTCAGCATCACAGCAAAGAAGATTCCAAACAGGGTGGGAGCCAGGACGCAACCCTGTTTCACTCCGCTCCGTATGTTGAAGGCAGCTGATGTTGAGCCGTCAAAGACGACAGTGCCTTTCATGTCTTCGTGGAAGGATCTGATGATGCTGAGAAGTTTGGGTGGACATCCAATCTTCGGGAGGATCTTGAAGAGGCCATCCCTGCTGACCAGATCGAAAGCCTTTGTGAGATCTATGAAGGCAATGAAGAGTGGCTGCCTTTGCTCCCTACATTTCTCCTGAAGTTGTTTAAGGGAGATCATATCTGTAGTGGATCTGTTGGCACGGAAACATTGATTGTATATTACAGAAGACTCCCTCAAGACTCCTATTAAAACGAGTTGTTACGAAACACTCCATCAAGCCCATGGTTAATTGTATGTTACAAAAAAAAAAAAAAAAAAATTCCACCAAGCCCCTATGAAAACGAGTTGCTACAAAACACTCCGTCAAGCCCATGTTTAATTGCATGTTACAAAAAAGGCTCCACCAAGCCCCAACGAAAACTAGTTGTTACAAAACACTGCATCAAGCCCATGATTAATTGCATGTTACGAAAAATACTCCACCAAGCCCCTATTAAAACTATACTCCACGAAGCCCCTATTAAAACTACTTGTTACAAAACACTCCATCAAGCCCATGATTAATTTTATGTCGCAGAAGACTCCATCAAGACTCCTATTAAAACTGGTTGTTACAAAGCACTCCATCAAGCCCATGATTAATTGCATGCTACAAAAAAGACTCCACCAAGCCCCTATTAAAACGATTTGTTACAAAACACCCCATCAAGCCCGTGTTTAATTGCATGTTACAAAAGAAGACTCCACCAACCCCCTAAGAAAACTAGTTGTTGCAAAACGCTCCATCAAGCCCATGAATAATTGCATGTTACTAAAAAGACTCCACCAAGCCCTTATGAAAACGAGTTGTTACAAAACACTTCAAGCCCATGATTATTTGCCTGTTGCAGGGGACTCCATCAAGGCCATGATTAATTGCATGTTACAGAAGACTCCATCAAGACTCCTGTGAAAGCTAGTTGTAACAAAACACTCCATCAAGCCCATAGTTAATTGCATGTTACAGAAGACTCCATCAAGAATCCTGTGAAAGCTAGTTGTAACAAAACACTCCATCAAGACCATGGTTAATTGCATGTTACAGAATACTCCATCAGGACTCCTATGAAAACACCCCATCAAGCCCAGGATTAATTATATGTTACAGAACACTCCATCAAGCCCAGGATTAACTGCATGTTACAGAACACTCCATCAAGCCCAGGATTAATTGTATGTTACAGAACACTCCATCAAGCCCAGGATTAACTGCATGTTACAGAAGAGGATTCCACCGAGCCTTCCGTTAAAACGGCATGTGGCAGAACACGCCACCAAGCCAGTGTTGAAACTGTTATTAACAGTGGATGTTACGCAAGAGTCCATACCAAACCTTTGTTGATTTGACATCACGTTCAGAGTCCTGGTGTAGCCCTTACTGTCGGCTGGACCCAAAACAGTCGTGTAACAGGGCTTAAGGAGTAGTTTCATCAAGCTTCTCCCGTGAACGCAGTTTGTTGGTGAGTGAGGTAATAGTATTGATGTTCGAAAATCCAACAAACATCTAGTAATAATAGATGACTCAGACACTCTTTTAAGGAAACACAAATAGATAAACCAGTCTTTGTAGGTGTATGAGGGATTGGGGGCGCCGGGGGGGGGGGGGGGGGGAGGGGGAGGGGGGTTAAGGACAGTGTTCGGGGAAAACGAAAAGGGAATAGTCAAAACGAGAAAGTTCGAACACGCGAAAAGTCGAAGAAGTGTCACGAAAGATGACGTCAGAGGTGGGGGTGGGGATGGGGGGACGAATAGGGGGGTGGGGGATGGAGGGAGGGCCGGGATCAGCGGAGGACATAACATGTGGGATTATCAATCTTTCAGTTTCTGTCTCTATCACTGTCTCTCTTTGTCTCCATCTGTGTGTGTGTGTGTCCGTGTGTGTGTGTGTGTGTGTGTGTGTGTGTGTGTGTGTGGTGTGTGTCGATATGCTATTCTGTGCAGTGTTTTATTTCATATATTATTTACATACTTTTTCCTTTGTTTGAGGGGCTGGATAAAAAAAAAAAGAGCCACTGACCTGTGCTTATTCCTTTCCCTCAATAAACAACATTATGTTCGTTCGTTCGTTCTCTCTTCTCTCTCTCTCTCTCTCTCTCTCTCTCTCTCTCTCTCTCTCTCTCTCTCTTCCCACTCGCACTTCGATTTTTTTTTTTTTTTTACATGATTTAAAATGTTACTTATACCGTGACACGATTTTTTTTTTAAACATGATTTTTAATGTTACCCATACTGTGTGAGAGAGAGAGGGCGTTGTGCCGGAAGTTAGTCACCACAAACAGAAGTTCAGCTAGAGTTCTCTTTCCCTCCTCGATTTCCTCCCTGTCACGAGCAGCGGTCGCCGTGCATACACAGTGTGTCTGTCTGCAGTTCACTGACATTGACAGGTGGTGGTTCCAGACAGCATCCTTCTGTGCCGAAGACGACGACGACGACGGATCGGGGCAGTGACATCAGCAGCCAGCCGAGAGGCATGTCAGGCACCGGTCCGGGTACAATGACCCGGCGGGCACATGCTGTGCAGAGTGCGCGGGCCTCGGGCTTCTGAACATGGCTCGGGAGAATAGCGATAATAGAACGTGATAATGATGAAGATGATGATGATAAAAACAATAATGATGATAAATAACAGCACAACAACAATAATGATAACAATAATAGTAATAATAATAATGATAAATCACAGCACAACAATGGCAACAGTAATAATGATAATAGTGATAATGATAATAATTATTATGATGATAATTATAAGTAACAGCACAACAACAACAAGAATAATAAAAACAATAATGATGATGATGATGATGATGATGATGATAATAATGAAATCAAAAAGAAGAAGAGGAAATATTTTGTATAGCGCAGTTCTAGTTGAAAACTACTCGATGCGCTCTCATACACCGTTCAGACCTTCAACCATTCACGTGTAGGTAGGTAGTCGGGCCCATTTCTCTTGGCCAGAGCATAGGCCATCAACAGCTGCCCGCCGACGACCACGGTCCTGGGCAATCTTCTGTAGTTCCCCCCGGCTGTAGAGCCCACCTGGCCCAGGGTGTCCGCCACCAGCCAGGTCCC
>CM065719.1:49947389-49949889 GCA_033310375.1 Conus canariensis
CCGACAGAGAGAGAGAGAGAGAGAGAGAAACAGACAAAGAGAAGAGAGAGATTGGACTACTTAGAGTTGGCTGCTTATGACTTTCATCTGTCATCTTTACCCGATATTTTTTTTTTTCCGATCGATTGGCGACTGACGCACATCTCAAGCCGTGCGCGACGCCGGGGCACAGTTCGGAACACGCACTTCACGAAACAACAACAGCATGACGCGTGCACTTCAGATCACCCCTCCACCCCCTCCCCCCACCCCCCACACCCCCAATCTGATCTGACGTAAAAGGTACTTTAGACGTCACGTAGATTGTATATGTATGCCTAGACTATATCGGAGGCGAGCTGGTGGGGGTGGGGAGGTAGAGCGGGGGAGGTGGGGGGGGGGGGAGTACAGAACTTGCAACAGCAAATTAAAACACAAAAAAAAAAAAAAAAAAAGACGGCCTGTTCTTTTGCAGTTGATGTGTACTTCATCATCATTGACGTCGTAGTTAGTGTGCGGCCCTCATCATCATCTTCTGTGATTGTGACATTGAGCTCATCATTTGTTTCTTTGGTTTTAAGTAGAAAGACGACGAACGTAGGAAATGTAGGAACATAAGGAATAGGATTTCAACAGACAACAAAAACAAGTGTCGGAGGCAGGACGTGCGATTTTTGTTTGTTTGTTTGTTTTTAACAAAAAGCGGGAAGGGGAGAGAGGGCGAGAGCAAAACGAACATGAATATGAATGCTTATTAATCAACAGAACAAGATACCCATTCTGAAGGAAGCAGACTTACGCGAGCGCGCACACACACACACACACACACACACACTCTCTCTCTCTCTCTCTCTCTCTCTCTCTCTCTCTCTCTCTCTCTCCGTTTGTCTGTGGGCGCGCACGTATACACACACATGCACGCACGCACGCACATACACACCCACAGAGAGAGAGAGAGAGAGAGAGAGAGAGAGAGAGAGGAGATTCAGAAGAAATGGACCGAATGAACTGTGTATTTAAGCAAAGACGAAGGACGAGGACACAGAATGACTCTCTCTCTCTCTCTCTCTCTCTCTCTCTCTCTCTCTCTCTCTCTCTCGCTCTCTCTCTCTCGTTGGTTTTAATGTGGCTCAAAGACGCCCCTTTGTATTCCTTTACCCTTTGAAGTTTTTCAAGAATACCCCCCCCCCCCCCACACACACACACACACACACACACACACCCGCCCCGCCCCACCCCCCACCCACCCCACCCCTCTTTGTTGTTTCACCGTGTTTTCTGGTTGATGTCCTGAACTTTCCGCTGGTCCAGTAAAGTTCAAACTCGTGTAGAGTACAAAACCATAAACATCAATAAACAGACCGTAAATCATTGAACCAAACCACCCGCACCTGTCCAAGATTTTTTTTTTTCTTTTTAATTCAATATATATAGGCCTACATCCTTGTAGCCTTCTACGATGACGGCAGAAACTGTGAGCTGATGTAATCGCTTCCGCCCCCCCCCCCCCCCCCCCCCTCCAACCCTGCCCCTCCCCAGAGAAAGCACAATGAAATATGGGCAGAAATATGAGGCTGAAGACATGACGTTGCGTGATAGTAATGCGAAGAAAAGATGGGTCGACGAACTCGCTCTGATCTTAAGATGGCGGTACCTGTGTGACGTGCAGGGCAAAGGAGGAGAGTGGAGTGTAAGGGGGGGGGGGGGATGGGAGGTGGGAGAGGATGGGAGAGAAGTCCCGTCGAACTGCAGGCTCTTTTGAGTTTGAACTGATTGATGACAACCACAACGACGACGACAACAACGATGATGATGATGATGATGATGATAATGATGCTAACAATATACTGAAGGATGTTAATGATGGTTTATTTTACGTTTCCACTGGCATTATGAAACCGCGACAGTCGAAATGGTTATAGTTTTAGAGAGACAGACAGATAGACAGAAAGAGAGAGAGAGTTACAAACGCAAGCACGCACGCACGCGCGCGGCGCATAACCCCACACACACACACACACACACACACACACACACACACACACACACACACACACACCGTCTAATATCACTTTTAGTGAACAGACGTTAAACAGATTAACAACAACAACAACAACAACAACAACAACAACAACAAACACCACACCACACACACACACCACACACACACACACACACACACACACACACACACACAGAAGATGGGGTTTACGTTACTGAACCTACTCTTGCGTGCGTATGTGTGTGTGAAAGGGAAAAATTAGCACAAACCTGGAACACGAAACGATTGTCAATACAAAAATAGAAGAGAAGGGGGGGGGGGGGGGGGGGGGGAGAGAGAGAGAAAAAAAAAGCAAAAGTGATATACGATTTTCTGGAGAACTGACCAGAGATTTGATCACAGATCCTAACCTTAAGCGTTGTTGTACTTGCAGCAAAGCCAGTGGCAGCGCTTCAGACGGAAGTGTGAGTCTGTTCTGTACTCAGTCCCCCAGGTCGCACAGAACGGAACAGTAGGTGA
>CM065719.1:49953232-49958232 GCA_033310375.1 Conus canariensis
GTGGGTGTGTGGTGGAGAGAGAGAGAGAGAGAGAAAAGGGGAAGAAGAGAGAGAGAGAGAACAGCAATTTAGTCGTAAAATTGATGGTGCAACATTATGGGTGCCTTCAGGGCCAGATTTTGACACAGGGCCTCAAAAAAATGAAAGTATTTTTTTCAATGATGAATTCACTTGGAGACGTCGTCATCCCCGCCATCATCATCATTTTTCATCATCATCATCACATCATTATCATCATCATCATCATCATCATCATCACATCGCGTCGTCGTCGTCGTCGTCGTCATTCACATCATCATCTTCGTCGTCATTCACATCATCATCATCATCATCATCATCATCATCGTCGTCGTCGGCGGGGGCGGCGGCGGGGGCGGCGGCGGCGTCGTTGTCTCGTCATCATCATCATATCGACGTCACCATTATACATGTCTCACGATAATGACGATGCGCTGCTGCGGGCTGCTGCTGATAAATGATGATGATGATGACGACGATGATGATGATTGTCATCATCACCATTATCGTCATTATTTTTTGCATCATTTTTTTTTTTCCGTTTCGGTTTTTACCATTGGTTTAAATAACTTTTTTTTTCGGAAAAAAATGAACAGAATACCTTCATATTAGACAGGACGAATGAGCAACAACAAGCCCTAGGCTTATACTGTGCTAAAATTTGGGACATTCACAATATATTGGCGGTTAAATACGTTCACAACATAATAAACAGTTCACTTCGTGTTTTGCGAATTTTTTTTTATAAGGAAACATTGAAAAAGAAAAACAAACAGACAAAAAAAAAAAAAAAAAAAAAAACCCGAAAAAAGAAAACACAGTAGCTGAAAAAAAAATGAATAACATGGAAAATGGGAGGAAGGGGAGTGGAAAAAAGCAATCACGCCCCTCAACAAGAATATGTGAACACTTTACAAACTCGAGAGAAACTTTACAATAACGTAAAGTATTTGGATAGAAACCATCTTTTCCATAAGTATTGTGTTGAAGTATAGTTGTTCAATTTGATTAACTTTTTTTTCCTTTTTTCCCCTCTTTTCTTTTCCCCTTTTCATTTTTTTCCATTTCCTGTTATTGTTTTTCTTCCCATTCGAAGACACTATGACATCGATCGCTTAAACAGAAACAAGATTTACTAATTTTAGCGATGACGCTGGCTAATCAGTAAGTAAACAAACTATCTATTCAGTAAACTACGTCTTGGGCCAATCGACTTGTCAGTCAGCCTCTTATTGCAAGAGTAAAGAAATGGATCATAATGAATAAATAAGAGCCAAACTATAAAGTTACAGAAAGTAAAATATGAAGAAGGCAAAAATGATTTTTTTTTTTTTTTTTTAAATGAGAAAGTCAGGGCTGAAATCGGTTCGATTCGAAGATAAACTGGTGTACTTTTCCAAATATTAATGAATTCACATCAGGTTGAAGATCACGGCTACCTTCTAAAAGAAAACGTAATTGGGTATAATTCTGTGGAAGAGTCAAAATTGTATTTTCACGAACTATATTGAATAGGGGACAGAATAACAAATAGTGTTCTGCTGTTTCTCTCCCATTGCCACAGCTACAAGAAGGATTATTATCCAGATGTCGGTTAACCATATCGTTCTTTAGATCACTCATACCTAAACGGAGCCGGCAGTGAATTACTTGCTCTCTTCTTTTACCAAAATAGTAGTATGGTGGAACTATAGCGTCATCAATAGACAGATATCGTTTCAGTTGGCTCAAGGAGTTGCTAGTTTTAATGTAGTCAGGTAGTGCATTCCATAATTGAGTTGCGGATGGGACGAACGATTTTTTATATAGCTCTGTCTTACATTTCATTACTGTGCGTTCTAGAGGCCTTCGCCTGTGGTGAGGGTTTCTGTCCGAGACTAGAGAAGGAATAAGATGTACTAAATAATTGGGGCTTAGGCCATTAATCATTTTATAGTACTGTATTAGTTTATGCCGTTTTCTTCTTTCCTTTAATGGGCAGAAACCAGACTCTTTGTATAAATTTTGATGGTTTGTTCCACGAACAGTGCCTGTAATGATTCTTAGAGCTTCCAGGTGCAAATTTTCCAGATGCTGCGATTGCGTCTCAGTACAATTATCCCAGACAATGTCGGCATAATCGAAGTGTGGCAATATAAAGGATTTGTATAAGATTTCGAGAGCTTTTCTACTTAACTTATATTTATAGCTTTTCAGACATGAAATTAACATTGTAACAGTGGTCATTATATGTTTTATGTGCTCATCCCATTTGCAATCATCTTGAAGAATGATACCTAGGTGTTTATGCTTGTTAGTACCTTGTAGAATTGTAGAACCAAATGTAAGAGGCAATATCACATTCCTATTGCGAGTGAAATTCAACAATTCTGTTTTCTCGACATTAAATTTTACTTTCCAAGTTTTAGCCCATGAGTTTATCTTTTCCAAGTCAGCATTAAGTATTTCAGCGCGGAGATTGGGATTATCGAGTGATAAATACATGCTCGTGTCATCAGCAAAAAGTTTTATATTGGATTGGATTTCATTTACAATATCATTGATATATACAAGAAACAGGAGCGGGCCTAGTACTGAACCTTGTGGGACACCAGAAGGAATTCTCTTATATATAGATTTTTCGCCTTTTATGGTAACTGCTTGAGTACGATTTAATAAATAATCAGTAAACCATTCATGTAATTTACCTCGTATGCCAATGGCTTTCATTTTATGCAGGAGACCTTTGTGGCTGACACGATCAAAAGCTTTGGAAATGTCAAGGAAAACGGCTTGCGTTGTTGTACCATTATCAAAAGAGGAACACAGATCATTATATATACAGAGCAGCTGATTGACGGTAGAGTCTCTAGGGATAAATCCAGACTGAGAAGATGAAATAAGTTGATTAGATGATAAAAAATTAAATACATGTTTGTGAATACATCTCTCTAAGACTTTACCAACGCAACTAAGCAATGAAATCGGTCGATAATTATCACACTTCTCTTTTGCAGCCTTTTTATGCAAAGGAGTTACATGCGCAGTTTTCCATATCTTTGGAAATTTGCCTTCATTTAAAGTTCTATTGAAAAGACAGGTCAGAGGGTTTAAAATAACTGGAAGGGATGCCAACAGTATTTTGTTGTGAATTAGGTCAGGTCCTACGGCTTTGTTTTTGTCAAGGTTTCTAATGACATTTTCAACTTCAGAGGGAGTGAGTGTAATTTCATTAAGCTCAAGGTCAAGGAATGGAATATCGGGCACTTCATCTTCTTCATTCTCTACAGTAGACTGGCTAATAAAGAAGTCATTGAAAATATCAGCTTTCTCTTTACTTGTGTGATATAAGATATTATCATGCATGATTGGTGGAATTTCGTTAGTGTCCATACCCTTCTTTTTAAGAAAAGATTTAACTAATTTCCACCATTCTCTGTTTCCAAAATCATCTGAACTTAAAACTTTAGTCTCCAATTCTTCTGTGTATTCCAACTGTCTTTGCTTTTCTCTGGATATGACATAGTTTCGAAATTGTCGAAACCTGAGCCAGTCTTCAGGTTTATTAGTCTGTTTAGCTATTTTGTGGATTTTCTGGCGTTCCTCAATTAACAGTCGAATTTCATCTGTCATCCAAGCTACATCTTGAGGATGAACAGTAATACTTCTAACGGGCATACACTGTGTTGCTTTTTCTAATATAATATCTGAAAACATTTTTGCACTTTCATCAATTGCATTGTTATAAATTATTTCATCCCAGTTCAGCTCGTTAAGCAGTTCGCAGAACCTGCCTATATTAAGTTTATTATAATTGAAAATAGTTCTTTTGAATGATTGTTCTTTAACTACAGTGTTCTTGATTACAGCACATGGAACGCTGTGGTCACTACAAATAGCTGGTTTTTTACCATTCGTTTATTTAACCTCTAAGAATACTTCTCCGTCGTCGTGAAAAGCATACATCTTTTCCTCTCTTCATATACAATGATGATACACAAGGACCCTGTCTCCGCTCAGCTGGAATTTTTTTTTTTTTTTTTTTTTTTTTTATCACCTGGATCTTTGCTGTCACTGAACTTTTCGTGTCATCTCTTTTCAAATGTCATGGATTACAACACCGGAAGCTTGGCAAGAGAGGCGGGCATTCCTTCATTAATTAACTACATCAGTGTCAGTTTCGCGAGAGGAGGAGATCGAGGCGTCTCTGCCGTGCATTAATTAAGTCTGTGTGGATGGACTGGTCCATTAGAATATGCTACACCACGTCTATCTAGTCCCGTGAGGACACGTTCATTGTGGAAGGGGTTTGCAGTTAAATAAGTCATCGGCTGACATTCGGTTAATGTCGGCAGATAACTACGGGGAAGTGGGGGGAAAAGAAAGAGAAAAAAAAAAAGAAAGAAAGAAAAGATTACTTTTCATACTGGACCGGTACCTTTTCAATCTTTTTTTCCTGTTTCACAATTCTGACATGTCTATCACGAATATAAAAACATATACACGCGCACGCGCGCGGGCGCGTACACGCACGCGTGCACGCTCGCATGCACGCACGCACGCGCGCGTGTTCACCACCGCACACTCACACACCACACACACACACACACACACACACACTCACTCACTCACACACACTACACACCACTCACTCACTCACGCACCACCACTACCCCACACACACACACACACACACACACACACAACACACACACACACACACACACACACACACACACCACACACACACACACACACACACGCACGCACGCACACATGCACGCACGCAAGCACCCACACACATCCATGGGCCATCCCTCCAAACGCACACACACACACACACACACACACACACACACACACACATACACGCGCGCGCGCATGCACGCACACACGCACGCACGCACGCACACACACACGCTCACACACACACACACACACACACACACACACACACACACACACACACACATACATCCACACAGACGTCCACACACACATAC
>CM065719.1:49965732-49968232 GCA_033310375.1 Conus canariensis
CATGACGTCATCAGTTGAGTCTGCTATGACTGTCGTCTTAACACCACCACGACTCCTGTCCCGTCCCACGTCCCCACTCTCTCTTCCCCCACCACCATCACACACCCCACCCCCCACCCCTCCCACCCCACCCTCCCCCACTGTTGAGTTTTTTGCACCTTGACTGCCGTCGGTAAGTCAGCGTGTCCTTCCAGACGAGCGGGTTTACAAGATGGGCTGGGCGCTGGACAAGGAGGTTTGTCGGATGAGACTGTTGACCTGCCGCTTGACCCGACAGTAGCAGATGGACAGCAGGACGGTCAGCACGGACAAACCGATGCAGGCCGAAATCAGAATCCACATGTCCGGCCCCGGCATCACCCGCTCCTTCCGGTTCGGCGGCTCGTTTCCGCTTCCGGTGTCGCTGTCGTCGCCATTTCCGCCCGGACGCATGCTGGCCTTGGTCTTGTTGGCTCGTGCCGTGTCCCTGCACGTGAGAGAGAGTTGCTGTTGAGGTGAAAGCTGAAACGTTTTGGGGAGAAGGGGGGGGGGGGGAGGGGGGAGACAACCCCCCACCCCCACCCCGCCCCCCCAAAAAAAACAAACAAACAAACAAGCGTGCGTTTTATGTATGATTCTTTTTGGATTTTTAATGCGATTTTTTTTAGTCTAGACTTAGTGTTCGCAGCTTCTAAAGTAGCTATCGCAGAAGACTGGACTCTAAGCAGTACAAGTCCTTGAAACGACCAATTGCCCGAACAATGCATTCATCAATCATTCGTTCATCCATCAGCCGAACCATTCTCACTCACCTCTATCTACTACCAACAAATAGCAAACTCAAATGCTCATCGAGGCCTCCTTCATCCGGCCACGCAGTTAGCCCCCCGCCCCCCCACCCCGGCCATCCAGTTGGCTCCCCCACCTCCACCCTACCGGCAACCCATCCCCCATCCACCCGCCAGCCATCCAGAATAAATCTGTCCACCCATCTGTCTAACACGTCCACCTATCAAAAATACCTGCCTAAGTGCCCCGCGCCTCCCTTCCCTCCCCCTGCCCCCCCTCCCCCCCCCCCCCCCCCCCCAACTGATTCACCAGTACTACCAGCTCTCCCGAGCCAATCCAAATCTGCATCTCATCATTCAAACATGAGATAAAACTAGATCAAATGTCAGAGGGGAAAGCGAAGACCACCTACCGACGTTGAACCGATCTTAGAGATCCGTTCTTGGATCGGATTTTCATTAGGGATCCGCATACATAATTGCACGGATTTAACTGTGGGGCCACATTCCAATCTTTCCACCAAGTTTCGCCACACATCAGCTCAACAAATTTGGCGTCATTTTTCGGACAGACAGACAAACAAACAAACAAACAGACCATCAGACGTTGGTGAAAAACATCACCTCCTTTGTGGGAGATATCGACGGTAAGGCCGTAGATTGTGACAACAGAACTTTGACGGTGAATGGGAACCTCTTTCCTTGTAATCTGGTTCGGTGAGTCGATTTTTACCTGGTACGATCATGTATCTCGCCACGACCCCCCTGTCCAAGACCAAAGCACAGGGTGTAGTGTGAAAGGGAAGATTCCAGGGGTATGCCGGAGAACCCTTGCACGGACCACGTGAAGAAATGGACTGGCTGTATACAATACCTCTATCGTGTCGCGCAGGATCAAAGGCAAACAGAGCTATGGGGATCCCTGACTGCCCCAAAGCGTTCGTCACGGCATCCTCTGCGACCTGCTGTCATTTGACGACGACGTAGACGACGACGACGACGACGACAGTGATGATGATGATGATGAAGACGATGTTGACGGTGGTGGTGGTGGTGGTGGTGATGATGATGACATTGACGATGAATGGATGATGACGACGACGATGATGAAGACGATGTTGATGGTGGTAGTGATCATGATGGTGATGGTAGTAATGGCCGTGGTGGTGGTGGTGATGGTAATGGTGATTGTGATGATGTTGTTGATGATGATGATGATGATTATGATCAGGATGATGATGATGATGATGATGAAGACGATGTTGATGGTGGTAGTGATCGTGATGGTGTGGTGGTGGTGATCGTGGTGGTGGTGGTTAATGGTGATGGTGATGATGATGATGACAATGATCACGACGATGATGATGACGACGATGATGACGACGACGACGATGATGATGATGACGACGACGATGACGACAACGACAACGACACCGACACGACGACGACGACATCACGACGATGATGATCACGAAAGACGACAACGACGATAACAACAACGGACAACGACAACCCCCCCCCCCCCCACCCACCCACCCCACCTCACCCCTCCACCACCACCTCCACCACCACCTCCACTACCAAAACCCCATCCCGGATCCGCCCTACCTGAGGATCTGCCTGAACTGGCGGTGCATCATGGTGGGCACGTGGTGGTTCCAGAAGGAGATCTTGTCGTGCTTGAGGTCGTGCAGCACGGCCAGGCTGGGCCGCCGCTGCCAGGAGAAGAGACG
>CM065719.1:49983232-49985732 GCA_033310375.1 Conus canariensis
GTACGGACAAAGTTGTTCATATCTCCGACACCTTGGTTAAGCCACACATACCCAAAACCATATTCGTATAATTTCATTCTAACATGCGACACCCAGTTCATCTTGCCTCTGTTATCTAGTTCTAACAGCATTTTATACGCTTTATAAGGCAATCTATGTTCAGCCATCTGAGTTAGTTTTAGCCAGTACTTTACACATTTAACAGTGGAGTGCAAAGATATGGGGTATCTGTCAGTCTCACCATACACAAGATCATTTGGTGTTTGTGGTGAGACACCCAAAAACTTTTTTAAAGCAAATAAATGAACCTTTTCGCATTGTGCAGCTCCAGCATCAAGACCCCACAGTTCAGCCCCATATTGTAACATAGGCAGGATTTTAGCATCAAACAATTTCAAAAACAAGGCAAGAGATTCATTGTTAAGCATCGACAATTTCTTCATAATACATAGCAATGCGTTTTTGGCTCTGCAAGCAATATCTTTACATGCAAAAGTGAAACTTAATCTCGTAGAGAAATATATCCCTAAGTACTTATATACATTTACAACAGGCATATGTATTGCATTATATGTCCATTTTTCTCTAGCAGCGAGATAACCGCCTTTTCTGAAAACAATTATGTTACTCTTACTCATATTTACTTTCAACTGGAGCGAATCAGCTGCCCTTTGCAAACTATTCAACTGAGTTTGGAGGCCTATTACAGTCTCTGATATTAATGCAACGTCATCAGCAAGAAGTAAAATAAATATTTCAAGAACATCATTTACAAAATGGGCACCATGTTTTCCAGAGCTTATGACTTTGAAAGTCAACTCATTAATAAATAAAGAAAACAAAACTGGGCTGCAAACATCACCCTGCTTAACACCAGATGTACAGTTGATATAATCTGTTAAAGCAGCACCACATCGCACCCTTGCCTTTACATGGTCATACATACTCATAATACATTTATACATCTTTCCATGAATTCCGTTTTTCAACAAAATAGGCCAAAGTATAGTTCTATTAACAGAATCAAAGGCTTTCTCAAAATCGATGAAAGCAACATACAATTTACGATTCAGACAAAACTGTTTTTGAACGAAAGCTAATAATGTGAACATATGGTCTATTGTGGAATGATTTTGTTTAAATCCAGCTTGAAACTCACCTGTAATGTTATTATCCTCAACCCAAACTTGAAGTCTTTTATTAATAATTGTACTATACAATTTACTACATACATTACACAGCGAAATTCCTCTGTAGTTATTTGGATTCATACCATCACCCTTTTTATATAATGGTAAAACAATTGATTCACACCAGCTTTCAGGGTATATGCCTCTATTAAACAGGGAATTGAAAAATTTAACAAAAAATTCCATTACTAAGTTTGATTTGGAAGCATTTTTGATAAATTCCCCTATAATTTTATCAGGTCCAGCCGCCTTGCGATTTTTCAGTGTCTTTAAAGCGCTCAAAATTTCTTCTGCTGAGATAGGCTGATTCAAATCACTTTCGCTGTCACTATCGTCGGATTCATCACCATCGTCATCACAACAATCGTCACTGTTTATAGCACCATATCGATTTCCAAAAGCACGTTGGTTACTAATATCTTCTCCCTGAATCAGATCATTATCAAATTTGTCTTTTCTTTCTAACAATTCTTTAAAATGTACATACCAATCGTTTATGCTAATATCATTCAAAGGCTGCCTTCTTGTCTTGGAAATTTTACGCACAGATTTCCAGAATTCCTGTTGGCTATTTACCGAAGTTAATAAATTATTGAGCAAAGTGTTATTGAACTGCTTCTCTTTTCTCTTTAACAAATGTTTATATTCACGCCTTGCTATACATAAAGAAGTGCGATCGGGTGGAGACAATGTACGCTTAAATTTGTTCAACAAATTGCGTACAGTTCTTTTGGCCACACGACATTCATCATCATACCAGTCGTCCTCTTTCACGCCCTTACCAATGTGTACCTGTTTCTTCATAAAGTCTGCAGCACTTTTTATACAATGATTAAAAAGCTCAAGTGCCTCGTTAATATTTTCATCAATCAAAGAGATCGCCATTTCAAACTGAATTTGCATTTCATTTGAACAGATGTTGTCTATGAACATACTGCTGTGGGCTTCGTCCCATATAAACTTTTCCAAAACCTGAACATTACCATTATCTTTTGAACATATCTTATTATTCTTAGGGAAATGAATACATAACTCCAAAGGCAAATGATCAGATTCGATCCTGTCAGACACATTCATTCTACTGCTATCAGAAATTATTGAGAACAGATCATTCGACAGTAAAAAATAATCATCTACACTGCTACCATTATCCGATATGTACGTGTAATGACCTTGGAGGTCACCCTGACACATACCATTCAAAATACACAGGTTTAAAATAGTGCACATGTTGAGTAACATTTTGCCATAGTTATTAAGCACATGGTCTTCAGAATTTCTGTTCAAGTTCAAAGGACCACTCAAATGTT
>CM065719.1:50008232-50010732 GCA_033310375.1 Conus canariensis
CGCATATGAATCGTGCACAGACATTTCTTTTGATTGAGTCTGAAAGTTGATTTTCTTTTTGTCTATGCACATCAAGACACATGGTAGGTGGTTCCAAGGAGACGGATGTCAAGCAATGGAATGGGGGCCATTTTGGAAGCCCATCTGGCGTAGATACATGGCCACAGATTCAGTTGTGAGGCCTGAGATCTGATGTGAGGTAAGATGCTTCGTGTGTTCTGAGATCGTTTTAGAAATATCATCGGTAGAAATCCTTCCAAATAAATGAATTTAGTTGTGGAATTTATGGCTCACATTTGGCTTCCTTTTGGTTTGCTTTTTTTTTGTTGTTTTTTTTTTGACAATGTAATTGCCCCCAGAACGTCAACATGGATGCTATGGCGTTTTGGTGCCTATTCTTCACTGTGTCATGAATCACAGGCACAATGTGAAAAGTGTCGGATGAGATGTTAGCTTCATTTTGATGTTGAAGTGACTTGTGTACTGTGGAAAGATACTCATACAAACAATATGCTGGAAATGCCCTTTGAGCACTTTCCTATGAAAACTCTTTTTGAAGGACGTCCAAAGACTTGACACGAAAAGTTGGAGGAAGCGTATTGTCTTCAAATGACTGTAACTAGAATGTTAGGGTCTGATTGTGCTGAATAAGGGACAGACAAACGTACATGATTGTGCTGAATAAGCGATAGACAAACGTACCTGATTGTGTTGAATAAGGGACAGACAAACGTGCTTGATTGTGTTGAATAAAGGATAGACAAACGTACCCCATTGTGTTGAATAGGGGACAGACAAACGTACTTGATTGTGTTAAATAAGGGACAGACAAAAGTACATGATTGTGTTGAATAAGGGATAGACAAACGTACTTGATTGTGTTGAATAAAGGATAGACAAACGCACCTGATTGTGTTGAATAAGGAACAGACAAACGTACTTGATTGTATTGAAATAGAGGATAGACAAACGTACATGATTGTGTTGAAAAAGCGATAGACAAACGTACCTGATTCTGTTCAATAAGGGATAGACAAACGTACCTGATTCTGTTCAATAAGGGATAGACAAACGTACCACCTGGAAGGCTGTTTAATTTTCTTTTTTAAATAAAGGAAGATGGTGATCAGAGACTCATTTTCTGGTGTAGGGTCACCAGACAGCGAGTCTCCTATTGGCTGGATTTGATTATATCGTAGCTCTAAAGGCAAGGCAATTCCATTTCCATGTACCCGTTTGTTTTTTTTAACGAAAAGTTTACCGACAGACACAAGCATAACATAATTACAAGAGTGGTGTCAAGCTCAGACCCTAAACACCAACATTTTATTTTCAGTTAAAAAACCAATAACACATCAAAAACATGTAAACAGTAAAAACTGGCTCATTTTCTGCTGCAGGAAAGTGGATTTGCTACTGAATACATTTAAATGTTAGGGAGAAAAAATAGATCCAGCAGCACGCAGAAAACATCTCTTCTCACGGAAGCTGACATTCTTTAAGGCGTTACTGTTTGCGATTTACGCCTACACAGTTACAGCGTCGAAAGCGATTTGTGCTTTACGATGTGCAAATAAAGAGCACGAAAAGAGAGGGTAACATAAATAAAACGCACGTACTTTATCAATGTCACAGATCATTATAAAGCTGCATTCAAGATCTCTGCCAAAACATAAAGGCAAGTCATGCGTGACGCCTCATATTGAGCAGTTTCAGTGAGATTGAAAGGGTTGTGGGCTATTTTCTGTGTTATTTTTATCACGCCTGCGACTCAAATATTATATTATTACGTGTGAAAAGCATATACGAGGATGTTAAAGCTAACTTACAGTGTGGTGCAAAATTTAACGAGCACATTAGATGCACATAGGGCGATGTTTGTAGTGTGTTCTCTTTGTTAATGAATTAGCTTTAGAAATCACCGAGAAGGGAAACCATGGTGTTTCATTTCATATGATTGAAATTTTCATATTACGTTTTGCAGATAATATTGTTTTACCATCTGAAACTGTTGTAGGGCTTTAAAAACCAGCTGAACAATTTGTACTCAGCGGAGCACAGGTTACGTCTTAGAGTAAACATGGATAAAACAAACATTACAATTTTTCGATATGGTAGGTACCTGTCGTCAAGTGAACCATGGTTTTACAGATTCAGAAATTGCAGTTGTGAATGCCTACAAATATCTGGGTATGCTTTTTCTTTTTCTAGAAAACTATGTTTTTCGTTTGCCTGCCAAGATCACGTGGGCAAAGCTGAAGGGAAGCGAGCTGCTACGGCTGTTTTAAATTTGTTGTGTAAGTTGGAAAACGAGCCAGTGAAACTGTTTATTTCAAGTTATTTGATGCGCAGGGGGATGGGGAAAAAGGGCACGACATAGAGAAATTGCACTTACTTGCTAAGAAACAGTTTTTACACGTCGATAGACTTACTCCAAATGACTTGACGCATGGTGACATTGGAAGATTCCCTATCTATTTCAAGTCGTATATAAGTGTGT
>CM065719.1:50023232-50028232 GCA_033310375.1 Conus canariensis
GTAATGAAAAGTTGAGGAAGACTGTCACAATTATGCTACCGTTATGACGCTGCTACTCCAAGGAAGAAGAACAAGACGAAGAGGAAGGAGGAGGAGGAGAGAAAATGAAGGGAAAAAATGGGGAGAAAAAGAGGAATTGAAGAAGATGAGGAAGAAGAATTGAAAGAAGAAGAGGAAGAAGATAAAAAAAAAATAAGAAAGTATATGAAGAGGGAAATGATGAAGAAAATAAAAATGAGGAAGAAAAAGAGAAAGGAAGAATAAAGAAGAAATAGGGGTGGAAAAGGAGGAAAAGGAAGAGAAGAAAAGAAGAAGAAGAAGAAGAAGAAGACACATACTACCATCAGCCATATCTCCCATGCTGTTTCACTATGAATAAATCGTTTATCTAATGCACTGTATTCAACAATAATCCTCAAAAGTTTTACATGTATATTTCCATAAGCGTAGCCAATATAACATTTATGTACACGCTCGCTCATTCAGAATCTCTGAGTGCAACTGATACGAGACCCCCAATGTTTTGACATATTTCTGGCTTCTCTCTAACTAAGTAGTTGAGAGACTTACGCGCAAACAACACAAGTTAATTTGCCCTTCAACCTGGCAGGGAGGGACCCTGAGGATGAAGCCATCAGACAGGGGAAGGCGGCGTGTGGTCTTGTGGCGGGGGTCTGTTAGCAAGAGATGGGATGCCGCTGAGAATGGAGGCTTTGTTTTCTCACAGGAAACAAGGAGGGGGGACTTGGATCAACTCGTTATTGTAACCTGTGGGCTTTGACATTGCATATCTCGGCGCCGAGTTACCTTGCATGCACGCGCGCACACACACACACACACACACACACACACACACACACACACACACACATCATAAATAAATTTAGGAGAAAAAACGAAAAGCAAACAAAGAAACAAGAATAATCTGACAGGGTTATGGTTAAGTTTCAGAGTAGTTATGTTAGGGTGAGGATAAAGGTTAGTTTGGCTGCTTCCTTCTGCTGGTTTAAATGCATTTAAAAACAGGATCGACTTACTTTGAGGCCTCGTGCGTGCATATCAGAGTATACGTGTTCCAGCGCGTGCGCACACGTGCTTGTATACAGGAAAGCCTGCTTGAGTATGGGCGTGAACTTGTGCCGTCACGTATCTTTTTTTTTCCCTTGATAAGTCACTTCTTATCTGTATATATATACATTGATTAGACGCCCTCCTTCCTCCTTCGCAAACTTCCCTCCCTCCCCTCACCTCCTTTCCTTTCCCACCCATCCTCACACATACTTTCCTCTCCCTCCCACACATCCTCCCTCCCACACATCTACATTTTTTTCCCCCTAACCGAAGAGCAAAAAAAAATCTCCCTCTCCTTTCCTTTTAGCCTGACAGCTGTTGACAAGCGGAGACGTGGGTTTATCAGAAGCCTGTAAAACACGTGGAATCCGACCTTTTACTGTCGCTCTTTAAGGAAGCAAGACATAAGATTGAAACAAAAAAAGAAGAACGATGGTTGGCTGGGAGCAAAGTCAACGGCAGGTGAATTAAAAGAGGTAGTCGCCTCGTGTTGTCGCGGCCAGGTCTCGATGGCAAAGTGGGAAATGGTTTGAAAAACACAATACTGCACCGTTGTTCCTTCGTCTCTGAAACTGGACGTCAAAATTGGTACTAAGTTGATTCGTTTTTCTGTGTGCACACTCTTTGTTCTTTGTTTGTTAGAGTTCGTGAGTCCCACTTTCAGTTTGGTCGATTTGGGTTTTCTTCGTTTGATTTGTGTGTTAATCATCTGGTTGATTTACATGTTAGTTGTTTTTGTTCGATTGTTTGCTAGCTTCATTTTCGTTCATAGGCCTATGTATTTTAAAAAGAAATTTAGTTTGAACTGCTAGTCATTAAAGAACGCAGTCGTATCTTCTGTGTATTACATAAATCTAAGAAGAAAAAAAAAAAAGGTTGACAGGTAGTTCGCCTAAAGAATGAATAGACGAACAACATTGCAATACTCATGGTCTGTCCTCACAATCCCAGCGTCCAGTTTATATATTCAGAGTATGGTAGTTATCCTTTCCAGAAAACACGCCTTTCACTTTCTTTTCTTTCCTTCCTTTTTTTCATTTTCTTTTCTTTTTTGTTTCCTTAGTTTATGCCAAGCCTCTATAAAAAAAAAAAGAAGAAAAAAACCCTGCACCACTGCAGACTCATAACATCTACCAAGCATGTTTTTGCCCAGATCTCTTGGTTTCTTTGTCTGGAACAAGATTACTCAAAAAACGACCGAACCAGTTTTCATGTCACGTGGTGGAAATATTATTTTCATGAAGCTTGATGGAAAGGCGATTTTCTCGAAACCTGGTATAAAGATGATTTTCACAAAGCTTGGTGGGAAAGATGATTTTCACAAAGCTTGGTAGAAAGATGATTTTCACAAAGCTTGGTAGAAATATGATTTTCACAAAGCTTGGTGGAAAGATGATTTCACAAAGTTTGGTAGAAATATGATTTTCACAAATCTTGGTAGAAAGATGATTTTCACAAAGCTTGGTGGAAAGATGATTTTCACAAAGCTTGGTGGAAAGATGATTTTCACAAAGCTTGGTAGAAAGATTATTTTCACAAAGCTTGGTAGAAAGATGATTTTCACAAAGCTTGGTGGAAAGATGATTTTCACAAAGCTTGGTAGAAAGATGATTTTCACAAAGCTTGGTAGAAAGATGATTTTCACAAAGCTTGGTGGAAAGATGATTTTCACAAAGCTTGGTGGAAAATATGATTTTCACAAAGCTTGGTAGAAAGATGATTTTCATAGAGCTTGGTAGAAATATGATTTTCACAAAGCTTGGTGGAAAGATGATTTTCACAAAGCTTGGTGGAAAGATGATTTTCACAAAGCTTGGTAGAAAGATGATTTTCACAAAGCTTGGTAGAAATATGATTTTCACAAAGCTTGGTGGAAAGATGATTTTCACAAAGCTTGGTAGAAAGATGATTTTCACAAAGCTTGGTAGAAAGATGATTTTCACAAAGCTTGGTAGAAAGATGATTTTCACGAAACTTGGTGGAAAGCTGATTTTCACGAAACTTGGTGGAAAGCTGATGTTCATGAAATTTGGTGGAAAGATGACTTTTTAAAATCTTGGTGAAAAGTTGATTTTCACGCAACTTGGTGGAAAGTTGATTTTCACGCATATTGGTGGGAAGATGGTTTTCGTTAAACTTGGTACAAAGGGGAAAAGCCTACTTTGAAAGAGAGCTTTCTTCTATGAACTTTTAAGATCGGATTCGAATAAACAATAAGCATACCAATCAACATGTTCAACGCACACGGGCAGAAAGACACACACACACACGCACACGCACGCACGCACGCACGCACACACACACACACACACACACACACACACACACACACACACACACACACACACACACACACATGAACATCCTGGACGCCCCCTACCCTCTCCTCTTTTCCTCTGATTTTCCACCCCCAAACGACGTATAAACACACAACGCACGCACGCACGCACGCACGCACGCACGCACGCAAGTACATACGCACCCAGACAGACACGCACGCAAGTACATATGCAACCACACAGACACACACGCAGAAGCTCACGCTCGGCGCTGAGATATTCGCTGTCAAAGCCTGCATAGGTACAATAACAAGTTGATTCAACTCTTCCCGCCGCGTTTCCTGTGAGAAAACCGAGCCTCCGTTATCAGCGGCATCCCATCTCTTGCTAACAGACTCCAGCCCAAGACCACACGCCGCCTTCCCCTGTCTGATGGCTTCATCCTCAGGGTCCCTCCCTGCCAGGTGAACGGGTAATTTACCTGTATAGTTTGCGCGTAAATCTCTCAACTGCTTAGTTAGAGAGAAGCCAGAAATATGTCAATAGGTTGGGGCATCTTGTATGTGTTGCAGTCAGAGATTCTGAATAAGCAAGAGTGCAAATTATTGTTATATATATTGTAATGAATACTTATATAGCGCCTATTCTCAGCTAGAGACCAAGCTCTAAGCGCTTTACAATCCACGCTCGTTTACACAACGGGCTGCCTACCTGGGTAATGCCGACTGAAGAGCTGCCAGCTGGCGCTTCATTCAGTCGTTTCCCGTGTCATCCAGTCAATATTGTTCAATATCGTTCACTCAGATCCCTTACTTCCTTCATTCTTTCCATTTCTTACGCAGGGTGCATGCTATGTGTAACGTGTCATCCATACCAACAGCCAAACTGGCCGTCTGTTCCGAAAGTTGGTGATGGGATTTTATGTGTGTGCAAGATGTTATGCGTGTGTTCACACACGGAACCTCGGTTTATAGTCTCATTAGAAGGACTGTATGGGAAATGGAGTTAGAACCAATGTTAACTCCAAAGGAAAAATCCCCATGTACTGAAACGGCCCGGCGGAGATTTGAACCAGCAACCCTAGGATCACCAAGATTACGAGTCCGGCGCTCTACCAACTGAGCTATTCCAGCCCCAAATAGATATTGTATTGGCTGAGCTAGCAGACCGGTTGTAAATGAACGTGCTAGAAAGCATGAGGGTGTGTAAAACATTGGATGATGATGGTAGAATGAAGTGCATTAGACAGACAATTAATCTAAGGAAAACTAGCATTAGAGATATGGCAAATGGTATCATGCGTCTTCTTCTTCTCCTTCTTCTTCTTTCTCTTCTTCTTTTTCTTCTCGTCTTTCTTTTCCTCTTTTTTTTTCTTCCTTTTTTTTTCATCCCCATCTAAAAATTCTTCATCGTCTTCTGTTTCGTTTTCTTTCTGTCTTGCTTTTCTTTCTCTTCTTCCACTTCGTCTTCTTTCAATTTCTCTTTCCCTCTTCTTCTTCCTACTTTCTTTCAGTTTCTTCCTTTTCCCTTTATTCTTCCCATTCATCTTCTTCCTCTTCTGTATCTTTGTCTTCTTTTTCCCATTTCTCTTTTTCTTCTTCTTCTTCTTCTTCTCCTCCTCCTCTCCTTCTCCTTCGTCTCCTCCTCCTC
>CM065719.1:50035732-50040732 GCA_033310375.1 Conus canariensis
GTCTCTCGCCGGCACACTACGATGTTTTCTTTTGGATTTTTCTTTTTCGTTTCTTCTTTTCCTTTAGAATGCCGCTGTTACGCACTTAAGATTTTTTTTTTTTGAATGGGTCAGGGTAGGAAAAGGGAGTACCTCTCCCCCTTTCTCTTTCCCTTCAATTTTCCACCCCTAACAGGCATTTACACAACAACACACACACACACACACACACACACAACACACACACACACACTCTCTCTCTCTCTCTCTCTCTCTCTCTCTCTCTCCCTCTCCTGCGCGCGCGGCATCCTCGCATCCCTTCCGCTTTCCTCTTTCCCTCCAAATTCCCCCTCCTTCTTGGCGTTCACACACACACACACACACCACACACACACACACACACACACACACACACACACACACACACACACACACACGAGAGAGAGAGAGAGAGAGAGAGAGAGAGAGAGAGAGAGAGAGAGAGAGAGAACGGGAAACTTACAGTGGGCAGGGAAGGATGTGGTAGTGGGGTCAGAAATAAGAAGTGAAAATAATAATATTTTTTATTAAAAGTAGATGCAAATTGGGGCGACCTAGACATGAACCCACCAAGGACACAGACGTAGAAAGGAATTCAAAACTGAGATCACCATGACAGCAGGAGTGAAGGGCCACACAATATCAGATATTTTTTTATGCTGATCGATGAGGATGATGAAGGTGATGTTATAGAGTTCTGTACTGGTCTGAGATTGCATGACAGGGCTGTAGTCTACGCTTGCTTTTTATAACATATCCCAGCTTCAACCAGGACCGAGAGACACAGACACCTGCAGTGATTTTCAGGAAATTTGACCGACACTCTCAGAAACGCCGTTCATTAAGTAGATGAAGCTCGGCTGTGTGATCCCAATTCTCAGTTCGTCTTCTCAATCAAACTCATAGCATCTAAACTGCGGGCAAGAACTGGTCGAGGCTGAAAAATCCTTCAAATACGTGATTCTGATAGGAATTGAAACCATGACGCCCCCAGCTCCGAACCCGTGATGCCATGCTAACCACTGCGTCACGGCGGCTGGAAAATATCACCAACTTCTCCCACTGCACTATATAGCACGGATAACCGTATTTTAACCTTACTCTTTAATTAACCCGTCGGGAGGGACAGAGGGAATGCAGTGATCAGGCAGAAGAAGGCATCATGTGATCTTGTGGTCGAAGTCTGTCGGCAGATGAGCGAATGGTGCTGATAACAAAGGCTTAGTTTTCCCACAGAATACAGCATGGCCACACTGGGCTCAGCTAGTTATTGCAAGTCTGTGGGCTTTTACGTGCATATCATGTGTTCGAGAAGGAAAGAAGAAAGAGGGTAAACAAGATTTAGAAGGAGTTATAGTGAAGGGAGGAAGAAAAAAAAGAGACAGACAGACAGAGAGAACACACAAGATTTAAAGAAAAAAAATAGAAAGAAATAAAAGCAAAAGACAAAAAGACTTCGGTTTTAAAGATGAGAAAAGCAGCAAGTAAATAAATAATTAAAAAAAAAAAGATTGAAGAAAGAAAGTAAAACGAAGACACAGGCGATTTTATTCTATTGTATTTTACACTGTATTTCATGTGTGATATTGCAATGTGTCACCACAAAATAATTTTCCTTCATGGACAAAATAAACAAATTGTAAACTTGCGAACTTTATGTAAGTGAAAAATGTTTTTCACGTCAATTCGCCACCCCCCACCCCTCCCCTCCTCCCACCCCCTTCCCCACACTCCATTTATTCCCAGCCTCCCTCCCGTGCCATTTCTTTCTTCTTTTTTTTTCTTTCTTACACTGATGTTCAGTTTCCCCCATTCTTATTTCAGTTATAAAGAAAAGTATAGGTCTAATGTGTGCTCCTTATTGTGCAACCAATTAAGACATGAAGAAAAGAAAAAATGATTTTCAGTTTTTCCGATTCTTATTTCACTATTAAAAAAAAGTCTGGTCGTCCTTGTGAGGACTGGTATAGATAAAGTCAATATTCTCACACGTTACAAAGCAGAAAAGTTTTTTTTTTTTTTTTTTTTTTTTTTTAAGGCATACTGACCCGAACGTAGTAAAATCTGGAGATAAAAAAAGTAAAGGTCCAAGTTCTTCCGCTGCTATTTAATTGTCGAAATATGTCGGGGAAGATGATGTATGTACGTTGTCGATATACCATAACAATCTTTTCAACAAAAAAAAACACGTCATCAAGTTTCAGAACTCGCTCGACGTCTGCCAAGTTTCCTGCAAAAAGCCACTATCCCCACTGCCATTGTTTGGCCGTGGAAGTGGAACTCTCTAATGAGGAGAGTTGAGAATGGTGGCGAGTGACCCGGATGTCAGGCTTAAAAGTCGGTGGGAAAAGGAAGCTGTCTTTTTTGTCGTCGCTCCACTAACGAGTACCTGTCTGCCATAGGAGGGGGAAAAGTGAATGAAACACTCACACACACACACACACACACACACACACACACACACACACAACACACACAACACACACACACACACATACACACACACACACACACACACACATATATATATATATTATATATATATAACAGAGAGAGAGAGAGAGAGAGAGAGAGAGAGAGAGAGAAAGCGCACGCAGCACATCACACAAAAACACAAAACACACACACACACACACACACACACACACACACACACACACACACACACACACATTCTCTCTCTCACTCACTCTCTCTCTCTCTTTCTCCCTCCCTCCCCCTCTCTCTCTGTCTCTCTCCGTCTCCATTTAGTAAGATAAATATTAACAAAAGCCACTTGGAAATGAAACTGTATTAGTCACATTTTATTCTGCCGAATATGGTTTAGCTAGCGCTTGTAAGTACCGAGGAAATGGCAAAGTTCAAGCTCTCCACGAAGACACATACACATAGACATACGTCCTCTCTCTCTCTCTCTCTCTCTCTCTCTCTCTCTCTCTCTCTCTCTCTCTCTCTCTCTCTCTCTAACATTCGCACACGCGCGCGCACACATACAAACACACACATCACACACATCCACACACACGCACGCGCGCGCACACACACACTCACACACACACACACACACACACACACACACACACACACACACACACACACACACAAGAAAGAGAGAGATAGAGAGAGAGACACACACGCAACATATGCACGCTCGTACGCACGAACGCACACACGCACATCCAAACAGTGTGATTACAGAGACTTGCTTTTTTTTCTTTTTTTCTCACTTGAGTAAATAATAATGGACATTTTACAGAAAAACACTGCCTTGGTAGCTTACTCCTGTACAGGTCGACCAGCTGACAAACACATGGTTCCTTCTGCAGCCATGTTTTTCAAAACTACGTGTAAAACCGAAAACGTTCCACTTCAGTGGAAGACTAGATATGCATGAATTGAAAAGGTCCGTTACGTACGACTGAATCACGTTACATCGAATTGCAAAATCAAGTGCAACCTTTGGCAGACTACACATCAATGTTTGGTATACAAGAGGCGTCAGTGTAGAGACCAAGCTGAAGGTGTACATAGCAATTGTTCTGCCCACACTCCTGTACTGATGTGAAACGTGGACGGTGTACCAACGGCGTGCCAAGAAGCCGAATCACTTCCACACAACCTGCCTCAGAAGACCGTTAAACATAAAATGGCAGGACAAAATCCCAGACACAGGGGAGCTTGACCGAGCAGGCCTGCCGAGCATCCACACCATCCTGATGCTGTCTCAGCTTCGATGGGCAGGTCATGTAGTTCGCATGCTAGACCACAGGCTACCCAAGAGACTCTTCCACAGAGAGCTGCAACAAGGAAAGCGTTCCCATAGAGGTAAGAAGAAACGCGTCAAAGACACTCTCAAAACATCCTTGGAATCGTTTAACATCAACCCTGACACATGGGAACAAACCGCTGTGGATGGAGCTAGATGGCGCTACTCTGTCCACAAAGGGACCAATTTGTATGAAGAAAGGACAGCTGCAGCGCAGCAAAAAGGACAGGCAAGAAAAGACCTCACCACCAATGAAGAGCAGGTCTCCCACATTCTCTGTCCAAGCTGTCACCGCACATTCCGTGCACGCATCGGCTTGATCAGTCATCTGTGTATCCACAAGTCACCTCACCCCCTTCAGCCCCAAGATGACTGAAGTGGTCCTCGTCGACTAGATGGATGAACACGACATCGAATCATATTTCAACCAATCACATTTTACCGAATCACGTTTCTTCTCATTACACTTCGCATCATGTTTCTTTTTGTGTGGGACAATTCTGGCTCAGTTCAAACGCAGACGAAGACTAGTTTCTTCCATAGAATGTTGCAAATGTGTCAAACGACTGATTTAAAAGAATGTTGTGAGACATCATCTATGCACATCTTCTTCGTCTTGCTGTTCTTGTTGTTCTCTGTTAAAGTCGCCACTTCTTTAGGAAGACATACGTGACTATTGTGCTTGGTGACTTGGAATGGTTCAGCATCTTGAGTAGTGTGCGACCTTCACCTCTTGGCCAGTGGGGCCGTAGTCAAATGGTTATGATGATGATGATGATGATGATGATGATGATGATGATGATGATAAAAAACATAGCATTGATAAAGCGCCTTGCCAAGGGCTCTAGGCGCTGACAATCCACACTCTCGTGTATGCATTGGGCTGCCTACCTGGGTAGTGCCAACTGAACAGCTGCCTGCCGGCGCTTCATTCAGTCGTTTCCCGTGTCATCCAGTCAATATCGTTCACTCCATTTCCTTACCTCCTTCATTCTGTTAAAGTGTTTTCCTGCGGAGCTGACGGTGGTGAGTTCGAACCGCACGTGGAGTCAGTTTTTCTTGCACTTGAAAAAACACCTCTCTGTCATCCAGCAGTGAAAGGGTACCTAATTCAGTTCGGGGAAGCTTAAAGGCGATGGAATGATGGGCACCGCCTTCTGTACTGCCGTGCATTAGACATGGTGAACCTCTGACAATTTGCTGCCCACACGGCCGA
>CM065719.1:50055732-50083232 GCA_033310375.1 Conus canariensis
TCTATCAGATTGAGAGATATAGAAAGGGGGGTGGGGTGAAGTTGGGTGGAGTGCGGTGGGGGAAAAGAGACAGACAGACAAAAACAGGGAAACAGACGAACAGAGAGAGAGAGAGAGAGACAGACAGACAGACAGACAGAAGACAGACAGAAGCAGAGATAGAGAGAGACGGAGACAGAGACAGGGGTAATGAGAGGGGGAGAGAAAGAAAGAGACAGAGATGAGAGACAGACAGATAGACAGACAGGATGATAGAAAGAAAAATACAGTACATCTCCTTTTTCTGATTCACTCACAATAAGGATATAACAGAAATGCGAGCATTTTTTTTTCTAGCTTCGAAAGCACGAAAGAACCAATAGAAAACAGAGGCACAAGCAACTTGCTCTGGACAATAATAAAACCTGTAAAATGCTACAACATGACGTTGTAAAATACAACACAGCACAACACAACACAGTGTAAAGTAAAACTGAACAAAGACAAATTGCATGACAACTCTATACGGAGCAGTACAACACCATGTGATGCCGTATACTGAAGCAGAAAGCAGCACGACATTGTGTAACACAGTACGACACGACAGTCCACAACGTAGTGCAACATGCTGCAACGCACAGTTACACAATATCGAGCAACATAATGCAACGCACAGCTGCACAGTATCGAGCAACATAATGCAACGCACAGCTACACAATATCGAGCAACATGTTGCAACACACAGCTACACAATATCGAGCAACATGTTGCAACGCACAGCTACACAATATCGAGCAACATGTTGCAACGCACAGCTACACAATATCGAGCAACATGTTGCAACGCACAGCTACACAATGTGGAGCAACATGTTGCAACGCACAGCTACACAGTGTAGAGCAACATGTTGCAACGCACAGCTACACAATATAGTGCAACATATTGCAACGCGCAGCCACACAGTATAGTGCAACATATTGCAACGCGCAGCCACTCAGTATAGTGCAACATATTGCGACGCACAGCTACACATTATTGTGCAACATAATGCAACGCACAGCCACACAGTGTAGAGGAACGTTTTGCAGCGCACAGCTAAACAATATAGTGCGACATATTGCAATGCACAGCTACACAATATAGTGCAACATATTTCAATGCACAGCTGCACGATATAGTGCAACATATTGCAATGCACAGCTACACAATATAGTGCAAGATATTGCAACGCACAGCTAAACAATGTAGTGCAACAAAAAAATGCAACTCACAGCTACACAAGGTGGTGCAACACAGTGCAGCACACAGCCACACAACATAGTGTAACATAGTACACGACAAACTTACACAAACAGTGCAACACAACACTACTTAATATTGTGCAACACACCACAATACAATATTACACAATATAGTGCTTGCAGTGCAACACAGTACAACGCAATACTGCACACTATAGAGCTTGCATTGCAACACAGTACAACACAATACTGCACACTATAGAGCTTGCAGTGCAACACAGTATAACGCAATACTGCACACTATAGAGTTTGCAGTGCAACACAGTACAACGCAATACTGCACACTATAGAGCTTGCAGTGCAGCACAGTACAACACAATACTACACACTATAGACTTTGCAGTGCAACACAGTACAACGCAATACTGCACACTATAGAGCTTGCAGTGCAACACAGTACAACATAATACTGCACACTATAGAGCTTGCAGTGCAACACAGTACAACGCAATACTGCACACTATAGAGCTTGCAGTGCAACACAGTACAACATAATACTGCACACTATAGAGCTTGCAGTGCAACACAGTACAACGCAATACTGCACACAATAGAGTTTGCAGTGCAACACAGTACAACACAATTCTGCACACTAAAGAGCTTGCAGTGCAACACAGCACATCACGATACTACACAATATAGAGCAAAGCAATGCGATACAGTACTGCACAATACTACATAATATAGAGCTTGCAGTGCAACACAGTACAACACAATACTGCACACTATAGAGCTTGAAGTGCAACACAATACATCACAATGCTACGTAATATAGAGCTTGCAGTGTAACACAGTACAACGCAATACTACACAATATAGAGCTTGCAGTGCAACACAGTAGAACTCAATACTACACAATATAGAGCTTGCAGTGCAACACAGTACAACGCAATACTACACAATATAGAGCTTGCAGTGCAACACAGTACAGCACAATACTACGCAATATAGAGCTTGCAGTGCAACACAGTACAACGCAATACTACATAATATAGAGCAAAGCAATGCATTGCAATATTGCACAATACTACGCAATATAGAGCTTGCAGTGCAACACAGTACAGCACAATACTATACAATATAGAGCTTGCAGTGCAACACAGTACAGCACAATACTATACAATATAGAGCTTGCAGTGCAACACAGTACAGCACAATACTATACAATATAGAGCTTGCAGTCCAACACAGTACAGCACAATACTATACAATATAGAGCTTGCAGTGCAACACAGTACAGCACAATACTATACAATATAGAGCTTGCAGTGCAACACAGTACACCACAACACTGCACAATATGACACAACACAGTGCAACACAACACAACATGATGTAGGTTAACATCTCACAACACAATACTACCCAATATGATTCAATGCTGTGCAGCACAACACAGCATGATATAAGTTAACGCCTCACAACACAATACTACACAGTATGACACAACACAGTGCAACACAACACAACATGATATAGGTTAACACCTCACACACAATACTACACAATATGATTCAATGCTGTGCAGCACAACACAGCACAGTAAAATGCAAAACAGTGCAACACAACGCTGCATGATATAGTGCAAACAGTACAAGACAACATAACACAATATAGTACAGCAGGACAGCACATCACATTATTGTGCAGCACAGTTTCAGTTTCAGTTTCATCAAGGAGGCGTCACTGCGTGCGGACTAGTCCATATACGCTACACCACGTCCGCTAAGTTTTGAGACCACACTACGCGTGATTTTAAGCTGATGGATACAATTTAATGAATAAACATATAAGATGAGAGAATTGAAGAAGCGAGTCTCGTGGCTACGACTCAGCGGATGTCTGACCTACGCATTAGCCAAACGCGCTGGTCAGACCTTGAGTGCCTACCTATCATGTTTTGTGTGTGTGTGTGTGTGTGTGTGTGTGGTGTGTGTGTGGTGTGTGTGTGTGTGTATGTGTGTGTGGGTGTGTGTGTGTGTGTGTGTGTGTGTGTGTGTGTAGTGAATGTACGCGTGTGTGTATGTATGGGCATGGGCCCATGTGTGTGCGTGGGCGCATGTGTGTGTGTGGGTGGGTGGGAGGGGGGCGCATGCATGTGTGCGCGTTTGTGTGTGTATGTGTGCGCGATGTGTGTGTGTGTGTGTGTGTGTGTGTGTGTGTGTGTGTGTGTGTGTGCGTGCGTGTGCGTGTGTGCGTGTGTGCCTGCATGTATGTGCGTGTGTGTGTGTGTGTGCGTGTGCAGAAGTGCGTGTGCATGTGTGTGTGTGTAATTTGTGGGTTTGTGTGAGCAAACGTATCTGCATATATATGTGCACATACCTGTGTGTATATATGTGTGTCTTTGTATGTGGGCGTGTACGCATGTGCGTTGTGTGTGCAATTGTGAGTTCATGTGTATGCGTGTATGTGCGCAACGTGAGTGGGTGTGGACGTGCACATGCACGCATGTGTATATGTGTGTGCGTAAGAGCGAGCGAACGTACGCGCACATGTTTGTATGTGTGTGTGTGTGTGTGTGTGTGTGTGTGTGTGTGTGTGTGTGTGTGTGTGTGCGCGCGTGCGCGTGCGTGTGTGTGTGTGTGTGTGTGTGTGTGTGTGTGTGTGTGTGTGTGTGTGTGTGTGAATGCGCACGCGCTCACGTGTGTGTGTGTATGTGTGTAGTGACTGCGTGCGTGAATGTTCAGAAGATGACTTAGGATCAATAACAAGAACAAGACAATCAAATACAACATATACGAGCACACGCACGCACGCACACACGTAAACATAACAATAAGAACAACAACTCCTCCCCTCACACACACCTCACGCACACACACACACACACACACACACACACACACACACACACACACACACACACACTCACACACATGCACACACACAACACACACACACACACACACACACACACACACACACACATCCACACACGCTATACACACATGCATACACATATGCACACACACACACACACACACAAACATACGTACACACACACACTCTCATTCACTCTGTCACACACACGCTGATACACCAACGCTTGCACACTCATGTCCGTGAACTCTCTAATTAACAGGCAGGCATCACCCCACTGATGAAAACACACACAACACACACACACACACACACACACACACACACACACACATACACACACGCGCGCGCGCGCGCGCGCGCGCGCGCATACACACATACACACTCACTCACTCTCCCACACGCACTCTCACATACCAACGCTTGCACACTCATGATGTCCATGGACACTCTAATTAACACGCTGGTATCACCCCACTGATGAACACACACCAGCGCACACACGTTTACAGTATGCGCTGGGGGCCCAGAGAGATTCAAAGTCTTATCTCAGTTGACACATGTTTCATCTTTTGTGTTTGTGCAACACAGTACAACACAACACTGCGCAATACAGTGCAACACAGTACAACACAACACTGCGCAATAGAGTGCAACACAGTACAACACAACACTGCGCAATAGAGTGCAACACAGTACAACACAACACTGCGCAATACAGTGCAACACAGTACAACACAACACTGCGCAATAGAGTGCAACACAGTACAACACAACACTGCGCAATAGAGTGCAACACAGTACAACACAACACTGCGCAATAGAGTGCAACACAGTACAAGACAATGCAACACAATACAGTACAGCAGGGCAACACAACGCATTGTTGTGCAACACAGTGCAACACAACACAATAAAATGCAGTGCCAAACACAGTACAGCACAACACTGCACAATATAGTTCAACCCATGCAACATCACGCAATGTAATACAACAGAGTGCACCACAACATCACACTATATCATGCAAAGGCGCAAAACAGCACGACACAATATAACGCAGTATAGTGCAACTCAACACGACACAATATAGAATAACATAGAGCAATGCAACACAATATAGTGCAACTCAAATAAAACATAACACAATAATATAGCGCAACCCAACAACGCAGCACAACACACAATATATAGAACAACCCAGTATCAGACAACATTGCACAACCGAGTACAACACAGTAGAATTACAAAACAACGTTACAAACATTACACAACCTAGTACAACACAGTGGCATTACAAAACAACAATACACAACGCTGCACAACACAACACAGGCCAGACGCACTGATTCTAATAACATTGTCCAAAGCCGTTAATTGTCCAAAGCCGTTTCCATAACTAGAAAGTTCAATTAAAGCAGGTTATCAGCTTTTTCTTATTAATTTTCACCTCAGACTAACACCTCGGGAAATTTGCGCCAGTAAGATACCCCTAACAGGCAGATTTTGTAATCAGAAGAAAAAAAAAAAAAAAAAGACAAATCTATCCCTATCAGCTTACGCACGGTTCACGGCTGACTGTCTGGTAAGCGAATGAAAGTTATGACACTAGGTAGAGAATGGTCGGAACCCGCACGACTGTGTGTCTGGAAGAAATGAGAACTCTACAATCAAAGACTTGCAGAAAGGGGCACAGCTGGTCCGTTGAAAAACGAAAAAAGCGAGAAGAGTTGTCCCACATAACCATCCCTCATTACAGGCTTTTTTTTTTTTCTCCCGCTACCCCCCCCCCCCCCCCCCCCAATAGAAACATAGAGAGAGACGGAAAGAGACAGACAGACAGACAGACAGAAACAGAGAAACAGACAGACAGACAGATGGGGTAGTAGTAGGAGGACTCTCTGCAGAAACAATAGTTTTTTCGCCAATCTTTTCCATGCGGCTAGCTCGGCCCGTCATCCAGGGATGGCAGGACATTGGAGGAGGTGGGGGGGGGGGGGGCAAAACTGGACAAAGGGGCGCCAGGTCCATGTCCGGACAAAAGGACACAATGCCGATGTCATGCACGTGAAACACGGACTGTGTCATGACCTCGTCTGGCAGTAGCGAGTAACAGCACACAGCGGAGCGGAGCAAACACGCTGCATGGTGACGTCTCCATTTTGAAGATAAGGACCGACATTTATTGCTCAAATGTACAAGTGTTAAAAAGGAAAAAGAAAAAAAAAAGAAAATTCGCTCCATGTTTGTGGTCAGTCGGACTTGACTTTGTTTTCTCGGTAAAAGTGCATGTCTATTTGAATGTCCATCTTTGCTTCTGATCTTTTCTAAATCTAAAAAAAAAAAAAAAAAAAAAAAAAAAAAAAATTGAAATCTTTTCCATTTGGAACAAAGTCACAAGATTGAAATCTTTTCCATTTGGAACAAAGTCACAAGACCAACAACGGACATGATGTCATAGTTGCTTTAGGTTGCACTTCCTCAAGATGTTCTATTCTCCGCAACTGTCTATTCATGCGTGGCGCGCACGCACTCACACACACACACACACACACACACACACACACACACATACAGACACACACACACGCACACACACACATACAAACACACACACACGCACGCACGCACGCACGCACACACACACACACACACATACACAGATAGACACGCATTTGCGCGCGCAGGCGCACACACACACACACACACACACACACACACACACACACACGCACGCACGCACGCACGCATGCGTGCATGCACATGCACACACACACGCGCGCGCGCGCACGCACGCACGCGCACGCACGCACGCACACATGCACGCACAGATATACACACATTCATATCCAAATAGTAAACAATGTCATGCATTTTCTTAAGCACACACACACACACACACACACACACACACACACACACACACACACACACACACACACACACAAGCGCACATGCGCACGCCCACATACATACACACATGTACGCAAGCACTAAAGTATGCATGCCCGCATATATATATATATATATATATATATATATATATATACATTCATACATACATATTAAATGGCGTACAGTGCCATATAGTTTGTCAGAGAGACGCGCGCGCGCACCCACTCCCCCCCCCCCCCCCCCCCCACACACACACCATGTATACTTTCTCTCTCTCTCTCTCTCTCTCTCTCTCTCTCTCTCTCTCTCTCTCTCTCTCTCTCTCTCTCTCTCCGCCTCACCTGGAACCTCAGCTCCCCGACCGGCGGACGAGCGAAGGGGATGCCCAGGTACTTCTCCACCCGCTTCCCGTCCCCCACCACCGTCTCCACCACTCCCCTCACCCGCCCGTAGTTAGTGCTCCTCTCCACGAAGCGTTTGCCCTGCACCACCCCGGACCACCAGGACAGCGTCACCACCATCACCATCACGGCATGTGACGTCATGACGCTGCAGGAAGGCAGTGCATGCCGGGAAGGGAGGTTGCCGCGTTGGCCAAGACACAGGGTCTTCAGGATCATGATGGTCTGTTTATTTGGGAAGAGTCCGGTGGGTAGGCGCTGCTGACTGCGATGTCTGGAATGGAGAATTATTAACTCGCTGCTTTATTATCGAAAATCAAAAGCGAGGCCTGTTTGTGGTTACTACACTTCTGCCTTCCACGTGGTAAGAATCTACCAAGATGTCGGATCAAAATGTCTGGAAGATTAGGAGAGTTAGTGCCGGAGTTTCCCCTTTATTGAAAAATCGGGTTTGAACACAGACCTTCGACTGGGTCGTTTTGGTTTAAGAGTTGACCCAAGTCTTGCCGTGTACTAAATCAGAAGCTTGACTCTTCCGTGGTTCCGTAGTATCGCAATAGAGCCATGTTTTCTGTCATGTGGTCACTGTGTCTCTCGCAGAGCTTGTTTGGTTGTTACTTCAGCAGTATCCAGAGAGCGAGGCGCCGTGGTTTGAAAACATTCGGACCATTCTTCTCTCTCTCCGTCCACTGAATAGTGTTTCGTCGGTAGAAAGTTCACTGAAGAAAGTTTACTGGAGTTGATCAACGTTGCAAAACATACTCAGGCCAGCTTTCCGCATCAACTGCTCAACATTTGTGTGATGTAAAGTTACCGCAGCGCATTATCATCAGACCACGGATGGAAATCGATTATTTCACACACAACTTATCACCAACCGACGGCATGAATCTTCTTGTGCGTACCCTTTCTCCACCTCGACTGAGCTGAATCTGGTGGTGGCAAAATCCTTTGCTGATAAAGCGCCATCAATCATGCTGAATCGAACGGCATTCAATCGAATGCCATAGGTTTTACTGCTCTCAGAAGAGTTCAAACTGTCTATGTTCAGTTCGTTTTTTTTAACTATATATATATATATATATATAATATATATATATATATACAAAATACCAAGAACGTTCAGATGAGTAACAAAAGATACATCTTGGTCCAGACTCTGTGCATCATCCGTTTGAAAATACACCAGCGCTTCGATAGGTCGTCTCACCGGGCGGGAGTCTGGAATCTGAAACAAAAGCAAACACAGAATGATTCTCCATTCAAATAAAGATGCATGAAGTGTCACCGACTAAAACCAAAGTCACATCAATATCGGTACAGGTTATAACGTCTTTAGTGAATGCAAAATGAGGGCAGTTAGCTTGCCCCTTTCAGCAGGGAAAAGAGGCTACGAACTGGAAACAGGTGCAAAGAGGCCACACTCTACATATAAGGCCACACTCTACATACAAGGCCACACTCTATATACAAGGCCACACTCTACATACAAGGACAAACAGGCCAGGTATTGAATACAGGGTATAGAGAGCACGCCTTGAACACAGGGCCAAAATACCATGCATGAATACGGGGTAAGAGGCCGCCTTTGAACACAAGAGGCAAATATAGTGTCAGTCAGATTAAAGGCCAAAGATGCAACGCATTGAATTAAAGGGTGAAGAAGACGCGCGGTGAGAGGCTGAGAGGTCACGCATTGAGTACAGGGCAAAAACACCACGCCTTTCATACAGGGTACGAGGCCGCGCATTGAATACTGAGGCCAATTCGGAAACCTTTGAATGCAGGGGAAGAGAGGGCGCGCCTTTGATACAGGGCAAAGGAGCCACCACGCACCGGATACAGAGGCAAAGCTAATAAGCACTGGGGCAAAATGGACAAGCGTTGAGTGCAGGTCAAAAAAGGAATGCATTGAATAAAGGACAGAGCGCATACGCAATGAGTATAGAGCGACGAGAAGGCAAATGAAGTACAGGCAAAGAAGTCACGCATCGAAGACAGGGCAAGTAGATCACACGCTGAATGCTGAGGCAAACGAGGCCACGCATTGAACATGACGAAATATCGCGCACATTGAATACGGGAACAAGCACCCGGTAATCTAAATGTAGATGCAGAGAGGCCGTGCGATGGAGTTAAAGGCAAAGAGGTCATGCACTAAATGCAGGGCAAAGAGGCCATAACTTGAATACAGGACAAAGAGACCGTGTACTGAATGCAGGGCAAAAGGCGCGCATTGAATATAGGACAAAGAGGTGTTCATTGCATACAAAACAATGAGGACGTGCGATAAACACAGGGACAAAGAGGACATGGACAGGACACTGGGCAAAGAGGCCATGCCCTGAATACAGGACAATACGGCCGAGAGTTAAATACAGGGGCTATGGCGATGGAATCACACTCAAAGGTCAACCGAAAAGGAAGCAGACTCGATGTGTTGATGGTCAGCTCTTTGCTATGGCGATGGAATCACACTCAAAGGTCAACCGAAAAGGAAGCAGACTCGATGTGTCGGTGGTCAGCTCTTTGCTATGGCGATGGAATCACACTCAAAGGTCAACCGAAAAGGAAGCAGACTCGATGTGTTGATGGTCAGCTCTTTGCTATGGCGATGGAATCACACTCAAAGGTCAACCGAAAAGGAAGCAGACTCGATGTGTCGGTGGTCAGCTCTTTGCTATGGCGATGGCTGTCCTCAGGGGGAAAAAAAGAAACAGCCGGAATTTCGTCACAGAGTCTGTGAAGATGGAGTTACGCAATACAGTGAAATGCAGTGCAATGCAATACAATGCAATACAACACAACACAATAAAGTACAATACAACACAATATAATGCAATGTAATACAATACGATGCAATGCAATACAATACAGTACAATGCAATGCAATGCAAACACAATACAGTACCATACCATACATACTATACCATACCATACTATACTGTACCATACCATACCCTACTATATCATACAATATGATACAGTAGGACTCGATGCAATACGATGCAATACAAGACGATAAAGTACAATGCAATATAATACAGTACCATACGATTCAACGCTAAACGATGCAATACAATACAGTACAACATCATTCAACGCACTGAAACAAATACACTACGATACGATAGAGTACAATACGTACTGTGCTAAAATACAATACAATATAACACAATAGGATAGAATGCGATACGAGTAAATACATTACGATGCAGTACAATATCATGCAATACAATACGATAGACACCATACATTACCATTCAATTCGGAAAATACAATACGACACGATACAAAGCTATACAATACAATACCGTACAATTCCATATGATCGATGCAGTGCAACATGGGGCAATACAATACGCTGCGATATTATACAGTACAGTCCAATACAATATGGTACAGTCCATTGCAAATTATACTATACAGTACGAACCGACACAACAGATTTTGACGCAGTCAAACACACTGCAACACAAGACAATGCAATACGATACGATACGATTCGACGCGATACAATGCGACAACACAATACGACATACTGTGACACACTACCGTACAACACGAAATGATGCAATACACGATGCAGATGACACAATACACACAAAACACAATACAGTACAGTACGGTGCAACATGATGCAAAACGATACCACACGATGCAGTACAATACAATACGATTATAAGCACGTGACAAATCTGTGATACAACACATATCCATACAAGATCTGGATGTGACCAGCACAGACACTCGGCGGAATGGAAGCCTCAATGCACGTGCAGCTAGTAGAACAAGAGGGCCAGCCAATCCCACAGCATTTTTATGTTAATTAAGAAGCTCACTGTCTACCGCATTAAGAAAAAATTGTGCATAGCCCAAAAAAGAAAAAAAAGAAAAAAGAAAAAAAAGGGCTGTTATTCCAAAATTAACTGAAGGTAATCAACGAGGAGCGCTTACCCAACAAAACGGCGATGCCTCCACATTTTTTTTTTACCTCGCCGCTCTGCTCTATAGAATTATCATCAAAATGAGTGCTTTTCGCATTTGAGTCCGTCCTGGGTCTGTCTGCACTGTTACTGGGTGAGTATGTGTGTGTGCACCGTCATGAGAATCCCCGAAATCGGGCATGAGACACAGCGAGAGAATTAGATGAGAAATAATTGCAAGATTCAACTTTGGCTGCCATTTGATTGGGATTCTTTCTAATGTATCGCAGGAAAGGGAAAAAAATTGACGCGACCTTCTTGGTTATCTGAGATGATTCTAATGAACATACCCCCCCCCCCCACCCCTCCCGTTCCCTCCCCTCTCCTTCAGTGTACTCTCACTTCCACTTCCCCCTCTCTCTCCTGTTTCCTATTGTAAACCCCAGAAAACGCGGAAATTCTTTTTTTTTTTTCCTTCTTCTTTTTTTCTTTTAAATTTCTTGTCTTTTTCGATTTTTTTCCTTTCTTTCTTTTTTTCTTTCTTTTTTTTCCATATAATGGGGGCTGCATCTTGTGTAATTTCTCTCCCCTCCGACAAAATCGAAACCCCCCCCCCCCCCCCCCCCTCTCCAATCCCCCAAAATTTAATGTACTTCCCATGGCATATCTAGTCTGATTATACAAATAAATGTGAAACAAATAAATAGTTGGGGGGGAAAAAAACCAGTCCAGGGACAAGATCTCTTCCATTATGTTCTAGAAGAACTGAGTTGTCTCCGAACGTCAGTGTCAGTTTCATCAGCTGTATGATTGTCATGATTGCGAACAGGGCGCATTCAGACTTGTTTTATCGCGTTCAGACCTGTCACAAAACAAAACAAACAAACAAACGAACAAAAAGAAACAAAAAAAGAAGCAAACAAAAGAGAGATTCACTCCTGTCACTGAAATTAAGCACACTTACACACAGTATGCACAACAGTTTCTAACGTATCTATTCAAATATTGTTCTCCGCAAGGTTACAAAACTAGGCTTTGCAGAATACGCCGGCCATTTCGGTTTATAGATTATTTCAACCTTTTTTTTTTCTTTTTTTTTTTTTGTCAAATAAAGGAATTACAATATTCTCAAAATTTCGATGTAAGAAAAGGAGAATATATTTTTTTAATGCCATAATCGCAAACATCATTACAGAATAGACCTCTACTTTCCGATTTACAGTGGTTTAACTGTATGCCCAGTCGCTAGATTAAAATGTGGAGAAAAAAATAGTGAGAGGAGAACTAATGGCAAAAACAAAGGTAGGTGACCGAATTACAAGGGCAGAAAAACTGCTTGGCTGGGATTTGTTTGAAGACGACGACGACGACGAAGAAGAAGAAGAAGGAGAAGAAGGAGAAGGAGGAGGAGGAGGAGAAGGAAAACAAGAAAAAATGAACAAGAAGAACGAGAAGACCAGGAACTAGAGCAAGAACAAGAACAAGATATCAAGGTGAAAACTGCCATCAAACGCTTTCCCAGACAGCGTAAAGGGAGGGACTCTCTTTGCTACGACTGTCCTGTGTCGACTTTTGCCTCTCCTCCCGGTTGAGGCCTTGCCTCAGGAACCCGTGGCTAAAAAAAAACACAAAAAAAACTGATTATGCCGCTGCTATGTTTGTAAGTTTTCATCATTCCTCTAGACAGGCCTTTACTCATGTAGGCCGTAACTTCGCAGCATGGGCGTACGCCAGGGCGCAGGAAAATGGCAGACAAACAAAAGGATTATGCAGCTAGTGTGAAAGCGAGGCGACTGTAGGCGCAAACTGAAACCAATTTTAAAAGTAATTTTATCGCGACTACGCCGGTTAACATGCACAAACAAATTAAAAGACAAAACACGACGCGTTTCGACCTCTTTAGTCTTCTCCAGGCAAGAGAAACCACATTCAGGACAAGGAAAACGAAGAACGAGCGGTCACGTGTCTTTTCATATTCGGCGCGAGATGGGCGTTGAAACGTAGGAACGTAGGATAGAGCATTAAACAGGCAGGACTAAAGGTAGCGCCGAATATGAAAAGAAAAGGCATTGGTCCTTCTTCGTTTATCGTTGTCCTGAACGTTGTTTATCTTGCCTGAAGAAGGCGTAAGAGGTCGAAACGCGTCGTGTTTCGTCTGCAGTGACGTCACTTTGAAACTAAATGTGGGATAAGACAGGGAAATGTCGGAATAGGAAGAAAAGGAAGAGAGGGGGGGGGGGGGGAAGCACAAGTGAAAATGATGAAAACGGAGGTGTGGAAACAATAAGTACAAAGCAGAGAGGGAAAAGTGTGGTCCTGGTTTGTCACACATTCTTGTCGCTCATCCCTTCTCTCTCTCTCTCTCTCTCTCTCTCTCTCTCTCTCTCTCTCTGGTCCCTTCTTGGCGGTTTGGGCCCCAGCTCTCCCCCCACCCCCCACCCCCTAATCCTCACCCCCATCCACCCACCTCAAAACAGCCAGCTTCCTGGCAGCAGCAGCAGGGTATTCAAGGTTCAAGTCCCGTGGGCAACATGACCGTCGAGTCTGTGAACAGGGAGAGGTTCACTGTGTCTAGGGCACGGCAATCATGGAGGGCGGAGCCCACCCCTCCCACCCTCCCTCTCTCCCTCCTTCGATTTAACTGGTCTTAAAGTGGATTGTGAACTGGATTCTCCATTTGCTGCTGAGTGGACGGGATCTCCCACAGACGGCAATTTTATAGAAATGAAATAAATACATAAATAACCGACCCCCCAGACATCGCCTCTTCCTTTTCTTCCTCCTCTCACAACCCCCCCCCCCCCCTTCCCTCGCCCCTCTCTCTCTCTCTTTCTCTCCTTTCTCCCTCTCTCTCTCTCTTTCTGTCTCTCCTTTCTCCCCTTTCTCTCTCCCTCTCTCTCTTTCTCTCTCTTTCTTTCTTTCTCTCTCCCCCCTCTCTCTCTTTCTTTCTCTGTGTGTGTGTGTGTGTGTGTGTGTGTTTCTGAAAGGGAAGAGAGAGAGGGAGGGAGAGAAAAAAGAGAGAGGGAGAGAGAGGGAGAGAGAGAGAGAGAGAGAGAGAGAGAGAGAGAGAGAGAGAGAGAGAGAGAGCGTGGCTTTACTAATCAGAATACAACGGTAAAACGGAATCGATGAAGAAAATGGTGAAACGGAGACTTCGAACACAATGGTAAAATGGAGATTTGGAATACAATGGTCACACGGAGATGGCGCTTGATGAAATCACTGTGCTCAGTCACACGTTGTAGTGAGGCGCTCTTTGCCTGTGTGTTGCTATCACACCTGTCTTTGTACGTTAATCTAGCCGTCAGCTTAGCTTGCTGGAGACGCCGCATCCACTGCGAGGCAAGGCTGATATGGCGTCAGGGAATTACAATCCAACATACGTAACGTTTACCTTCAGTCAGGCACACCAACACACACACACACACACACACACACACACACACACACACACACACGCGCACACACACATACACGCACGCACGCACACAAGCACGCACACACACACACACACACGCGCGCGCGCGCGCGCGCGCACGCACACACACACGCGCAGTCACACACACACCATACATGGAGAGAGAGAGAGAGAGAGAGAGAGAGAGAGAGAGAGAGAGAGCTGACGTTTTTGTCAATATGTCATTTTCTTTTTCATGTTTGAAAATGTCACTTTGATTGATCGACTAATTGACATTTTTTTCATTGCTGGAATAAAAGAATTTCATTGGTTGATTGATTATTCGTTTATTCATGTATTCTTTATCTTATTTGTAATCTATTTATCTAATTTACATCTGGTTAACCATTTATTTCAGATTTAGGCCAGCCTTATTATTTATACATACTAATACGCACGCATGTGTGCTAATATACGATATTTTAGGCTTTTTTTTGTTGTTGTTGTTGTTTGCTTTTTCAACAGCAACAAAAAACAAAACCAGTATGTAGGTTAAATTAGCCAGTTCGTACACTTTCCACGTCATCAGAGATTTTACACCAAATCTCTGATGTCACGTTAAACAAAATAATGTTTCAGGTACGCGACGTGAGTACAAAGACTGTGACAGTCACCGTTCAGAGCGGGAATTGTCTGTTACTTTCTTGTTCCAGACTTTCCCTTGCACTGGAAGTCATGTCTGAATTGATTCCAGCTGACCTCTTTCCCACTTCCACCATAACTTCAGGTCAAAATGGTATCAGCCGCCGTGGCGAAGCGGTTAGAATCGCGGACTCACGGCTGGGAGGAGGGTGGATTCGATTCTCAGTAAAGCCATTTATTTGTGGGATTTTTCTGCCTTGACCAGCTCCTAACCAGAGTTGAGTTTGCCATTGGATCAATTGTTAAGACTAAAACTAGTCGAGATCCATCCACCTAATGGATGCGTCACAGAGAGCGTTGCTTAAACTTCCTGATCACCACTGCAGGTGTCTGTGTCTCACGGGCCTGGTTGATACCATGGTGCATTATGAAAGTCAGCTTAAAGTTCAGCCTTGTCATGCAGTCTCAGACCAGAGTGGAAATCTGTAGTATCATATTCATCATCCGCATCCTAATCGATGAACAGTAGAAAAGAAAATCACATCATCTGTGACCCTTCATGCCCCGCTCTAATGGTGACCCCAGTTTTGGTTTCCTTTCCATGTATAAGCCCATGCTGAGGTTCTGTCTGGTCGCCGGTATCGGAAAATCCATGGGGACTGCAGTTGAATGTGGTGGCGCCCGCCGGAGGGAGAGCTCCCTCACGCTGGCTCTCCGACAAAAGCAATTAGTGTCGTCAGTAGGGCGGTTAGCAGTAGTGTCATGCGCTTGCTGGATCAGAACAGGCGCCACTGAACACCACCGAAGTGACTCGGCAGCAGTGCAGTGTCTCCTCCGGTGAGTTGCCTCATGACGACTTGACATTGACTGCTCCCTGTGCATTGCCGGTGCCGTGGCTGTGTCGGGGCAAACCAGGCTGTGGCTGTGGACGGGGAACCGGAATGAGCGACGTGGGTGCCGTGTCACTGAGGTGGCAAGGAGGATGAGATCGAAAGAAAAAAAATGTAAAAGAAAAAAAAAAAAAGAGAGAGAAGAAAAAGCAAGCAAGGAAGAAAAACCTAAAGAGTAAAGTTTGGAACTATCATCATACAATTTCCGAAACAGGTCTTGGTGTTATGATGCACGTGCAACTCGCAGTACTGTCCTCGATGGCAGGTAGGCTACTGTCCGCTCACTGATGTAAACGGTGTAATACATGGAAGAAAACTTAGGAAATTGTTCTCTCTCTCCTCTCTCTCTCTCTCTCTCTCTCTCTCTCTCTAATAACTAATTTTTCTTACGTGTCCTCACTTTTGTAGAAGGCTACATAGTCCAAGTGACGCAGAATGGAAAGCCTGACTAAATCTAATCCCCGATTAATTATTATAGCCCTTCAAAAATGATCGTCACACAAATCTGGCGACTGTATGTTCCTAAGCGACCAATCAAAGTAGGTCTTCTCTGATGATGGATCTGTTGTTCAGGTCACACTTAATTCGAAACCACGAGTAGATCTCTCCAGTTCATCTCATATTGTTTCTCCCGAATCATGATTCTTCGAGAAGTGCCACGGTGGTTTTGTACAGTTTGTTCTGCACTGGGCTTGTCTGACCATACTCGCGGGGGAAAGGTTATTTTGTCGTGAGAACATCCCGTTACCACGGGAAATAAACAGCTTTCCCGTCAAAACAGCCGATTACACCTGAACAATGCAAAATGTCTTCGAGGATGCTTAGAAGATTTTAAAATAGAAAAAGAAAGAGAAAAAAAAAGACATTTTGCATTGTTTACAGAAGATCTGAGGTAAAAAGATCTGAACACCTGAACAGTTATTTTTACGTGACAAATATATGTGAAAATTAACTTCTCACAACAGCTATTTTCTCTTAAGTGTCAAGTTTTCTTTGAACAGAAATATAAACTGTTTTCAAAAAAAAAAGAAAAAAAAAAAAGCTGTTTTCATGGGAGTATCACTATTTAAAGAATAATTTCTGAACAGCTGCTTTTAATGGAAAAGCAACAATTGGTCAGATGTTTAACTGTTTCCTATGGGATAATTTGTTTTCCGAAGAAAAACAGCTGTTACAGTAAAATAACCCCCCCCCCCCCCCCCCCCCGTTCTCCCCCCTCCCCCCCCCCCAAAATAAAAAAAATAAAAAATAAAATAAAATAAAATAAATAAATAATGAGCTGTTTTCAGCAGAAAGTTACGGTTTTTGCCGAGATAACCGGAAGTTCTGACAGGAAAAATAACTGTTTACCCGAGTTGATCAGACCTTTTCAAATAGGGAAAAAAAAATGTTTTCCCCGGCACAGTTTTTGTTTTTAATGCAAGTATGCTCCCATACAGCAGAACATTGCCGGAACCCAGCGTTCATTTGCCCCTGTGAGCTTGGAATTGTTTTCACGTATCCCACGGGCCGTGTCTCTCAGCGAGACAAGCTGAAGCGCATGTTCCCATTCCGGCCGATTCGAAAAGGAAGCAGGAAACGCAACATCAAAACTGTTCAGAAACCCTTAGTTTCTGTCTCCAGATCAGCTTTGGGTACATTCGGTATCCGCTCGCACTGGTGTTATTGCAGATGGCGGGGAAACAAAACATAATGCTAAAAAAAAAAAAAGAAAGAAAGAAGGAAAAAAAGGTACGATGAAATCCCTGTTTGTTTGAAGTGCTCGAACAGCCTCGCGAACTTCGTCTATGTAACGATGGTACAGGGAGTTGAACGCGTTCTCCTTAGTATATCCGTTATTTTGCGAAGCTGCCTTTCTAAGAACTGTCGAATGAAATTTAAAAAAAAAAAAATGTTCTTGACATCATGATGTATATATCATATCAGGGTGATTTAGAATTTCGAAAACGTATGAACAAATGCCATAGGTGAATCAGTTTCTTAGCGACAGTTTTATCAAAGGAAAGGGAAAAGAGATTTACCACACACACACACACACACACACACACGCGCGCGCACGCACGCACGCACGCGCCACACACACACACACACACACACACACACACACACACACACACACACACACACACAACACTCACACACACTCACACAAATCGTTCGTAACCATCAGTAAATATTCTTTGAAAAGATGGAAATTTACAAGAAAGTCCCCCCTCCCCATTGCCCCCCCCCCCCCCCCCCCAAAAAAAAAAAAAAAAAAAAGTCTTGTGCGCCAAAGACCTGACAGAATCACCGCAGTAATCTTCAAGATCAAAGCGGATCTCCAGAGAATGGAAAGTCCATGGGGGATCGTTTGGAACTTTGGACAAATCACACACGACTCCGAGGTCAATGTCTGCATTGTTCAGATGGGAAAGAATCTGATTTCTTAATAATAGTGGAACTGAACAGCGATCCTCCTCAAATTAGGGTGAATGATCTGGCGGTACAAACTGGATTCTGGTGTCCACGAATGAAACGCAAGGTCAAGGTGACAACGAAATGGTAACTGAGAGTGGACAGTTTATTCACCATGTATAAACCGCAGCTTTTGTCATTTAGTACATTTGCAAATTTATGAACTTTTTTTCCCAGTTGTTTGCCCTTTATCATTCGTCAAGTGTGGAAGTGCGGGAAGGAGGGGAGGGGAGGGATAGGGAGGTGGGGGAACGGTGTAGGGGGGTACCGGGAGAGAAGCTGAGTGGACAGGGACAGGGAGTGTTATGCGTTGGTGTGTGTGTGTGTGTGTGTGTGTGTGTGTGTGTGTGTGTGTGTGTGTGTGTGTGTGTGTTCATATGCCATTGACGGGACTAAAGTAGACGGGTTTCCTTTTTTGTTTTTTTTGTTTTTCCTTTTTAAGAGCTCAGCACACATAGGACACGTATAGGTCTTCAGTAGATGATGATGATAATGACGAGGATGATGGTGATGATGATGACGACGACGACGACGACGATAATGATAATGATGATGATGATGACGATGATGATGAGAATTATTCATTATCACTATGAATTCTTCCTCTCCTCTTTCTTTCTTTCTCTTTTTTTTTTCTTCCTCGATTCCTTTCTTTCTATTGAATTTTTGTTTCCCTTCTCTTTATTGTTGTTGTTGTTGTTCTTCTTTATGTTCCTTTGTCTTTCGCCCTCTCCTTTGTACTGTGTTTATGGAGTTTGCAGTCTCCAGAATGATCGTTGTTGTTATCTGAATTCAGCTTGACGCTCAAAAACTACTTTGATTCCGCAAACGAAAAAAGAATTATCAGCAACACTCAGTAACCAACAACCCACTCCACTCTCCTCCTTCTCTCTCTCTCTCTCTCTCTCTCTCTCTCTCTCTCTCTCTCTCTCTCCTCTCTCCCTCTCTCTCTCTCTCTCTCTCTCTCTCTTGCATGCACGCACGCACGCGCGCGCTCACACACATACACACATAAATAAGCAAGTGCGCACATTCACTCACAAATAAGCAAGTGCGCACATTCACTCACACACGTGCGCACGCACACACACGCACACACACACACACACACACACACACACACACACACACACACACACACACACACACACACACTTTATGCTCAGAAATTCGTCAATATATTTAACAAAGTTGTCAACACGAAAACTTACCTCAGGAGAGAAACATCAACACACACACACACACACACACACACACACACACACACACACACACACACACACACACACACACATTTGTCTAACAGCACTTAAAGTGAACAGACGTTAAATTGAAGAACTAACTAACACACAAAACCTTAACAACTTCCACAAAGAAAAAGAGTATGTCCAATTTAGTCATCTATTTCGTGAAAATCGTGATACACCGGATAATATAACTCGCAGCTTAGTCAAATCCTTGAATCAAATGAAGTCTGTTCCTGTTGACGAAAAAGGCATGATTCAATAACAATATCATTACAAAAACAAACACAGACATCTTTTTCACAAAACGTTTACGTCGACAGAAAAGACGAATTGCGCTGGAAATTGGTGCGATCGAAGGTGCGACCATAACTGATTAATAAGAAACGTAAGTGCACATTTTGTTTAATATTGAGGCTACATGATTCAATGATAATGTTATCACAAAAGCAAACACAGACATGTTTTTACGAAACGTTTACGTCGACACAAAACGCGAAGTGAGTTGGAAATTGGTGCGATCGTACGGTGCGGAAATCAGCGATTAATTTGAAACATAAGTACATTTTTGGATTAAAAAATATCAAGGCCCGCATCGGTTCACACAAACACACGTTCGCAACAGAACCACCACCTACCTGGGGAGGTTCACGTGGACACGCACAAACTCGTGCTGGGCACACACACACACAACACACACACACACAGCTGGTGCCGCAGCCGACCAATTTCAGACCCACACACGTCAGTGAATTCTCTCTTAGTCCGCGAAGACTGCGCTCTTGTCTTGGCCTCTCTGGCTTTATACTTCGCCGTGGCGAAACTCTCTCTCTCCTCTCTCTCTCCTTCCTCTCTTCTCTCTCTCTCTCCTCTCAACCTTGAGCACCCCCCCTCCACCTCCCATCCCGCTTTCCAACGTTGTTCGCCACCCCCGTCCTCATCCCCTCTACTCCAGTCACCTCCTATTTCCTTCATCCCCCCCCCCCCACCCCCCACCCCCTTCTTCTATCAAACAAACCAGCGTTCGTTCTTCCCGCTTGGGGACAGGGTTAGGGTATCGTCGTTACGCCGTTTCCTTCGGGGTGGTGTGTGTGTGTGTGTGGTGTGTGTGTGTGTGTAGTGTGTGTGTGTGTGTGTGTTGTGTGTGTGTGTGTGTGTGTGTGTGTGTGTGTGTTGCACATCCATAATTACGTGTGTTCGCCTCACCTTTTCTGTCATTCGAAGTCCACCCAACCCCCCGAGGGTGTCACCCAATTTGCCGACAGATATTACCACATGCAGCTGTCTGTCTGTCGGTCTCCGTCTGCGTCTATCTCCTTCACGTCACCCCGCCCGATCTCTTTCCTCTACGCCCTTACCCTCTCCATCCCCACCCCAACCACCCCCATCCTCACCCCACCCTTTTTCCGCCACCCCTTTTCACCCCCCCCCCCCCCCCCCGTAACCTTCTCCCCCTACCGTGCACGCTAGTAGACAAACAAGAAAATATATACAATTGCAATTTCAGAGTTGAGAAGTTCATTTCTCGGCTGGGGGTCCCAGTACTGCGTGAAATACGTAGCTGGTCTGACAGGTTGGCCAAAATACGTCGAGAGGTTCAGCTGAATGGCATTCTTCTTCCCCGATCTCTTTCTTCTCTCCATTTCTTCTTCTTCTTCTTCTTCTTCTTCTTCTTCTTCTTCTTTCTTTCTTTCTTTCTTTCTTTCTTTCTTTTCTTTCTTTCTTTCGTCTTCTCCTTATCTTCTTTCGCCTTCTTTCTCTTCTCCTCCTCTTCTCTTTTTCTTTCTCTTCTTCCTCGCCCACCCCCTCCCCTCCCTCACCCCCCTCATTGTCTTCTTCTTCTTCTTCTTCTTCTTCTTCGTCTTTTCCCTTCATCACATCTACCTTTCTCCTTTTCCTCTTCATTTCTGTTCGTTTTTTTTTTCCTCCTTTTTTTTCCTCTTCCTCATTTTTCTCTTCTTCTTCTTCTCCTCCACCTCGTCGTCGTCGTCGTCGTCCTCCTCCTCCTCCTTCTCCTCCTCCTCCTCTGCTCCTCCTCCTTCTTCTTCTTGTTCTCGTGTTGTTGTTGTTGTTGTTGTTGTTGTTCTTCTTCTTCTTCTTTCTTCTTCTTCTTCTTCTTCTTCTTCTTCTTCTTCTTTTCTTTTCTCATTCTCACTCTTTTTTTGTTACCCTCTCTTCTTCTTTATTTTCCTCTTGCTTCTTTCTTCTGTTCTTCATTTTTCCTTTCTCTGTCCTCCTTCCATTTCTCCTTATTCCTTTTTTTCTCTTCCTTCTCTCTCTGCATCGCTTTTTCTCTGCGTTCCTCGGTTCCCTATCACTCCTCTCTTCTACTCCTCCTCCCCCCCCTCCCCCCTCCTTCTTTCTTTCCATTCTTCTTTTCTCCTCTTCTTTCTTCTTTTTCATCCATGTTCCCTTCTTCCACCTCTTCTTTTTTTTTTTTTTTTTTTGTCATTGCTACCTTCTTCACGTTCTCCTCCTTTCAAATCTTTCTCCTTTTTCTGCTTTCTTCTCCTGTTTTTTCCTCCTCCGTTCTCTCCTTACCCTTTTCTTTTCCTCCTCCTCCTCCTCCTCCTCCTTCTCCTCCTCCTTTCTCTTGTTCTCTGACCTTTTTCTTCCTTCTTCCTTTTTTCAGTCATCTTTTCTTCTTTTCCCGCTCGTTTTTCTTTTTCGTCCTTTCTCTTTCCACTTCTCTCCTTTCTTCCTTCTCATGTTTCTTCCTTTACTTTTCCCTTCTTCCTACGTCTTTCTTCTTCTTCTTTTTCTTCTTCTTCTTCTTCTTCTTCTTCTTCTTCTTCTTCTTCTTCTTCTTCTTCTCTCTCTCTCTCTTTTCTCTGAAACCATCCCCCTCCTCATTTCGTCCCTACCTCCCACCCCTAGCCCTCCCCCTTTTTTTTTTTTTTTCTCTTCTTCCTTCTCTTTTCGATTCACCCCGCTTTCTCGTCTTCCTCCTTTTCCGTCTTCCTCCTCTTGTTCCTCTTCCTTTTTCTTCATCCTCCTTTCGCTCATTTCTTCCCCTTTAATTCTTTCTCCTTCTTTCTTTTTCTTTCCACCATTTGGCTGTTATTCCTGTTCGTTTTTTTTTTTTTGTTTTTCATTTTCACGCCCATTCTTCCATTTCAAGTTTCTTTTTCGTCCGTTTTTCTTCTTCTTTCCCGGGTCTTTTTTCTACTTCCATCTTCTTTCTCTTCCTCCAACATGTCTGGAATTCCTCCTTCTTCGTTCTCTTCTTCCCGCTCCATTTTTTTTTTGTTGTTTTTATTCCTCCCGCTTTCTCTTCTTTCTCCCCTTGTCCCTTCTCCTTCTCCTGTGTATTTTCTTCCTCTTTTCTCTTCTTCCTCATCCCATTCTCTTCTTAACCTTTCCCTTCTTTTCTGTCTCTGACGTTCTCTTCTTCTCATTGTTCCTTTCTCGTCTTCCTTATTCTTTCTCCTCTTCATGCTATTCATTCTTCTTCCTGTTCTCCCTATTTTCTGACCTTCCTACATCTTTTCCCTCCGTCCTCCTTCTGTCTTTTCCTCTGGCTCCTTTCTCTTCTTCTTTCTCTTTTCTTTTCTTGCAGCTCCTTGCTTGTCTTCCTTCTCCTTTCTGTTCTTCTTAATCCTTTGCTTTTTTTTTTCCCCATTCATTTCTCTTCTTCCCAGCCCCCACACCCCCCAGCCCCTCCTTTCACTTTATCATACTCAATTCTTCTTCTTCTTCTTCTTCTTCTTCTTCTTCTTCTCTTCTTCTTCTTCTTCTTCCTCTCTTCTTTCTTTCTCTCTTTCTCTTTTCTGTCTGTCTCTGCTCTTTCTCTTCTTCCTCTTCTCCCTTTCCATTTTCCTTCTCTACTTCTCTTCTCTCCTTGCCTTTTTCTCCTCTCTTTCTCTTCTTCCTCTTCTCTCTCTTCCCCCTTTTCCACTTCTTTCCTCTTCTCCTACTTTTCTCTCTTCTTCCTCTTCCTCTTCTCTTCTTCCTCCTTCTTCTCTTCTTCCTCTCTCTTTCTCTTTCCTCTCTTTCTCTTTCCCCTCTTTCTCTTTTCCTCCTTCTTCTCTCTTCTCCTCCTTCTTTCTCTCTTCCTCTCTTCTTCTCTTCTTCCTCCTCTTTCTCTTATTTCCTCCTTCTTTCTCTTTCCTCTTCTCTTTTCCTCTTTCTCTTCTTCTCCTCTTTCTCTTTCCTCCTTCTTTCTCTTCTTCCTCCTCCTTTCTCTTCTTCCTCCTTCTCTATTCCTCCTTCTTTCTCTTATTCCTCCTCTTCTCTTTTCTCCTTCTTTTCTTCTTCCTCTCTTTCTCTTCTTTCCTTCTTCCTTCCTTTTCTCTCTTCTTCCTCCCTTTCTTTTCTCTCTTCCCTTCTCCTTCCTTTCCTTTCTTTTCCTCCTTCTTTCTCTTCTCTCCTTCTTTCTCCTTCTTTCTCTTCCTTTCCTTTCTCTTCTTCCTCTCCTTCTTCTCTCTTCTTCCTCTCCTTTCCTTTCTCTATCTTCCTCCTTCTTTTCCTTCTTCCTCTTCTTCTCTTCTTCTTCCTCTCTTCTCCTTCCTTTCTTCTCTTTTCCCTCCTCTCCTTTTCTCCTTTCCTCCTTCTTTCTCTTATTTCCTCCTTCTTTTCCTCTTCTTCCTCCTCCTTTCTCTCTTCCTCTTCTTTCTCTCTCGTCCCTCCTTCTTTTTCTCTTTCCTCTCTCCTCTCTCCTCTCCTTTTTCCTCATTCTTCTCCTCTTCATCTTTCTTCTCTTCTCTCTTTCTCTGCCTTTTCCTTTTTCTTTCCTTCTTTCTCTCTTCTTCTTCTTCCATCCTTTCTTCCTTCTCTCTTTCTTCTTCTCTTCTTCTTTCTCCTTTTCTTCCGTCATTCTCTCTACCTTCTTCCATCCTTTCTTCCGTCATTCTCTTCTCTACCTCCTTTCTTCGCATTCTCTCTCCTTCTCCCTTCTTCCTCTTCTCTCTACTTCTTCCATCCTTTCTTCCTCATTCTCTTACTTTCCTCTTCTCCTCTCTTTCTTCTTCCACTGTTCATTTTTCTCTCTCTCTTCTTCCATCCTTTCTTCTCTTTTTCTCTTCTCTTCTTCCTCCTTTCTTCCGTCATTCTCTCTTTTTTCCTCCTTTTTTGCATTCTCTCTGCTTCTTCCTTCCTTTCTTCCGTCATTCTCTCTACCTTCTTCCATCCTTTCTTCCGTCATTCTCTCTACCTTCTTCCATCCTTTCTTCCGTCATTCTCTCTACTATCTTCTTCACATCCTTTCTTCCGTCATTCTCTTACCTTCTTCCATCCTTTCTTCCGTCATTTCTCTCTCCTTCTTCCATCCCTTTCTTCCGTCATTCTCTCTACCTTCTTCCATCCTTTCTTTCTCCGTCATTCTCTCTACCTTCTTCCATCCTTTCTTCCGTCATTCTCTCTACCTTCTTCCATCCTTTCTTCCGTCATTCTCTCTACCTTCTTCCATCCTTTCTTCCGTCATTCTCTCTGTCCTTCTTCCATCCTTTCTTCCGTCATTCTCTCTACCTTCTTCCATCCTTTCTTCCGTCATTCCTCTCTACCTTCTTCCATCCTTTCTTTTCCGTCATTTCTCTACCTTCTTCCATCCTTTCTTTTTCCGTCATTCTCTCTACCTTCTTCCATCCTTTTTCTTCCGTCATTCTCTCTCCTCTTCCATCCTTTCTTCCGTCATTCTCTCTACCTTCTTCCACTTTCTTTCTTCCGTCATTCTCTCTACCTTCTTCCATCCTTTCTTCCGTCATTCTCTCTTCCTTCTTCCATCCTTTCTTCCGTCATTCTCTCCGTCCTCTTCCATCCTTTCTTCCGTCATTCTCTCTACCTTCTTCCATCCTTTCTTTCTTCATTTGCCTTCTGCATCCCCATTTCTCTTCTTCTTTCTTTTTTTTTTTGTCTGCGCCTTTGTCTCATTTCTCTTTCATCTTTACCCTTTTCCTATCTTTTCTTCATCCAATCCTTTTTTTTTTTTTTTTTTTTTTTATTCCTTCGTCTTCTTCCTTCTCTTTTTGTTCTTTCCTAATCTTTTCTTTCCTTTTCTTCTCCTTTCTCTTCCTCTTTCTTTTTTGTTCTTCCGGTTCTCTTCTTCCTTTTCTGTTCTCTTTCTTCATTCTGCTTTTACGTTTTCTGTTCCTACGTCTTCTTCCCCGTCTTCTTCTTTTTCCTACTCCCTTTTCTCCCCTTTCTTCTTTTTCTTCTTCTTTTTCTTCTTCTTCTTCTTCTTCTTCTTCTTCTTCTTCTTCTTCTTCTTCTTCTTCCTGTATGTTTCTTTGTCATCTTCTTTGCCCTCTCTCTTCTTACTCTTCCTTCCTTCTTTTTCATTCCAGTTTGTGTGTGTGTGTGTGTGTGTGTGTGTGTGTGTGTGTGTGTGTGTGTGTGTGTGTGTGTGTGTGTGTGCAATTCTTCATCTTCCTTTCTCTTTTTCCTCTTTTCTCTTCCTCTTCCCTTTCGCTCTTTCTCCTTTTTTTCTCTTATTCTCGCTCCTTTCTATTCTTCCTTATCGTTTCATGTCTTCCTCTCCCTTTCTGTTCTTCCTACTTGTTTGCTGTCTTCTTTCTCCGTTGTCTTACTCGTCTTTCCTTTCTTCTGTCCCTGCGCTTTCCTGTTCTTGTATTTTGTCTTCTTCCCGCTCATTTCGTTTATTCCTTCTTCTTTCTCTCCTATCCGTTCTTTTATCTTCTTCCTCTTCTTCCTTTCTCGCTTTCCTGCTTATATCTCTTCTCTCTCCTTCTCTCACTTCTTCCTTCTGTTTTCCCTTCTTTCTCCTTTTCTTCATCCTTTCACTTGTTCCTCGTCCTTTCCCGTCTGCCTTCTCCTTGCTCTGCTTTCTCACCCTTTCTCTTTGTGCTTCTCCTTTCTCTTCTTCTTCTTCCTTTCTTTTCTGTCTCTTCCTTCCTCTTCTTCTGACCTATTTCCATTTCTCTCTCCTCTCTCTCTCTCTCTCTCTCTCTCTCTCTCTCTCTCTCCTCTCTCTCTCTCTCTCTTCACCCCACGCGAACTCCCGAACACCTCTCTCTCACTCTGTGTGTGTGTGTGTGTGTGTGTGTGTGTGTGTGTGTGTGTGTGTGTGTGTGTGTGTGTGTCTGTGTCTCTGTGTCTGTGTCTGTGTGTCTGTCGATCTGTCTGAATACATAGATGCTTATATATGCGCGTGTGCGTGCACGCGAATGAGAATCGAACCAACGATCGAGTATTATATATATCCTTGCCAATTAACAGTCCAAATCCCGCATTCAGTTCTGATAGAATATTCTGAATTATCTTTAAAAAAAAAAGAAGTTTGAATATATGCACAGATCACCTCCGAAGGCGCCCAAGCGCAACTGGTTACATGATAATGGGTATGAATAATAAGGGTGCAGCTGTGCATGGATAAAGACAGCGTGTATATGCACGCGTTGGCGCATGTTTGTATGTGCGTACACGCGCGCGCTTGTGTTAGTGTGTGTGTGTCAGTGAGTGTTGTACTCATTCTCGTTTACAAAATGGTGTGCCGTGTCGAATACAAGCAGAACTTACTCTCATGCAGCAAATCAAATTCGCTCACCAGACAATTGATTGGAGAGAGAGAGGGAGAGAGACAGACAGACAGA
>CM065719.1:50088232-50095732 GCA_033310375.1 Conus canariensis
AGCCCATTCAAGATGACATTCGGGCCAGCATCAATGGTGCGTCTGTTTCTACACGTACCCCTCAACAGGGCGTACGTGGTCGGCTGGGATATACACAGCATGACTTGTTTCTCAGTGGTGATGGAGGAATGGGAAGAAATGGGGGAATGACCGATGATGATGGTGGTGGGGGTAGGCGGAGGATGATGGTCTTCTTTGGTCAAACCCTTTTTGCCATGCCTTCTTTCTCTGGTATAACTTGCGTGGGTTGTTTTTTTTTTTGGGTTTTTTTTGTTGCTTTTTGTTTGTTTGTTTTGTTTTTTTCACTGTTGAGAAAATACGTAATAAAGTATCTGCGCGCGCGCTGTGTGTGTGTGTGTGTGTGTGTGTGTGTGTGTGTGTGTGTGTGTGTGTGTGTGTGTGTGTGTGTGTGTGATTGTGTGTACATGCGCGCATGTGCGTGTGTGCGCGCATGTAGGGTAGCATTTGTACACCAATATTCTATCAATGTATAAGACAGCATTTATCTACTTTCGTGTGTACATGTCTTTCGTAAAGAATATAGAAACTCGGTTTGCTCCTTTTGTCTCTTCGCGTGTATGCAAAATATATGCGTGTATGCTTTGCACAAACATATCTGCGTGTGGCTGTGGGCACGCATGCGCGCGAAATCGTTCACAGAGAAGCTGACATCATCTACCCTCTTCACCCCCCCCCCCCCCCCTCTTCCCCACCACCTTTCCTCCCCCTTTACATGTGGCTTAAGATCTTTGTCGATTACCTGCTCAGAAGGACTTGTACAGGTTTGAACCATCTGACCAGCCTGCGCGAAACAGTGACCAAAGTCATCATCGTCCGAGCTGAAACAGAGGAGGATGTGGGATGCTTCTTTACCTTCAAACTGGTTGTATTTTATTTAGTTTCATGATAGCCTACAGAGGCCCGTATTCAAACAGAGCGTTTGCCTACGGAGCTGACGGTCGTGAGTTCCGATTTTTTTTTTCTGCTTGAAAACGCTGTGTGTCCCCAAGCAGTCGGTGGTACCTGATTCAGTTCATGGAAGGTTAAAGGCGGCGGAAAGAGAAGGATGGGCGCCATCTTCCATCATGCCGTGCTCTAGACACGGTGAACCTCTGACAATTCACCGTCCCTACGGTGGATAGGCTATGGGAATCGCAGCCCACCCACTCGCACAGGGTCCTTCCAGCTTTGGTACCTATTTACCCGTATCCCAAAGCGACGCGAAGGTGACATCTTGCTGCACTGGCGGTAATTTCTTCAAAAAGCAAACCCGTGTGAAAGAACATTATCTTTTGATGTATTTCGCCGTTGAGCACATCGGAAAGAGTTGTGTTAGTTGTGTCTGAGAGTACACTGCTCTTTTATTTCATTTCAGTAAAGAAAATGATTGATTTTCTTTTTTTTCAAGTCATGGTTTTGTGATTATCATTATATATGTCAGTTTGATGGTCTATGCAGGCCGATGTTTTCCTTGGATTCTGAAAATGCACCTATTGGTGAACCGATCTCAGATGAAAGTAGATGCTGTTGTTGCTGAAGAACAGGCAAAAACAGATCTTTAACCTGAGTACCCATTGTGAAAAGCATCTGCAGCACCAGTGGGAATTCTACCACGTATTATAGACTTCAAGAAGGCATTCGACAGAGCCTGGCTGGAGGTGCTAGGGGCCACAATGAAGAAAGTTAACACGGGGCAAAAGCTAGTAAACATCATCCAGAAACTGTACTTTAAAGTGATTAGTGCAGTGCTCGTGCAGAGTTCTGCTAGAGAGTAGTTCCATACTTCAGTTAGGGTTCGTCAAGGCTGCTGCCTATCTCCCACACCATTCAACATGTTCCTAGAACACGTCATGATTGACGTGCTTTACGATCATGTCAGTACGATCAGCATTGAAGAAAGAATCTTCACGACACTTCGATTTGCAGATGACACCTATCGTCAGTCAGGGCAATGCACAAGTATTCGTTAAGCTTGTTCAAAGGTGGGTTGAAAATCGACAAGTCATGGCAAGAAAATTAGCGCCGTGGACACCAAGCTGACGGCCAGGCACACCACCACCTTCAATCCTGATATAACTGGTCATGGACAGAAGGTAGAAGCCACTAACTCCTCACGTGCCTGGGACACATTATTAGCAATGTGGGATACAAAGCAGAAATCCTCACAAGGGCAACAGACATTATCAGCACTTTCTAGATCAAAACAGCTCGTGTGTGCAGCCGAGACATGGATCTTCACAGCGGATTTGAAAAGAAGATTCCAAGCCATGGAAATGAGTCATCACTGCAAGGTTACTAAACATCAGATTTACTGATCATATTACAATCAAACATATGCATCGAACCATCAAGCAGTTCTTCGAACCGTACGAAGACGTAGCGACAGCAGCCAAGAAAAGAAAACTATATTGGTATGGCCGTGCAACAAGATCCAATGGTCTTGCTAAAACAATCCTCCAGGGAACTGTTGAAGCAGGGAAGACGGAGGGGAAGACAGAAAACAAACGATCGGCTGACAACATTGCACAATGGACAGGAAAATGGTTGCCAAGACCCAAGCCTTCACACACAAGCAACAGAACTGGAGGAACCTGATGAATCGGACTTTGGCATGGTGTGCCAGAGACTCTCAACGGCAGTTAAGGGAGAAACCAAAAGCCGACTAGTTATCGCTTTAGGTGTCTTAAGACACTATGCTACCACCCCACCCTTGCCTTTTCCCCCCTCTACCTCCATCTTCTCCTCTCCTCTCACTCTTCTTTTCCGTTCGTCAGTCCCTTTCCCGCCCCATTCCTTCCACTGTTTACAGCAGTGGTCTGAAGTATCCTAACCTTGATTCTGTCAGTCTGTCTGTCTCTCTTACGCAACGTTGAATCAACGCCTACCTTGCGCTGAAGAGATCTAAGCTAAGTGACAAATTCGTTCATTTTCATTGTCCTATTTGTTTGTGTCTTGCCTGAAGAAGACCTAAGAGGTCGAAACGCGTCGTGTTTTGTCTTGTGACTCGTTTGTCCACGTTTCTCTTGGCGTTTCGCTAACATTTATGTAAGATTATATTTGGCAAAATATTTCTGTACTTGTTTGAACTGTCACACACACACACACACACACACACACCACACGCACACACACACACACACACACACACACACACACACGCACACACACACACATACATATGTAGGCCTATATAAGTATGTGTATCTATATCCACCACTGCTGGGGTGGAAATTGCATCAAATGGACAAAATGCAACTATCTGTGGACAGATTCGTATATATATACAGTGCAGAAAATGTTGATGGCAGCTTTACAACCATTACACTTCGGTGACATTTTCACACAGGGTACAGTTGGTAAAGTCTTCACAGTATTTGTCATTCTGTCAAAATTAATGCTGACAGTGCTTGTACTTGCTAAGAAACTGTCAGCCTCAAAGGTAAGCAGGGAAAAGCACACACACACACACACCACACACACACACACACACACACACACACACACACACACACTGAAAGTCAAAACCGGATGATACTATACACTAACATTGTTTACACATGTGAGAGAAAAAAAAAGTGGAAAAATTTTCTAGAACAAAGGTAGATGAACGGAAAAAAGGTACAGCCAAAGAGAGCGAGAGACATGACAAAATTCGTTTTACAAATTTTCATGAAGAAGGGGATACAAGTTATACCGAAAGACCCCTCCCCCCACCCCACCCCCCACCCATCCCTTTCCCCACTCCCATCCCACTCTTCCCCGTATCCCCAGAAAGTGGAGAAAATCATGTACAGATTTTATAGGACAAACATTGCAAAGATTTGATCAAATTCCTCCTCATCCTCAAGCTGTTAATGACATATGACGTTTATTTCATTTGACGCATCTATTTTGAATGTTCCCAGGTTTATCGACAGTTTTGTTTGATCTGGGAAGGCAAATATGTGATGATGAACTGGCATTGTGTGGTACCTTTTTTTTTTTCTTCTGAAAAGGAAGTAATTAAGGTTGTTTAATTTGCTGCTTTCATGTGGCTTCAAAATGAAATAAACGTCATATGCGATTAACAGCTTGATGATGACGACGAATTTGATCAGATCTTTTGTAGTGTCAGGATCTTCAGCTGGTTGAAAGAAGAAACTTCAAATCTTGATTCCCCATACATGACAAACTCTTACTGTGCTATGTTTAGTAAGATATGTTTATATGTGCTGATTTTTTTTTGTTTTTGTTTACTGCTGTACAGGATATTCATTCATACCAATTCCTCAGCTGTGTAGAAATGGCACTAAATAATCTTGCTGAACAAAAAGAAAACCAAAACAAAATCACAGAGATCTGAAATGCTACACACATACACACACACACGGCCAAGTAGTGTTCATGGTCAACATCATTTGTTTTTGTTTTGTTTTATTTCACTAATGTATTAGAAGAAAACGAAGAAAAGAAACAAACATGCTGCTTGCAGAGAAAATGACGACCAATCAACAAGTCAAATGATCTTAGCCATATACATTTCAAACCCGGAAAGAATACATTGACACGAATATAACCAGTCTATTAACAAGTCATGTGATGCAATTGAACCTGAAAAAGAAACACGTTAACAATACATGTATGGTAATGAAAAACAACACCCAGTATACATCATGTACGTGACGTATGTTTGTAGTCGAGAAAACATAAAACCGACCTGAATTTGAAAGATTATGAAATTCTCTCTCTCTCTCTCTCTCCTCTCTCTCTCTCTCTCTCTCTCTCTCTCTCTCTCTCCACACACACACACACACACACACACACACACACACACACACACACACACGCACTAACGCGCGACACACACACACACACACACACACACACACACACACACACACACACACACACACACACCGGCGCGCACGCGCATGTGCGGGCAGTGTCTTCCTCGGAAAGCTCGACTACAGCAGTTTAAAAACAAACAAAAACTCTAAACGGATACCAAAAAGGACAATAGTGAAGTACATAAATACCGCGTTTTGCACTGTCCTTAATGATATACTCACCCGAATACCACGAGAATTGCACTTTGCTGGGACGACACGTCCCAGGCTTTCTTCAGTCTTGGTCATCCATAACACCCGATTGATAACAATTGTAATAGAAAAAGACACCGAAACAACGAACAAGAATAACAAATACGTGACTGAGGTTGGGGAGCAGGGGGGAGGAGGAGGAGGGTGGAAAATAGAAGAGGTTGAGCAGAGAGAAAGGGGAGGGGAGGATTAGGGGTGGGAGGGTGTGGGGGTGTGGGGGGAGAGGTAAACAATCATAACTGGCACGACGACTTCTCGTCGTTGGCGTGTACGACACACCGCTCGCGCGCGAGTCTTTTGAAGTAGAACACGCAGACGGTCAGTATGACGACCACGACCAGAAGCACTGACGTCAGAGCCACAAACACCCACGTCAGAGCTTTCTGCGTGCTGCCACTGTCTTTCTCGGTCTTCTGCAGCTTGGGCAGAAGGCTGTTCCAGAAGGCCACCTGCCGGGAGCGCAGCCTCTGGCCCGTGTGGATGTCCACGTCGTTGCCGTCGCTGGCGATGATGATGTAGGACTGGTTGCGCTCCTCGAAGGGCGGGATGACCTGGTCCGGTTGGGAGCTCTGGAAGGGTCGTCTGAACAGAAGGAAAGGGTGTGGCTCGTGTACCTTGGACAGGGTTACTCGCTTTAAGGCAGGTATCGTTATTATCCACACGTTTTTGTTCATCTGACTGATGCATACATCCCACTACCTGACCCGTCTCTCTCTGTCTCTGTCTCTGTCTCTCTCTCCATGTATTGCCTTGTCTTATTTTGCACTGTTGACCCTAGTCAGGATGCGAGGACTGGATGTAAAAAAGCACACTAGTGCTTATCTATTATCATCGTAAATAAAGAATTTGGTCTTGTCTTCTCTCTCTCTCTCTCTCTCTCTCTCTCTCTCTCTCTCTCTCTCTCCTCTCTCTCCTCCATCAAAACTGATAATGAAATGACAGAATCTAGCGAAATAACGTTGGCATGTCTCCTTCAGAACTGCTGAAGTCTTGAACAGTATATAGTGTTCATTAACAAAGCATTCCAAGAGCAAAGTAGTGAGATTCATAGTAAGGTTTCGTCTAAGAATGTGCAGTGTCATGAATCGTAGACATCTTTTTTTATTCTTTTTTTTTTTTTTTTTTTTACTAGAACCGGATAAGGGTTTACATTCAGTTTGTAAAGAACGAGTTGAGGATGAAGTACACTTTCTATTCACTTGTAAATTAGATATTTAATGAATTGCACTAAAACTCTGGTTTTCGTCTCCTTTGGGGTAAAAACCATGCAACCGATGAAGAGGCTCTTACAGTTGCTGTCTTCAAGCTGTAAGTCAAAAAAACAAACAAACAAACAAAAAATGACAGTCAGTCGAAATGACGTAGGTTATCGACAAACGCATAAGCTGAATAACGTGGCTCAGGACAGCACGATCTATAATGTGAATTCCAAATCACGGATGTGTTACATTCCTTTTACACTGGTGCGCAGAAACTCGCATAATTGCATTACTGATGTGATTAGCCTCCTGCCCTATCCCTCCCTTCCTTTCGCCCCCCTCCCCCCCCCCCCCCCCCCCCCCCTTTTTTTTTTTTTTTTTTTTTTTTTTTTTAATCGATAGGACGTTTTTGGCTTCTGTCACATAAACTTTTCGTCGGTGCTCCTCTCTCTCTCTCTCTCTCTCTCTCTCTCTCTCTCTCTCTCTCTCTCTCTCTCTCTCTCTTTCCATCGCCGTAGTTGTTAATATTCTTCTTATTTTTGTTGTGGTCGCCAGAGTCTTGGTCTTTGTCGCTGATATAGTCGACCTCTAATATTATGTACCCAAACCTGATAAAAAGAATAATTTAGAAAGAGAGGGGGTTAGTTACCGCCAAGTTACCGCCATATTGACTGATAAAAAGAATGAAACAGAGACAAAAGCCAAAGCATAAACACGATCTCTTCCGGATGTGATTTCCTGTTCTCTCCACAGCCTAAGGCCAGTGTTCAGTTCACTTTCATCAATGAGGTGTCACTGCGTGCGGACCAGTCCATATACGCTACACCACATCCGCTAAGTTTTGAGACCACACTGCGCATGATTTGATGCTGATGGATAAACGAATTAATGACTAAAATGAGAGAATTTAAGAAGAGAGGGTCTCGTGGCTACGACATTGCAGCTGTCTGACCTACGCATTAGCCCAACGCCTTAATCAGACCTTGAATACTTACCTAACGTTGGTTGTGACATTATCATCATTGTATATGTGTATGCGGGTATACGCATGTGTGTGTATGGGTGTGTGGGCATGGGCCCATGTGTGTGCGCGAGCACATGTGTGGTATGATATGTGTGTATGCGTATGCATGTGTGTCTGCGCGTATGGGCGCTTGTGTGTGTGAGTGTGTGTGCGCGCGCGCGTGCATTTGTGTGTGTGTGTGTGTGTGTGTGTGTGTGTG
>CM065719.1:50103232-50118232 GCA_033310375.1 Conus canariensis
AAGTCACCCAAACATTGGAAACCGAACACAAACTTCATGTCACCCAAACATTGGAAACCGAACACAAACTTCACGTCACCTGGACATTGGAAACCGCACACAAACTTCATGTCACCCAAACATTGGAAACCGAACACAAACTTCATGTCACCCAAACACTGGAAACCGAACACAAACTTCATGTCACCCAAACATTGGAAACCGCACACAAACTTCATGTCACCCAAACATTGGAAACCGAACACAAACTTCATGTCACCTGGACACTGGAAACCGAACACAAACTTCATGTCACCCAAACATCGGAAACTGTACACAAACTTCATGTTATCTAAACATTGGAAACCGAACACAAACTTCGTGTCACCTAAACATTGGAAACCGTACACAAACTTACGCCCTATCCCAGGAACCATACTGAAGACGTGGACGGGGGGCGGGGTGTAGTCTTTCGGGTACTCTTCCTCAAAGCGGAACTGTCGGTTGTCCTTCTCAGCCGCTTGAAGGATGACCTGAGCTACAACAGAAGAAAGGCAACAACAATGTTCAGGTCGAGACGAGCGGTTAGAGCAGATAGGTCGGGATTGTTATCGGTACACAATTCCTGTGCTTCTTGTTTTGTTTTGTTTAGCAGCCATTCTTGACATTTTCCACAAAGAAAAAGACTTAAAATGTTCACCTCAGCATTTCAATGGGCAATGGAGATTTTCTTTTTCCCGCGTACGCAGGCTGACACTCCTGCGGACACTCCCTGTATAGACAGGCAAGGCAAGGATAAATCCCATCTGCCCGACAAAGGGAGTGGAGTTTTGTGTGTATGACCGTTTTTTTTTTTATCCCGCCATTAAGGCAGCCATACTCCATCTTCGGGGAAACTGGGCAATGGAGATAAAGGTGGGGGAGGGGGAGGGGGGTAGGTGTGTGTGCGTGCGTGCGTGTGTGTGTGCGCGCACGCGCGTGTGTGTGTGTGCGTGCGTGCGTGCGTGCGTGCGTGCGTGCGTGCGTGCGTGCGTGTGTGTGTGTGTGTGCGCGCGCGCGCGCGCGCATCTCCTTACTTGTGTGCAGGTGTATATATGTGAAGTAAAATACAAGAGAAAATAGCACAGAGGAGAAGAAAAGGAGAAAAGAACTGCCAGAAAGACAGCACGGTGAGAGAGAGAGAGAGAGAGAGAGAGAGAGAGAGAGAGAGAGACAGAGAGACAGAGAAGCTGCTTTTTTCCCATGCAGTTGTATCTTAGCCGCCCCTGTGAGAAACCAATACAACACAGTGCAGACGTCATGCAGGAGGTGCCCCGAAGCGTTTCTCACCAATTATCCAACGGCGCTCCCACTCTCACCTCGGCCTGCCTGTCAAACTCACCGAGTCTAAGGCAGTTCGGCTTTTAACAACCTGATCAAGCCATTACCTTTGTTCTCCCTACTTTACGGGCCGAAAATGCCGAAAACTGCTCGCAGGAGGGATCGATGTTACTTGATGTCTATTTGAAGAACGCACCATCGAAAATGGAATATGTTTGTAAGTTATATATACAGAGAGAGGATAAGAGTTTTCAATATATTATGTTCTATTTCACATAATGTTCACACAGGTGTTCGATGTCTCAGATGTGTGTTTCGGTTACGTAGCGATACGACCAGGCTATAGGGATTTTCAACAAATGAAATAATCAGTTTCAAAGGGTAAAAACTAAACTACATGACCGATACCACCACGTGGTTTAGACTTGTATAGTTTTCAACGAATCACGATAAATTTCAAGCAAAAAGTCGGAGTCTAGTGACCGTGGCCGCCACTGTGTATTTCACAGATGAAGCTCATTTTCAAAGCAAAATTCCCAACTGGATGACTAGAGGCTCCGACATGTATTTCAATAACGGACTACTATGATCGGAATACGGAGCTTTTCCACAGATGAATCTGAAATTCAAAGGAAAATTTGGAGTTTTTAACAGATAAAGCTACATTTCAAAGGAACAGTTTGGCAAAAGCGACAAGTGCCACAGATGTGTGTTCAATCACGTACCAGCAAGGCAGGAATAACCAGATTTTACATGGTGAAGCTCAGTTTCAAAGCATGAGACTAAACCAAGTGATCGATGCCCACTGATGATTATTTCAATAACGTATTTCATTAATACGTAGTTTTCAACAGATGAAGCAAAGCCGCATCAGTTTTGCAAACGTGACCAAAACACGGATGCGCATTGTAATAATGTGCCACCGACACCAGACTACTGAGTTCTGAAAGACGAAGGTCAGTTTGAACTACAAGTCTCACAGGAGTGACCGATAACACCGATGTATGTTTTCATTGCATACCACCACGACCGGAATGTACAGTTGTTCACAGAGCAATCTGGGTTTGACTGACTACCGGGAGCTAGACTGGGAGAGGCCCATTACACCGGAATAAGGTGTTTTCAACAAACTGAAACAATTCAACAAAGGAAGCTCAGTTTAAAAAGATGAGTCTGCCACATAAGCAGATAAAGAGAGATATGTATGAAAGGCTCATCAGTGCGGTCGACGCGTGCTGTTTCGTTTACAGATATTAAGACGGAAGCGAGCATGTAGGAACTTCTTGACAATGTTATTTCAAAGGGAACCTTAGTGTGCAAAATTATCAACATGTATTAGCACGTGTTTGAGACTGCCAAGAAGAACGAATCAGATTTTTCGTACTTTTAGACTGAGTAACCCTGCGGTTTTACCTTTTCTTTTTTCTTTTTTTTTTTTTTTTTAAACAAGTCGGGCTTGCTCTACCTAACATGGGTTGTAAAGCTTGCAAAGAGCCGCAGCTGACTTTCCGAAAGCAAGTGTTGAGAGGAAAAAATATGGTGGCTTGCTCAACTGTCTCTTGTAATATGCTTGCATCTCACGTTAGTGAAAAAGGTTTCGAAAGATGAAGCAAAGTTTGAGAAGACGAGTCTAGAGTTGTCCTAGACGCTTCCAACTACTACTAGCTTAACACAGAGCGCTCGCGGTACAGCTCACTCTGCTCTTTGTTGCTTGTTCTGTCTTGTTTGTTATATTCAGTTCCTGTTGTCTGTAGAAATGAAACGTGCTGCATATAGACTGACATGTGTTTGTTCCATCCGCTTGGCAGAAGCAGTAACACAACATTTCTTTTCTGAATGTTCTTGATTCGCACCTGCAGCCACTGTACGATCAAAACCATTGTTAACCGGTGCCGACCCTGTTCGTTATTTCATACCAGCTTGGTTGTTAAAGCTAGGCAAGATGTGCCGGATCACTTCGTCCTGAATAAGAACGTGTGTGTGTGTGTGTGTGTGTGTGTGTGTGTGTGTGTGTGTGTGTGTGTGTGTTGTGTGTGTTTGGAGTGTCCAGTTTATTTTTAGAGTCTAAAGTGGCTACAAAGGTGTTGAGGGGGGGGTAAAGGGAGGAGACAGGGGCGTGTTATTGAACAGTACGTGGGATAAGCGTGGGTGGGTGAGGAAAAACAAAATGTGTGCGAGGAGTAGGGGGTGGCTCACGGCATGACTTTGTTTTCGTTCGGTGGGCATGCACTGCACTCGCCAAAAAGTTACTGAGCAATGAAGGTGTTTGGTGAGACAGGAGGATGCATGAATGAGCAGAGAGTGAAGGAAGTGGGGGGAAGAGAGAGTTAATGTGGCTTATAGCCTAGCCGACCGCAAAGGGCCATAGCAGGGCTGTCACTGCGCTGAAGTCAACTCTCAAGTCATATTATTTAGATTTTTAAAAATCGACACACAACTCGCTAAAACACACCTCAAATCAGCCCGGAAATTTCGTTAAAATCTTTCTACCGTTAAATCTTAGATCAGATGAAAATGTTAATCTCGTTCAGAAATTCGAAAAATCACATCGGGTGGGACATCTCTGAACAGAGTTTTTATGGAATCTGCTGCAAAGTGTTTGTGTCTCGCATCATTCAAGTTCCAATGTTCTAAAAAAAAATATATATGTTTCACTGTGAGTGGTACATGACATGGAATGCACCACGGAGCTTCTTCACCTTTTAAGGATAAGAATGGGTGTAAAAGGAGTAGCCTGTGTGCAAACGGCACGAAACTGTTTCTTCTTTACGGCCGCCCCTGGAATATGTTAAAAACTCTTTCAAGTTTGGACGGATCTGGAACAGTTTATTATCCGTCCGCGAGTTCCATTCCTCTTGCCAGAGTTCTTTGGCGTAAACCTGAGCTGTGGGTTTCAGATCCGTGCAAGGGACAGACAATCTGCTCAACTCTTTCTTTGTGGAACTCTTGGCAAGTTGATCAACCGCCTCATTGCTTCCAATGCCCACATGGCTGGGAACCCAAACAAAAGATATGTTGTAGCATCAGGTTTCAGAATGGCGTATAGTTCGAATAATCTCAGAAGTCGAGGGAACTTGAGATTACGGCCGGCAATGGCCTCCAAAGCAGAAAGGGGGTCCGACCCAATGAGGAAATCTTTATGTTTTGATTAAGTGACCATTTCAAGAGCCAGGACCATGGCTGTCAACTCTGCAGTGTAGATGGAGCTACCAGTGGGAATGTGTTTAGAACATCTCTGAGAAGGACCTGTTGCGCAAAACACAGAGAGGCAACCCCCTCCTCTGATTTGAAGCCGTCGTTAAAAAGTCTTCAGATGGATGGAAACCTAGAACACAGTTCGGCGAGAAAAGGACTAGTATGCCAAGGAACTTGTGGTATCTTTACAGTATGAGGCTACATCAAATCTGATCTCCGGAGCGAGGAAAGACAACGGTGGATCATCAGGAAACTTGGACGAATCACACATGAGTCCAAGGTCTATTTCTGCGTTGTTCAAATGGGAAAGAACACGAATTCCTAAGGGTGGAATGGAACTTGGTTGGTCGTCGAATTTCTTTTGGAACTTAGGGTAAAAAAAAAAAAAAAAAGTCATAAGCAGGTTTGGGGGTTCTGAAAAGAGATTCAGACAGTAGTTCAAGGAAAGCTTCAGACGACAGTTCGAGAGGGACGGAAATGGGGGGGGGGGGGGGGGGGGGGGGGGGGAGAGAGAGAGAGAGAGAGAGAGAGAATGCAGAACCTAATTCTGATTTCGTCGGCAAAATTTGCAGATGACGTGTTTCTATCACGATTCTAACCCCTACCCCACAATTTGCGCTCGTTAAAGCGGTTCCGTTACTTTTTGTTTTCAATCGAAATAGAGCAGCGATGGGGATGAATGGGGACTGTCCAAAATACATTCAATGTCCCAAAAAGGACCGATTCAAAACAGTATGAATGATGTCTCTCAATGTTCAAATTTACATTCAATGTCCCAAAAAGGACCGATTCAAAACAGTATGAATGATGTCTCTCAATGTTCAAATTACATTCAATGTCCCAAAAAGGACCGATTCAAAACAGTATGAATGATGTCTCTCAATGTTCAAATTTACATTCAATGTCCCAAAAAGGACCGATTCAAAACAGTATGAATGATGTCTCTCAATGTTCAAATTTCGTCATGTAATTTGAGCTGTACATTCAATGTCCCAAAAAGGACCGATTCAAAACAGTATGAATGATGTCTCTCAATGTTCAAATTTCGTCATGTAATTTGAGCTGAGATGAAAGCAGCTCTGTCTCAGTAATTTAAAAAAAAAATAGAATAAAACTCGGTAGGAATGCTTTTAAATACGGAGCTTGTTCATTTGTTTCTCTGTGTGCAAATGTGGTGTGCGTGCGTAAGCGATTTGTTTGATTTGATAATTCATGTTAGTTTATTTTTGTTAGTAGTTTGCAATGAAACAGTGTCAGTGAGCATGCTTTGTTTTTATTTAATCCTCCAGACCCCGAAAAGGGACAAAGCATATTTTGAATGTTTAAATGGAGTTTGTTCCGCATAGATTTTCAAACGTGCCTTGCCATACTCTGCCTAGTGATTTTGAAATAGAGGAACACAGAAGCCCAGAGAATATCATGCCCTTAGCGAGAGAAAAAACCCCCCGGAGAATGACATTGTAAAAGAGAAAGATTATGTGGGAGTTAAAAATGGAACGGAAACGGTATTACCCATGATCCAGTTCTCAAGAGAATATCAATTTCGATGCTAACAAAAGATTCTGAAACGGAAGGGGGGGGGGGGGGGGGGGGGGAGTGGGGGGGGGAGGGATGAAAGAGGATCGGATATAATGTCGTGTGTGTGTGTGTGTGTGTGTTGTGTGTGTGTGTATATGTGTGTGTGTGTGTGTTTGTGTGTGTGTGTGTGTGTGTGTGTGTGTGTGTATGTGTGTGTGTGTGTGTGTGTGTGTGTGTGTGTGTGTGTGTGTGTGTGTGTATGTGTGTGTGTGTGTGTTGTGTGTGTATGTGTGTGTGTGTGTGTGTGTTGTGTGTGTGTGTGTTGTGTGTGTGTGCATGTGTGTGTGTGTGTGCGTGTGTGTGTGTATGTATGTGTGTGTGTGTGTGTGTTGTCGTGTGTGCGTGTGTGGTGTGTGTGGTGTGTGTGTATGTGTGTGTGTGTGTGTGTGTGTGTGTGTATGTGTGTGTGTGTGTGTGTGTGTGTGTGTGGTGTGTGTGTGTGTGTGTGTGTGTGTGTGTGTTGTGTGTGTGTGTGTGTGTGTGTGTGTGCGTGTGTGTGTGTGTGCGTGTGTGTGTGTGTGCGTGTGTGTGTGCGTAGTACGTGCGTGCGTGCGTGCGTGCGCGCGTGGTGCGTGCATGTGTGTGTGTGTGGTTTGGTGTGTGTAGGCGCTCGCGTGCGTTTGCGTGTGTGTGTAATGCGCGTGTGTGAGGTGGGAGTGTGGGGAAGGGGCGGGGGAGCAGAGTTAGGAATGGGGAAGCAGATAGCTAGGAGGCCGGAGGCATAAAGAAGAAGGGGGATAACTGGAGACATGGGACGTGCTCGAGTTCTTTTACAAGAACCAGGGCCAAACATCGCACAGACTGATACACTGCCGAAAGGTGCGAAACAATGCGTCACGACACGGCGTAATTTGCAGAATATAAATCATTATGAATGCGCTACTATGCACGTTAAGGTCGCGTGTTTGAAGTTTGAACGATTGTGTTGGCTTGAGAGAAACGAATGCATTGTTAGTTGTGCGAGCTGGCCTTGTCGTTGAGCTACTTATCCCTTTCTTCTTTGTTATTAAAAGATAAGAGAACAATTTTTCAGATGACATTTTCGCGAAGTTAACTGCTAAGTGATTATCGTAGGTGGTCCTAGCTCACGTTTGACAATGCCAGGGTTGTTGAAATGAATCTGCTTCATTAAAATCATCATTCTAATATTAGAATTTGTGTTCGAGCTTCAAGGGACACACCAGCGACGCAGGCTTTGGCTATCTTTCGCAACATGCTGATGCATACATGAAGCAAAAAGTTAACACAAAACAGCGTTGGTTTTTACATCTGAGCAAGTTTACGAGCTGAATGAACATATATCTAATGCTCAAACCGATACTAACATATGTGTTTGTTGTGTTTTTGTGATAATACGTTTGGATAACCAGATTCAAACGATACATTTGTGTTGCGCTTACTATTCTTCTTGATGTATTAAACATGATAAAGGAAAAGATGACTTCTTTTATGTAAATTGGTCATATGCACAGAAATTCGCAGCTCTGGGCCGGATTCGTTGTCGTGATTCTTTTTTTTTTTGTTTGTTTGTTTTCGTCAGCTTGTTTTAATTCACTGTCCATTGCAAGGATCACGTGACAGACCCTGGGACAGCCAGGGATCTCCAAAACTCTCGGTCTCGTCACGCGCAACAGGGCAGAGAGATGTTGCCGCCGGTCAAGTCCTTTCTGTGTTGCCCATCCTGGAATTCTTCGGTCTTGTGGTGACAGATCCGCCCTCCACTGCACCGTGCACACTGGCCTTGGACAGGGATTCACGCTGACATACATACCCCAACCAGGCCAGCTAACACTAACAGCGCTGGGTCACTGTGAGGCGAGATAGTGTTTTTTGTCCCCTCCCTCGTTTGTTTCCTCTCATTTTGTTCATAGTGTCTTCTCAAACCATCAAGATGTTCTCATATAGCATGAGCACAGTGTTGTCGTCATTCGTTTGTTCAGGGGCTTTCTTTAGCTGGTTTGTTTCCTCCAAATCAGGATGGACGCTGCCGGAATCCTAAGGCCCGTAGACAACGGCGTGCTGACAACGAGTACTGACAGCATGGTGGCGTTGGTCAGAGTAACGCGACCGGACCATCTTCACTCAGATCTTTCTTGCCTTTCAATGGGAGAGGCCATAGACGCGTGCCCGTGCCCCTAGGGTTGGGAGAGAGAGAGAGGAGAGAGAGAGAGAGAGAGAGAGAGAGAGAGAGAGAGAGAGCCCGCCCTCCCTGCCATGCCTCATACATAACCCATGGCGGCATGCAGACAGTAATATGCCGCTAATGACTGACCTGTCAGCGACCCTTCGTCTCGCGTGATGCCCGTCATGAAAGCGAGGCCGTTCACCGGAAGCTGTTTCAGCGCCTGCTCGGGGGCCGCCAAAATAAAATGGCCGTCCACCAGAGGGGAAAAGTTGTATAGTCCGGGCACGTGCTGCGGGAACGAGACCACATCGTCACAGTCAGACACCCGTCTAATGGAGCGCACAGGTGTCAAAAGCACTGAACAAAATCACACGTCATTCTTCACGTCAAGAATCAACACTTGAACCGGACTTGATCCAGCGCAATAACGCGCTGTGCTTTACTATTCTGTAGATGCCCCATCCCACCCCCACCCGCGCTACCTCCCTCCTCCGCTCACTTCCGTTCAAGCACGGACACACACACACACACACACACACACACCTAAACGTGCACGCAGTGGCGCTCAGGCGCTCATATTCATGTCAGTTCTTCGCAAAACTACAATGCAAATCATTATGGGTAAATCAGTATAGAGACACTTCTTGTTCTTTACAAACTGTGACTCCACATGATACACAAGATCACGTGACAGTGTGATCATGGTATGGTACTGTATTTTTCATAACGGAAAACTACTCTCTTGACGATGAAGGAGGTAAGAAATAATAATCTGCCAAAACAATTAATCTTCCATAGGTCTGCTGGTCAAGACAAGGTCTTGTGGTTGTGTTGGATGGCGACTATGATTGGAGCTACTGTGTTGCAGAAGGTGAATGGCTATCTTTTCAGGTATCATTTGTCAAGAAGTTTACAGGTTTCAGCCAATTACGTAACCTGACACACAATTACATAACCCTTCGCCACACCTCTCTCTCTCTCTGTGTCTGTCTGCCCTCTCTACTTGTTTATCTATCGATCTATCTGTCTGTCTGTCTATCTATCCATTTAAATGCAATGCAACTTATTGAGATGTGTGTGTGTGTGTGTGTGTGTGTGTGTGTGTGTGTGTGTGTGTGTGTGTGTGTGTGTGTGCGTGCGTGTGCGTGTGTGTGAAATCACATACATTTCATTTACATCAAAAATCAAGTTTTTACCATGATTACTTGTTCCTCTGTCGTCTAGAATCGAGTAAATTTAAGGTCGCTGATTGTGAGTCCTAGTGAATACATAAAGAACACTCATCTAAGCAGTCAAGCTAGAGTAGAAGCCAGCTGAATCAAAATTGCTTATTCCGAATTCTCCTAGCACTGATGTGGCTTCCCCAACACACCTCTCCCCCGCCTCCCCCACCCTCCCCACCCCACACCCCCACCCCCATCTCCCCCGACCGAAACTTTTCTTTGCGTGTGAGCTTCGGGTATAACGAAAAGCCGCGTAGAACAAACTCATCTCCACATCAGCTAACCGGCTGTAAAACACATCCCATTCGCATCAGACAGGTACTTCGCATGGCCATAACGATGAACAATCGTTGTGAAGCGGTCCTTGCACTAACGCTTCCTCGGTGATCCCTCCTTCCTCCCCCCGAATCCCCCCCCCCCCACCCTCATCCATCCCCTCCCATTCTGTGCTCCCACATTCTCCCTCCCCTGACCCGGTCATTAACTATGTCATGGCGTGCCTGCCCACTGGCGGCCTATCAGGACGTAATGTCTGTGCAGCCTGAGGTCAAAGTTCACACGAAAAGGCCAGACGTCGCGTGCCTTATGTATGCAAATTCATGCACTTTGCTGTCATCTGGTTTGTCGCACGCGGAAACGTCTGGCGGTATCAGGCAGGTCTGCCAAATGTTCCTCTTGAGGATGGATTCGTTTCTGTGGTGCAGCTCTGCACTCTTCAATCTTGTATGTCTACTCACCAAATCATTGCCGGCGTGTGTGTGTGTGTGTGTGTGTGTGTGTGTGTGTGTGTGTGTGTGTGTGGGTGGGTGGGGGGGGAGGGCGGGAATTGGGGGTGGGGTTGGCGTGAGGGGAGGGGGGGGGGGGTAAGGGAAGACAAGAGGGAAGAAAGGGTGTAACGGAGGTAAACTGAGCGTTTTGGACATTCTGGAGTCTTGGAATATGTGTGTGTGTGTGCATGCGTGCGTGCGTGCGTGCTTGCGCGCGCGCGCCTGCATGCATATGCAAGCGTGAGTATAAGCAAAATAAGTCGAGAAATAAAGTAAAATAAACTAAGAAAAATAACATTTTTTCCTTGGTAAGGTAGAAAATTTCAACTATGTTTATTCTTTTTGTCTGTCATTCAGTACAAATTGATAGTAAGTAATGTCGCCGTGTTTTCTGCCGACAGCACTGAAATCTATATTCAATAAAGAAAAAAGAATAGAGACAAATATCTGACGTAACAATGTCAATCAATCGTTATGAGCTCGTATCGGCGCTGTTCAGCTCTCCTCATTCAGAATGTCCTTGGGAATTACGTTGTAGACTGTTTAGCCAATGCCTACCAACAGCTCAGGCAGACAGACAGTTTGTCTACAGCCTAAGTCGACTGTTCACAGAGAGGCAAGGCACCGTTTCTCATAGCGGCGCAACCCGATGCAAAACCTTATCCGTGTCTTCCCGTAATGAAAGTGACGGAACCAAACGACAGAAGTACTCCTGTCGAGCTTCTCCTGAGATGTTGTACACGTAATATAGATCTTGACTGTACAGTCTGTCCGTCCATCCGCCCAAACACTGTGTAACTTATCGTTTGGAAAATGGCGACTGCTTTCTGTGTATCTTTGATCTTGCTGCATTTTTGTTATTTGCGGACATAGAAGTCAGAGACAGAAATGATGATCAGTATGTTTCACGACGGTTTCTTTTCGAAATTATAAATCTTGACTCAAAACACCTCTACAACCATCTTCTTCATCAGTGTCACTAAGGAACAGGACAACATCAGATGAGTCTCAGGATGCTGGGTTCTCAATGCACTCGGGTATTCGTAGGCATCGGCTCAAAGGTCAAAGCCAGAACAGGGAGAACTCACCTTTGGACCAATTCATAAGCATGAAAAGTGTGCCACCGAAGTCCTGGTAATCGGGGAAGTTCTGGCACACAAATACACACAGAAAAAAGGGATGTGTCATCCACAAGTGTCCCTTCTTTCTTTCATGCTTGCAGGAACGTAAACAATTAAGATTCGACATGCCGTGTTTCTAGTTCTTTTCCTTCACTCTGTGATCTGCGCTGAGCTGAACATATGAGGGATCTTTTATGCATTCTTTTTCTGATCGTGGTAAATGTGCTCTTTAGTTGAAATAAGAAACCACATGTCTCGATCAGCCAGAATACATCAGCGTAGCTGGGATGACTGCTCTGGAAGACCACAGCTATCAGCAACACTTATACAACCACATTTCTTGCAAATCAGCTCTGGCTGACCCCCTTTCTCCTTCCCTAGGTAAATCCCAACAGATCCAGACAACGTATAAGTACCTCCAAGAAATGTACGGAAATGCTTACTGTCTGTGTCTACAATTCACAGAAAAGTCAGACACTATGTATGTTAGCGATGGAAAATCATGTAAATTATTATATACCTCTTCCTGGAATGAAGCTGACGGCACAACACAGCAGAAACTCCTGCGACAGCAGTGTTTCTCGTGGTTTCGCTTTTTGTCATGCAAATCTTCGCCGTGGCTTTTCGTAATGCAAATCTTGACTGTGCGACACATCTATCCTGAGCAACTCCAGTCTCAGCGGAGTGGCTTCTACGTACTTCCCATCTCGGAAATGGAGATGAGAAGCACCGTGGGATTTCATTTTATGCTTCTTGCTCAGCCGATCGCAAGGGGCCTCATCAGGGCTGCACCAGCCTGGGACCCGGCCGTAGACAAATAGATCGAGACACGTCCCGGTCATCTAATAACGGCGGGTGAAGGTCTGGTCACCTCAACACCCGCTGGAACTTCCAGATGATAACAGCAGTGTCCTGCAGCCCTGCCTGTCTCTTCCGCTCCATGCCCTGAGGGAGGCCGGCGATAGGATTGGTCTGATTACCGCCTGTCAACCCCAACTCCAGGCCTTCCAGCCAGACCGCTGTCCCATGGGAGGTCGTCTGTCCTATGTGACCAGCTTCCTATCTATCACTGGTGTAGCTTTAGCTGTACTCTTTATTTTCGTGTGCCCAAGTGTTGTCTTCTTCTGTTGGAGTTCTTGTGGATTGTTAGCTTTCCGCAGTTTTTTTGTTTTGTTTTTAATTCTGATCTCAGGGAACATTTTGTAAAGTACAAGGCTCTGAAATTATTGTTAGATTTTTAATTGTTATTTTACAACATAGACAACAAAAGTTCTCTCTCCCTCCATGTGAGCGTGTGTGAGTGAGTGTGTGTGTGTGTGTGTATGTGTGTGTGTGTGTGTGTGTGTGTGTGTGTGCGCGCGCGCGCGTGCGTGCGTGCGTGTGTTGTGTGTGTGTGTGTGTGTGTGGTGTGGTGTGTGTGTGTGTGTGTATGAAGATATATGTGTTCAGGCAAATGGTAAATAAACAGAGAATAAATGAATTATCATATGAACTAAAAAAAAAAAAAGAAACGTGATGCACTTTTTCAGTGAATGGGGAAATCTTTTTGCACGAGGACACTTTCAAGTCTGTCATCTGCAACACATTAAAGGTAATCATGTTTGCTCAGCAGAAACATCCTTAACGTGTAAAGCGATCAACAAGACATGAGTCGGACGTCCAGAATCTCTCCTCTTCTTTAAGATCATTTCTTTGCGTGACGTTGGCAATCACTGCGAAGTCGTCTTCTTGCAAATCTACCCCCCCCCCCCCCCCCAAACTCACACATACATACTCCCATCTAGTCACCCTCCCCTCTCTCCATTCTTTCCCCAACGAAATGTATGGCAACGTGTTCAGCTAGCGCCTAACCGCTTCTCTGGAAGACAGAGAGCCATGTCACCAGCCTGCATCCAACGTTCACAGACAGGTCACACGCAATCACTCTCCATTATGCAAATTCCTGCAGTTTGCTGGCTGCCTTGCTCTGACGTGAATGATGGCACCCGGCCTCCAGAACCCCGTCCTGCCAACTGCCCGTTCCTCTCGAGGATTCCTTTCTGCGATGCAAATCTTGACTCTTCAACCTTGGATGCCCACCCAGACAAATCATTGCCATCTATGGTTTGGAGGGCGATGGGTGTAAAGCTGAACAGTTGGGTTCTGAATGGGGATACGGTGCTTCTAGACACCCTGCTGGGGATTGAGAACACAGACAGGGTGAACTCACACGGGGATTCGGCCGGAAAGCATGACCGATGTGTGGTTGCTTAGCAGATGTCGGAGAGCGACCGTAGTGTAGAGATGCGGCGGAGAGGCAATCATGGGTAGGAAGTAAGATCACCGCCAACAGACAGGGAAATTCCAGTACAGGAGGCGTCTCCGCCAGTGCCCGTCTCTTTAATACAGTCCTTAACGCGCGGACAGGTAAAATGGTGCGTCGGTTTTTCTGGAGCTCTTTTTCCCCCTTCAGTATCTCGTCCTCTGCAAGCTGAATGAATTGACGATCTTTCACGTCCTTCGTTTAGCCTTGTGTCTGTCACAGGAAGAGTCGAAGTCACACTGAGTTATTTTCCTGTTGGGGAAGAAAACAGACTCAGATGATGTAAGATGTCAAACTTACCACGTGGGGTAGATTTTGACCCTACAGTCACTTTACTGTGCGATGTATTGTGGAAAGATGGGTATTCCTGTGTACATTACATTGGGACAAAGAATTTCTCAGAATTTCTATACAAATTCTCTTTGAAGACTCGACATAGTTTTTTTTTTTTCAAATTGTTTGTCGACAAGGTATCTTTTTTTAACAGACTGCAACTCTGACATTGCTGTTCTGATTGTGTAAAGGGTATCTCATTCAAGAAACTGTGGGTCTAACTGTGGACAAGGTATTTTCCTTCACAGGATGTTGCAGAAGGCAATCTTCTTTGGCAGACTGTAGCTCTGGCACTGTTCATCTCACTATGGAGACGTGTGGTCTTTTAAAGACCAGAGCACTGGCAGCGTTTGTCCGATTGCGGAGAAGGTATCTTGTTTAATAGACTGTCGCTCTGATACTATTGGTTTGATTGTGGAGAAGGTATCTTATTTAACAGATTGTCTCTCTGATACTATTGGTTTGATTGTGAAGAAGATATCTTATTTAACAGACTGTCGCTCTGATACAAATGGTTTGATTGCGGAGAAGATATCTTTACATTTTAACAGGTTGTCCACCTAAAACTCTATACAGAGAAAAAAGCAACTACATTGTTTTAATTAACACGTTAATCAACGCCAGTACAATTTCCATACTGAACGTGTTATACAATGTTTTCCTTTTCCCGTAGCATCTAACTCGCCATCACAGCCACAAAAACGCAAAAAGTGCGGATGTTTAAAAGATAAACAATCAAAAAAGAAACATGCATTATACGACATTTTTTTTCATATAATCTAAATCGCCATTCACAAAAGCTGCGGATGCTTGAAAAAAAAAAACGAAGAAAGAAACAAGCAAATAATTACACCAAAACTGCCAACAAAGTAACTGAGTTAACAACAGAAGTATACCCGGGACTCGGGATATGGGTGTGAGGTGGGGTATAGTGATGGAAGAGAAGCTAGGCGAGGTTTCAGAAACCTCGAGCGAATACCATGAGGACAGAGCGTACCTCCTTTCCCACTCACGCAAAACCCCTGAGGCAATAACCGGACAAAGGCGGGTCGGGACT
>CM065719.1:50123232-50148232 GCA_033310375.1 Conus canariensis
CGAAAAGGGTGGAAGAAGGCAAGTTACGTAGTGGGATTTTTTTTTTCCTTAATACAATCCGGCTTCCTACATCAACTGAAAAAAAAATTAAGTGTGTCAGTAAAAAGGATAAAAATAGTGTACTCTACCACTCACTCACTCGCGCGCGCGCGCGCGCGCGCACCACACACACACACACACACTCACACACACACACACACCAACGCACGCACACATGCACACACACACACACAAGCACGCACGCACGTATGCACGCATGCATGCACGCACACATACACGCTGAAACACACACATGCCCACATACATACGCATGCGCGCCCACACACGCACACGCGTGCAGGCACACACACATACACACACACACACACATGCACGCACGCGCACACACACACACACACACACACACACACACACACACACACACACACACACACACACACTTCACGCGCATACCCGTAAACTCGCTTTTAAGTGCCCAGACTGACAGACGTATCACACGCGTCCACACATACACCCGCACACGCACACACAACAAACATTGCGCACGTGCGCGCGCATGACCGTCAGGACGCTATCGATCGATGGCCCTATTAAGGACAGAGGCGGAAAGAGAAGGACTCAGAAATCGGTCTGACATTTGTGCTGCCTCCCTTAAACTTGCTGCTTAAGAGACCTCTCTTTTCCTGTCTGTTACCATCCCCCCTCCACCACCACCCCCCCCTCTCCCCCCCCCCACACACACACCCACCTTCCTCCTCCCGAGCCCCTTTCAACCGATTATCCTGCTCTATCCCCCACCGCCGCACAACTTCCTGCCTACTCTCTTCTACCCATCCTACTTCTCGCTACCCCCCCCCCCCTCCCCATTCGTTGTGTGGGTGTGTGTGTGTGTGTGTGTGTGTGTGTGTGTGTGTGTGTCTGTGTGGGTGTGTGTGTGTGTGTGTGAGTGTGAGTGTGTCTGTCTCTCTCTCTTTTCTCTCCCTCTCCCTCCCCCCCCTCACCCCCCCCCCCCCCCCCCCCCCCCCGAATCTCGAACTCAGATTTAATGGAATCCAAACATCTGAAGGAGCCAGCAATTTGAGATTATTTGCTCATGTTGACAAGGCGTGAATGATTACTTCTAACATGGCAAAGGACATTTAGTTAACAGGCATAAAAGGAGTCTGCAGAATGTCGACAAGATGTCGATGCTACATTAGCTGTCTGTCTGCTTGTTTTTTTTCATATGGTTTTATCCGTTTGTTTGTTTGTTTGTTTGTTTCCGACGGTAAGAGTATATTCCTTATCTTGGATTTCAAATGAATAAATCTGAATTTTCGTGTTAATAACGTTCAGATCCGCTGCTCAGATCTCTGTCTGTCTGTCCTGTCTGTCTCTCTCTGACTGTATGTGTGTGTGTGTGTGTGTGTGTGTGTGTGTGTGTGTGTGTGTGTGTGTGTGTGTGTGTGTGTGTGTGTGTGTGTGTGTGTGTGTGTGTGTGTGTGTGTGTGTGCGCGCGCGCGCGTGTGTTTATACGACTGTTTCTACTCCTTCTTCTTCTCCTTCTCCTCTCTCTCTCTCTCTCTCTCTCTCTCTCTCTCTCTCTCTCTCTCGCAACTTCTTTTTGCGTCGTAAGTCGTATGAACTGTCCAATCATAGTCAAATACGCATAGTACTTTTACCGCGCAGAAATGTACAGAAATGTCTCAGACGCAGATGCTGGTTTGAGAAAATCTAGCACTGCCATACTGACCCTATTTTCACAGTGTATGCTTGCATCCATAAAGAGAATGGAAACTTCTACTCGGAGTACACTTACTTCAAAAAGATCTTTCTTTAATACATTGCTTAAAAATGGCGTGAGATGAATTTGCTGTGGAGTACGTACGTATCCATGAATAAGATGATGTATAAGATGGGGCAACTCTTACATTGAATATGTTTAATGTTTTGACGTTTTGAATGTAACAGGGCTGTTCTCTTTGTTCAATAGTCTTCACAGCATTAATAAACGAGCTGGTACATGAAACAGTGCGCCCGGGCAAGCGTGGAACACCTTTACTCCTGTTGATACGTAAGCCATCAAACCAGTCCTTGCTCATATCTTCCAAATAAAATGTAGGATTCTGTAAACCAGAAAACTTTAAAGTTTCTCTAACGTCTTAGCTTAACTCTCTTTCTCTCTTTTATAACAGACTGGATACTTTCAAATCGAGTTATTTCAACTACTGCTTAATTTCAAGTACAAAACTTGACCCCAACGACCCAACGTTTGCTTAATTTCAAGCTGATTCATTTCGGATCCGCATAATCTTTAAAAGGAACGTTTTGTGTCCGATCCATCGGAAGATCGGTTGATTTCTTTTCTTTCTTTTTTTCTCTTCCTATTTCACTCTCTGTTTTTGCTTCTGGTAAAGACTCGCTTTCCCAACAGGTTTTTGTACCTAGATTTATCACAGATTGTGAATACGATTTCTGATGACTGCAAATCTAGATTGTACCGAAGATAACTTCGTCTCTTTATCTTGATCTTTCATACCACCACGCTGCTCATTCCAGCTGCCCGTTCACAGCCCTACCCTGGTCTGGTCTCGCTGCGGCCCCGGCCCCGGCAATCCACAGGGAGCAGTCAATGTCAAGTCGTCATTAGGCAGATCCACCAGTTGAGATATCGCACCACTGCCGAGTCATTTCGGCGGTATTCAGTGGCGGCTGTTCTGACCGAATGTATACACAAGACACCGACTTCTAAGTCCTCTTCTGACGACTAGAATTGCTTAGTCGTGGAGCGAACGTGAGCGAGTATCCCTCTCCGGAGGGCGCCGCCACGTCCGGACAACAACAGTCCCGATGAATTTGCGGCAACTTCGATGCGAACTCACCAAGGACAGGAAATCGAAACTGAGGTCACCATGACAGCAGGGTATGAGAGCCGGCTACAGAATGTGAGGCCTTTTCTGCTGAAGTCACCAGCCTCTTCACCCACTGGTCTCCCTCAGGCAAGACAACAACAACAACAACAACAACAACAACAAAACAAACAACGGAAACAAACATGCAGTTGGGGAAAAAAAAAAAGCAAGAGACGGTGAACAAGTCCTCTTTCACTGTGCAAATGACTTAAAGGGGATGGGGTTATGAGGAATAGAGAGGGGTTGAAGGGAGATGGAGGGGGTGGGGGGGGGGGGAGATAGGATGAAAAAGGCGACGTTGAAATAAAGATGTCAACGTAACGTCCTTTTTCGTCCCATCCCTTCCACCCTCCTCCCTCCTCCCAACACCATCCCCATCAAGTCATGTGCATTGCTCGTTCACCGTCACTTGTTTTGCCCTACTGCATGTTTGTTTCCGTTGTTTGTTTGTTTGTTTGTTGTCCTGCCTGGGGAAAAGGAATGGGTCGAGGTTTCTTACTTCAATGTTTGTTGTTCTCGTCTGGCGGCTCAGTACTTCATCGTTTGTTTTCATGTCTTGACTTCCCCTCCAGTCAATATATTATGAATTTTTTTTTTCATACTGATCAATGAGGAAGAATAAGATAGTATTATGGAGTTCCATTCCGGTCTCAGACTGCTGTGCTTTACGCTTATTTTCATAATATATCCTGGCGTCAACCAGGTTCGGGAAATACAGACACCTGCAGTGTTAGTCAGGCACTTTATCAACACTCCCAGAAACGCACGCATCGAGAGGATGAAACTCGATTGTGTTTTGTCCAGTCTTTCCAGTGGAGCCATTTACAAATCCAACTCTGGTTATGATCCAACCGGGGCCAAATTGATTGATTCATTAATTGCTCTGACAGGAATCGAATCCAGGACCTCCCAGCCAAAAATTCGCGACGCTAACCACTGCGCTACGGCGGCTGGTCACCTCTCTTTCCTTGCTTGGACTGTGTGTATGGTGCACATGTACAAGACTGGACCAGCCGGGAAGAAAACGTTTTACCCAGGCCTGTACTACACTGTGAGATCAGTACACTTACACGCGTACGACGCATGGGCAGAGAGTGAGATGGACGTCCGATTTTTCCCCCTTCATTGAAATACAGTTATAAATGAGAGTGCAAATCAGGCAATGTACAAAACAGATGTCGAAAACACTGCATTTTTTTCCTCATAAATCCAATATGAAAAAAAGAATCTGCGTAATTGAAATTTATCCCATTATAAACTGATTGCTTAACTTTTGTTTTATGCAGGGGCAAATGAAAACAAAATTGATATTAAAAAAAAAAAACAATGTGACAATTTAGTTGGGATAATTACTTGTCAGTCGGATGCCCCAAGGCGCTTGAAATTACGCAATCTTCTCTTGCGCAGTGGTCGGTGTTGTGGATTGTCGGCTGAGAGATCGCGGGTTCGATTCCCATCAAAACCGTTTAATTCTGGGGTATTTTGGCTCCAACTCATAGCCTACTTTGTCACTGGCGAAGATAAAGAGACTCAAATTTCCTGATCAACCCTGCAAGTGTCTGTATCTCTGGGGCCTGGTTGACGCCAGGATATATTACGAAAGGAATGAGTGTCGTGGGAATAATGTCACTGTGGTGACACTGAAAAGAAAACAGAAAATATTGATGATAATGATAATAAGAAACGAATAATATATACAGAAAAATACATAAATAATTCCATTAAACTGTAGTACATATAAAGTTCAGCTTCGATGTTGTCGTTTATGGAACGTGTCCTAAACACAACAATCAGCCATTGTTCTCCCCCCCCCCCCCCCTCTCTCTCTCTTTCTCTCTTGTCTTTCTGTCCTTTTCTAAGTCTCTGTCTCTGTCTCCGTCTCTCTCTCTCTCTCTCTCGTGGTGTTGTGTGTTGTGTTTCTGCTCGTGCGTGCGTCGTGCGTGCTTGCGTGCGTGCTGTGTGTGTGTGTGTGTGTGCGGCGCTGTGCCGTGTATTACGTGCGGCGTGCGTGTGCGTGCGTGTGTGCGTGCTGCTTGTGTGTGTGTGTGTCGTGGGTGTGTGGGTGTATTGTGGGTGTGCGTGTGTGTGTGTTGTGTGTGTGTGTGTGTGTGTGTGTGTGTGTGTGTGTGTGTGTGTGTGTGTGTGTTGTGTGTGTCCAGTCCCGTATTGCATTCCACGGCAGAACAGTATTCCTCAACGGTTCATGCCTGGGCAATCGTGACATCGTCAGCTACACGGTTTATTTCTGATCAACTGTTTTCCTTGATGCTCACCCTCCGCTGTTTCGCTCGGTGCCTGGCTTTCTCGTCGTCAGTATTACTTGTATCTCTCTCTCTCTCTCTCTCTCTCTCTCTCTCTCTCTCTCTCTCTCTCTCTCTCTCTCTCTCACACACACACACACACACAACACACACACACACACACACACACACACACACCTCACACACACGCGCGCGCGCGCGCCACACAACCACATAGAGACAAACAGACAAGTAAACAGAAATAGAGAGACAGACAGACAGACAGAGACAGAGAAAGAGAGACAGACAGACAGAGAGACACTGAATTCGAAAACTCAAAGAACAGACAGGCGAGACGAGCTCACCAAAAGCGCCCAGTCTGTAGTTGAAGGTGATGACGATCATGTCACCGAGCGTGGCCAGAATGTCCCCGTGGAACAGGGCGCCCATGCCCACCTCGTTGGACCCCCCGTGCACGTGAATCAGCACCGGCAGACCCCCCTCTCTTCCTCGCCTCCGCCCGACCCCGTTGACGTCTACCTTCACAGAACGACGTCATCTTCGTGACAATGTCGAGTCCCTTACTTTTTTTTATTTTTTTTTTTTAGCCGAGGAAGTTACGTTTTCAGCGTCGTCTTTAAGATCTGTTTGTGTATGGGTGAATAAGATAGCCAGGGACACTTCGAGGCATAGAAGGCGCGTTATTCACGCACTAAAATGTTCTTTTACTTCATGAAACTGTGTTTCGTGCGTAAACGTCACGCTCTGAAATGAAAACCTAGATGCGGGCGCTCTCTCTCTCTCTCTCTGTCTGTCTGTCTGTCTGTCTCTCTCTCTCTCTCTCTCTCTCTCTTCTGACGATGGAAAAGTTCGTCTGCTTGAGAGTCGTGGGACTATCCACATTAAAAAAATAGTATCGCTTTATCACTCGACTTGTCAAGCGATTTCCGACTGTCAAATCCGATTTTAGGACACACATTTACCTCTGAAAGCCGATACGGCTGTGCCTAATGTGTGAAAAGCAAAGCAATAGTGCTTACTTCTGCAGAACTACAATGTCAAATGAACCAAGCCGCCGTGGCGCAACGCTTAGCGTCGAGGATTCCCGGCAGGGAGACCGTGGGTTCGATTCCATATAAAGCTTGGGCATTTTTCTCCAGACCCGGAAATAAACTTTGGCATGGGCTCAGCTGGAAAGACTGGAACCACACAGTCAAGTTTCATCCACTTAATGGATTCGTCTCTGCGAGTGTTGCTCCAGCAATCGTCTAGACCAACCCTGCAGGTGTCTGTACGTTTATTAAGCGCACTTTCCCAGAACATTTGTCGAAATGTCAAAACATAATCATCTCTCACTCTTCCCTTAACTTTTCTGAGTTCCTATTACAGTCGATACGTCTACCGAACGTGCATAGCATAAAAATGAATGGTGTCATTCTCTTCCACATGGAGATTTGTGAGCAATGTGTTTTCTACAAAGATGGAAATCGCTGTTCTGCCTTACGACGGACAGAATAATAATTTTGGAAGCAAAATTTCCGGAAAGAAGATCGCTTGTTTCTTTCGAAGATACAGAGAGCTTTTGCTGCCCAAACAGACTCTACCATGTTTACACACACACACACACACACACACACACACACACACACACACACACACACACACACACACACAACACCTAACGCGCTCGCGCGCGGGTCACCCACCCCACCCCACCCCACCCCAACCCTCCGACCCACTCACCCACCCACCTACCGGCACGCGCCGCCCTGCGACTGACTACACACCGTGACAGGCACGTAGATGTTGAGGTAGAGGCAGTCCTCGTCCATGTCCGTGACCTTGAAGTCGGGGATGTGCAGCCTGACGTAGCCCAGCTCCCAGTTGGTCTGAGGACACGCCTTGGACAGGGTGGTGACGTCCTTCACCCCGTGCCACGCCCTGGGAGGCTCCGGCAACTGCAACCGGCACAGCAAGCACGTCGGTTACTTCACGACAACGGCAGGCTCCAGCTAGCCAGGCTCGCACTGACCATAGCTTCAAATTCAAAAAAGAATGTTAAAAACAAAGTCTCGGATCTTTCAGACCTTCCGGCCCTTCTTTTGTGGTGGTGATTTCAGTTTCCTCCCCACGTCCATGCCCTTGGTTTGTTTGTGTCCAAGTCTTCGTGTCGGCGAGTCCATGATGGGGATTGTCGTCGGATGGGACGAACTGGGGGTCTTCCTAAGTCGCAAAAAAAAGCGGAAAATGAGCGGGTGGGGGGTGAGGGGTGAGGGCTAGAGGGCTAGATGGGTTCGTTAGAAGGAGGCGAAGCTTTCTCATTCTGGCTCCGCGACTGGGTAATTATTGAGGGGATTGGAAGATAGTAATTACTGAGGGGATTTGAAGATGGTAATTATTGAGGGGATTGGAAGATAGTAATTACTGAGGGGATTTGAAGATGGTAATTATTGAGGGGATTGGAAGATAGTAATTACTGAGGGGATTTGAAGATGGTAATTATTGAGGGGACTGGAAGATAGTAATTACTGAGGGGATTTGAAGATGATAATTATTGAGGGGATTGGAAGATAGTAATTACTGAGGGGATTTGAAGATGGTAATTACTGAGGGGATTTGAAGATGACAGCCCTGCGTATGCTGGACCAGAAGAGGCATCACTAAAACTACAGAAGTGATTCAGCAGCAATGCTCTGCCTCTTCGACGGGCTGCTCTCATGACGTACTCAATACTGACTGTTCCCTGTACACCGCCGGTACTGGGGCTGAGGCAGGATTTATTCAGGGTGTATTTGTGTGTGGGGAAGTCGAAATTAGCGAGAGTGGGCAAAACAGAATTGACAAGACTCCACATCAGCTCCAATGCTGCACGCCTTCCCCAGTGGCCCGCTCCAAGATTCTCCCTTCCACTGTGATTTAACATCAGAAAAATCGTCTGTAGACACACTGATGAAGAAAACTTATGTACAGTGTGATTAGTTCAAGGCCGAAGCCATTGTCTAAGCAGAGGTTCTTGTTTAAAGACCTTCTGCTGTCAAGATTACCCGTACAGTTTCTCCCTGCTGACCCAGAAAAGAAACACACACACAGACACACAGACACAGACACAGACACAGACACACACACACACACACACACACACACACACACACACACTACACACACACACACACACACACACACACACACACACACACACACACACACACACACACACACGCACAAAACTAGGGTGCGCAGGAGCTCAGGCGGACGGCAAGATTCGTTCGGGAGTGTGAGTTTCCCCAAGCGAACAACGAAGAGGATTTAATCATGCAGTCTATACTTCGATCGATCAATCAATCAGAAGCACACTTTGGGCCATGGGCAAGTTGATAAAGTACCTGACCTCACACCATCCTCGTATGGGATCCGGCAACTGGAGGTAATCAATCAATGCACCGAACTATTCACATATCATCCCGGTCATCATCAAACAATCAGTAGAAGCCAAAATACCAATAAACATGCATACCAATGTGTAAAGTAAGGCTTTAAACAGAATGCGCTAACAAGCAACATTTGGACAAATATGTCTCCTTCAGACATTGCAAACAGACATTAAAAATGCACGAAACAATGTTCCAGAGATTGCAGTCAGCATGAAATGAAAATCAATTGATTTATTGATCGATCTAGAAATGAATACATCAATTAATCATGAGCACGTGCTGGGCAGCGTGGCCGCTTCTCTCATGTCACGCCTTGAGGAAAGCTGATCGATTTGGGGTGGGGGATGGGGAGGGGGGGGGGGTGGAGGGAGAGAAGAAGAGGAGCGAGTGTGGGAATGGGGAGTGGGAGCGTACCAGTAGCTGCAGGTAGTCCGTCAATAGATCATCATGATCATAAGTCGCTTAACTGATGAATCAATCGATTAAATAACCAATCAATGAAATCGCATTTGGCACTCTAGTGATCCCCATTATCTCACATCACGCTGTCGGCGGTTGTAGCATTTCTGCAAGGAGTCTAACAGTAAATCACCGCGATCGTTTGGACAGCCTGAAAAACTCCCAACTCACCGCGCCGTTTGGGAGGTCTTGAAACTACTAGTCAACAGAGCTACGGCGTCATTTGACTGCTTGCATTGTAAACAATTACAACATCTGTACCATGACACATGACGACTGAGAACAGAGAGCTGTGGCGATACCAGTGGCTTATATCATACAACAATGTTTCCAGGCAAAAAATGCATTCTCAAAAGGCGCAAACACTGAGGTGCACTCAGGTTTTCGAAACTGTGTTTAATATAACCCAATAAAATCCTCAAAGCCAAATGCCACAGGTTCGACAAGCTATACCGTACCGATGACTGCTTGACAGGTGCACAAAAAAATATAAATCAGTGACAGATAACGAAATGCAGTTTCAAGCAAGTAAATGACCACTGTTTCGTGGTGAAAGGCACAATGTTAAAAGAGTTTATTTACTTTGAGAAATACATTCGCGTTTTGCAGTACCTTTCTACTACTGGAAAGCAATCTGCAAAAATCATTTACAGGTTTAACAGAAAATATTTTCTAGGCATACAATGAAATCTTCAATCTGCATATTTAGGGTATTACATAATAAATGGAATTCGTCTTTTATATGCGTTCTTCAGTTTCCACAAAAATATTTAACGAGGCAGCCAAAGTCTTCCTCCGACTTAAATTATCAGTATATGGCCCTGCATTGAAATCTAATCGGTGAATACATGTGTAAATCAGGTGACTGTAAGTCTACGTTTCTCATTTGACACCAATTTCATAACTTTCTCAAAATAAGCATTTGCTACTCGAATGTAAAACTTCATGCCTTGAACATATACAATTGTTGAATTGACGAATGAATGACTGCACAAATGTTTCTGGTACTAGGTTGTTTTCTTTTGTCTCCCAAACGCAAGATAAAGCTGTTTCAACTGAAATATTCTTTCTTATGCAATTTAACCTCCTGAAGCTTTTCCGCTTCTTAGTATAGATATTGCTAGTTCTGTATCTTCGTCTGTGGTTGGCTAATTAAAAAAAAATTCCGGATTATAATCACGAAATCGCATTCAACCGCTATGTTCTCCCAAATCATCATCTCATTGAAGATTAAAGTAAAGAAAAGAAGTGTCTTTACAGGCCATGTGTACCCTCACAACATGAAAATCTTTTGTCCCTTTCTTATTTCTTATTTCTTGGGTGTATGGGGTGTCTGGTAGAGGTAGCATCTCTGGTGGGCGTGCTTGCCAAATCTGTCTTAGGGCTGCACATCCATCTTTGGTCCTCACTCGGCACTCAGCTCTCACCTGTGGTTCCCTATATTTGTTAACATGCGACAGCGGCCACACCCCGGGTAACAGCTTTGGCAGGCTGGCAGAACCAGGTGAGGGTAGCCGACGGGTCTCAAACCCTCAGTGAGGTAGGGCTTGACTACCTAAGCATGTGAGGAATCGGCGGACTGCGCGGTGGAAATCACAATCTGATTCAACGGGCAGAAAGGCGACTCTCAGCAGTGCATTGTGGAGTACATAGAGCATGGTGTGACACAAAAGACGTCATAGTCATCCATTGCATCTGACTCCGTCTCCAGCCGTCTTGACCCGGTCTTGCTGCTGGACTCGGATGGTTTTGGACGAGAGAGTGAGGTCGACGAATTGCGCAACCCGTCCTCACTTTAAACAAAGTCACCGCACAAGTCAGTTCTATCATCAAAAGGTGCCAATTTTTGTGAAGAAAGGAGGACAGCTGCAGCGCAACAAAAGAGGCAAGGAAAGCCCGCGCCAGCAAGCATAAGCAGGTCTCCCACGTTGCCTGTCCAAGCTGTTACTGCACATTCAGTGCACGCATCGGCTTGATTAGCCACCTGCGTATCCACAAATCATCTCACCCCCCTCTACCCCAAGATGACTGAAGTGGTTCTCGTCTATTCGACGGACGAACAACATTTCTTACCAATAATCATTTTGGCCTCTTCCTTTCAAACGTTGCAGTTCTTAGAGTCATTTATGGGATGAACTCTTTGCGCTTTTCATGAAGCCTTTTCACAGATGTATTCTTTATTTTTGCTAACCAAGCACACGCGCACGTGCGTGCAGGCACATACATACATGCGTATGCATGAACACACATGCGCGCGCGCGCGCACACACACACACACACACACACACACACACACACACACACACACACACACACACACACACACACACACAGGTCTTCAAACATGTAAAACGAAATGAACAGAACTGGTCCATCTGGAACGGAAAAAAAAAAGAAAAAGAAAAGACGTCGAGAGCTGTATGAAATATTTAACAGCCGTCAGCAGAGACGAAGACACAAACCGTTTACAAAGCGAAAATTGCCCACACGCGAACTACAAAGACACGCCAACGGGAGAAGTCAGGATGACGACACGAGCTTCCATTAGCTGGCGGAGTAATTTCATTCCTTTCTGAGCTGCTGGCTACTTCCACGCTTCTCGCCCGAGCTGGACACGGAAGTGTCAAATTGGACAGAGAAAGGCGGAGGGAAGAGCTACGGTGGTGGAGGCAGAGGATGGAGAAAGAGAGGCGTCATAAAGACGGGCGGGAAGGAAAGGAAGCGGCATCTAATCTTAGGAGAAAGGGCTGCTGGAGACTTTGGGGGTTGGGGGGGGGGGGGGGGGGGGGGTCTAATTTGTTACCAGTTTTCACGGTGCTGGGAGTGATTCCCCGGGAGAGAGATTTTCTCCATCTCTGTCTCTCTGTCTCTGTCTCTCTCTCTTTGTATGTGTGTGTGTGTGTGTGTGTGTGTGTGTGTGTGTGTGTGTGTGTGAGTGTGGTGTGTGTGTGTGTGTGTGTGTGTGTGTGTGTGTGTGTGTGTGTGCGTGCGTGCGTGCGTGCGTGTATGTGTGTGTGTGTGGAGAGAGAGAGAGAAGAGAGAGAGAGAGAGAGAGAGAGAGAGAGAGAGAGAGAAAGTGAGAGACAGACACACAGACAGAGACAGCGAGAGAAATGAGATTTCCTGCATAACTTTAGGGACTACTCTTCCATCGCTGTGGGCCCCCTCACACCCCACACGGGAGCTCATTTTCTCCTCTTAAGCCAAAGGCCAGCACCTGTACACCACTTCAGGTCCTGGGGAGGAAGGGAAGTAGAGGGTTAGGGAAGGTGTACTGCACACGTTCGGGGCTCTCGGTGTTAAGAGGAAGAAGGCAAAACAAAAAGAAGAAAGAAATGAAAAAAGAAACACACACACACACACACACACACCACACACACACACACACACACACACACACACAGAGAGAGAGAGAGAGAGAGGCAAAGACAGAGATAGGGACAGAAGAGAGGGAAAAAAAAATGGAAAGATGAAAAAGAAAGAAAGGAGAAAAAAGCTGATGATCAAAACAGTAGAAGAAAAAAATAACATAAAGGAAGAAAGAAAGAAAGAAAGACGGGGAGCAAAACACGCGAGATGCGTTTTGTCCATTTGGACTCTGATGGAATAACTGCATCCAGCAGAAGGATGAGGACACAGGGTAGGCGGGGAAGGAGGGGAATATGTACATACTGTTCCAACAACGACACCTCACCACAGAAAGCGTACATTACAGTCAGAGCTAGCAGTGATCGGACGACATGGTAAGATATGCCGACCGTGTTACTGTTTTCAGAGGTCTTAATATCACCCCGGTCTTCTTCTTCACTTTCCCCTACCTCAACGTCTCTCCCGCCAGCCCTCCATCCCCTATCCCCATCCCCCCTCCCTCCCCCCTCCTCTCCCGCCCCTCCCCGCCTCCCTTCCTCTTTTTTTTCTCTTTTAGGCCAGGTTTGTGCTATGAACCTCAGCAGTGTGAAATGTTCTGACGCTGGTTTACCCTGTTCTGACAGTTATGCAATGCCCACCTGCACACCTCTGTAAGCGAAAAGTTCGTTCCAGGTATCTCTTTTTATCAGAGGCTTTTTTCTTTTTTTAAAGGACTGACCGCCTACATGTTAATTAGTGGGAAATAATATTCTTACGTAACATGCATGACGCGATACTTCGTATATGTCATCTATTTTCGTTCGGTATTTAGTGATGTATTTATTTATGTTTCCATATCCGCCTGATCATGACTGAATGTAACTTAATATCATTACAATATTTGCATTTATGTCATTTTAACATGATTCTTGTTATAACAAATAAAGCAATAATTGTAAATACTAGAACTGTCTTTCAGAAAAAGGGGTCATTCGAAAAACTGAAAATATCGCTGACAATGTTACTTGTAGATTTACGGCTTTGACCATTCAGTGACAGTCATCATGATGCACCAGATGGCTGGGAGGGTCTAAACAATACTCTGAATTCTGCTAAATTTGATGGCGCTATTCTTGACCTTGATGACAAAATCGCAACGTGGAAGTTTACCACGAACACACACACACACACACACACACACACACACACCACACACACACATATACACACACCTGCTAGCGCGCGCGCGCGCGCGCGCACACACACACACACACACACACACACACACACACACACACACACACACACACACCACTGCCAAAACTTCATGGTTATATAAACTTAACTGTTTACATATCCGAGTCAAAAATGTGCGGTGACAGAAATAAAGACAAAAAGTAGTAGTAGTAGTAGTAGTAGTAGTAGTAGTAGTAGTAGTAGTAGTAGTGTTGTTGTTGTTGTTGTTGTAGTTGTTGTTGTTGTTGTCGTGTCGTTGTAGTAGTTGTTACTGTTGTTGTTGTGTTGTTGTTGTTGTTGCAGCAGTAGCAGAAGTAGTAGTAGAAACAGTAGCAGCAGGAGGAATAGAAGGCGGAAAAAGGTAGGAGAAGGAAGAGAAGGAAATGAAAAAAAAGAAGGAAAAGAGAAACAGTAGCAGTTGTTACTTAGCAGCAGCATTAACGGCAGAAAGAGGAGAGGATGAGGATAGATAACAGCTGAAAACATTTTAGTGGCAACCGCAGCAGCAGTAGCAGCAGCAACGATAACAATGACGTTAGCAGTAGCAGCAGCAGCAGCAGCAGTAGGCAGAGAAGAAGGGGGAGGAGGGAAAGCAGCAGCAGCAGGAGGCTGGAAGATAGTAGTAGCAGCAGCATCCGTGGTCGTGGTAGTGTCAGGAACAGGAGTAAGAGGAGGAAGAAGAGCTGGAAGGATAGTGATAGTACTTGTTGTAGCAGCAGCAGCAGTCACAGAAGCAGCAGTAGAAGCCGCAGCAGCAGCGGTAGTAGTAGGAATAGAAGAAGAAGTAGTAGCAGTAATAGTAGCAGCAGTAGAAGCAGCAGCAGTAGCAGCGGCAGTAGAAGTAGCAGCAGTAGAAGCAGAGGACGCAAAATGGACGACGAAAACACGGAGGAGGAGGAGGAGGAGGAGGAGAGAGGGGAGGAGGAGGAGGAGAGGACAAGAAGAAGAGATGGAGAGACAGACAGACAGACAGAGAGATTTTCCATAGTAATCGCTGACAAGGGTTACGAAGTTGCTTGTTCTCTCTCTCTCTCTCTCTCTCTCTCTCTCTATATATATATATATATATATATAAGAGAGAGAGAGAGAGAGAGAGAGAGAGTATAGAGAGAGAGAGAGAGAGAGAGAGAGAGAGAGAGAGAGAGAGAGAGAATGGTACTGAGGGTCAGCGCAATCTGGCAATACAAGCTCATCACATCCTGACGACCGCACAGCGTGAAACAAATTTGTAGATGTTTTTAGCAGCTTGATTTTAACTTGCTTTTAATATAACAAATATATATATATATATATATATATATATATATATTCCTCCCTCACAACAACAACAACAACAGAAGCAGAAGAAGCAACAACAGGAACAACAGCAGCAGCAGCGGCGGTAACAATAACAGCAAGTGGAGGAGGAGGAAGAGGAAGCAGAATCCGTCCACCCCCGCAATCCACTCATCCACCCCCTGGGACACTGACCTAACGATGTGTCAGACTGTCTGCTGCCTTTCCTGTCTGACGTCGGCCTGTCTGTGTGGCTTCTTGGCCACCTGCTCAGGGGTCAGTGTCAAAACACCAATACACACACCAAAAATTAATAAATGAATATAGAAATAAATAAATAAATAAATAAATAAAATCAACAATTGAATTTATAGGTGAATATAGCCTCTGGCATCTACACCGCAGAAACATGATAGGGAGTGTGTGTGTGTGTGTGTGTGTGTGTGTGTGTGTGTGTGTGTGTGTGTGTGTGTGTGTTTGGGGGGAGGGGGGGCAGGGGAGTGGGACGGGGAGTTAAATTAAGTCACTACAAAACTACATCCACACAACATACCAATATACGTACTAATTCAGGCGAGAAGACCGGTGTGGTGATGGTACACACGGACAGGAATACTAAGAAGTGGTTACTGTACACACGGACTAGGAATACTAAGAAGTGGCGACTGTACACACGGACTAATGAGACTACAAGGTGGTGACAGTACACATGAACTAGGAATACTAAGAAGTGGTGACAGTACACACGGACTAATGAGACTACAAGGTGGTCATAGTACACATGGACTAGGGATACTAAGAAGTGGTGACAGTACACACGGACTAATGAGACTACAAGGTGGTCACTAGTACACATGGACTAGGAATACTAAGAAGTGGTGACAGTACACACGGACTAATGAGACTACAAGGTGGTCATAGTACACATGGACTAGGGATACTAAGAAGTGGTGACTGTACACACGGACTAGGGAAGCTAAAAGATGGTGACGGTACACACAGACTAGAGAAACTAAAGAGTGGTGACGGTACACACGGACTAGACAGACTTAAAAAAGGTGACACTACACACACACTAGGGAGACTAAAAAGTGGTGACAGTTCACACAGACTAAGGAGACTAAAAACTGGTGACAGTACACACGTACTACGGAAGACTGAAAAAAAAAATCGAATCATTAGATCAACGAAGCTACGTGTGTAATCGCTGCTCGAGTATGAACTGGGCCAGGGATCTATGTTTGGAAGTTCTGCAGTGGCCATGGGAAAAGAAAACAGTATGACAGCAGGAAGTGACAGTTTCAGAAGCAATGCGTTGGCAAAACACGCAGAAGGGCTTGCTCATTTGCTTTCTGTCTAAAAAGAAAATACGTAGAAAGTCACAATGACGGCTGACACAGAGGAGGAAATGGCGGTTTGGGTTGCTTTCGACAATTCGTTTTGGATGTGCGAAGAAGGAAATCCTCCAGTTTTTGTACTCCCAGTTCTTATAAAACAGGGTGTACTTCAGAATGGGAACGAAGAAATGCTGTCTGTGTGTCTGTCCGTCCGTCCGTCCGTTCGTGGTCAAAATGGGTTCCACTCGATCCAGACAGAACTACTGGGCCAATCTTTCTGAAAATTTGTAGGTATGTTCATTATGGGTCAAGGATGATGCCCGATGTTTTAGCTTACCGTTATAGCCGTTACTAACGGCTGTAACGGCCTGTAACGGTTTTTCTTCTTTACGGAATATCTCCGAAAGTACTTGGCCGATCTTTGTGAAAATTAGCAGGTTTGAACATTATGGGTCACGGATGATGCCCGATGTTTTAGTTTACCCCGTTATAGCCGTTAGTAACGGCTGTAACGGCCTGTAACGGTTTTTCTTCTTTATAGAATATCTCAAAAAGTGCTTGGCCGATCTTTCTGAAAATTTGTAGGTATGTTCATTATGGGTCATGAATAATGCCCGATGTTTTAGTTTACCGTTATAGCCGTTACTAAGGGCTGTAACGGCCTGTAACGATTTTCTTCTTTATGGAATATCTCAGAAAGTACTTGGCCGATCTTTGTGAAAATTAGCAGGTATCTTCATTATGGGTTACGGATGATGACCGATGTTTTAGTTTACCCCGTTATATCTGTTACTAACGGCTGTAACGGCCTGTAACGGTTTTCCTTCTTTATGGAATATCTCAGAAAGTATTTGGCCGATCTTTCTGAAAATTTGTAGGTATGTTATTATGGGTCACGAATAATGCCCGATGTTTTAGTTTACCATTATAGCCGTTACTAACGGTTGTAACGGCCTGTAACGGTTTTTCTTCTTCATGGAATATCTCAGAAAGTACATGGCCGATCTTTGTGAAAATCAGCATGTATGTTCATTATGGGTCACGAATAATGCCCGATGTTTTAGTTTACCGTTATAGCCGTTACCAACGGCCTGTAACGGTTTTTCTTCTTCATGGAATATCTCAGAAAGTACTTGGCCGATCTTTCTGAAAATTAGCAGGTATGTTCATTATGGGTCACGGATGATGACCGATGTTTTAGTTTGCAGTTATAGCCGTTACTAACGGATGTAACGCCCTGTAACGGTTTTTCTTCGTCATGGAATATCTCTGAAAAGTTCTTGGCAGATCTTTGTAAAAATTAGCAGGTATGTTCACTATGGGTTACGGATGATACCCGATGTTTTAGTTTACCGTTATAGCTGTTACTAACGGCTATAACGGCCCATAACGGTTTTCTTCTTTATGGAATATCTCAGAAAGTACTTGGCCGATCTTTCTGAAAATTTGTAGGTATGTTCATTAGAGGCGACAGATGATGCCCGACGTTTTAGTTTACCGTTATAGCTGTTACTAACGGCTGTAATGGCCCATAACGGTTTTTTTTTTGTTTGTTTTTGTTTTTTTTATGAAATGTCTCAGAAAGTACTTGGCCGATCTTTGAGAAAATTAGCATGTATGTTCATTATTGGTCACGGATCATGCCCGACGTTTTAGTTTACCGTTATGGCCGTTACTAACGGCTATCTCAGAAAGTACTTGGCCGATCTTTCTGAAAATTTGTAGGTATTATGGGTCACGGATGATGCCCGATGTTTTATTTTACCGTTATAGCCGTTAGTAACGGCTATAACGGTAAAATAAAACATCTAACTGCTGAAGTTTTTTTCATAGCCGTTAGTAACGGCTATAACGGCCCATAACGGTTTTCCTTCTTCATGGAATATCTCAGAAAGTACGTGGCCGATATTTCTGAAAATTTGTAGGTATGTTCATTATGGGTCACGGATGATGCCCGATGTTCAAGTTTACCGTTATAGCCGTTACTAACGGCCCATAATGGTTTTCTTCTTTACGGAAAATCTCAGAAAGTTCTTGGTGGACCTTTCTGAAAATTTGTAAGTATGTTCATTATAGGTCACAGATGATGGCCGATGTTTACCAGAATAGCCATTACTAACAGTTACACCAGCCCAAGACGGTTTTTCCTCTTTATGGAACATATCACGCGTATTCAGGATATACTGGGAGTACGTTTATATGCTTTGCGTCTTGTTTTCCAGTATGTCTGCTGAAGTTTTTTTCACCCCACACTATTAACATTTAAAGAGTGGTTGGTAAGGATGAGAACTATTTTAGCCATGACGTTTTGAATAAAAAAAAAAAAGCACAGAAAGTTCTCTCAGACTTGATCGATGAAAATATTACAGACCCCCATCCCCCCCCCCCCCCCCCCCCCCCCCCCTGTCCGTCTGTCTGTCTGTCTGTCTGTCTGTCTGTGTCTCTTCTCTCTCTCTCTCTCTCTTTCTCTCTCTCTTTCCAGTTGTTTGTTGATCTGTCCCTGCACATCTAAACCATAAGCCGTTGAACTCTGATATCATAGTTATTTCTAAAAGCTTGGCCCATCACTCGAGAGAAATGTCCCATTGACTTTTGACTGCAAAAATCAAAGACCCATATATCTGGATTTCTGGAATGAACTCTGCTTGTGAAACAGAACTAAACCAATCATTCCCCTCAACATCTCCCTGTCCTTTACATGGCAAAACTGGTAGAAAAAAGGCAAAAATAGAAAAGGAAAAAGAGGTTTTGTCCATTAAACATTTGTTGCGTGATTTTATATTGTACTCACAATTTAAGAGTTCATCATCTAAGTAGGAAGAGCATCAGAAATGCATGGAAATGAAAATAAGTGAAACAAATACTAAAAATAATGAAAGTAAAACTAAAATGGTTATCAACAGTCGAGTTCCAGACACTACACAACAGTCGGGACAACATTGAACAGCCAGCCCATCAGACAAGGTGAACTATTCATTCTGATCACGGACAGAACGTCAGTACAGGAGGAGAGGAGGTGACGGCGAGGCTCGTGCTGGCTACGCTGGCGTGGAAAATTAGGGCTGTCAGCTTCTCAGCGAAAATAAAACACTGCAACTCTCTGGTAATAGAACTGGATACTGTGACAGACACAACGCGAAGAATCCGGCAGCTAGAGAACAGATGCTCCACATGGCTTTCCCTCAATTCGTACAGGGGACACTGACATTGACCCACATGCAGAAAACAATGGAGTTAGGCCGCCTCTGGACAACTTGCGTCAGCAGAGGTGGTGCCTTTTGTGGGCGGTGCAGGATAGCTGAGACCCGAATGGATCTGAGCTTCGCATACCCAGAGCCACCTCTTCGCTTTCAGTGCCTGCAGACTATTTGTGCCAGACATGCGACAGACTTCCATGCCCGTGTCAGACTGATCAACCACTGTGGGACACACCGCACCCAGTCTTCTTCAACATGATGTCTTTGATCATCGTCGAACAAATAATACGGGGCATACTTTAATCCCTGGTACTCAGGCAGCTAAACGCTGTCCGTCACTATCATCAAATGGCGTATAATTGCCCGAAACGGATATGTTTCTCTGACTTGACTCCCTGTCCTCCTGGATGGCAGGTCTTGGGTTCGATTCCAATCCGAGCTATTGATTTGTGCGATTTTCTTCAGTCCCGGCCGGCTCCTACCCAGAGCTGACTTTGCCATGAGCTTGGGAAGGACTGGGACCACAGAGCTGAGGTTAATTCACTTCATGAGTTCGTCTCTTCGAGTGTTGCTCAAATGTCCTGATCAACACTGCAGGTGTAGGTATTTCTCGGGCTATGTTATGAAAGTAAACGTTGAGTAAAGCCCTTGCATGCAGTTTCAGACCGGAACAGAACTTCACAGCATCATAATTCATCATGCTCATCCCCATCGATCAGCATTTAAAGGGTCTCGAATTCTGTGACCCTCATGCCTTGTTCTCATGGTGATATCTGTTTTGATCTCTTCGTCACTTCTGTGCCCTTGGTGAGTTCATGTCGAGGTCGCCGGTAGCGGCAAGTTCGTGGGGACCGTCGCTGGACGAACGTTGATGGCCGCCGTCCGGACAGGGACTATCATTCACACAGGCCCCATACTATGCAGCTTTCTGTCGTCAGTAACAGGCCTTGTAGATGGTACCATGCATACACTGGGACAGAACAGGCACTACTCAACACCACCGGCGTGACTTGACAGTAGAGCAGTGTCTCCTCTGGTAGGTTGCCTCATGACGACTTGACACTGACTGCTTCCCGCGGGCTGTCGGTGCTAGAGCTGCGGCAAAACATGCTGTCGTAGGTGTGGCGGTGGACAAGGAGCCGGAATGGGCGGCGACGTGGGTGAAATGACATTGAGGACACACAGACGACGAAACAGAAGATAATTTAAAAAAAAAAACAACTTGACTCCTTGTCCGATGGCCAACCTACAGGTCACAATGGGGACTAGGATGCCTAAGAGGTAGACCGACAAACTTCTGAATCGGACAACAAGAATGGTTAAAACACCCCTGCTTTGTTCCCCTTGCAAGCAGTCTTCCGTATGACATACATCATAACCAGATATTTTGAAAAGATTCATATGTGTGGGTAGGTAGACAGATACATAGATAGATAGACAGTCAGTATACATACATACATACAATACATACATAAAAAACGGACGGACAGACAGATACGTAGATAAATGAGAGAGAAAGGGGGGGGGGGATGTAATAAATCCAAACGTGTGTGCGAGTGTGTGTGTGTGTGTGTGTGTGTGTGTGTGTGTGTGTGTGTGTGTGTGTGTGTGTGTGTGTGTGTGCGTGCGTATGCCGTGTCTAGACATAATACAAACTCTGTTCAATATACATGAATCTTCTAAGTGAAACCAACTTTAAATAACCCGAATGTGTATGCCATCAAAGTAAGACATCATCGGCCATATGTGTCACTCACACACACTGCTTCTTTCTCCATTGCCCCATCCCCACCTTCCACCCTCTTTTTCCTTCCCTCCTCTCCCCACCCCTCCTCTCCAGAAAGCACTTGGTTCCTTTTTGTACCAGTTGGTACCTGTAACCACGAACATGCCGTGCTGAGTTAACGTGTCATTAGCCTCTAGGGGAGAGGCTGTTTCTCAGGAGGTGTGTGTGTGTGTGTGTGTGTGTGTGTGTGTGTGTGTGTGTGTGTGTGTGTGTGTGTGTGTGTGTGTGTGTGATATTTATAACCGAAAGATGGGTGAAAGCCAAAATATGCCTCTCTCTCTCTCTCTCTCTCTCTCTCTCTCTCTCTCTCTCTCTCTCTCTCTCTCTCTCGTCTTCTTTGTCTGTCTGTCTCTCTTTCTCTCCGTGTCTCTTTCTCTCACTCTCCCCTTCCCTCGCTACCCTCCTTCCTCCCCTCCCTCCTTCCCTTTCTCTGTCTCTGTCTCTGTGAGACTCTGTGTGTGTGTGTGTGTGTGTGTGTGTGTGTGTGTGTGTGTGTGTGTGTGTGTTCATATGCGTGTGTGCATGCGTGTGTGTGTTACGTGCGTGCGTGCGTCTGTGTGTGTGTGCGTATGCGCGCGTGTGTGTGCGCGCGTGCGTGCGTGCGTGCATGAGTGTGTGTATGTGTGTGTGCGTGCGTACGTGTGTCTGTGTGTGTGTGCGCGCACGTGCGTGCGTTTGTGCGTATGTGCGTGCGTGAGTTTGCGTGTGTGTGGGTGTGGGTGTGGGTGTGATGTGTGTGTGTGTGTGTGTGTGTGTGTGTGTGAGAGAGAGAGAGAGAGAGAGAGAGGAGAGAGAGAGAGAGAGAGAGAGAGGGGTGCTGAAAGAGAAAACAAGACATGAGAAGAAAAACTATTTACGACGGTGTAACGTAAGCTCAAGTAGCTTTTTTTTATGTGCCACTCTTTCCCGAGGAGAAAAGAAAAGTACTTCACGTCGAAAGTAAGAAGCTACAAGAGGAGAGAGAGAGAGGAGAGAGAGAGAGGAGAGAGAGAGAGAGAGAGAGAGAGAGAGGGAGAGAGAGTGCGACAGACAGACGGACTAGCAAATGAACAAATGTACGACATTGAGGGGTAAAGCGACTGGGCATCAGAGGGCCTTTTTTTATTTTATTTTTTTTAAAATTTTCCATCTGGTCCTCAGAAAAGCAAACTATTGATGGTTTACAAAGACTGAACGACAATTTTGTACATGGACATGAATAATGGATAATGCCTGCTTGTAATTCGGCAACATAAGGAAAGAATGTTGTAAACAAGGCACATTTCGGAGGAATGGGGTGGTGGAGAAAAAAACAAATCAACATAAGCACAAACCGCCGTGGCGAAGTGGTTAGCGTCGCGGACTCCCGGCTGGGAGGTCGTGGGTTCGATTCCCATCAGAGCCATGTGGGATTTTTCTGCCCGACCGGCTCTTACCCAGAGCTGAATTTCTACAGGCTCAGTTAATGAATGTCTCTCTCTGACAGTGTTGCTCAAATTTCCTGGAGGTTTCTCTATCTCTGGGGCCTGGTTGATGCCGGGTTATATAATGAAAGTAAGCGTAGAGTACAACCCTGTCACGCAGTCGCAGACCGGAATGGAAATCCGCAGTATCGTCTTCATCGTCTTCATTCTCACCGATCAGCATAAAGGAAAAGTCTCAAATTCTGTGGCCCTTCATGTCCTGCTCTCATGGTGACCTCAGTTTCGATGTCCTCTCCACGTCTGTGGCATTGGTTTGATTCCGTCGGGGTCACCGGTATCGGCGAGTCCATGGGGGCTGTCGTTGGACGGACGTGGTACTAGCGCCTTCAGGAGGACAGCTCACTGACGCCGGCTCCGCGACTAAGCAATTATTGTCGTCAGTAGGGGCCTTAATAGGTGGCGTACTGCGTATGTTGGATCAGAACAGGCGCCACTGAACACCACCGAAGTGACTCGGCAGCAGTGTAGTATCTTCTCTCGTGGGTTGCCTCTTGAGGACTTGACATTGACTGCTCTCTGTGGGTTGCTGGTGCCGGGGCTGTAGACGGGGTGTCGGAACGAGCGGTGTGGGTGCACTACCACTGAGGTGGCACAGCACCACCAAAAAAAAAAAAAAATCAACATAAGCGTATGTGTGTGTGTGTGTGTGTGTGTGTGTGTGTGTGTGTGTGTGTGTGTGTGTGTGTGTGAGAGAGAGAGAGAGAGAGAGAGAGAGAGAGAGAGAGAGAGAGAGAGAGAGAGAGGGGAAGGACATAAAATACACGAAAACGTGATGACTGTGAAAGTCAAATCACACTTCTGGTGTAATGTACACAAATAAATAGCATCATGAACACAACACAGACACATCTACACAAACAGGATCTCTGTAGAAGCACTTCATTAGAATAACATTGGAGAGGTAGGAGTGTGTGCGTGCGTGCGTGCGTGCGTGCGTGCGTGCGTGCGTGTGTGTGTGTGTGTGTGTGTGTGTGTGTGTGTGTGTGTGTGTGTGTGTGTGTGTGTGTGTGTGGTGAGGAGGGAGAGAGAGACAGAGACAGAGAAGAGAGAGAGACCCCAAGTAAAATAAAGGGAAACTGTCGCACTGTAATCCCGCCAGGAGCTGTCTCTTCTCCCAGCGTTTTACCATAACCGTTAGTCGCCCGAACTGATGCGTAAATCGACCACCATCAATGATGCCGAGCTTTGTGGCGGTATTTTACAACGCGAAGGTTGAAAGGCTTAAAAGGAGAACACGTCTTAAAGGCTTAAAAGGGAACACGTCTTAGGGCCGGCCGTAACTCTGATCAGGTGGCTTTGATGTGTTTTCACTGGCACTGTTTGGCGTCTTGACTTACAGTCTGTCTGTGATCGTATGTCTGTATGAAAGAACAGTCAAGGACACTTACAGAAAAGCTCTAGTTTTGAAAACATTTTTGTTTTGAAGACTCGTTCGCTTAGTTGAACAGTATGACCCCCATCCCCTTCCATCTCCCCCCCCCCCACCCCACACCAACCGCTGTAGTGTAGTGGTTAGCGTCAGCGGTTAGGGGCTGGGAGTCAGTGGGTTCGAATCCCATCAGAGGGGTATGTCTGTGGAACGTTTCGTTCCTGGGCCACCTTCTACGCGGAGTTGTATGTGCTATGAGCTCCATCCTGAAGAACGCAACCAGACGGTTGAATGACAAATACTGTGTCTCTGAAAGCGTCGTTCAAATGTTCTCACCAACATTGCATGTGGCTGTATCTCTCGGGCCTGACCGACGTAAGGAAATTATGTGAAAGGAAGCATACGTTACGACCATATCAGAAAGTTTCACACCAGAATGGAATTCCACACCGTCATCTTTATCATCCTAATACCTCATTGATATCATCATAAAGAAAAAAAAAAAAGTTGAAGACTGAGTGGCCCTTCTCGCCATGCTCTCACAGTGATCTCAGTTTTGGTTTCCTTTCCAAGTCCCCGCCTATGGTGGTTTCGTGTATAATAACGAGTGAGGGAAAATCTGTTTCATAGAAGGGATGCTTATCGTATGGAGGCACATTTACAACTATCTACATGATACGGATTTGTTGTCAGAGATGGTGGCTCCTCTTTCGTGAAAATCTGTGGCTGCGTTTCAAATAGGTTAGCGCGCGCGCGCGCGCGCGCGCGGAGAGGAGAGAGAGAGAGAGAGAGAGAGAGAGGTGAGGGTGGGGGTGGGGGTAGAGGGGAGGGGGTGCAGGTTCGGGGGGGAACGACCTATTTCCGACAGCAGAGAAACGAGGCGATAATATCAACAACGTAGAAAGAAGTGGCAAGCAGACAACGTGTTTGTATGCACAGAGCGCACAAAACACAGCAAACCCGATCAA
>CM065719.1:50155732-50190732 GCA_033310375.1 Conus canariensis
ATACCACACCCATCAATACCACATCACCCCATCAATCACCATCCACACACCATCAATACCACACCCCATCATACCACATCAGCCGCCACAATACCACACCTACCACCATCAATCCCAGCCATCACCACACCAGCCATCAATACCACACCACATCTCCCACCCCATCAATACCACACCCCATCAATACCACACACCACCATCAATACCACACCAATCCACCAATCAACACACCACCATCAATACACACCCACCAGCCAAACCACAATCCACCATCAATACCCACGCTCATACGAACCACAACCCACCATCAATACCACACCGCATCAATACCACACCGCCATCATCCAGCTAGCCAAAACACCACCATCAATACCACACACCACGCTCAATTGCCACACAACACCACTCAATCACGCCAACCGCATCATACCAGCACAACACCATCAATACCACACCGCCATCAATACCACAAACCGCCATCAATAGCCACAGCACACATCAATACCACCCGCATCAATCCACAGCACACACCCATCAATACCACACCGCCATCAATCTAGCCACACCACCCATCAATACACACCACCATCAATACACACCACATCAATACCACACCGCCATCAATACACACCGCCATCATACCACCGCCATCAATACCACACGCCATCAATACCACACACCATCATTGCCACCCAAAACACCCATCATACCACACCCCATCAATACCACACCACCCATACACACGCATCATACCACACCGCCATCAATACCCCACAGCCACAATACCACACCCATCAATACCACACCGCCATCAATACCACACCGCATCATACGCACACCATCATACCAACCACCATCAATACCACACCCATCAATACCACACCGCCATCAATGCCCAGCGCCACAACACCACCATCAATACCACACCACCATCAATACCACACCGCCATCAATACCACACCACCATCAATACCACACCGCCATCAATACCACACACCTCAATACACACCACCATCAATACCACACCGCCATCAATACCACACCACCATCAATACCACACCGCCATCAATCACACACCACATCATACCACACCGCCATCAATACCACACACCATCAATACCACACCACCATCAATACCACACCGCCATCAATACCACACCACCATCAATACCACACGCCATCAATACCACACCGCCATCAATACCACACCGCCATCAATACCACACCACCATCAATACCACACCGCCATCAATACCACACCGCCATCAATACCACACCGCCATCAATACCACACCACCATCAATCTGCCCAGCCAGCCACAACACCACCATCAATACCACACCACCATCAATACCACCACCACCATCAATACACGCCGCCATCAATACCACCCGCCATCAATACCACACCGCCATCAATACCACACCGCCATCAATCTACCCAGCCACCACAACACCCCATCAATACCACACCGCCATCAATACCACGCCGCCATCAAACCACACCGCCCTCAATACCACACCGCCATCAATACCACACCGCCATCAATCTGCCAGGCAGCCACAACACCACCATCAATACCCACCACCATCAATACCACACCGCGATCAATCTGCCCAGGCCAGCCACAACACCACCATCAATACCACACCGCCATCAATACCACACCGCCATCAATACCACACCGCCATCAATCTGCCCAGGCCAGCCACAACACCACCATCAATACCACCCCCCATCAATACCACACCGCCATCAATACCAAAACCCATCAATCTGCCCAGGCCAGCCACAACACCACCATCAATACCACACCGCCATCAATCTGCCCAGGCCAGCCACAACACCACCATCAATACCACACCGCCATCAATCTGCCCAGGCCAGCCACAACACCACCATCAATACACCCGCCATCAATACCACTCCGCCATCAATACCACCGCCATCAATACCACACCACCATCGCCAGCACCACAACACCACAAACCACGCCATCAATTGCCCAGGCCAGCCACAACACCACCATCAATACCACACCGCCATCAATCTGCCAGGCAGCCACAACACCACCATCAATACCACCCGCCATCAATACCCAACCAGCCAATCAACACAATCCACACATCAATACCACACCCCCCCGCCATCATCCAACTCAGCCACAATCACCAGCCACACACCACCATCAATACCACACCGCCATCAATCACCCGCATGCCATCGCCATCAAACCAGCCATCATCCCCTAACCACACCACCATCAATCTGCCCAGGCAGCCACAACACCACCATCAATACCACAACACGCCCACCACAATCTACCACGCCATAATTGCCAGGCCACCACACCACCATCAATACCACACCGCCATCAATACACCCACAACCACCCACCATCAATACCACACCCGCCATCAATCTGCCCAGGCCAGCCACAACACCACAACCATCAATACCACACCGCCATCAATTGCCCAGCCCCACACACACCACCAATACCACCCGCCATCAATACCACACCGCCATCAATCTGCCCAGGCCAGCCACAACACCACCATCAATACCACACCACCATCAATACCACACCGCCATCAATACCACACCACCATCAATACCACACCACCATCAATACACACCGCATCAATACCACACCACCATCAATCTGCCCAGGCCAGCCACAACACCCATCAATACCACACCGCCATCAATACCACACCGCCATCAATACCACACCGCCATCAATACCACACCACCATCAATACCACACCCCATCAATACCACACCGCCATCAATCTGCCAGGCCAGCCACAACACCACCATCAATACCACACCGCCATCAATCTGCCCAGGCCAGCCACAACACCACCATCAATACCACGCCGCCATCAATCTGCCCAGGCCAGCCACAACACCACCATCAATACCACGCCGCCATCAATCTGCCCAGGCCAGCCACAACACCACCATCAATACCACGCCGCCATCAATCTGCCCAGGCAGCCACAACACCACCATCAATACCACGCCGCCATCAATCTGCCCAGGCCAGCCACAACACCACCATCAATACCACGCCGCCATCAATCTGCCCAGGCCAGCCACAACACCACCATCAATACCACACCGCCATCAATCTGCCAGGCCAGCCACAACACCACCATCAATACCACGCCGCCATCAATCTGCCCAGGCCAGCCACAACACCACCATCAATACCACACCGCCATCAATCTGCCCAGGCCAGCCACAACACCACCATCAATACCACACCGCCATCAATACCACACCGCCATCAATCTGCCAGGCCAGCCACAACACCACCATCAATACCGCACCACCATCAATACCACACCGCCATCAATACCACACCGCCATCAATCTGCCCAGGCCAGCCACAACACCACCATCAATACCACACCGCCATCAATCTGCCCAGGTCAGCCACAACACCGCCATCAATACCACACCGCCATCAATCTGCCCAGGCCAGCCACAACACCACCATCAATACCACTCCGCCATCAATACCACACCACCATCAATACCACACCACCATCAATACCACACCGCCATCAATACCACACCGCCATCAATACCACACCGCCATCAATACCGCACCACCATCAATACCACACCACCATCAATACCACACCGCCATCAATACCACACCGCCATCAATACCGCACCACCATCAATACCACACCGCCATCAATACCACACCGCCATCAATACCGCACCACCATCAATACCACACCGCCATCAATACCACACCGCCATCAATACCACACCGCCATCAATACCACACCACCATCAATACCACACCACCATCAATACCACACCGCCATCAATACCACACCGCCATCAATACCACACCACCATCAATCTGCCCAGGCTAGCCACAACACCACCATCAATACCACACCACCATCAATACCACACCGCCATCAATCTGCCCAGGCCAGCCACAACACCACCATCAATACCACACCACCATCAATACCACACCACCATCAATACCACACCGCCATCAATCTGCCCAGGCCAGCCACAACACCACCATCAATACCACACCGCCATCAATCTGCCCAGGCCAGCCACAACACCACCATCAATACCACACCGCCATCAATCTGCCCAGGCCAGCCACAACACCACCACATCATACCACACCGCCATCAATCTGCCAGGCCAGCCACAACACCACCATCAATACCACGCCGCCATCAATCTGCCCAGGCCAGCCACAACACCACCATCAATACCACACCGCCATCAATACCACACCACCATCAATCTGCCCAGGCCAGCCACAACACCACCATCAATACCACACCGCCATCAATCTGCCCAGGCCAGCCACAACACCACCATCAATACCACACCGCCATCAATACCACACCGCCATCAATCTGCCCAGGCCAGCCACAACACCACCATCAATACCACACCGCCATCAATACCGCACCACCATCAATACCACTCCGCCATCAATACTGATATAACTGCCCACGATCAGAGACTAGAATCTATTCAACATTCGCTCATCTGGGTTCCATCATTTTAAGCCGGGAAGGGTCCAAACAAGCAATTCTCTCAACAACAACAACAAAAAAGCAGCAGCAAACATCTAATTCAAACCCGTACGGAAGGACAAGAACATCATGGAACACAGATTAGGCACCCGTGTGTTCTTGTGTATTCCATCTTCCTGTACGCATACGAGACATGGACCCTCACCGAGGATCTGAAAAGAATCCAAGCCATGGAGAAGAGATGCGACAGCAAGATAGTAAACATGACATGCACTGTTCAATCACTACCCAACAAGTGCGTCAAACCATCAGACAGCACCTAGAACTGTACGAAGATCTACTGGCATCAGTCAGGAAAAGAAAACAACGTTGGTATGATGGCCATGTAACAAGACCCAGTGGCCTTGCTTAAACAATCCTCAAGGAAACTCTTGAAGGAGGGAGACGAAGGAGAAGACAAAAGCAACAACGACAACAACAACAACACGATGGACTAACGACATTGTAGAGTGGGCGGGGAAAACATTCGCAGAGACTCAGGCCTTGGCGCACAGCCGACAGAACTCGAGGAACCTGGTGAACTGTTCTTCAGTGTGGTGCCCTAGTGACTCCCCCACGAAGTGAAGGGAGGAGGAGGAGAATCTACGGCCGTGCTGTTTGGAAAGTAACAATTCCAACAGCTGTACCTACCATTCAGAGAGCGAACAATAAAATGTTGGTACAGGGAGCTGGAAAAAGGGGGTGGATAATGGCTGAACATCATCGGAAATTATCTCCTTTCTGATCTCTAGCCTCCAAAGACCAATTTTTCCTGATGATATGGAAGACGAAGTGATTTTCATCGGGGAAAATTGAACTAGAAACTACACTGTATAAACGTCGTCTTTCGTTTCCGTCAGTGTCTCTTGTACTTGCGAAAATTAATGTATATTTCGGGCTCTGTGATTCGCCAAATTTTGAAAACTTCTGAGCGATTGGTAGGAACTGCAATCGACATTCACCGGTTGGGTAAACTATCACTGCGGGTATGAGCTCGGGCGACGTTAAACAAACAAACAAACAAACAAACAAAAAAACACGAACTTTTTATAATACCCAGCGCTCACGAGAAAGAAAAACAGAGAAAGGAAGGAAGAAAAAAAATTAAGGAAGAACGAGGACAGGAGGAAGAGGGTGGGTGGGGGCAGAGAAGTCGAGACATGTTTTTGTTTGTTTGTTTTTGTTTGTTCGTTTTTTAGCCCAAACGAAGACAGGGGCTTTTTTCAGAGCTGAAATAAACAGAAACAGTAAAGGAAAGGAAAAAGAACAAAGCCCATGCAAATACAGAAGCTATTTCGGAGCAGAAAAAAAAAACAGGGAGAGGAAAAAAGTGAAAAAAAAGAACGGAAGAAAGAAACAAACATGAAGCCAAAAACACACGAAAGTAAGAAAAAAAAAGAGGCAAAAATGGAAAGAAAGAAAGAAAAAATCACAAAAATACAAATCTAAAAAGAACAGTGAAAATACGGCATAAGGGGTGTGTGAACGAGAAAACGTACTGAAAAAAGAAAGACGGAGAAAGAAACGTTATCAGACCAGACGGAGGCCATCCAGATGCTTGCTGAAACACAGCAGTGTATTCCTGCCATGATGACAGATGGTTTACTCATTCTTGCTATGGCGACCAAAGGGTTTGCCGCTCCTGCTGTGGTGACAAATGATTTATCACTCCTGCTGTGATGACAAATGATTTATCACCATTCCTACTATGGTGATCATAATATACGGTTGAAGCTGTGAAGAAAAACAGTTTTTTAAACCAGCTATGGGGACAAATAGTTTCCTGTTCCTGCTCCGTTAGAAAAGGATTGAGCGTTCTCTCTCTCTCTCTCTCTGCTGACGTTTACAATTCCTGCCATGTTAAAAAAATGTTTACCATTCCTGTAATGGTGGCAACTGGTTCATCATTCCTGCTGTGGTAAGAAACAGTTTATCATTCATTCTATGGTGTCAAATGGTTTATCATTCCTGCAATGGTAACGATTGGTTTACCCTTCCTGCTGTTGTGACTAATAGTTTACCATCCCTGCTACTGTGACAGTTTACAAGTTCTGGTAAGGCGACAAATGGGTTAACATTTCTGCTTTGTGTCAAATGGTCTACCACTGCTGCCACTGAGAAAAATGGTTCGCTGTTTTTGCTATGGTGACAACTGATATACCATACCTGCTACAGAGGCCGATGGTGTTCCATTCTAGCTATGGGGGCCAGTGGTTTACCAGTCCTGCCATTGAGCCTTACGGTTTATCAGACTTGCTGTGACGATAAAAATTTTTTACTCTTGCTGCAAATGGCTAACCATCCCTGCTATGATGGCTACGGGTTTACCATTCCTGCTATGGTGAAAAAAAAATGGTTCACCATTCTTACTTCGTAATAAATGATCTATCATTTCTGCCATGGTAACAATTGGCTTACCATTTCTGCATAGTGGCAAATGATTTACCACCCCAGCTACGGTGACAAAGGGATAAACTTTCTGCTATAATGACATAATATCATGTTTTACTAATCCTACAATGGTGACAGAGAGTTTATCATTCCTGCTATGGTGACAAAGAGTTTACCATCTAAGCAATGGTGACAAACGGTTTCCCATTCATGCTATGGTAACAAAGAAATTACCATCCCTGCAGTTCCAAGGGTTTGCCATTTCTGTTGCAGTGACAAAGAGTTCACCATTCCTGCTATGACGACCAACGTTTCACCATGCCTGCTATGATGATGGAGAGTTTTCCATTTCTGCCGTGGTTACAAAGGGTTCACCATTCCTGCTATGTGTGTACGTGATGACTGAGTATGCTTCAAGTCTCCTGTTTCTTGAAAGGGCAGCCAAAACAAACACTTCGGCGGTTTTACTTTCAGTTGTATTAGAGCCCAGTCAACCACACAAGACCCTTTCGGAACGGTTACGACACGGTGAAGAAACCCCCGTCCTGAAATACATACAAACAACAAAAACAACTGCCCACTGGTTACACAGTTCATGGCATGATTATTTGACCAGTGATATTCGTGAAGAACATAAAATCAAGCTGTGCTGAGGACACTAGTATTCCTCTATTTATAAGCGCCCACTTCACCACAAAAAAAGAATACAACAGAGCGACAAAACTGTTGAAAAAAAGGACGTATCAGCCGAAACTGCTGAACAGACAGCGTTCTAACTTAACGTCAGATAATGTGTGTGTGTGTGTGTGTGTGTGTGTGTGTGTGTGTGTGTGTGTGTGTGTGTGTGTGTGTGTGTGCATGCATATGTATGTATGTATAATATATAGATAGGTATATAGATATGCAATATATATATATATATATATAATGTGTGTGTGTGTGTGTGTGTGTGTGTGTGTGTGTGTGTGTGTGTGTGTGTGTGTGTGTGTGTGTGTGTGTTTGTTTTAAAGCTTGCAATATTAATACAGGACATGAATTCTGTCATAACATATACGTGCGCCCATTACGACACTTTCTCCCCTACCTCCCACCTCCCCCCACATTTAGCCCAAGCACCACTATCACCCCCAAAGAGCGGAAAAATCAAGACAAGAAAAAAAGAAAGAAAGAAAAACAGAAAATATAATCGCTTCAGTTCTTTTCAGATTTCGTACAAAAGTTTCCGTGTGCATTTTATTCATTTCAAAACCCAGTGTCATCTTGTCACATGAGGATCCTGTTCACATGTCTCCTTTTATTCACTGAGAGAGCGCGCATTAACAATTTGTGCTGCCATAGCGGGGCCGGAATAGTTCGGTCGGTAGAGCGCCGGACTCGTAATCTTGGTGATCCTGGGGTTGCGGGTTCGAATCTCCACCGGGCCGTTTCGGTACAGGGGGATTTTTCCCTCGAAATTAACATTGGTTCTGACTACATTTTCCATACAGTCCTTCGCATTAGACTATAAACCGAGGTTCCGTGTGTGAACGCACGCATAACATCTTGCACGCACGTAAAATGCCATCACCAACTTTCGGAAGAGAAGGCTAGTTTGGCCGTTGGTATGGATGACACGTTAGTCATAGCATGCACCCTGCGTAAGAAATGGAAAGAATGAAGGAAGTAAGGAAATTGAGTGAACGATATTGAACGATATGGACTGGATGACACGGTAAACGACTGAATGAAGTGCCAGCTGGCAGCTCTTCAGTCGGCACTACCCAGGTAGGCAGCCCGCTGTGTAAACGAATGTGGATTGTAAAACGCTTAGAGCTTGGTCTCTAGCCGAGAATAGGCGCTATATAAGTATTCATTATAATAATCATAATAATAAATGATATTTATGCGTTTAAGTTCGCCCTTTTCAGTTATTAAATCAGCAACTAGGTTCTTAATTTCTCTATCAATAATAATAAAGTATATATATGAATGAATCTTGCTTTGTCAGGCAAATGTGTGTTTCAATTAGAAAATACTAATATAACCCAATCTGTCATACTTCGACACTTCTGCAGTGTTGAGAAATGTCCAGAACGAAAGAGAGAGAGAGCGAGAAAAAAAGAGTGTTTGCTCACAATTTACGTTGGAACAATGTCGAAACAAAACTATGCATAGCATGCTAACAACCACAAAATTTTCACAGCACAAAAAAACCTAAAGAGGCAGCTTGTTTTGTAACTACATGAAACAGATTAATTAAAAAGACTCTCTCTCTCTCTCTCTCTCTCTCTCTCTCTCTCTCTCTCTCTCTCTCTCCCGACCCTCTCTCGCTCGCTCGCTTGCTCGCTCGCTTTCCCACAAAGAAGTATGCACATGCACAGCATAATTGAGTGAGATGAGTGCCAGGCAAGTTATCTCAGTAAACCAGCAAGATCGGTGGAGAGTGTTGGGGATGCAGCTGAAGTGGCGGGGGGGGGGGGGGGGGGGGGGGGGGGGAGAAAGGGCAGGGAGAGGAGACTGGGAAGAGACTATGGGAGACCCGTATCGTCTGCTGCGCGAGTGTTTACGATGCTAAACCAGTTCAGTGGGACAAGCGAGGATGTGATGTAACATCTTTTCCAACAGACTTCTTTCTGCTACACGTATGGCTGTGTGCCAAACCTCCACAGAGCTCCACGCTAGAAACAAACAATTCGGAGAGCCCACATCCATTGCTGTGCCAGTAGAGAGTCTGCCTCGGGTAAAACAATCGTTACGAAACACTTGTTCTGAAGATGCATGCTATTCATACACTGGGCAACGTGAACAAACAAAAGAGAGACAGAAATAGAAAGGCAGAGAGAAGTGGCACTGCAAAAAGAGCAACAAAAAAACAAAATGCAAGTTTAGAAAATAACAAGAAAAAGTACAACAGGAAATACGATCTAACATACGCATTGTCTGTCTGCCTGTCAGCGTCAATTTGTGTGTCCGTGTGTGTGTAATTCCTGACACAATCCATTTTTCGTCTGATCTTGTCAACTGTGGGCATGGTGACTCAGTAGTTTACTGGACACATCAAGAGCAAATAACTTGTATGACAGAAAGTCGCATTAGTCATAGTGTCAATGTTAAAAACACGGTACTTACTGTCAGCCTGAACAGCTTGGCTAGAAGAGGTGTAGGCTGTGTGCATAATGGACCCGGACCCCGCTGTGTTTTGCACGACCATGCGCCGCCCGTCAGGGAGAAAAAACTCTGCTCCGGTTCATCTCTTTTCCAACTTATTGGCGACGGCCAAAGTCGTGCATAGTGCACCCGGCCCGACCCGTGTGATGAGAGCCGTGATTTTGCCGCTCGTGCAACCGGGTGGGACTCGACCGTGCTTTGCACGGCCGGGTGCGGGTCCACTATGCACGTAGCCTTAGACTGAAGATCTAAAGGTCTCTGATTAAGTCCCGGATCCCGCACTTTCCCCCTTCCTCCCTCCTCAAGAGATTCGCAGCAGGATCTACGAAAAGAGTGGCTGAGAAATATGGGAAGGGAGAGGGGACGGGGAAGGCCAGGAGGGCGATAGGGGTGGGAGGAGGGGAAGGGGGAAAGAGGAACGTGGGAGGGATGATAAGGAAAGGGGGGTGGGGGAAGGGCAGGATATAGGGGGGGGGGGGAGTAATAGGCGACAGAGAAAAGGGAGGATGGTGGACGCGGAAGGTTTTGGAATTTGTTTGCATTAACTGCTTAAAATGATGCTTTTTAAAAATTTCAAACATTTTACTAGCTTAATATCAGATCATCCATGTCCCAAAAGCCAAATGCTGAAAGCTCCCTAAAAAGTATTTGGTTTGATGTCTTTATCTGTAATCGCCACAATCACGTCCCAAAATATTGCACTCTTCTGACCAAAATCTGCAATGCAAAAGGACACCCGAGAGAGCAGAATATTCCCAAGTAGTTAAATATGTAAATGAGCAGTTGTTAGGATGCTTCTCTCTCGCTTAGCTGCCTCCGTGTTTGCTTGATTCTAGCTGACAAAGCGATTTCTGCGGTTTATTGTTTAGAGATGATTTGCCTAAAACACTAGAAGGCATTAAGGAAATGGACACTCTGGGGAGGAGGAGGGGGTGGGGGAGGGGGCTGCTTTTGCGTCAGATAAGTGAATATTGGCAGGAAACTAGCGGAGTCTTGTGAAGAAATTACGAGTTCTCTAGGACGACAGGACTGTCAGAATCCCAGACGCCCTCACGTGTCCGCTCAGAAACCATGTACAGAAGCGTGTCTACGACAGCAGAGAGGGAAGACGTCAGGCCATAGCGGGGACCGCTGTTAGGTAATGTTCAGTCTTAACTGCTTTTTAGCAGAGGACAATTTCACTATTCTTCAATGTTATCTTTTTTTTCAGGAAAACAAATTGTTGGAGGGAGGGAGGTTAACAGGAGAGGAGAGGAGAGGATCAGTCGGATAGTGTGTGGGTGCAAAATGATACTTAGAGGAAGGAATAAAAGGTCAACATCTTAACTGGTCTGAAATACAATTAAAGAATAACACTTGGTGGACATAGCAAAAGGCTAGACATTAATTTGCATGAATCCATATTGCAGTGTAACCATCATATTGTGCCATCATGGCAGATGATGAAAAAGACGCCTATAAATCTACATCATGATGTTAAATAACAACGGATAGTTTATAGAATCTTTGTATATATCATTTTGACAGATGCAGAGACAGACAGACAGACAGACAGACAGAGTATGTGGGTGTAAGGGCTCTCTCTCTCTCCCTCTCTCTCTAGCCTCGTCATCTCCATTCTCTCTCACTCCTTCTCTTCTCTCCTCCCTCCCCCTAGTCTCTCCCTTCCTGCTCCTCTCTCTCTCCTCTCTCTCTCTCTCTCTCTCTCTCTCCTTCTGTCGCTCCCCTTTCCTCTCCCAAAACATGCACGCACGTGTGTACAACGTAACCCAAAGAAAAATTGGATTCCCGGCACGCCACTACTAGTTATCTCTGACGGTCAGCAAGAAGGACCGGAGTCTGGTAAAGGAGGCGTGCATGTGCGATCACAGCCCAGTTCCTCTAAGTGAGACAAATGGGGAATTCGATGAACCGTGAAAAGAAAACGCCAGCTCGCCGCAGAAACACAAGATATCCACTTATCACCCTCTTTCCTTCGGTCTGGTTTTCAGAGTTTCGTAAGATGGGCTTCTCTGCGATATAGGCTTTGCTCTTGGTGGAGCACGAAGCCGGGGGTCACGGGGTATTACATTTGCGAGCAATTGCTGGGACTGAGTGGCCTGCCTGGTCAGCGCAGTGAGTGGATTGGTCAGACGCTGACGGTTCGATTCCCTTTGGCAACCAACACAATAACTGACATTTTTGCTGTCCCCGTATTAAAGGGCTGTCATTCAGGGAAGTACCATTTTGCTGTTCCCAGGATACTGTGTTGTCATTTAGGGAGGTATCGGTGTAGTATCAGATAGGTCATCCATCTTCCCCCTTCTACCCCAACCCCCACATGTCCATTTTCCTGGAATGATAATCCCAGACACCCCAACACAGCTGGTGAGTGAGGACATTTTTCCGGAATGTAGCGAACAGCACATGAGAGAGGGGAGGCAGTTGGGATCCAGGGTGGCTGTTGAGTGATGGCTCTCTTTCTGTTAATTTCTAAACACTCCACATTTCTTTTTTCCTGTTTTTAAGTTTCTTTTTAAGTATAGTAGATAGCATTTGGTGTTCTGCCTTGAGATACAAGATACCAAAGTTCAAAGGAAAATATCATGATTCCAGTCCTGAAAATCCTTCTTGAGTCAAAACAAGAAAGGCAAGCGTAAAGCGACTCACGTGTGAATGAATACATGGCGCAAGAATCATGGGAAGAATGGCGCAAGAATCATGAGAAGAATGGCGCAAGAATCATGAGAAGAAGCGCAAGAATCTGGAGAATGGCGCAAGAATCATGGGAAGAATGGCGCAAGAATCATGAGAAGAATGGCGCAAGAATCATGGGAAGAATGGCGCAAGAATCATGGGAAGAATGGCGCAAGAATCATGGGAAGAATGGCGCAAGAATCATGAGAAGAATGGCGCAAGAATCATGAGAAGAATGGCGCAAGAATCATGGGAAGAATGGCGCAAGAATCATGGGAAGAATGGCGCAAGAATCATGGGAAGAATGGCGCAAGAATCATGGAAGAATGGCGCAAGAATCATGGGAAGAATGGCGCAAGAATCATGAAGAATGGCAAGTGAAAGAATGGCGCAAGAATCATGGGAAGAATGGCGCAAGAATCATGGGAAGAATGGCGCAAGAATCATGGGAAGAATGGCGCAAGAATCATGGGAAGAATGGCGCATGGGCAAAGAGAATGAGGTGGAAGGAGGGGCAGGAGAGGGGCGTTTTGGTCACTTACAGTATTTTCTTTTTTCTTTGTTTGTTTTGTTTTGTTTTGTTTTTTCTGTTTTTGTGATTTAATCGGAGGAACATCTTCATAGGAGGGTTGTTGACTTTTTTCTGATTAAAAAAAATCTGGTCTTTTCATTCTCCTCCTTTATTTTTCTTTAATTCTCAGTTCATTTGTACATGACTTTAGATACGTTTTTCCCCATTCGCGGCAATTTCTTTGCACATTTCTTATACTACATAAAGTTTGGCCAATGCTGACAAGCTCGATTGTGTTGTTAGGGCAAAATCCGTTTGAGACATTTTGCCCGCCATCTCTTCTTTAGATGCCTTCCAGGGAATATGAATTTGCTAGATGTCGGCTTTTCTGAAATCTTCAAAACAGATTACCGTAGAAATTATGTAAAACTGGACCGTATATAAGCTAATCATGAAATGAGTTGGGGATAATTGGATACCCAGTTTTCACAGATAATTGCTCAGTCGGCTCAGTGGGTGGGTGGGGGACTTCACTGATTACCTGCTACGTACGGACCCGCGACGCTGCATGTGTTTACTGATCAGAAGGCGTTGCAAGTAATTGAATCAACATAGCACGTGCCTAGTAGCATGATAGTGAAACAACGTTTATCACCTTCGACAAGGAGTTATGACTTTACCCGCGTCTTCGGTTAATCTGGCCGTTAACTAGATAGTGCAAAACTTACGAACCCGATTTTACGGAAACTCGGTGGGAAGATTGCCCATGATTCACAGACAAACTCGCTAATTTCCGGTGTGGATCCGCGATGCAGATGCGGACCAAAGTGTAGATCAAGGATTCGTTCAGCAAGATTATGCAAAGAGACTGAAACGATCTTGACGAAATTTGGTGGAAAGATGGCTTGTGACTCAAGGACGAACTCTGTCTTAAATATCGGTGCCCATCCATGGTACGGATCCGGATCAAATGACGGATCCAGGATCCGTTCGACCTTGGCGGATGTCTGCGCTCTCCTGTTGCTTTTCTAGCGTCATTCGTGATTTCAGCAACAACAACAACAACAACAACAAACATCAACCGACGCTCCTGTTGGACCCATGGGGTTGCCAGCTCTTTCAGAACTAATAATGGACCTACTTTCTAACTTCTGGAAGGTTTTTGTTCTTGTAACTTGCTATTATCTGTTACTTTCTTTGACAATATTTTCTCCATAGTTTGTCTCTTTCTTTACTGTCGTCTGCTGTTCTTCTGTCTTGTGTCCCATTCTGCTGTCTTTCTTCTGGAAAATTTCATTTTTTTCCCCACACCGATTACAATTCGTAATATGCCATCTTTTTTGTCGTATCTGCTAACTCGTGTGAAAATACGCACACTGTCCAAACTGACACTAGCTCTTTATTTGCAGTGTCTGTGTGCCACTACGGCCTTTAAACGTTACTTTAATGTTCTTCGCTAATTTTCACGTGCCTTTTCATTTGAGAGCTTTAATATTTTGCAAAATCACCGGCGCTTTAGCACGGTCTGGTCTGGTTTTGCTTTAAGGAAGTCAGTGGTTTAACTACCGTATCATCATCAACTGCGTGTAAAACTGGTCTTTGTTGTCAATAACTTTTTCTCAGGATGGGATATTTTTTCCCTTTTCAAATGCTTTTTTCCCCACCTGTTGACAGCCCTGAAAATGCCCCGTTGGTCAGCTGGTTACAGTTTGAAACAAAAGACTGTAAAACTTATGCCATGGTTACTTTGTGTCAGAGTATCCAATGGATGGGATTAGCCATCTTCCTCCAGAACAGGAGGTGGGATAAGGCTATGCCCTTTCTCACGCGGGCTTCGTGATCACCAATTTTTGCCAACAACAGGGGGCTCAGTGGGTGGTGTCCCGCATGTATTTGATCTGAACAGACGCCACTGCGACTCGGCAGCGGCGCAGCTTCTCCTCTTGTGGGTTGCCTCATGACGACTTGATGCAGATTGCTCCCTGTGGACTGTGGAGCAGAGGAAGCAAAAGGACAACCATGGGTATGGTGGTGTGTGAGGAGTCGTCATTAACGAAGTGGGAATTTACACCACAGAGGGAAGGGGGCAGGGGCAAAGAAAATGGGACAACGAAGGGGAAAAAACAACAACCAACACACAAACAAAAAAGGCGTTCGAAGGGTTTTTTTTTATAATGTTACTGTGGAAAATGCGAGGCTGTTGAATTAGCTGATTGTACAACACGTCGTGTAGCAAATCCATCATACAATTGAAACATCTTTTATCTGTACTTGACTGGCTATATTCAGATCTGCTCCATCTTTCATCCGTTGTTCGGTCAAATTTGTTTGGCTTATACCTGCTCGTTTGTTTGATGCGTAATGGTAGAAACTGCATGTTATTTCAATAAATGTGTTACTTCACCCTGGTTGCAGCACAAGACATCATGCAAAAATAAGCTGTACAAATCTGTAGGCAATACTCATAACTCCTGATATGCTCGTTTCTTGAAACATCTGTTAATTTTACACCGTTATTAATGTTGCTGAAATGTTTATTGAGGATCTATTACTTTTGCTCCATGGTGATAACTTCTCGCTGGGAGCGGTTGAAAGGTTTCAATATTATTCTGCAAAGATTATCGTGACACAGACTTGTGAAGAAAAACCACAGTGTCGCACGCACGCACGCACGCAAGCACACACACACACACACACACACACACACACACACACACACACACACACACAACACACACACAAACACACACACACACACACACACCACACACACACACACACACACACACACACATACACACACAACCAACACAGTGAGAACAGACAGACTCATTTTTTCACGCACGCGTGTTTAAAACGTTGTGAAGTCGTGGACTGCGCGAAAACATTGGCATATTCGGCATTGGGAGACACAGGGCCCCAGCTGCCCCCAGATCTGCCGACAACTCAGTATCAGAAGTGGCCGCAAATGGGCCAAAAGTTTCTCATAGAGGCAGAGTCATTGTAACAGAATGGTCAAAAGAAGTCTGAAGACTTACCGCGTTTAGTAACAAATAAAATGTTGATATTGAGATTCTGTAAAGACGTATTATCGTTTCAGTTTCACGTGAATTCGTCTGTGTGTTCTCAAATTTCAGCTTGATTATACCAAGCCACCATCCCCTAGCCTTTTGTGGTGAACAGGTTCGAATTTTTCTTAACTCACGGTAGAAGGGACTTGGGTGTGCTGCAAGATGCACAGGCGAACCCAAAACATAAAAGGGGAGCGCAAATATTTGAATTTGCTGAAATATGTAACAGATGAGAAAAGCATCCTTTCCTATCTCCCATCTCCCCCCCCCCCCCCCCCCCTCTCCTCCTTCCTGTCCCTCAAGCCTCTTCTCATTACCACCCTACCCCCCGCCATCTCCTCCCACCCCACCCCCATCCCCCTTTCTCTGTCTCTCCAATGCGCACGTGCGGCCGCCGTAATTTGATTGAGGAAACAAGCAGCCAAACCTGTTATCTCAATAGGCAAGCTGGGAAAGGTTTGACATCACTTGACGTGTGTTTATGGTTATAAACCAGCAAACCACCGAGATAGATGAAAATGCTATGTAACAGCCATAAACAGGGCTGCTGTCGTCTAATGACATGGCCAGATGCCAAGCCACCTCGGAGTCCCGAACTGAAAGCATACAGCTCAGACAGCCAGTTCCCCTGGAGGTGCGAGTGACTGCGTAAGACGAGACGACGTAATAAAACATTGCTTTTGGGAGATGCTATCATCCTGGTGTTGGGAGAGACACGAACAAGAGAAAGCCCTGTGGGTAGAGAGGTTGTGTACGGGAGAGCAGAAGCGATGTGTTACCACATAAACGTGCAAAAGAATCCAGACAAAAGACAAACCTCCCAAGACATAACTCACACATTTTCATTGTAATCGTCCAGATCTATGAAAAAAGTCCAATAAAAGTTTAATGAACTTAAGAGACCTTCTTCTTGCGAGGTTGCACTGTACTTACATTGTATCAAACGTGTCAGATTTGAAACTTTCCTTTCTGTAGAACTTAGTTTCAAACTGGAAAACGTAACAGACATTGTTCAGAAAAATAACAAAACCCTGATATGATATGATGCCAAGGCTTCACGGAAATGTATGCACTCAGCGTGCGAACATTCACAGAAGCACTCCTCTCTCTCTATCTCTGTCTCTCTCTGTCTCTGTCTGTCTGTCTGTCTGTGTCTGTGCTGTCTGTCTCTCTCTCTCTCTCTCTCTCTCTCTCTCTCTCTCCAGAGTTTAAGAACTGCCCTCTCTCTCTCTCTCTCTCTCTCTCTCTCTCTCTCCTCCAAAGTTTAAGTAGATGTTCTTTTCTCTCTCTCTCTCTCTCTCTCTCTCTCTCTCTCTCTCTCTCTCTCTCTTCTCTCTTACTTCAAAGAAAAAAGTTTGGAACATCATCAGAAAAATCAAAGTGAAGAACACCAACCCCTCCATTTATCACCTGAAACTTGCCGATGCTCTGATCACTGACAAACAAGCTGTTGCCGATCTGTTGGCCTCCACCATCCAACAGAACTCCTCATCTTCAAATAAATCTGCAGCCTTTTTAAGAAACAAACAAATCAAAGAGAAATCTTCATACAATTTCACATCAGACAACTCTGAAGCATACAATCTCCCTTTGACAATCAACGAACTAAAATCAGCTTTGCAAACCTGCACTGATTCTGCCCCTGGTCTGGATGATATTCATTATCAGGTTTTGAAACATTTTCCAGAAAGCTGTCTCCAGACCCTTCTTAAAGTATACAACCATATCTGGACCACAGGGTGCTTTCCGCCCTCCTGGCGGAAAGCCCTGATCATTCCAATTCCTAAGCCTGGAAAGGACCTTACCAACCCTTCAAACTATCGTCCAATAGCTCTGACTAGCTGCCTCTGTAAGTTGATGGAAAAGATGGTCAACTCCCGTCTGATGTGGAAGCTGGAAACCGATGGCCTTTTGGCCAGTGAACAGTGCGGGTTCCGGAAGTACCACTCGACAGTTGACCATTTAATCCGTCTGGAAACCACCATCCGCAACGCCTTTGTCAATAAGCAGCATGTGGTCGCTATCTCTTTTGACCTAGAAAAAGCGTACGGCACCACATGGAAATCAGGAATCCTTATGGATCTGCACAAACTTGGTTTTCGTGTTCACCTGCCTCTGTTTATCCAAAACTTTCTGGCTGATCGACAGTTCCAGGTGCGTGTTGGCACCACACTCTCTGACATCCATGGGCAGGAGTTGGGTGTACCTCAGGGGAGCATCCTTTCTCCTGCCCTTTTCAGCATTAAAATCAACGACATTGTCAAATCGGTAAGCCAGGGCTCTGAGTCCTCTCTGTTCGTTGACGATTTTGCGCTGTATGCAGTTGGAGCTTCTTACGCCAGCGTACAGCGTCGACTCCAACTTTGTGTCAATAAGATCCAACAGTGGGCCGAGGAAAACGGGTTTACCTTCTCATGTACCAAAACTCAGTCAATCCATTTTCACAATTTTCGTCAATTTTTTGCTGATCCTGAAATTCGTCTGGACAAGTCCACCATTCCAGCTATAAAAGAAGCCAAATTCCTAGGAGTTATTTTTGACCAAACACTCAACTTTCTCAGCCACATTAAAAATCTCAAAACTTCTTGCCAGAGAGCTCTGAATATTCTGAGGGTCGTAGCACACACTGACTGGGGTGCTGATAAGAAAACTTTGCTGCACCTCTACAGAGCCTTGGTCCGTTCCAAACTGGACTATGGTTGTGCTGTGTACGGCTCTGCAAGACTCTCTTATCTGAAACTCTTGGATCCTATTCACCGTCAAGGGCTTTGTCTCTGTCTTGGAGCATTCCGCACCACCCCTGTGTACAGCCTGTACGCAGAGGCAGGTGAACCCCCACTGTCCAACCGCAGGCTGAAAATGTCTCTGAATTACTATATCAGACTGTTCTCGGAACCAGAGAATCCGCCTATGACTGTGTCTTTGACCCCCAGTTTCAAAGCAAATTCGAAAACAACCCAAACTGTATTCCGCCGTTTGGTCTTCGTATGCAGCCTCACGTGCGGAATGCAGGTCTAGACCTAGGAGTTGTGTCCGATTTTTCCAAGTTTCCATATCAGCCTCCGTGGACCTTTTTCACACCAGAGATTCGTTTTGATCTTGCAGCTTTTCGTAAAGTCTACCAGCTCTCTGGCATACAAGGCATTGTATGCTGACCTCTGTTCAAAATTCCCATCTTATCAGAAAATGTTCACTGACGGCTCCAAGTCTGAGGATGGAGCGGCCTGTTCAACCTATTGCCCTGGTGCTCCTTCTCAGATACTGTTAGAACATATACCTCCAGATGCTTCTGTCTATTCTGCTGAACTTACTGCTCTGGTTCTGGCGCTGAGGATAATCTCACAATCTACGAAGAGGGACTTTCTGATTCTGTCGGATTCGCTGTCAGCTTTGGAGGCCATAGCTGGCCGCAACCTTCAGCATCCAGAACTTTTACACTTCTTTGAACTTTTTACCAAGTTGAAAGCGGATGGTTACAACATTATTCTGGCTTGGGTTCCTGGTCATGTTGGCATCGGAGGGAACGAAATGGTTGATTGTTTAGCCAAGAATGCCACAAGAGAGAAATTGTCCAACATTTATATCCCCTGCTCAGATCTGAAAACCAAAATTAACGATTATGTCAGAGACCTCTGGTAGGAGGACTGGAATACACAGACGGATAACAAACTCTTTCAGATCCGTCCAAACCTTAAGGAGTTCCTCCCATCTACGTCTGGTGGTCGCAAAGAAGAAACAGTTCTGTGCCGGCTGCACACCGGCCATTCGTATTTTACCCATTCATACCTTTTAAAGAGTGAAGAAGCTCCGTAGTGCATCCCATGTCATGTGCCACTCACAATGAAACATATTCTTTTAGAGTGTTGGGACTTGTACGATGTGAGACACAAACATTTTACAGCAGAGTCCATGAAAATCCTGTTCAGGGATGTCCCGCCTGACGTGATCTTTGGGTTTTTGAGAGAGATTAATTTTTCATCTGATTTAAGATTTTACGGAAGAAAGATTTTTAACGAAGTTTCTGGTGCGTTTCTAGAAGATGTCATTTAAAGAGATGTGTGAAGGTTTTTTTTTTTTTTTTTTTTGACTTGTGAGTTGATTTTAACGTGGTGACAGCCCTGATGTGGCCCTTCGCGTCGGCTGGCTTAGAATTATCTTATCTTCTTTCTCTCTTCTCTCTCTGAAGCCCTGATGGGCCTTGCGGTCGCTAGCTATAAGCAACATTACCTTACCTCTCCCTATCTGTGTGTGTGTGTGTGTGTGTGTGTGTGTGTGTGTGTGTGTGTGTGTGTGTGTGTGTGTGTGTGTGTCTCGCTCCAGACTTTAAATACATGCACACGTTATCAAATTGAGGAAACATGTCCCAAACTGACGTTCTCAATGGGACACCCAAGAGACAGGCTCCCCACCCCACCCCAACCCACCCCCCACCCCTCGAGAATAGGCATGTGCACGAGTAATCTAATTGCGGACAGATGTCCCAAACAAAGCCCCTCAATGGGACACAGCAAGGCGGAGGGGGGAGAGAGGCTGATATTGACGTGGTGGTGGCACTTGTTTCGGATCGATCTGGAACGAGTTCAGTAGGGCAGGCTGAGACATAATATAACCACCGTCAACCTACTTCCCACACAAAAGGCATGGCCACGTGCCAAATACCCTTCCCCCCCTCCCCCCCCCCCCCCCCCTTTCTAAATCAACAATATACAATGCAGAATGTCAGACGCATCGTTTATGCGAGTCCCTGCACTGGTTAAGAGAAACGGTCAAAGAGCAATGAGCTTTCGTGGGGGTTTAGTGTCAGTGAGTTCACAGAAAGAGAAAGGAGAGTTCAAGATATGTGTGAAGGACAGTAACTAAAAAAAAAAAAAAAAAAAGAAATGGCCTAGTTGACAATTTTTTTTTTTACCATGTGTTGACGCTTACGAAATTTCAAACACTGACCTTGAAAAGGAGAGAGAGAGAGAGAGAGAGAGAGAGAGAGAGAGAGAGAGAGAGAGAGAAAATAGAGAGAGAAAGGGAGAGAGAGAGAGAGAGAGAGAGAAACATAGAGAGAGAAAGGGAGGGAGAGAGAGAGGAGAGAGAGAGAGAGAGAGGGGAGGGATGCGCGCGCGCACAAACACACACACGCACGCACGCACGCGCGCGCGCGCGCGCATACGCACCACACACACATCACACACAACACACACACACATATATATATATATATATATATATATATAAGAAAAGTATGCTTTCTTGAGGGACAGGGATGCAACCGTTTTGGTCTTAGTTCTCCAGTGCCCGTCACATTCAGTCTGTCTGATCATTGTAACAGCGGTGAAGATCAAACGGCTGTGCGAGTCTTGAATTAACTTAAAATTGTGTTTGTGCAGTTTTTTCTGCTGTTGTATACGTACATACATACATGTGTTGTGTGTGTGTGTGTGTGTGTGTGTGTGTGTGTGTGTGTGTGTGTGTGTGTGTGTGTGTGTGTGTGTGTGTGTGGCGTGCGTGCATGCGTGCGTGCGTGCTGTAGTGTTTGTGCGCGCGCGCACGTGTATGTGCGTGCGCGCGCGTTCCCGTAGAGAGGAAGAAAGACAGACAAACAGACAGGCAGGCAGACTGACAGACTGACAGAAAACAGATAGAGCTCTCTCTCTCTCTCTCTCTCTCTCTCTCTCTCTCTCTCTCTCTCTCTCTCTCTCTCTCTCTAAGAAAATCAGAACGTCATGGGGATAATTCGATTTGTCGAGCAGAGTGCAAAACCAGTTATTCCAATAAGCGTGCATAGGAGGCGAGCATCAGTGGGAAAGCGTCTCTAACTGCCAAGCACTTCAACGTTCTTCGGTCTTGACGTCCTCTAAGTGATACTAGACAAATGCGAACCAGTTCAGTGGGGCAAGTGGCGTAACAGTTATTAACAGACTTCTCTCTCTTCTAAAGCTTCCACAAAGGCTTGACTCGCAGGGTTCTGTCAGTTCTAATCTGCCAGAAAAGTAGCCCGATCTGTCTGGCATGGGAATGAAGATAATGGTGAAATATTTATGTTCCGCTATGTCTATGGTGAACGATTTACATTCCGCCATGTCTATACATTTTTGTTGCTGTCTCTAGTTTCACTTGTCTTTTCCGCGTGTGATATTCGACATGCCAAAAAATGTGAGTAGGTAGGGCGGATGAAGGAGGGGTAAGGATTAGGGGTGTGGAGCATGCGTGCTGTATTCTTGCAGGGGCTGTGTTCTTGGCTTTGCCTCTTGTGTGTGTGTTGTTCATTTGTCAATGATGTCTGATATTCAACTTAATGTGGTTTTGTGTTACCCACAAGGTTTTTAACAAAATGAAAAGAGTGAGTACGTTTACTCAGGGAACGAAAATAATATCAAATACATTTATCGGTAACTGTTAATGGGACTGTTTGATAAAAACAAACGAACAAACAAGCAAAAGATACACGATCGCGTTGGTGACTTTAAAATGTTTTGTACTGTGTGTGTTGAGAGATTTAACATGAATAAGTTTACGGCATCATATGCAAAATGGTATGTGCGTGCGTGCGTGTGTGGTTTTTAAAAGCATCAGTTTTCCACCTATACATTAGGAAAAGCAGTTGCCTGTTTAGTGAAAAGTAGCTTTTTAGTCCGTGTTATTTTCAAATTTTTTTCGATTACCCTTAGTCTATAGAGGCAGCTTTAAAGCTGTTTTAAACGATATGATTTTATTGAACTCCCACACACACACACACACACACACACACACACACACACACACACACACACACACACACACACACACTTGTGTTGGTGAGCAACAAGAAACTGACGCCGATGAGAAAGGAAATCTTTTGATCGAAAATAAGGGAGACTTCCAACGGTTTCTCACACATTGCGAAAAGCGGGGAAGGGGAGGACAGATTCCGCGCTTTCTCACATAGTGTTTGAAAACATGAAATTGCGAGAAAATGTTTGCTAACAGGGGGTGGGTGAAAGCTGGGGGAAGAAAACGCTCTGCTAACACCCCGCGATCACGCATCTTACTAAAAACAACAGCAGCAGAGCACACAGTGAAACCCACAGGCCCTGCAATAGGAAGAACAGAACCCCAAAATATTTTTGTTTCCAGAAGCCAAAAGTATTTTGTTTCCGTAAAACCTGCCATACCCTTCCCCTCCGGCTGTTGTCTGCCCCTCTACATTCAATGAGAATATTTGTTTCCTTTACCTGGGAAAACCAGACTGGGAGTGCAGCCACAGTCGGGCGGTAAGAAGGCACCATGATGTTGCCACCGCCTTCAGGCAACGCAGAATGCTATTTCGGAAAGTCCTGACAACAGTAAGGGTTAATAAGCACGGGTTCTCTTTTAACGCTGACTGTACAGCGCTTCAACCGAATGGTGAACCGTGGTACTGCGTTCGAAACTACCCTGACTAACTAGGCTGTACCTGGAGGACAGACCTCGTTCCCCGTTCAAACGTTTGTGAGTTTGATTCCCGGAAGCCCAACGTGGACACGGGTGTTTTCGCTGCCTATTATACTGTGGTGTCGTTCTGATTTATAATGGTGTAAAGGTTGATAGAGATAATAAACCGTGAACTCACGCACAACATGCATACACGTAAAATCCCATCACCAACTTTCGGAAGAGAAGGCCAGTTTGGCCGTTAGTATGGATGACACGTTACACATAGCATGCACCCTGCGTGAGAAATGGAAAGAATGAAGGAAGTACGGAAAAGAGTGAATGATATTGAACAATATGGACTGGATGACACGGGAAACGACTGAATGAAACGCCAGCTGGAAGCTCTTCAGTCGGCACTACCCAGGTAGGCAGCCCGTTGTGTAAACGAGTGTGGATTGTAAAGCGCCTAGAGCTTGGTCTCTAGCCGAGGACAGGCGCTATATAAGTATTCATAATGATAATAATAATAATAATAATAATAATAAACAAACAGGTGCCCTCCCATCCACTCCCTTGGAACGACTTTCCCTCTCTCATGTCACATGAAGGTGAAAGTGGGCTTTTCATCTGAAGAAACTGAATCAAATCCACAGAGTGATATGCTTCTGGCGATAAAGCATGTATACTGTGCGTGTCACGAGGCGGACATATCGGCGCCAGAAATATTTTTTGTTTTGGGTTTTTTGTTGTTGTTGTTGTTGTTGTTTTGTTGTTGCTTTTTTTCTGCGCTGGTTTTATTCACGAAGCACCAGTGATAGAGCCTTCCTTCTAAGCTATGACATAATCATAACTAAAATCAAGAGTTAAAGAATGGATTTGAATGAAAGACCAAGAACGGGAACTGAAGGACGTTGTTGTCTTAGGTCATCAATGAATCAAAAAAACGAATGTTGTGTAATTATCCAGGAAACTGACGCAGACCTTGCACGCTTAAGCCAATTCCTGCTCAAATGAAATGCGTGTTCCATCTCAGACACTGTTGTTACTCACTGGTGAACTGTTTCTCCCACCGTCATTTTGTCGATAGTGCCCTACACATTTCAGTCAACAACCCTGTGAAGTCTTATGACGATCTGCCTGATTGCTTTTGGGTTATCTTGCTTGCACACCCACCAACCCCCCCCCCCCCCCCACACTACACACACACACGCGCGCGCGCGCGCGCGTGCGCACGCACGCAAGCACATTTCAACTGTGCCCCTTCCACACTTTCTCTTCTGTTTGCCTCCACTTCCTATTTCCCAAACCACCCCCATCTCTCCCGCTTTTACCCCTCCCCTCCATTCCCGCCTATCGCTCCTCCCCTGTACACACACGCAGGCGCGTGCGCGAACATGTCTAACCCGTTGGGAGGCAAGGAAAACGTCAAACATCATAAAACCAACTAAAACCGCACAAAAGAACAAGTGTAAAAGAATGCGTTTTTCAAACACGCCGCAGTCCACTGTTTCATGGCAAAATACACAAAGTTAGACGACTTTATTCTGTTTGATAAATTTGCTCAAGTTTAAAGGTACCTTCTTGCCACCAGAAAACCATCTGCAAACATTGTAAACACGTTTACCAAGAACGGAAATTCTCTAGGAAAAAAAACAAAATCTTACATCTGCATTTTTGGGTATTCCATCATGAAATGGAACCCATCTCCTATCTCTGTTTTGCTGCAGTCTGCATAACTATCTTCATCACGGGCAAGCTCAAGTCTTCCATTCACCTTAGTCATCAGTCATAGTTGCAGCATCAAAATTCAGTCGGTGGGTATATGTATAGATCGGGTAAATGATAAATAAAACTTTCTCGTTTGATGTAAGTTTTATCATTTGTGTATGATAGGCATTTGCTAAATTAAATTCAAAACTTCACGCCATGAACGGGTGAAAACATCTTAAGAGTTGTGTGAATGTCGCAACAAATGTTCCCGGTATGGGATAATTTTTGTGTATCCGAAACACAATCAGAGCCTGTTTCAACTTAAGTATCCTTTCTTTAACAATGTTTTAAAAGAATGTTAAAGCAAACCCGCCAGAAAACAGGGATGAACCAAAAACGCGTTTCGACCTCTTAGGTCTTCTTCAGGCAAGATAAATAACATGCAGGACAATGAAAACGAAGAACGAGCAATCACTCAGCGCTCAAATTCGGCGCAAGACTGGCGTTTATACAATGTTACCACTCACAAGTATAAAAACAACATTCATGACAATCCTGGTGCATTGTACACACTACTCGAATACTTGTCACACTGACATGATGCCAGCAATGTCAAGAATCTAATCAGTTTTGATATGTACAATACGGGATAAATTTCAAGTTCTCAATAAATTATATCATTCATAGTGCTACAACGTACGTGAAGTGGATATTTCAAGAATTTCGGTTGTAGCGTTTCTATTATTTTCAGGTTTCTATAATCCCATATCTCACATACAAATAAAAAAGAACTGGTGGTTTCATTAACTAAGTCTAAAACAATACTATTGAGCAGTTTTTCACTGGAATCATTTTAGCAATAAATATTGTGCATTTCTCTCTCTCTCCTCTCTCCCCTCTCTCTCTCTCTCTCTCTCTCTCCATCACATGCACACACAGAGTGAGAGTGTGAGAGACAGGCAGACAGACATACAGACAGGAAAAAAACTACTTTGCAGCGCTTCGCCGCACCCGCATTCAGGATGAACCTTCCAATATTAACGTAAAACGTAATCATTCTGCTTGCCACGGAAACTATGGCTTTCAGTTCAATAGCATGTTATTATATATAGTCCAGCCGACCACAGGGGACCATATCAGGGAGGGGGAGGGGGAGATAAACGAGGGTGGTCAGACATGAACACCTTTCATAACCCAAACTAGTTCAGAACATTCACTTTTAATTTTCTTGGTGAGGACCTTTTCCAAAAAAAATAAATAAATCAATAAATAAAAAAGATGAACGTCCTACAAACTTTTACCTGGCCCAGAACATTCTCTTTTAATCTTCTCGGAGAGGATCTTCTTTCATTTAACACGCACCATCGTCATTATGACACGGCTCAAGAACTCGGGGGTAATAATGGTCAACCGTGCAGCAATCCCTCCCTTGATGATCAGCTTTATTAACGAAGGGGAGAGGGATTGGAAGTTTGTTTGTTTTTTGTTTTGTTTTGTTTTCACAAAAAAAAAGGGGGGGGGGGGAGAAGGGAGAGAGAGTGGGGGAGAGTCGAAGAGAGGAACCTGGAAAAGAAAATGATGAGAATGGGGAAGGTTTGAAACCTCCCGTTGAGGATGGTGACACTGTCCCCGATGAAAAGATGATATAGGACACGGCATTCTATATTACATTTTCACCACCTGTTGTTCGGCCCACCTGAACAGTCTGTATTTTCAGCAGCTTCTTTCGGCAGGCATATGTAGCGTAGGATGCTGCAATACCAAACGGCGGAGAAAATGCAAGCTGGAAGAGGGATGATCGCTTACTTCGTACTGCTACGTCTACAGCTGGACCTGAACGCTCGCAAATGTGATCTGTGTCCAGCATTTCCATAGCAGTTTCATAGACTGGACAGACGGCCTAGAAGATTAACGCACTGGGCTGGGAAACGACTGACTCCTTGGGACAGTAGTTCCGGAGTTAACTAACCTGTGTCAACAAAGGAGCTGTCCCTGGCAAAATTTTGCAGAAAAATCCACTTTAGTAGGTGAGCAAAATTAGCATGTGTACCAGCCGCCGTGGCGAAGTGGTCAGCGTCGCGGACTCCCGGCTGGGAGGTCGTGGGTTCGAATCCCATCAGAAGTCATGTGGGTTTTTCTGCCCCGACCGGCTCCTACCCAGAGTTGAGTTGCTGCGGACTCAGTTGGGAAGACTGGGACCACACAGTCGAGTTTCATCCACTTAATGGATGCGTTTCTGAGAGTGTTGCTCAAATTTCATGACCAACACTGCAGGTGCCTGTATCTCTCGGGCCTGGTTGACGCCGGGATATATTATGAAAGGAAGCGTAGAGTACAGCCCTGTCATGTAGTCTCAGACCGAAATGGAAATCCGTAGCATCATCTTAATCATCCTCATTCTCATCGATCAGCATTAAAAAAAATGTCTCAAATTCTGTGGCCCTTCATGCCCTGCTCTCATGGTGACCTCAATTTCGATGTCCTCTCCACGTCTGTGGCCTTGGTTTGGTTCCGTCGGGGTCACCGGTGTCGGCGAGTCCATGGGGGCTGTCGTTGGACGGACGTGGTGGCGCCCTCCGGAGGGAGAGCTCACTCACGCCGGCTCCGCGACTAAGCAATTATTGTCGTCAGTAGGGGGCTTAGTAGGTGGTGTCCTGCGTATGTTAGATCAGAACAGGCGCCACTGAACACCACCGAAGTGACTCGGCAGCAGTGCAGTGTCTCCTCCGGTGGGTTGCCTCTTGACGGCTTGACATTGACTGCTCCCTGTGGATTGCCGGTGCCGGGGCTGCGGCGGGGCCGACCGGGTTGTGGCTGTGGACGGGGTGTCGGAATGAGCGGCGTGGGTGCACTGCCTCTGAGGTGGCGCAGAGATTGGGACAGCAAAAAAAAAAAAAAAAAAAAATTAGCATGTGTATACAGCGAGAAAAAAAAAGAAGAAAAAAAAAGTATGGATTGTGCTGTATTATGGGAAAGCAGCTCGAATTCTACTCATAGAGATCTCATGTGACGATAAAACTGCACAACACAATACAATGCAATACAACGCAACGCAACGCAACGCAATACAATACAATACAATACAATACAATACAGTACAATGTAATAGTGATGCTACCAACAGGCAGATGATGGAGGGAAATGTCTTTTTTATCACCGTTTGCAGCCTTATTACCATCGGGAGGAACCTTGGCATGTCGCTGAACGCTACATCACTATAGCCGGATAAGTTGCCGACCCCTTAAGTCAGCGTCGGAGTTCGGTTAGGTTTAATTAGGTCAGGGTTAGGTTAAGGTAAGGGTTAGATGACCTAGCGGACTGGCGACCTAGCGACATGCACGAATACCATAAGGGGACTAGTCGCTGTCTACCTGCGAGCAGCAAAGAACTGCACCAAAGACGTGAAGGAGACAGTACCACTATCTTCCCCTTCACTACCTGAAGCTCCATTGCGCAACATTGAAGGCATTTATTACTTCTACTGATCCGGTTAGCTTTGCCTTTACCTCCAGTCCACGGGTTGGCGGTCTGTCCACGACTATACCTCGCAACTGGCAGTGACCATTGGTCAAGTTTGGAACACACACACGTTGGTTTCATGCGCAGACAAAATTTACGTGCAGGCATGTATTTTCAGTAACTATAAACCAGAATAGAATTTAAAAAAAAAAAAAAAGTACGACAAAAGTAATCAAAGGTAATGCACGCGTTAAAAAGGGGTAAGAACAAAGTGTACTGAGAGACTATACTTTTCGTGACATACAGAGAAAGAGACAGACAGACAGAGAGATGTTCCAAAGATTTTATTTTGGTTAACTTACCAGCTGCCAAAAAGTTAGTCGAAGATTTTATTTGGGTCAACTTACCGACTGCCAAAAAGTTAGAGAACACTCCAGTTGCTGTTTTCACGTGCTTGGCCTATCCCCCAGTATTCAGGTTATGTGTCAGGAGCGGCCCATCCCCCAGTATTCAGGTTATGTGTCAGGAGCGGCCCATCCCCCAGTATTCAGGTTATGTGTCAGGAGCGGCCCATCCCCCAGTATTCAGGTTATGTGTCAGGAACGGCCCATCCCCCAGTATTCAGGTTATGTGTCAGGAGCGGCCCATCCCCCAGTATTCAGGTTATGTGTCAGGAACGGCCCATCCCCCAGTATTCAGGTTATGTGTCAGGAGCGGAGTTTACAATTGGTGCAATGCTTCCCACTTCGCAGGCTCTGCGCCTAGTTTCAATGCACACCTGAAAATGTTTTCGCGCGGGTGTGTGTGTGTGTGTGTGTGTGTGTGTGTGTGTGTGTGTGTGTGTGTGTGTGTGTGTGTAAATGTGTGTGTGTGTGGTGTGTGTGTGTGTGTGTGTGTGTGTGTGTGTGTGTGTGTGTGTGTGTGTGAGTACAACTATGAGTTAATCTGACGATAAACTGGTTTCAGTGAATCCGTCTGTGTGTGTGTGTGTGTGTGTGTGTGTGTGTGTGTGTGTGTGTGTGTGTGTGTGTGTGTGTGTGTGTGTGAGAGAGAGAGAGAGAGAGAGAGAGAGAGAGAGAGAGAGAGAGTTTGCTTTCAAAGCACACCTTAAAATCTTTTCGTGTGTGTGTTGGAAGGGGGGGGGGGGGGGGGGGGGGGGGAGGAGGGGGGTGAACGAGGGGAGGAGGGACGGGGAAGGTGAATTTTAAGGAATGTTTCCCAAATTTGTTCACCAAGTGTGTTGTACAGATAATTATTGTGATTGAATGGATGAATGAATAGCGTGTGAAAGCACAATAATTAGTTTACCGCTAGAACTCCGGAGTAAATATGCGATTTAATAGTAGTAGTAGTAGTGGTAGTAACAGTAATTATAGTAGTATACTGCATACATGTCACAGAAAGTGCCACATTTTTCGTCCAGACATGCAAATTTTGTGGGGGTAAAATAGGATAGATGGAGTGACCGACAGAAGAGTGCAAAGACCGTCGAATGAAATTCTTCTGCGCGTCCATCTAACCCTTACTTTAAACCTACCCGTCCTAGCCCCAACTTCACTTACCTAGGCGCTTAATAACATCTTTAAGAAGCTTCCTGCTGTGTCTGCTGTTTGTTAGAGTGACTTACAGTGACTGAACGCATTACAGTTGTTCTTCCAGAGAAGTGCTGCTCGCTAAGCCAGCATCCGTCTCGACAGTTTTTACGAAGGGTCACAAGTTAAAGACGGTCTGCATCATGTTTTTGTTTTTGTTTGTTTTTTTAATAAAAAGAAAAGTTATTTTAGCATGGAAAAAGAAAATATACGCAAAGTTTCTTTCATTAGATATAAATTATGTATCGCAAATGCAACATTCCTATGACAATGATTGTGCTGCTTTTTTTACGGAAAAATTTCTGCGCCACAGCAAATATTCTTGTGATATTAATAGTTATCTTATTTTTCTTAAAAAGGAATTAAATTTTTCTCAAGAAGAAGAGAAATTATAAGACGCAGAATTTTTACGTGTGATATTAGTAATTATCTTGTTTATCGTAAAAAGAGAAACAATACATCACTAATATAATTATTTTTCTTGTGATATTGATGAGTGTTGTGGTGGTGGAATGCAGCACCTTTTTTATTCTCAAAATTACTGTTTCTGCTGTTTCTGACAACGGGTTAAAAGAAACAAATATGGCTTTTTGGTTATTATCAGAATGACATACAGAGAAAATCACGGAAATGTTATTGCCTTTTAGTGATCTGCGTCCATTTTCTACTTGAGTTCGTAGCTGAAGAAAATGAACAAGTGTAGTTTTTGTAGTAGATTTGTGATCTTTAATGAAAACAAGTGGTGAAATTTCACTGGACTTGACTTTTTCTAGAGCACGTAGGGAAACGCTGCACTCGTTTCATATGGGGGAAAGTGTGCCGCGCAAATAAATAATGAAATTAACCTTTGAAATAATTCATCCAATCTAAAGAATAAACCACACATCAAAGTCATGAATTATGAATTTTACCTCTTGAATGGTGAATGGCGCTTTTAAATATGAATCTTCGTTTTACACTTTGCTGTTCCGAGTGGCTTACATCTTACACTTAGAACACACTTTTTGTTCTTAAAGAAGTGTAACACGTTTCGCACACAGTATCTTTTTATTATTATGGATCATCAATGTAAGTGTGGAAAGAGCGATTTGTGCGCACTCAATATCTAATAGGTGGTATATCATGCGTACACCAAATGCATTTGTAAGTACATTCAGCATGAGAATACATTTGGCGTGTTGCACGTATTTAATGAATAGGGATGCACACTGGTTTGATGACTTGCCAAAGACGGACATGAAAACTGAGAAAGAGTTCAGACAATACGAATTGACAAGAGCGCACTTTGTGGCTACAAACTGACAGCTTAGGAAAGAAAAAAGAAGAAAAAAAACCAAACATGGAATAATGCTGTTTCATTTTTTCACGCTCACGACATCTGGAATATTTCAGCCACTCGTCTTGGGCTGTCGGGAGGAAGAGGGAAGAATTCAGTGACTGACAATTTTACGCTGGCATCGGCTTTCTTCCCCGGGTTTTCTCCGTCGTTCATCTTCTTCTAGGTGCTTTTTTCATTCTTCCACTTTTTTCCTGTCCTATATTTCCCCCTTTTCTTTCTTCCTGTCTTCTTCTTCTTCTTCTTCTTCTTCTTCTTCTTCTTCTCCTCCTCCTCCTCCTCCCGTTCCCCCTCCTCCTTTTCTTCTTCTTTTTCTCTTTCAATCTTCCTCTGGTCCTGCTTTTTTTTGTTCTTTTTCTTCTTCTTCTTTGTTTTCTGTTTCTTCTCACTCCTCGTATTTTTTCCTTCTCCTTTTCTTATTCTTCCACTGTTCATTTTCTGTGTTGTCTGCATTGCTGCCCCTGACTCTGACACTTATTGGATAATGGTAAGTTGCTGCTTTTGGCTCGGACCAGGGTCCCCATGGTGTTGGGTGTAACACAACAAGGCGGAAGACCACCTGCTTTTCCTACGCTTACCGTCTTGTCTTTATTACATAAGCCTTACACGCAATTTCCCTTCTACATTTCAAATGCTCCGTGAAGCTTGCCTTGCTGTGGACAGCTAATCATGCACCTTCTCTGCTACACTGAGCTTGTTCGGTGTAGGTTAGCTTTTCACTTCGCATGGCAAAGCTGGGCACGGACGGCAGTGTTCTTTTCCTGTGCCGGCTTCAGGCATCGAAAGAAAAAAATGTTGGCAACAGATACAATTATAACATCCAGAACGAGCGTCAAAAGAACTGAACTTTTTTGGCAACAGATACAATTATGACATCAAGAACAAAATGCTGTCACGCCAGAAACAAAACCTTTTTCATTGCAGCAAGATAAAAAACAAAACAAAAAAACCCCAGACATATTATGAAGAAAACAGGTCCATTTTGGGTGTGTGAAACTGATTTACAACTAAATACATATTCGTAACGAAGTATGGTTTATTATGCTTGGCATACCTATGGTTTATTACGCTTAGAGTACCTTTTTCTGAGAAAAAGATAAGAACTTTAAGCGTAGAAAGAGTGATTTCCACGCATGCAATTTCTGCTCAAGGTATGTTTCGGGTATGCCAAAAGAACTCACGGATACATCTGGCGTGAGAGTACACTGAGCATGTTAACCCATCAGACGTAAACGACGTTCACTGATTTGATGCCGAAGACAGAAAAGGGTGAAAAATTGAGAAAGAACTCAAACAACACGAACTGATATGCTAATGCCTCCTGCGGCCCCAAACCCGAGAGCTGGGACAACGCCAGGGATATGATACTGCACAGCTTGCTCCCTCGCGATATCTGTTGTGTTTCAACCACTCATTCAGGAATGTCAGGAGCAGGAAGGGAAAAGACAGGGACTGACTGATTGGTGATGGTATAGGCTTTCTTCTTCGCCTTTTTTTTTTTTTTTTTTTTTTGGTCCCATCTGTCTCATTTCCTAGCTCTTATTCTTTTCCTCTTCTACATTTTTCTCCTAGGTTCTTCTTTCTCGTTCTTTCTCTCTTTCTCCTTTTCATTCTTGATCTTATCTTCTTCCCTCCTTTTTTGTACTCCCAGTTCTTATAGAACAGGGAGTACTTTAGAATGGGAACGAAGAAATACTGTCTGTGTGTCTGTCTGTCTGTCTGTCTGTCTGTCTGTGTGTCCGTGGTCAAAATGTGTTCCACTCGCTCCAGACAAAACTACTGGGCCGATCTTTCTGAAAATTTGTAGGTATGTTCATTATGGGCCACGGATGATGCCCGATGTTTTAGTTTACCGCTATAGCCGTTACTAACGGCTGTAACGGCCTGTAACGGTTTTTCTTCTTTACGGAATATCTCAGAAAGTACTTGGCCGATCTTTGTAAAAATGAGCAGGTACGTTCATTATGGGTCACGGATGATGCCCGATGTTTTAGTTTACCTCATTATAGCCGTTACTAACGGCTGTAACGGCCTGTAACGGTTTTTCTTCTTTATGGAATATCTCAGAAAGTACTTGACGATCTTTCTGAAAATTTGTAGGTATGTTCATTATGGGTCATGAATAATGCCCGATGTTTTAGTTTACCGTTATAACCGTTACTAACGGCTGTAACGGCCTGTAACGGTTTTTCTTCTTTATGGAATATCTCAGAAAGTACTTGGCCAATTTATAAGAGGTTTGGATGATCTTGTGACAGATCGGAGCCTCTGTCCATATGTAAGTGATGTAATGCTGAAAATGGATTAAACAACCGTTAAAAACTGTTATTCTGCCGTTATTTCTTATGTATAGGTGGATTTTAATGAAATTTGGTATATAGAAAGGTTATCACACACAAATGGCACTTCTATATAGTGTTTCAAAATTTGACCGTTAAAAACCGTTATTCTTGACATATCGTCCGATTTGGATGAAATTTGATATGTACACAGGCTTTAGCCCAGTGAGGACTAAGATACCAGTTTCAAAAGTGTATATCGGTTATATAACTGTTAAACCGTTATTTTGCCGTTATTTTTTATATATTGGTGGGTTTTAATGAAATTTGGTATATAGAAAGGTTATCACACACAAATGGCACTTCCCACTTCCATGCAGTGTTTCAAAATCTGACCGTTAAAAACCGTTATTCTTGACATATTGTCCGATTTGGATGAAATTTAGTATATACACAGGCTTTAGCCCAGTGAGGACTAAAATACCAGTTTCAAAAGTGTACATCGGTTAAATAACCGTTAAAACCGTTATTTTGCCTTTATTTCTTATCTCACAAAGCACTTGGCCGATTTATAAGCGGTTTGGAGAACTGGGAGTACGTTTATATGCTTCGCATCTTGTTTTTTGTTCCTCTTACTATTATTCCTTCCTTTCTATTCTTTTTCTTCTTTTTGTACTCCCAGACAAAACTTCTGGGCCGATCTTTCTGAAAATTTGTACGTATGTTCATTATGGGTCATGGATGATGCCCGATGTTTTATTTTACCAGAATAGCCGTTACCAAAGGCTATGACGGCCCAAAATGGTTTTTCTTCTCTATGGACTATCCAGAAAATGATAACGCAAACAAAAATGACGTCAATGCTTTTTTG
>CM065719.1:50200732-50203232 GCA_033310375.1 Conus canariensis
TTGGGGCTTGATATCAGACTTAAAACGTGTAGTTTCGAACCATCACAGCGACAGTTCCAAAATGGAAGTTTGTAAACGAATGGAATAGCTACCACTACTCCCTACTCAGTCTGGGCTTTTGCAGAAGCCCACCATGCTGTTGAATCAGAAGCTCAAATCACATGGTCGTCGCTGAATTAGGAGCGCCCAATGTTGAAGAGGTCATCAGATCAGACAGCACGGTTATTCACACATGTGCTATAAATTCCCCATTTCTATCAATCTCATTTATCACTCGCTTCAACTTTTCTCTCGCTCTTCGACTTTTCTATCACTCTCTTTTAAAGGTGCTTTTGTTGGTTCGTTTGCTCCACTGATAATCATAATTACTTGTCTGCTGTTCATAAAAGCAATACATTCAGATCGATAGATAGGTAAATAGATAGACAGACAGACAGACAGACAGACAGACAGATAATGCGCTAGACCCTAAGGCATTGTGCGGCGTTCCATCGAAAATATATCACATCGTAAAAATCACAATGCCTACAAAATCGCTGTGTTACATTGGGACGAAATTTGTCTAAAAATACCACCAACAAGTCAGTGGTTGGCTCGGTGGCACCGAGTGTGCAGACGCTGGGAGTTCAAATCCCGCTGGCACACAATATAGTCTGAAAATTGCCATCTCGATGCTGTCCACCGTAACATGTCATTCTGGGGTATCAGTTTAGTGCTAGGCCTCAAAGCCTCCACTCCCTGGAGACGGGTTATCCCAGTCTTCTATATCATCTTTGGTGAGTACGGACGTAAAGCCTTAAAGTAAGTAAGTAAATAAGTAAGTAACTAACTCACTAAGCAAGCAACCAACCCACCTACAGTTAAAGAAACGTCATAATGAAACGCTGACCGAGAAAGTTCAGAGCATGACCCTCATAGCTGGAGCTGAATAGGACTTCGTTCTGCCCGTAGGGAAGTGAAAGGGTGTGGGCGGAGTAAGAGGGTGGGATGGGGGTTCGGTATCTATGGCAACTACCTCTTGGGGCTAGACGGGTTTACTAGGTAATCTCTTTCCTCGTCTGGGAGAGGTAGTGTTCCTATCAACCCTTTGTTGGGTTTCCTGTAGGGTTTTCAACTGTCTAACCTACCGCAATAATTTGGTTTGTTTCTGGCCTCCGAGGCAATACTTTTCTTCTTTTTTTTTTCTTTTTTTTTTTTTTATCAAAGTCAAACTTTTACACGACGTGTCTGTGGCACAGAGTTTTTAACAGTACACACTGGAGCCAATGTCAGGATTCTGTTTCCGAAAGTCTGTAATGTTTGCCGGTACCTTTAACCGCACGTTGGTGGGGTACGTTGTCAAAACATTGCAAGTGACGTCTGGCTGCTACAGTGTTATAACATGACACCTATGCCGATATATTCTGCCGAATTGTTAGTCACACTTTAAAGACTGGAACGGGCACCAGATGTCCATTCCGCCGCGTTACTACCCAACAGGAACTTTTTTCAGTTGTTATCATTATCATCATCATCATCATCATCATTATCATTATTATTACTGTTGTTTTTGTTGTTATTATCATTGTCATTATCATTATCAATATAATTATTATTATCATTATTGTTGTTGTTTATTACTATTATCATCGTCATTGTTATTATTATTGTTATTATTATTATTACTATTATTTTGTGGAATTAACTAGAATTTTTTGTACGCTTTTTACTTAAAACTGGTTATGATAAAGATTGCAATTACTTGGCTGCAGTGACATTCATTGTGGTGTACCTTGCACCTCCATATGTGCGTTGGTGTGGCGGTATTTGTGACTACTTTTCTACGGGTTATATGGTCCTGAGTCCCGTCATACTAGCTGAGCTGGCAATAAGCAGTGAACACTTAACACTGAAAATTCCGCTGGCTGTACACACACACACACACACACACACACACACACACACACACACACACACCACGCACGCACGCACGCACGCACGCACCCCCCTCCACACACACACACACGCACGCACGCACGCACGCACGCACGCGCACCGCCCCCACACACACACACACACACACACACACACACACACACACACACACACACACACACACGTTTGAGCACAGGCATACACACATACTTGAGGTAGACGGCCCTTCCGATTCGTTTGGTTTGTACTGCAGTACTGCTTGTTACATTGTAGAATACTGACAGAGACAGACAGACGCATGGAAAGAAAGAATGTGACAGAAGGACAGACAGAGTGTAAGAAAAATGGACAGACAGACTCCATATTGTCTATCAGTGTTTGGTATTCAACCGATGTACAAACCTTACATAAGAAGGATGGATTCTCCAGTCGTGTCCTACGGAGCAGTAGGCAGGCAGGTCATCTGCTGATGTGGGTCCTCATGTGGGAAAGAAGACCAGTTCCTGAGGCACAACGTCGTCCACAGACGCTGCAGGGAATTGAGTCCTGCAAGGATGGGCCCCGTGTTCTCAAATTCCTTTTTTCC
>CM065719.1:50210732-50238232 GCA_033310375.1 Conus canariensis
TTTATAGATCTACTGCGCTTTTTTTTTTCTCTCTTTGTTGTAGAAATGTTGCAAGGGTGGAGGGGTGGATGTGAAGAGGCCATAGGCTGGGGGAGCAGCTTCTTCAAGGTTGCCCCCCAAGCCCCCCCCCCCCCCCCCCCACACACATTCTCGTCCTCATCTTATTTCCAACCCCGTACTTTCATCTTGTGTCCCCATTTGCTCCAGTTCCTGTACGGAAATGGCAAGGTGTCTGGGCAAAGGTGTTGTCCTGATTTCTGTCTTTCCCCTGTCCTGCCTCAGCCTGTGAGCCTTTCAAGTCAGTGCTGCGGTGTTCAGTGTTTTAGACTTGGGTTTTTTTTTTTTTAACTTAATTTTCTTTTTAATCCGAGCGAATTTTTGTCCCAAGTTACTGGCCCCCCACAGGCCGTGTCTTTTACATTTCCGCCTTTTTTTTTTTTTTTTTTTTTTTTTTTTTTTTTTTTAGACAAGTGTGGGTCCACGATTTTATTCAAACTTGTTATTTTCCCCTTCTCTGGAGTGCTGATGCTTGTTTGGGAGGAGATATTTTTCGTATAGGTAGAAGGTTCTATCCAAGTTTGGAGAGTTTCCTGGTTTTGATTTTTTTTTTTTTTTTTTTTTTTTTTTAAGACAAGTGTGGGTCCACGATTTTATTCAAACTTGTTATTTTCCCCTTCTCTGGAGTGCTGATGCTTGTTTGGGAGGAGATATTTTTCGTATAGGTAGAAGGTTCTATCCAAGTGTGGAGAGCTTCCTCCTTGTTAATGTGGAAGCGCTCCTCTTCAACAAGGGGGACAACCTGACCATAAGGACCTCTGGCCGACAGGACGTTCATCTCACCGCACACTGTATTACCAGGTAATCAGAATTTAGTAGCAAGCCTCATGAAGTCTCCATTAAGCGAACCAGTTGTCGCTTGCTGGACTTGCTGATCTGCACTTTGGAGGCACAATAAAACTCACAGAGTACTCACTGCAGAAGAATATCTTTTCACCCCCCCCCCCCCCCCCCCCCATGTCCCTCTTAAATAAAAAAATTGTATTTTTCATTAATATGTCTGAACTGGGACGGGTTCTTATGTTTGCCATACAAAACTGAACGCATCTCGGAGAGAGAGAGAGAGAGAGAGAGAGAGAGAGAGAGAGAGGGGAAGAGAGAGAGAGAGGGGGGGGGTGGTTAAGGTAATGTTGCTTAGATAGAGAGAGAGTTCGCCGCTTTATCATGCTGTTCGTACACGATATGTTCGGGAAAAGCTCTTCGGTACTTGTATTGACAGTGAGACTCCATGTAAGTATTTACTACCACTCCTTCCCATATACGATCCCCTCCTCCTTGTCCTTCCTGCTTCGTTTGCTTCTTTTTGTCTTCTCTTTCCTCCTCCTGTTTGTCTCTTCTTCCCTGTTGCCCCTTCCTTCTTCACTTTTCTTCCTTCTTTATCTCTCTGTCTTCTTTCTTTCCTTCTTCTTTTCTTTTTCTTCCTGCTTCTCTTTGTCTTTCTTCTCCTGTCCTTTTCACTCTCCCCTTCTTTTCTTTGTTTTGTCTTCTTTCTTTCCTTCTTCTTTTCTTTTTCTTCCTGCTTCTCTTTGTCTTTCTTCTCCTTTCCTTTTCACTCTCCCCTTCTTTTCTTTGTTTTGTCTTCTTTCTTTCCTTCTTCTTTTTCTTTTTCTTCCTGCTTCTCTTTGTCTTTCTTCTCCTTCCTTTTCACTCTCCCCTTCTTTTCTTTGTTTTGTCTTCTTTCTTTCATTCTTCTTTTTCTTTTCTCCCTGTTTCTCCTCCTCCTCCTCCTTCTTTTTCTTTCCTTTTCCTTTTCATTCTCCCCCCCCCCCCCCACCCCCCACCCCACCCCCTTCTTTTCCGAAGTTCTTCTCCTGGTTTTTTTTTGTTGTTGTTGTTGTTGTTCATCCTCCCTCCCCCCACTTCCTCCTTATCCTCGGCCGTTGTGTCACGAATTCCCATCAGTTGACAGATCGCGTGTGAGCCATTTCCTTTTCACCTTTCCTGTCCGGACGCAGGGCCAGACCGTGTGCGACAGGCGGGTACGGGTGGCTGTCAAGTCCTGGTGTTGCGACCTGATTTGTCTCAAGCTCTCGTTTTGGACGAATGGGCACACTGCGTCTCCCGTTGCCACGACATTTGTCCAAATGGCGCACTTTGGAGAAAATCTGACAAGCATGGCACATCATTTCTGCGTTTTTGTCTGCTTTTTTTTTTTTTTTTAACACAAGTCTTGTTTAGCAACTCTGTCACTGAGTGGCTTACTCCCATTTTGTATGGGAAGTCGTACGGACAGATGGGGGGTAAAACACGACACAAGACAAGGCAAGACAAAATTCTTTATTTAGGAGGATAATAGATAAGCACTGGTGTGCTTTTTTTACATCCAGTCCTCGCCCTGAGTTGGGTCAACAATGCAAATAAGACAAGGCAATAAATGTAGAAGCATGCTTAAAAAGCGGTTGAAATGAAACATTAAAAAAATGAAAAAAATAAAGAGAGAGAGAGAGGGTGGGGATGGGGTTAAAGTGAAAGGCGTGAAGTTTTTGCCAGTTCACAGCTGTCTTTGTATCTCTGTATCTATTTACATCTTCCACTCACTCTTTATTATCCTTTTTTTTTTTCTTCTTTATCTTTGAAGCTCTTTGTACCCGTCTCTATTTACACACACAAGCACGTGCGCGCGCGTGCACAAACAAACACACACACACGCATACACACACACACAAACACACACACACACACGCAACACACACACACACACACACACACACACACACACACACACATACAGGGAGAGAGAGAGAGAGAGAGAGAGAGAGAGAGGACTGACTCGAGCGACAAAGGGAGAGACAGACACGCACAAATGTCCAGGATGACGAGGGGGAATTAAAGACCGAGATAGAGATATAAACAGTCTCTCTCTCTCTCTATTTTTGTATGTGTGTGTGGTGTGTGTGTGTGTGTATGTGCGTGCGTGCGCACGCATGTGTGCGCGTGTGAGTGTGTGTGTGTGCGCGCGCGCGCATGTGAGTGTGTGTGTGTGTGTGTGTGTGCGCGCGCGCGCGCGTGTGTGTATGTCTGTGCTCACGCGCGCGTGTGTGTTTGTGCACACGTGCTTGTGTGTCCCTGTGTCTGTACATCTCTCTATTAAACTCTAAATCTCATTTCCTGACCGCCTCTCTTCCCTTCCCCCCCCCCCCCCTCCTCTCTCTCTCTCTCTCTCTCTCTCTCCATCGTCTTCTCTCTAATTTTTATCTCTGTTTCTCTCTGTCTTTCACCGGTTTTTTGCCAATCCACTCCTCCCTTCCTTCCTCATCCATTTCTTCCATCCGTCTCGTGTACTATCGACTACTGTCTCTGCGTCCGTCTCTACCTCTTCTTCATCTCGGTCTCTGCCCCTCAAGGCTCACCCCATCCTCCGTCCACTCTCCCACACCCCTAAACCTACACTGCCTGCCCCCCCCCCTCTCTCTCTCTCTCTCTCTCTCTCTCGTCCTTTTCGTTTTGCGCAGTCCTCTACCTCTATCTTCGTATCTGCTCTCATTGCCCGGACTTTCCGGCTTTGGACGTTCAGGTCTGAAACATTTCGACTCCGGACATTACGGCCGTGGACATTTTCCCCTCAGAGATTCCGACCGAAAATATTTTGGCTCCGAGCACAGGCATACTAGATAACGCCCAAACGTTTTGGTACTGCAGTGATGACGGACATTTTGATTGTGGTGCTGATGCTGGTGATCATTGTAATTGTGGTGCCGGTGGCTGATGTAAAACATGTGTGGTGATGACGGATGTTTGATGGGGGAGGGGACGGGGTGATGGTGGTGGTGACAATAGTTGTGGATGGTACTGATGGCTGTGGGTAGTGATGGGTGTGGTATGGAGATGACGGCGGTTGTGGTGGTCGTGGTGGTAGTGGTGGATGGTGGATGGTGGTGATGACGGTTGTGATAGTGGGAATGGCAGCCGACGCTTCTTCAGGGTGATAACGTTGATTTTCAGCTGACAATAATTACCGCAGGGCTGCAGAACCGCCCCGGCAGTGTGGAGTGTGGGATGTGAGTGATGGTGGTTGATGGTTAGACCGTGAGTGGCCAATTGGCGTTGCACAGGTAGGCACAGTAGCATGCGAAGAAAGAGAGACAGAGGGTGGGACGTATGGAGGGGGGGGGGGGGAGGAATACAAGACAGCATGTGAGTGTGTTGCGTTAGGTAGACAGAGGGGGTAGAAACAACACACACACACACACACACACACACACACACACACACACACACACACACACACACAACACAGAATGAGAGACAGACAGAAAAACAGACAGACAGAGGCAGAGGGAGACAAAGACAGACAGTCAGACAGACCGATAAACAAACAGAGAAAGGCAGACAACCACATCACAAACAGAGACGGGCTAGGGAGTAGGGAACATGGAAACACAGAAGAAAAGAAAGGTAGGTGAGCGGGGTTTAGGATGGGCGGGAAACAAACATCAACATGGAGACAGAGAAAGAGACTATAAAGAGCTATAGCGGTCTCCTTTAATGAAAGACAAAAATCGTCATCATCATCATCATCACCATCATCATCATCATCATCACCATCATCATCATCATCATCATTATCATCATCATCACTGTTTTTCGTGTCTTTTTTTGTCTTTTTTTTTTCGTTTGTTTTTGTTTTGTTTTTTGAATGGGGGGAGGGGGAGCGAGAGAGGAGGGGGGGGGGGGATGCCCAAATCGAGCTATCTGGACAAAGTAGATACGCGTCGGCGTTGCAAAATGTGGAAACTTTTTGTTCTGTTCATTTGGCTCAGGAGTAAAAGACAAGCAGGACAGATTTACACACACACACACACACACCACACACACACACACACATGCTCGCGCGCACACAGTCAGACGGACAGACAGACAAACAGATAGACAGAGAGAGAGAGAGCTCTTAAAGCAACCCCAAACTCCCAAACTCTTACCAAGAAAGAGCATCTCGGATTTAAAAAAAAAAAAAAAAAAAAAAGAGAACTATCGGGCTGTTCTCACAGGAAACAAACGGACACACCGATGAACAACCGGACAGACAACAAAACAAGACAAAACAACGCGCGCATGCGCGATCAGCATGGCGGAGACGGCGTAATTGAGAGGGAAATTTTAAGGCCAGCTTACCCAAGGGAGGCGACTCCAAAAAGGAAACAGCCAAATGGCAGAATGGACACCGGGACAGATCCGAGAAAGGCCAGACCGGATGGAGAGGAATGGCCGTCTTGTGCGCACGCACTGAACTCCGAAGTGCCATAGAGAAAAGGAAGAACCATGATCAAGCCAGGCCGCGGACGACTGTCCTCGGGAAAGCTGAGAGACATGAGGGAATTCCTTTCCATCAACATTCATGTTTTTTTCGTCAATTTTGCTTTCAGACTTATGATGCAGAATCAGTTTCAGTAATGATGACCTTAAATCAGACTTGTTTTACTGCCGGCTGCCATGTCCCTGGATAGGTGCTTTTTTTCTATCGTATTTCTAATCGCTATTAGAATTATAAGAATAGAAGAAGTAATTATTTTGGAACAATAAAGAAATACTCGCTATCATTTGGTGAAATAAAAATGCATTCATTGCTTCAGTCGTTCTTTTATTCCCCCATTTGTTTACTCGCGCATATTTTTCTTATTGGAAGCTTAACATAAACTACCATAATGATGACCCCCACAGATGCTGACAATCAAACAGCGGAATAATGCTGGGTAATAATTTTAGCGGTACTGGGCAAGAGTGTCCAAATGATGAAAATATGAATTTCATATCAGGGCATAACTTTTTTTGCACGAGCAACCTCTCCTCCTTTAATTTATGGAACATGATTTGATTTCAATTGGTTAGAAACCCGTTTTTGAGAGAGAGAGAGAGAGAGAGAGAGAGAGAGAGAGAGAGAGAGAGAGAGAGGTCAAGTAAACGTTGTTTCTCACAATTTTCAGCCACTGTCAGCGCCGATGTCGTTGACAATGCTTGGGTTATTTAACAGTAGGCTTATCACTCAGGCTGTTGGCATGCCCCCAAGCACCGGCAGCAAGATTTTCTGTTGTATTGATTTTTCTCTGTAAGCTCGTATATTTTCACCTTATTATTTTCAGTGACACGCTCTGTCCCAGTCAATGCTCTCCCCTTCGCTGGGCCTAAGCTGGGACGCCTTTAGATTATCATGGTTGTCTTCCCTTGTGGTGACAACAGCACTGATTTACAGGTGACTCTATTCAGTGGCTAACACGATCAGGCCGGGGCTGCTGGCGAGTCTTGTCCAGGAGACGACAGCCGACTCCAGACAGACGTCACGAATGGTTCATTTTTACAAGACAGAAGTCGATAGTTCCCCTTGTCATGCTATAAACGTCCTCCACTTCATTCTTATCAACTTTACATCCCATCCCTACTACTGCTTTCTTTCTCAGTTTAAAAAGAGTTGTTGTTGAGTGTTCGTTATGATTCTGTGGGAGTTGTTTGCTTGCGCTCATGCCCCTATATAGTTGTGTGTGTACGGGCGGGGGGAAAGGGGGGGGTCCTTTAACCTCCATTTTTTCCCCACATTCTCGTTGTTGTTGTTGTTGTTGTTGTTGTTGTTGTTGTAACAATGACGTGGGACCTCCATCCTCCTATTTTTCTCACCGTTTTTTTTTTCCTTTTTTTTTTTTTTCCAAAAAGACTAACTCATGCTCACCATGCAATGTCCTTGTGTTATTTACAGATGGACAATCGCATGCTGACTTTGATGTTTTAGCAGTTGATACAAAGTGTCTGGGTTTATTCATGTCCCTCCTTCTTCTTTGTAAACTAAACCAGACGTGATTTTACACAAATGGAAAGAAGGGTTGAAGAATGAAAAAAATGATCACCTCCCCAATACTATTATATGAGGACTAACTACTTTTATTGGTTGAATTGCAAATTCGATGCTCTTCAATGATATTGCATATAGCTTTTTGGCTTCCCAATTCACTTGCACGCCATTTTGTCTCTGATTAAATTATTTCTCTTTAAAATAGATTAATATTCTATATATGTGAACGGACTAGTCTGCAGATTGCAATACCAGTGAAAATTTGGGAAGAAATTTTTGAAGTAAAACTATGCTCTCGATCTCCCCGCCATGTCTATGAAGTAGTTGTTTGAATGAACTCGAGAGGAGAACAGTTCAAAGCACTCAACGACACTGTTTTTCCCCATTCAGTGATGGCCATGAAATACTGCCATGACTAGGACAAAGCAATGCTGTCCATCCCCAGATTCTCTTTTCTTTATTGGACACGGTCTCTGGGTCTCGTGGTCTCCTAGTCTTTTCCTGTTTCCTATCTTTTAATAACAATGATAATGACAATAATGATTATTTATTGCGCTTAATCTTACATCATAAGCCCTAAGCGCTCACAAATACATAAAGGTTAAAGATAATATAAATGAAACCAATAAGAAGACGAATATTGCAATAAGTACCATGCATCAACAAACAAGGGTGCATACTGACACCCACCCATGCGCACGCGCGCGCGCACACACACACACACACACTTACACACACACACACGCGCGCGCGCGCGCGCGCGCGCCACACACACACACACACACACACACACACACACACACACACACACACACACACAAACACAACACAACACAACACAATGCATGACCCAACACACACTGTCGCACAACAACGGACACAACAGCATGCGCGCGCGCGCGCGCACACACACACACACACACATGTGCACACGCCCACACACACACACATAGTCGCACGCGCGCGCGCGCGCGCGCACACACAACACACACACACACACACACACACACATTAGTCACAGAATCAATATGATGGGCAAGGGAAGGGGAAGAAAGAACGGCTATTGATAGGTGAAGAGGGTTGTTTTAAGAGAGTTTTTTTCATCATCTACTTTTTTTCCCCCACAAGACAGTGTGATGAATTCCAAGTAATGAATTGTAACCGTATGGTTTTGCAAATGAGGCGTTGGAAATTCAATATTAATCTTAATCTTGGTTACCTTGTTCGTGCACGGTTTTTTTTTTTTTTTTTAATTCTGTTTGTTCGTCTTTCTACGTAAAATTTACTAAAACAATTTTCACGGACCTCATTGGAAAGACGGACTATGGCCAAGGGCGATCCTTTCAGAGTTTAGAAAGGGTCTTGACCCAAGGGCGGAATCGGACTTTTCTTCCACACTGAAATGCTGTGAGAGGGGACGATTTTCGACATCTTCGTCACTTCCTAAGTGTTTTTTTGTTTGTTTGTTCGTTTTTGTTTCTTTTTTGTTTTTTGGGTTGTTGTTTGTTGTTTGTTTGTTGTTTTTTTTGGGGGGGTTGTTTGTTTGTTTTTTAATCGGGCCTTTTAGATGGAATTGATATTTACGAACTTGTAAGACTGGTGCAGAGCCTGTTATGGGTGAGGGAATGTGTGTGTGGAGCGGGGGAGAAGGAAGAGCAGGGAAAGGTGCGGGTTGAGTAGACGGCGCAGGGTGAGGAATGTTTGATCTTTTTGGAGGTATGCACTCCGTCAACTGCCCTTCAGGTTTTCACTAACATTACTGCTTTCATTGTTGGCTGGGCTACACAACAGTCTCGCCTCCATACAATCTTAACCATTTTTTCTCCATACTGCGCTGAGACTGACCTGCCTCCACTTCCTGAACCCAAACGACGACCAAGCGGAAAACGCAATTTGCTCATTAACAGTGAATACACCTTTCTGCGTCTGCTAATTGTCCGTCCTATTTCTTCACAGTGTTCGCTGACGTCAGAACCGTTCTATTTAATGTCCTCTAGCTCCTCCCTCGCCTCTCTCTCCCCACAGCTTCACGTCCACTCCTGATATTCTGTCTGTCTGGATGCCTGTCCCCCCCCCCCCTCTCTCTCTCTCTCTCTTTCTCTCTCTCTCTCTCTAAGCTCATGGAAGTCACAAATCAAAGAACATGGAAGACCACTGTTGGCATTGTTAGCTTTAGGCAGTTTTGCAGTCCTATTCGTCGAGTTCTCATCAAGGACAGTGCGGAGACGGGGTGACGTCGAGTCGTATATAAGTTTGGGAGATGGAACGCAGTGCAGTCTTCATTTTTCCTCTGTTGGCAATATCGACAGATGGCTCTAGGTTGTACTGCTTTCCTTAGAGGTGGGTGGCACTCCACCCACTTGTTGGCACACGTGCTTCCAACTCCTGCGGAGGACTACCGCGCTGGAAAGCACTTGAGAACCGCTCTAGGTAACACTGTTCTCTGGTGTTCTGAGACTCTTCCACCGAGATCGAGAGTATTTTCGTTCTGACCGTTCGATAAATCATGATGTAGCCCTTCAAGTCGTGCAGAAATATGTACCCAACATGTGCGGGCGTGCACGTGCTCACACACACGCACATGCACGTGCGCGCACGCATGCGCGCGCGCAACACACACACACACACACACACACACTGTTTGAAACACATATAGAGTAGCAGAAGTAGTAGAAGTGGTGGTGGTTGCTGGAGCGACAGAACTAGCAGTAATATTAGAAACAGAATTAGTGGTTGTACAAAAATAACAGTGAATGAGTGTAGATGTATATGCATCTGAAACAGACGAGCAGATAAACAACCAGATAGAGGGACAGTCAGAACTATAGGATAAAAGGTCAATTAAAACACACACACACACACACACACACACACACACACACACACACACACACACACACACACGTCCAAAATGAAAGATAAATGTATAGACGTCGGGAAAGAAAAAGAGATCAACGAAAAAATAAAATAACTAGTGCAGTTACACAGATAAAGATGAAAAAAAAGAACAAAGAGAGGCGAGCGAGTGGTGCTTTTAGATCACGACGCATCCGCAGAGAAAGAAAGGAATGGGGAAGAAGGGGAAAGGGGGGGGGGGGGATAAAGTAGCAATGGACCAACGGTCACTGCCCAGGCTTTCTTTTGAAAAGGGGAACAGTACCAACGTTCACAATAGCAAGATGGCAACGAAAATGAACAAAGGACAGAAGGAAAAGAAATACAAACATGGCTGCATGGGCATTCACGTTGTTAAGGTTGGGGGCACTGAACTTCATTTCAACGATTTACGATGGCTAAAGGGTTGACGGGCTGGAGAGGAGGAGAAAGTGTGGAGGGGCGGGGGTGGGGTTGCGCAACTTATTATCGTTTAGTGTATAAAGTACATTCGCCAAAGGTTACTGAACTGAGGATTAGGAAAACAGAAGATAAAAAAAGGGGGGGGGGGGGGGGGGGGGGGGGGGGGGGGGCTGAGGGGTGGAGGTAGGAGCGTGTTTATTTTCATTAACACAAAACGGAGAACACTCGCCAAAAAGCTGTGGACAGGTGATGATGGGCTGTGGATGGGGAGCTGGGGTAATTATCACATTTCTACAATATTTGCTGGTGACACGTCTCTCTCTCTCTCTCTTTCTCCTCTCTCTCTCTCTCTCTCTCTCTCTCTCTCTCACACACACACACACACACACACACGCGCGCGCGCGCGCGCGCGCGCGCGCCTATGTATGTATGTAGACAAACAGTGCCTCCGTCGTAAGCTCAGATTATTGAAATACAAGATTAAAAAGAAATAGGGTGGCGGGGAGAAAAGAGATGGATGAGAATGAAGGCGAGATGATTAAGAGTAAATATATAAACCTTTCACTGATAGGGCGCGTGCGCGCGCGCGTATACGCTGATTTACTCACTCTCACACACACACACATACACACGCACGCACGCGCGCGCGCGCACGCACGCGCACACACACACACACACACACACACACACACACACACACACACACACACACGGGTGGGAGGAAGGATCCCGTATTACTTCCCCTCCGTCCCCATCCTCCCTTCCTCCACATGCCCCTTTCCCCCCCCCCCCCCCTCCCCTCTCCCCCTTCTTCCTTCCCCGGGTCGCTTAAGTCGTTCCCATCGCACAGTCTGTCAGTGATAGATGTCCCACAGTGTGGTAATGGGGCTAATCCCTAGGCCGTTTCGCACGCTGAAAGGTCGGCCGAGAACAGCGGACGACAGCCCATTGTCACTGTTCCTCGCTGGCTCCATTCAGCCGCTTGGTTGGTTGTTACTTGGGTGGTAAGTTGCAGCCATATCATATACACATACGTGTGTGTGTGTGTGTGTGTGTGTGTGTGTGTGTGTGTGTGTGTGTGTGTGTGTGTGTGTGTGAGTGTACGTGCGTGCGCGCGCGCAAGCAATGTATATGTGTATGACATCTGCATTTTTCAATGTTGAAAATATCTGTCTGTCTGTCTCTTGCCATCCTCCTTTTCCTCCTCCCCCTCCTCTTCCCCACTCTCTCTCTCTCTCTCTCTCTCTCCTCTCTCTCTCTCTCTCTCTCTCAAAAGGATATGAATGTAAAAATGAATTCCATGAAAACTGGACAAGTTATTGCAGGCATTATCGGGTGGCACTTGTACATGACAAATGACAGTTCAAAAAAGCTGAACAGAAAACTTCAAAAAGTAAAGTTGAAACGATAATGTTGAATCCAGATCTTTATCGTTTCGGAGACCGTGCGACTATTGCAAAGCAATGCGCGCATATAGTAGACACTTAAAGCGCGCGGCGCGGTTCTTGAGCCGAGATTGGTGCGCATATCGGGCACTGAAAGTGCGCGCTCTGGGGATGCAATTTCAACAGCGCAAATGACCTGTGTGCGCTTATCGACTGCTCAGGGAAGAGTGTCCACTCTTTCCAACCTTTGGGCTGACATCGACAATTTGCAGCAGGTGTGGTCTGACCAATTACTGAGGTTCACTGGACACACTGCCGAGGGTCACTGATGGTCGGTCAACAACCACGGTTTTTCTTCCTTCCTTCCTTCTTTCTTTTTTTTCTTTCTTTTCTTTTCTTTCCTTCTTTCCTTCCTTTCTTCCTTCTTTCTTTGATTCCTTCCTTCCCTCCCTCCCTCCTTCCTTTCTTTTTTTCTTCCTTTCTTTCTTTCCTTCCTTCCTTCCTCCCTTCATTCTGCCGCAAAAAAAAGAGTTAAGGGTCATACGTTCGTAATTAAAACGAAGGGTATGTGTGGGGGGAGGGAGGAGGGTGGTTTGGGGATGTGAGAGAGGAGGGAAGGCTGAGGTGGGGAAGGAGAGGCAGAAACTGTTGGAGATTTCAAGACACACGTTGACAATGGCACTGCCAGGACTATTCTCCTGGACAGGGCGAGAAGGGGTGGGGAGAGGGGAAGATGAGAGGTTGATGGGTGGGTTGTGACGGTGGTGGAGGTTGACAGTTTTGTTTTTTTACGTCATGAGAATTCTACACACTGATTCATGTTGATATAATCGACTGGCAATGGAATATATCGAGAAAAAATTCTTCTGCACGATAGGACTTTAACGCAATAGTACATTCTAGACCAATAATAACAACACTAATGATCTGAGCGCATTCCATCATTCAGGCAGTATGAATATGAATGTCGTCTATACTGTGTCTCAAGTGAACCTTCAAGTTTGCCGTTATCCCTAATCATTTGCCTCATTACTCGTATTTGTTAATGTTAAATGACTTGTTTTCGTGTGATCGTCTGTGCTTCTGTTGCAAACTTATGAACTGATGCAAGTACAATTTCACCATCAGGCAAGAAACGAGAACGTTTATTTCTGATGGTCACTTGTAAATCAGCAGTACACATTTTCCCCGCCCACGTACGTACGTACGTACACACACACACACACACACACACACACACACACACACACACACACACACACACCACACACACCAGCACAACACAACACATGCGCACGTGAGCACCAACGCATACATAACAGAGGAGACAACAAAGATTGTTTTTCAACGGTTACAAAATGTTTATGGTTATTTGGTAGGTTCTAAAACCTATTTCTATGTAATCAAATCTTTATAACATAACTATCTTCCACAGGTCTTAACGGATCTTAGACTCACAGGACGTACCCATAGTGTACCCAGTGATCAGGCCCTGTTCCTACTTTTGGGACACTGGACTCATGCATAGGCTGGGTAGGCGTATGCCTGTGTACTGGACAAGTCAATTGCGCGTATATAGGATAGTAGTACATGCGCAAATTGGGCTAGTCACGTGCGCGCTTTACGGAGCGGGAAGGGGTACGGAGAGGAAGGTCTGGGTGGAAAGCAATACAAAGAGGAGGGGAGGAAAGGGGAAATAGCCATACGCTAGTTTTATGTTGGCGGAAACAGTGATGATAATAGGTATTTTGAACATCTGCACCAGCCTTGCGTGCGGACACGCACGCACACGCACACACACGCACACACACACGCACACACGCACACGCACGCACGCACGCACCACGGCACCACACACCACGCACACACACACACACACACACACACACACACACACACACACACACACACACTTGTAACAACACTTGATGAGATCAGATGACAAAGGATAACATCAAGGGCGTCTATTGCGTGGGGGCAACTATGTGACTGACTTGTAATAGTCGTTGATGAAGCATTGCTTCACGACGGAAAAGATATGAATTTGTTCACAAATGATTAATGGTGCCCGTACAAATGATGTAACTGACTTGACTCCTCACTTGTTTCTGAAGAATCATTATCACCGACATCGACCCTTTGAAAGAACAACGCTATCATCCAAAATTTATTTATTACCATCACCAAAAGAAAAAAATCCGTTCTACCTGATGCATCCACCTTATGAAACAACCTCCGAGACAATATTAAATCAACAAACTGTGTCAGTCAATTTAAAAGTCGCCTACATATGCCAGCTAAAACTGCTCCATCCTAGTTAGTTTCAAAGTGAGGTGACTGTAGGCGGAAACTGAAATGACAAGACACAACACTGTTTTGTCTTGTAATTTATTTGTCCCTTTTGTCTGGCGGAACAATCATGATTTCTCTTTAAAATTTGCTCCATCCTAGTATTGCATGGTTGAGAGAAATGACCAAATAAAACACCAGAGGCTAAGAGTCGGAGGGAGTAACTTAAACCGTGACTTATGCAACTAATGTGTTTGTGGTTACTTCTAAGAACACACCGAACATTACCATTACCTGCTACGCTTCCAAATTTATTATCAGGTCAGGATGAACAAGAGTTGTCTCCAATCTCTTACGTCAGTCCAATCTCTTACGTCAAGTCCAATCTCTTACTTCAGTCAAACCCTACATCGAATACAGAATGAAATATCAATTTTGATAAGGTACTACAGTTTATTGCTCAAAGAGAACATCTGTAAACTGAGAAAACAAAATCAGAGCCATCCTCAGAAGCAAAGCAAAATAAACTTATTTTTTCAAATGATTCCACTACTCATACCCTGACAATTGCCTCAAGGCTTCTCTCTTAAAAATGGCACAAAGTCAGTTGGTTTTATTGGCAACCCGGATCCACTCATCCCCCTCTTCTCTCTCTCTCTCCTCTCTCTCTCTCTCTTCTCTCTCCTCCCCTCTCTCTCTTCTCTCTCTCAAATGCATAACTATGTATGTGTGTGAGGAAGGAGTGCGGTAGGTTTAAGTGTCAGCTGGAGTTCACAGCTCTGCGACATGTCCTTCTCACATTTTCATGACAGTAACCAGTTTTCGTTGTCCATGGTGTCGAGCCAGTGAGACACATTAGTCAATGTGGGTATTTGATCTGTTTATGGTGGAACGACACGCCATAAGCTTTAGCTTGTTGCTATTAATTTGAATACACCATTGGGCATATTATATGTTTAACTCTGCATAGGAGGAGCAAGAGGAGGTGTGCTGGTATTTGAATTGGTGGTGGCGGCAGTACTGTGATGGCGCTGGTGGAGTAGTGGTACATGCATTTATTCCTGAGTTTCAAACGTTCTCACCATAGCAGCCAACAACACTTCAGTGCACATTCCCCCAGCACCATGAGGAAAAGTAACTCTTTCACAAGCCCCTTGTAGACAGAAATACGATCTTCAAAACCAGACTGACAGACAGAAAGGTGAGGGAGTTCAGCCGTAAGCAGCCGCTAAGAACAGATGAGGTTATCGAAAAACAAGACACGGCTGACGCCGGTAGACAGCACGGGGCACCACCTTCAACGTTGCACGTGCCAAAGGCAATAAGAGACTCGGGGAAAGCAAGTCATACTATGTCTCTTCTCAAGCCACACAGCCGCAACATACGCCGTGTGATGAGCAGTCGGATGTTATTTACAGACAAAAAGGGGTACGCATCCACTTGGAAAAATGGGGAAAGGAGGTAACACAAAAATGATATACCTGTCGTACACACGCACACACACACACACACACACACACACACACACACACACACACACACACACATCTATGTGTGTGACATATAAATATATATATATATATATTGTGTGTGTGTGTGTGTGTGTGTGTGTGTGTGTGTGTGTGTGTGTGTGTGTGTGTACGACAGGTATTACATCATTTTTGTGTTACCTCCTTTCCCCATCTGCACTAAACCCACCCCCTCCTGTACTACCCCCATCCCTTTTACTCCCCCTTCTTCCCCCCCCCCCTTTCTTCTCTCTCCCTTTGTCTCACAAATGGCAACATAGATTACTAATCTATGCCAACGTTCGGTCTCTCTCAGCCGCTCCCTACCATATGCCGGGCTTTCTGTGAGGTCGCTGACAGCCCGGCCCAGCCTCATCAGCCACCACTGAAACCACGAGCAGATAAGATTCTTGCTGAAGGATAAGCAGATTTCTGAATTGGGAGAAGCACTACCAAACAAATCTTCAGCCACTCAATCCTTGGTGAGAAATATCTACAACACTAGTAGATCTATACCATGTTTTCATGGACTTTAAGAAAGCATTTGACATGGCCTGGTATGCAGCCTTACGTGCAACTGTTAGGACGTTCAGCACCTCTAGAAGTCTTGTCAGGGTTATTTAGCAACTTTATGAATGAACTACCAGCGCAGTCCTCTACAATGGCAACCTTGTTGAATAGTTCTGTACAACTGTTGACATCAAACGGTTATGTCTATTCTCCCCTCCCCTCTTCAACATCATTCTGGAAAGATTTAAGACTAATGCTCTGGAAAAGTATCATGGAACACTGACCACTGGAGGTAGGACCATCATCAACCTACGCTTTGCCAAAGAGATTGATGGCTTTGCTGTACAGGGAGAACCAGCCCAACTTGTATTACATCTGGACAGAACTTCCGCAACATGTGGCATGGAAATCAGTGCAAAGAAGACCAAACTGAAGACAAACAACACCATCAGCGTCAAAAAAGTCATCAAAGCAATTGGTCAAAAAACTTGAGATACTAAACCTTATTAAGTATCTGAAAACAGTTGTGACAGATGGAAGGTTCAAACCATATGTCCTGTCCAGAATGGCCCAAGTATCAAAGATGTTCTCAGAATTGAAGACTATCGGGAAGAACAAAGACACCTCTCTCAGTTCCAAAGGGAGTAGAATGGCCCAAGTATTAACGATGTTTTCAAAATTGAAGACTATCGCGAAGAACAAAGACATCTCTCTCAATTCCAAAGTGAGAATAATGCACAGTCTGACATCTCTCTCATTTCCAAAGTGAGAATAGTACACAGTCTGTCATGGTGCCAATGAAACATGGACCCATACAGCAGATCTCAAAAGAAGAATCCAGGCGTTGGAAATTGACCGCTTCTGCAAAACCCTATGCGTTTCCTACAAAGGCCGTGTCATCAATGAAGAAGAGTGCAAAAGAATCGAGGCAGCAACGGCCCCTGTGAATACCTGCTGATGACAGTCAAGAAACAAGAACTCAAATGGTATGACTACATCTCTTAATCATCCAGCTTTGCAAAACTAACATGAAGGGCACTGTACCTGGGAACAGAAGCAAGAGGTGGGAGGACAACATCTAGGAATGGGCAGCCCTGACCTTTGACCATCCTCAGAAAAAACAGAGGACAGACCAGGATGGAGAAGGATTGTCAGTTCGAGTAATACCCCAAAGACCGATGGGTTAAGAGAGTGATTGGATGACACCATAAGATCTGGCGTGTTTCTGCTTTTTGTCTGAGCGCGTTAGTTTGTAAACATCACTGGAATTAAAGTATGTTTAAAGCTGTCTAGCGGCCACAGTAAGAGGAGACCTCGTAATATTAAGAATCAATTTTTTGGTGGTGGTGGTGGTGAAAGTTGTGTGTCGGTGGAGGTGGGAGTGGTGGTAAATGGATTCATATCTGAGTTACAAACCTTCTCACCACAACAGACAATAACATTTAAGTGCACACTCCTAAAAACATAAGGAAAAATTCCATCACAGCCCATTGTAGACAGAGACACGATCTTAAAAACCAGGCTGGCAGACAGAAAGGTGAGAGAGTTCAGCCATTAGCAGCAGCAAAGAACAGATGAGATTATCTAAAAACAAGACACGGCTGACGCCGGTAGACAGCCCGGGGCACCACATTCTACGTTGCACGTGCCAAAGGCAATATGAGACTAGGGAGAGAGTCTTGCTGCGTCACGCCTCGGTCCGCGATATGACAACATACTAAGGATGGTGCGCAGTCAGATGTTATTTTCAGATACAAGGAATACGCATCCATATGATATCTGGGAAAAGGAGGTCACAACAACAGACGATATTGCATCTGTCTGTCTGTCTGTCAGTCTGTCTGTCCATCTGTCTGTCTGTCTACCTACATAAAATAGTCTATATCTATAAAATTCACTGCTGTACCCAAAAGATGTGCTCTTCCTGGTGATGCTTTAGGCTACAAAGGATGTACAGTTCTGGGTTATGTTATATAGGAAAAAAAGAGCACGTCAAATAATGCCATATAGAAAAGATGGGGCACGTCCACGTACTGCTGTATAGAAAAGAGATTCATACTAGCCACTGTAGCAAAGTGGCTAGCGTTGTGGACTCCCGGCTAGGAGGTAGTGGGTTCGATTCCCGTGGGAATTTTCTGCCACGACTGGCTCCTATACACAGTTCAGTTTGCTATGGGCGCAGATGGAAAGACCACCAGGACCCCACAGTAGAGTTCCATCCATTTAATGGATGCGTTTCTGGGACTGTTGCTCAAATTTGCTGGCCACCAGGATGCAGATCCTGTGTTTCTCGGGCCTGGTTGACGCCAGTATATGATATGAATATGAACGTAGCCACTGTCATGCATTTTCAGAATTGAACGAAAAAACATAGTAATGACGTCATCATCCTCATCCTCATCGATCAGCATAAATATAGTCTTAAATTCTGCAGCCGTTGATGCCTGCTGTCATGGTAACCTCAATTACGATTGCCTCTCCCTGCGTATTTGCCTTTGGTTTGGTTCTGTCGGGGTCGCCGGTATCGGCGAATTCATCGGGAAACTATCGTTGGAAAAACGTGGTAGCCCTCCGAAGGAGACGCTCACTCACCCTGGTTCCACGACTCAATATTTATTGTTGTCAATTGGGGGCTTGAGTAAGTAGTGTCCTGCGTGTGTTGGATCAGAACAGGCACCACTGAACACCACTGAAGTAGCTCAGCAACAGCGCAGTGTCTCTTTGCTTTGCTGCCTCATGACAACTTGTTACTGTGTATTCTCTGTGGTTTGCTGGTGGCGCGACTGTGGCAGGACGGGCCGATTGTGGCTGTGTGTGTAAGGGGAGGGGGGGGGGGGGCAGAATGAGCGATGTGTGTGCAATGCCATTGGAGTAGCACGGAAGATGAGACATCAGAGAGAGAGAGAGAGAGAGAGAGAGAGAGAGAGAGAGAGAGAGAGAGAGAGAGAGAGAAGACAGACAGACAGACAGAGAGACAGAGACAGAGAGAGACAGAGAGATTCACGTCCATGTGATAGTATAATAGAAGAGAGGCGCACAGTGATGTTATGTAGAAATGAGACGCACATCCAGGCGACGCTATAGCGAAAGAGGGACAGGACCAAGCGCTGCTATATATAAAGATGCATTAAATCTGAACTAAATACGCACTGACATCAGAACAAGGCTTGCATTAAATCCGAACTAAATGCACATTAAAATGGGAAAAAACAAGGTGCGCAGAAAGAATCAGAGCAAACTGCACATCACAATCACTAACAGGAACATATACTAAACTCTGAACATTACATCAGAAGTAAATACACATCAAAATTGCAACATGCCAACAACGATAAAGGCAGCCTACGCATAGAAATTAAGAACAAAGCACAAATTAAAATCCAAACAAGGTGCCCATCATGCACACACCAAAATCAGTGCAGGAAACACATTGAAATAGAACTAGGGGAGCATTAAATCAGAGCAAGATACGCAGGGAAATAAGAACAATGTACATATTACAAGATGGATGGATCAGCCCATTATGTCGTTTTTGCATTTGGCAACACTTGCCTTGCCTTCTTCGCAACAAAGTGAAAACAATTGTAAAAGCCCCCGCAGAATCTCTCTCTCTCTCTCTCTCTCTCTCTCTCTCTCTCTCTCTCTCTCCACACACACACACACACACACACACACACACACACACACACACACACACACACACACACACACGCACACACACACACACACACAAGTATTCTATTTCTCTCACTCGCAAAACATGAGAGAAAAACTTGTCAAAATTAGCACTCAGTAAATCAGCACACATTATTAGTTTGATTGCGCAAATATGTATGATCTTGTTATACATATACACTACTGATTATTGAATTCATGCATGTTTATTTTATCTATTACTTATTCTCAGATTTTGGTAATTATCAGTCATTAAATGTTTCTGTACTTTTTATTCATCGCGCTTGTGTAGTCTTGTATATTATCACAAGTGCTGTAAAAACCTATGTCAATAGAGTGTGATAATTTCAGTTCTTGTTTCCCCCCTCCTCCCTCCCCTCCTGTTTTTCTGTTTGTCACTTTCCCTCCCTAATACTCTCTCACTCTCTCTCTCTCTCTCTCTTCTTCTCTTCTCTTCTCCTCCTCTGTGTGTGCATTTGTGTGTGTTGTGTGTGATGTGTGTGTGTGTGTGTGTGTGTGTGTGTGTGTGTCTGTCTGTCTGTCTGTCTGTCTGTCTGTCTGTCTGTCTGTCTGTCTGTCTGTGTCTATGTCTGTGCGTGCATGCGTGCGTGCGTACCTGCATGCGTGGGGCAGGTTTGGAAAGAGACAGGGACGGGTAAGTATGGGTGGAAGGAAAGTGGGAGAGGGGTAAGGGGGTTGAGGGATGGGGGGGGGGGGGGGGGCTGTCGAGTGCATCGTAGTGTACGTCTGTGGAGCGTATACCCCCAATAAGCCGATAACAGCTGGCCTTCCTTGTATTCTCAAATATAACAGGCTTTATCCATCAGGAAAGCACTGTAATGTTATCCCGACTGTTTTCGTAAGGATCAGGCGAAGGTTCACATTAGCCACATCCAGTAAGCGACTTCTAATCAAGCGAGTCCATTTAAGCGATGTACAATTTACAGACAGTACACTACAGCGACATGCCACCATAGCCACAAACCGCTCAGGTGACAAATAAGTTTTCTGGGCAATATTAATAGGCAGTCTGATCACTCGCTCAGTTTTCGAGTGTGCATGCGTTCTGGCGTTATTCATAACTTTACCTCGAGGACGCCAAGAATCTCTCTCTCTCTCCTCTACATCTCTCTCTCTCTCTCCCCTCCTCCCCTCACCACATCGCTCTCTCTCTCTCTCTCTCTCTCTCTCTCTCGTTCGCGTGTGTGTGTGTGTGTGTGCGTGCAAGGAAGAGGGGGGGAGGGGGGCGAGGGGGGGGGGGGGGGAGAATCAACGAGAGCGAGACAGAGGGAGAGAGATTTGTTGCTGTGGTTGGATAATGTCACTGTAGAAGGATGTCACTAAAGTGGTATGCCGAGGTTGAGGACATCACTGCACTCGCTTTAGTGGAGGTCGCTCTACTGGTTGCCACTGGAAACAGCTACTAGAGAATTGTAATCCGGAAGGATCACAGCTGTTTTTTTTTTCTATTCTGGTGAGGAAAACATTAACGAGCCTTAAAGAAAACAACGACAGTTGGAAAAAGAGCAGTGAATTTAGGGATCCTGACGGTTTCCTCATTCAAGCCAGCAGTCTGTATGATAACCTCAATGATTCCAGGGCCCATGCACTTGTCATGGAAAATTGAGATTATAAATCAGTTTTCTGTTTTTGCCTTTTTTCGTGGAAAATTGAGATTATAAATCAGTTTCCTGTTATTGCCTTCTTTTTTTTTCGAGAAAACAGCCATTTTCCTCAGGAAAAGAGTGATAAAAGTCGTTAACCTAGGGACAATAAGGAAAGTTCTCACCCTGAGGGGAAAAGAGGTATTATTCTAAGATAAATCAGTCGTGATCCTAAAGAAAACAGTTTTGATCTTTGAGGATAACAGCGATGATCAGGATTTTACCTAGTGTCGCTGTCTCCCAAAGAATAACAGCAGTTCTTCCGGAAAAAAAAAAACAAGAACAAAAAAAAAAAAAACCAGCTATTATCGCCCTTACACTGTTACGCTTCTGTACGTCAGCTGGCGATGTTACAATAATCGGAGCTCGGGTATTGAAAGGCCGCATCAACAGATGCGGAAACAGCAAACTGGAAGTGCACGTCCATCTCGTTTCGCTTCATTCAGTAAACGGCCCTAGTTTCAAGAGATACAAAACTATCAAAATCGTTTTGCTTATATTTGACCAGTGAACAGATTTCTTCAGATGTTAGACCTATTCCAGTAATTCAAAAGGCATACAACCTGCTTGAGAAAGACAGAACTAAAACTAGTTGTGTGAAACAAATCACAACATTTTGTTCCAAACAACTTTCGAGGCTTGTGTATATCTTCTTTTTTTTTTAAGTTACAAGCACGCAACGAAACTCATCCCCACCAAAATGTAACCCTCATCCCTCCTCCTCGACCCCCTCATACACACACACACACACACACACACACACACACACACACACACACACACACACACACACAACCATACACACACACATAACCACGATGATGTCAGGCTGCCAAGCGATGAAACAACCCAGATGGATATACCAGGTATGATCTATACTGTTTACGTTCAGAACACACACACACACACACACATCTCACCGGCTGTAGCGTTCAACACGTGCGTTTCCGCCGACAGTTTAGGCAACCCAAATCATATGCAACCCGTGCCAACAGTGTCTGTAAGACTGTGGTTGTCTGCTTACTACATTTACTCTGTCTAGACATGCGCCCTTAACCTTCTTTTCTCTTCGTGCGCGCTCCCCTGTGTGTGTGTGTGTGTGTGTGTGTGGGGTGTGTGTGTGTGTGTGTATGATTATAAGCTGAGATATTATCTATCTGACCAGTTTAGTCTCTGACCAGATACTAAGTAGCGCTTACAGTACAAACTAAGAATGCATAAACATTGTTTTGTTTTTTTTCAATTGGAAACCGGTGACACGAGTCAACACAAAACCAGTACGACCTCTTACAACAATATTCGCACAAACTGTAGAACTCGCCGGCGTTTTCTGGTGTATTTCTGGAGGCTGAATCTTTGAAAACAAAGTCATTTGAAAGAGCATCATTAAAGCTGGGTGGTTTATGATTTGGCAAAAGCACCAGGCGATCCAAATTCCAACATCAAATGAACTCAAAGACCATCACCCAGTCTTTGGGTACTGAAATACGACACGAAAGGAAACTTTTCCCGTACTAAAGATATAAAGATATCAGAACTAAGTCCTCTTATAAATCAAAACTAGCTGCTTGTTGAAATCAGATCTCGAACTGGGTATACGTTAAAATCCCAATCAGATGCATGTTGAAATCGGGTTGAAAAATATTTACACGTGAACATCAGAAGTGGTTGCTTATTAGAATCGAAGCTTGAAACTATAACACAGCAAAAAAAAATAAATAAATAAATAAAATAAAAAAGGAATGGATGATATAAAAATTAGAGAATGAGAAAAAAAAAAAGAAAAAAAAAAAACAAAGGCTCGTAGGCCCCTACAAACCAGGGGGGAAAATAGAAACACCCCCACATGACTGAAAGATAACGAAAAGATAGAAGAAAAAGGTAGGAAAAGAACGATTAAGAACATAAAAAAAAAACCCCACTGAAAATCAATTACTGATACGAAATGAAAGACAGCAACAGAGAAGGAAAAGAATGAAAGACAATGAACAAAAAAAAGACAGAAAAAAGTGAAGGACGGGCACGTAGAAAAATCAAAAAAAGAAGACAGGAAAAATGAAAGGAGACAGAAATATCGGGAAAAAGAAACAGAGAAAGAAAAAAGAAAAAGGGAAAGATGAGAAAGAAAGACAAGACAATCACTGTCGGGAGAAAGAAAAAAGAAAGACAAGACGGTATCAAGGGTCCAATGGAATTTAATATTCTTTTCAGCCCTGAACAGAAACGAAAAGTGGAGAACAAGACAATCACGTCGGGCGAAAAAAAAAAGAAAACACACGACGATCAGGGTCCACATGAAACAACATCTTCAGCCCGAACGAAACCAAAAGTGCACGCACACAACAGCGCGCAGCGCGACACACACACAACACAACAGAACACACACCACACAGCACAACAAAACACAACACACACACACGATGAAGACAAAGAAGGTGAAGACAGGTGGGCATAAGGCGTGGTGGTGAAAAATAAGAAGAAAACACAGGAGAGATTTTAGAGAGAGATGATCAGAGAGAGTTGCAGACGAGAGAGAGAATGAGAGAGTAGAAAGTAGGTGTGTAAAGACATACGTGCGTGCGTAGCGTGCATTATAAATGGGTCAAAAAAACTTCATGTCTTAAGATTTTAGGACATTCTGTTTTCTAAGCGTCCTTGCTTAGTGATGATGAATGAATGATCAATACAGGTGAAAAGACACAGACGAGTATATAGCTCACACCAGACCCATAATGCATTAAAATAAGAAGGGGGAGGGGGGAGTGGAAGGGAAGGTTGTCATGGAGGCAAGGTGAAAATGTTGGATCGTGTAGCGGGGGAACACACACACACACACACACACACACACACACACACACACACACACACACACACACACTAACACACACACACACACACACACACACACACACACACACACTAACACACACACACACTAACACTAACACACACAACACACTTTCAAACTGTTTTAAATCAATGGCATTTAACGATGTTTGTGGTCATGACGATGATCACGATGGTGATAGCTACAGCAATTGTATTCCATAAGAAGCGGCTATCCCCGCGGTGAGAAAGGTTATTAAGGTACTGGCATTACCAACGCAAATAATGATAAGACCACGTCTGCTTCTGTTGGAATTGGAACATTTACAGCAAAAATACTGCCACCTCTGCTGGTACATCTACGAAACGGTGCAGTGAACGCCAAAGACTCGGTGAGATGCTTTTGGGGGTGTTGTTTGTTGTTTGTTTGTTTGTTGTTTCCCAAGTGGACAGTGATGAGTACAACTTTACGTCGTGGGAAAGAGAGTTCCAAATGAAAGCACCTGAAAATACAACACTATTCTGAACATGCATGTTCGAGCACGTAATGGAATAAACTTGTAAAGAGCCATACGGATATGAAGCCCGAGTAAGTAGATCGTTGTGGGGTTGTGGGGGCCAGGTAATTGTGACCTTTGAACATAGTTGCTTGTTTGTTGCAGTCTAGTTGTGTTTGCAGCGGCATTATAATTATTTACTTTGGTATGCTTTCTGAGTTGTATTAGGTAGAATCTGGCAGGATTATATTCGGTGATCTTCCTTGCATTGAATTTGGTTGGGGTTGTGTTTTTTTTAATGCCTTTGTTGCACAGCCGAAGAAAACGGATGCATACTTGACGTGAGAGAAGCAGTGGCCTTGGAAAAAACATTTTCCGATTGTTTGTGTCATTGTAAGGCTTCGGTTGTTTAAGCAGGATGTGACAGCGAGCCGGTCTGTTGAAAACTGTTTTAGTTGAGACTGTCACTTCATCCTCATCAACAATCACTGAAGGGCTTCGGTGCCCAGGCAATTGTCCCAAGGTGCTGCCGTCTGTATCAGATTGACACTTAAGGTTTGCGTTTGGTGCGTGTGTATGTTGTGTGTGGTGGTGGTGTGTGGTGTGTGTGCGTGGTGTGCGTGTCGTGCGTCGTGCTGCGTGCGTGCGTGCGTGCGTGCGTGCGTGCGTGGTACGTGTACGTGCATGGTGCGTGCGTGCATGCGTGCGTGCGTGTATGTGTGCGTGGTGTATGGTGTGGAGTGAGTGAGTGAGGTGTGTGTGTGTGTGTGTGTGTGTGTGTGTGTGTGTGTGTGTTGTGTGCGTAGTGCGTGCATGCGTGCGTCGTGCATGCGTGCGTGCGTGTTGGGTGGGTGGTGAGTGAGGTGTGAGTGCTGCGTGCGTGGTGTGTGTGTGTGTGTGTGTGTGTGTGTGTGTGTGTGTGTCCTTATAGAAGTAACTGCCATGTTTTTCATGTTCTTAGAACGTTGAATCATATAATTTTCGTGACACCACTCCAAAACACACACACACACACACACACACACACACACACACACCACCTTTTTTTTGTTTGTTTTTTGTTTTTTTGTTTTTGCTGTGGCGGGTTTTGGCACCATCGACAAGTCCACTGCGATTACAAGACACGGCTCTGATGATGATAATGGGAGATCAGTGATAGATAACCAAATGAAATAGAAAAGGCCCTGAAACAGAACCTTGGGACACTCCGGATTTAACATCAGTTGATTAGAAGCTGCTAGTACTAAAAACACAACAGCTTCTCATACTAGTAGGGCCAAAGTAAATACGTAATGGGCATGTTTATATCTTGCCTTGAAAATTCGAAGATACTTATGTGAAACACAACAGCAAACGACATCAAATCCTATACAAAGATAACAAAAATCTTGTTTCAACTTCGATCGCACAGCAGAAAGTTCACGACTGAAAAAAAAAAAAAGCTTTAAGAAAATCAACGTTCTAACAGATAAATGTGTTCTCAAGAGAAATGAACAAAAAAGTACAAATTTATACACATCAAAGCAGCGAGAGAGAGAGAGAGAGAGAGAGAGAGAGAGAGAGAGAGAGAGAGAGAGAGAGAGAGAGTCACTGACTTACTGTCAGAGAAAAAGTGTAGAAAGAAGAGTCTGGGCACAGCAAGGAAATGAGGAGGAATGAAAGCGGGGCGGTGGGGTGGGAGGGGGTGGGGGGGGGGGGGTTGCTGGGCAGACGGGAGTGAGGCAGATCACTCTAAAAAAAAAAAAAAAAAAGCTTGAACAAAAGCATGTAAAAGAGTTTATGACCAGTCCTCACTCAAAATGATTAAAATAAAAAAAAAAGGAAAACAAAAAAAGGAGAAAGAATGACGGAAAGAAATTAAAACAACAACAACAACAACAACAACAAAACGATAAAGGCTGAAGTCACCTGGCACACAGCTCTCATTTGATGTGATTACTTAAAAAGAAGCCGAAGAAGAACGAATAAACCGAGAGTCTTCAGCTTCAAAGTAAACACAATATTCCAATGTAATGAAATAAGTAAATGGATCAAGAAACGAAGAAAATAGAAACAAACAAAAAAATAGATAAAGAGAGAACATAAAAAAGAAACAGAACAGACTAAACTAATGCATTGATGAAAATAACTTTTTTTTTTTTAATTAAAATGAAAATGAAAAAGGAAACGACAAAAAACATCACAGGACGAGAGGCCCGGCTGTTTCCACAAATAGCTCTCCTTTCATATACCGGGATAACTTGAAGTACGCACACACACGCATGATCACACACACACACACACACACACACACACGGCGCGCCGCGGCGGCGCCGCATACGCAACACACACACACACACACGCACAGACCACACACACACACACGTACACACACACACGCACGCACGCGCGCGCGCGCGCCCGCGCGCGCGCACAGACACACACACAGACACAGACACAACACACACACACACACACACACACACACACTCGAAGACTCGCACCAACCCACTGTTCATAAAATCTCCACTTCCCTCTTGTCCACCCACCTTCCTACACACATACACATGCACTCGTGCCCTCGCGTGCGCGCGCGCACACACACACACGCACGCACACACACACACACACACACACACACACACGCGCGCGCGCGCGCGCGCGCGCGCGCGCGTAGGCGCACACAAACGCACATACACAACAACAACAATACACACACACACACACGCACGCACGCACGCGCGCACACACACACATACACACACGCGCGCGCGCGCGTGCGCACTAAGGCACACGCACACGCGCACAAAACACTCAAACACACACACACACACACACACACACACACTCACACTCACCCGCGCGCGCGCGCACGCGTCCCACACACACACACACACACACACACACACACACACACACACAACACATATACAGCAAAAGAGAGAGGGTTGAAGGAAACAGAGAATGGGTAAAAAGAACATTTCCCACGTCTGACATCGCGGGGTCATTTGCACCTAATTCACATTTCAGCGCTC
>CM065719.1:50243232-50245732 GCA_033310375.1 Conus canariensis
GTGGGCTGGTGTGTCTTGTAAAAAATGAGATCCGTCCCTTTTTTACGCCTTTGGATATTGTATCTGATTTGTTCTGTGCTTTTCTTGTTGATAAATCTTTGCTTGGTACCTTAAAACATGTCATCTTCGTATGTGCATATGTACCTCCGGAGGGGGCGCCCTACTATTCCTATTTTGATAAAGAAAATGGGGTTTCCTTGTTAGAAGAATTTCTATGTGACTGTTTACTTTTTGTTAAAAACGATGTGGATGTGATAGTGTGCGGTGACTTGAATAGCAGAATTTCAAATTTCTCATGTGATTTTGAAGAAAGCATGTTTACATACAATGATCAACATAAAAGTGGACCACCTCATGTACGAAATTCAGACGATGTTGTCCTGAATAATTATGGAAAGCTGTTAATTAACATGTGCACTGCTTTGAAATTGTGTATTTTAAATGGAGTGTGTAAGGGCGACTTTCAAGGTCGCTACACATACATATCCGACAGCGGTAGCAGTGTGAATGACTATTTTTTGATGTCTTATGATTTGTTTTCTACCACTTCCAATAGTTGTGAGATGCATGTGTCTGATAGAACAGAGTCAGACCACATGCCTTTAGAACTGAAGTTCGCTTCCTCATGTCATAACTGTGAGCCCGTACAGGTAAACAACAGGCGCTGTACTATTGAAAAATTTGTCTGGAGCGAAGCTCATGCTGATTTGTTTAAAAATGTAATCCTTTCCGATGAAATGCGAGTGCGCATGCAAGAGGCAGTAAGACTGGTTGATAATAATATCGAAGAAGCGTTACGTGTGTTTAATTCTTGTATAAAAGAGGCTGGGGAATGTATGAAGAAACAGGTTTGTATTGGAAAATGTCAGAAAGAAGACGACTGGTATGATATGGAATGTCTAGCTAACAAAAGAAATGTTCGTAATTTATTAAACAGATATCGACGTTCTTTGTCAATACCGTCTCGTGTAGCCTACTGCAAAGCTAGGCGAGAATATAAACATCTTTTAAAAAGAAAAGAAAAGCAATATAATGATACTCTGTTGACAGAATTACTTACGTCTGTAAATAATCAGAAAGATTTTTGGGACTGTGTCCGCAAAGTTTCCAGAAAAAGGAAGCAACCCGTAAATGATATAAGTTTAGAAACATGGTCTCATCATTTCAGAGATCTGTTAGAAGGAAACGCTGGGTCCCATAATGATCTGGGAAATGAAAATTACATTGTTGAATCTGATCATGACGATGACAATTTAAACCGTCCAATTTCCAAAGAAGTTATGGTTGCGCTAAGAAAGGTAAAACCTCGCAAAGCTGCTGGTCCAGATGGAATTATCGGTGAACTGATAAAAACTGCGTGCCAGTCAAGTTTTTTTCTAGATTTTCTGGTTAAATTCTTTAACTCCTTATTTGATCAAGGCGTATATCCAAGAAGTTGGTCCGAGTCTATTGTCAAGCCATTGTATAAAAAAGGTGATTCAAACGATCCAAATAATTATAGAGGAATTTCATTGTGTAATGTTGGCAGTAAACTGTACAGTGCTATTATCAACAGGAGATTACAGGAGTGGGTGGAAGAAAATAACATTACCGGGGAATTTCAAGCTGGGTTCAAGAAAAACTATTCTACAGTTGATCACATGTTCACATTAATGGCATTTGTACAAAAACAGTTTTGCTTAAATCGTAAATTATATGTTGCATTTATTGACTTCGAGAAGGCTTTTGATTCCGTCAACAGAACCTTGCTGTGGCCTATCCTGTTTAAAAATGGTATCCATGGAAAACTTTATAAATGTGTTATAAGTATGTATAATTGTGTAAAAGCAAGAGTGCGATCTGGTGATGCTCTAACAGACTATATAAATTGCACTTCTGGTGTGAAACAGGGCGATGTCTGTAGCCCTGTTCTGTTTTCTTTATTCATTAATGAACTAACACAGGAGGTTATACATTGTGGAAGGCACGGTGCACATTTCATAAATGACGTTGTGGAAATTTTCATTCTTCTTTTGGCTGATGATGTGGCCTTGGTGTCAGAAACAGTGGTTGGATTACAAACCCAGTTAAATACTTTGCAAAGAGTTGCTGCTTCATTAGAATTAAAGGTTAATATGGCAAAAAGTAATATAATTGTGTTTAGAAAGGGCGGATATCTAGCAGCGAGAGAAAGATGGACGTACAATGATCTACAATGCCTGTTGTTAATGTGTATAAATACTTAGGAATATACTTCTCAACGCGTTTGAGTTTTGTCTTCGCTTGCAAAGATTTGGCCAGCAGAGCAAAAAATGCGTTACTCTGCATACTAAAGAAATTATCATTGCTAAATAACGATTCCCTTACTTTGTTTTTGAAGTTATTTGATGGCCAGGTTCAACCTATGGTACAGTACGGAGCTGAAGTATGGGGCCTGGATGCAGTTGCAGCAGTACACTGCGAAAAGTTACATCTGTTTGCTATGAAGAAATTTCTTGGTGTATCATTGCAAACGCCAAAT
>CM065719.1:50250732-50253232 GCA_033310375.1 Conus canariensis
TGGTCAGCGCTGGAGGTATTCTCAGGCCACCCAATGTGCATAATGCGACAAAGGCATCTGTAAACGAATATCCTAAGTTTGTTGGAGAAGATACTGGTCACCGTCCGTGTCTAAGATCCAGACTGTCTCCACAATGGTATCAAAGAGTCTGATCTTATATACTGCCGGTGGAGATCGCCTTTGATTTCCACATGGGGCGTAGGATGTTATTGATTCGGCTCTTGATGTACTCGTCTGCCACGCCATCCTTACTGACAGTGCTCCCGAGGTTTGTGAAGTGGTCCGTTTCTTTGATATTATCTCCCTGATGTTAAATTGGGAGCTCTTGCTTGATGTTGATTCTCATCACCTTTGTTTTCTTCGTGTTGATCTTCAGCCCAGTTTTCTCTGCCTTTTCAAATAGTCGTGCCGTCTTTGACTGCGTATGCTGTCTGTGAGAAAGGAGGCTAACATTGTCTGTAAAGTCCATGTTGTACTCGTCATAATCCAGTCGATGACCAAGAGAGAGAGAGAGGGGGGGGGGGGGGAGAGAGAGAGAGAGAGAGAGAGAGAGGAGAGAGAGAGAGAGAGAGAGAATGTTGCATATAGCCCAGCCGACTGCAATGGACCATATCACGACAACAACCAGTTTGCTGGGACTTGTTCCTTCTCCCGTATCTTCCGCAGAAAGGGCTGTAGCATGTCTTCTCTGCCTTGAGTGCCTGGGTGTGTGTGTGGGGGGGGGGGGGGGGGGGGGCAGCCTTGCCGTTCTCGCAGTCATGATGGCCTCGATGACTTAGGCTTTAGCTAAAGGACTGGTGTGAGCACTTCAGTCGCTGACGGCATGTTAGAAGCACTTTGTGGAGATGGGCGGTTTGCAATATCCCCGAAGGGTTCCACCCAGTGAGATCTCTGTTCTGCATCATTTGTGATCACGCTGCCGTTCCCTTTCTTCCACTGCTTGTTTGGATTTACTTTGTTTGTTTTTTTCCTTACAGAGTTCGTTTTATTTCTTGCAGTCTTTTCATGTTGTTCTTTCTAGCAGCCGTTTCTCCTTCTACTGTCATGTGGTGCACGAATTGCTTCTTGTCTCTTGTACTCTTCTTTACTTGATGTTTGACTTCCCAATACTGTACAGAGCACCGATGTCTACTTTTGCTTTCTCTTCTTGACATTGGTCAGTCTGTTTCAGTTCTCCTATCCCTTCCGTCTGGGGCCCATGTTTCTGATGTCATTCATTCCTTGTGCTCTCTCTCCTTTACCAGAACATCTGTGTAAGCGGTCTTCAGTGGATTTTTTTTTAACTTCTATCCAGTGGTCTTCAGCAGTTTCTTCCATCAGTCGTACCTGGACCCAAAACTTTCACTTGGCTTTGCAGTTAAATTCTTCCTATTTTTGCTGGTCTTCAAAAATTCCACGTTGGACTTGTGGTGTGATCTGTCATTGAAAGGTTACGGCTTGGTCTTCATAGCTGCTACAGACAACGGGTGATACGAAGCTGCGTCTGCTTTACATATCGCCCTGACATCCAACAGACGTCTTCTCCACTGGCGGACAACTGTGATGTGGGTCAGTCTGGTTGTCCGCCCTTTCCATCTGGTGGAGTCCAGGTGGTCTTGTGAATTTTGCTTGTGTGCAAAAATAGTGCTTCCAATGACCAAATTGTTCAAGAACCAAGAAGTCTGTTTAATAGCTTTCAATTTTTGTTACAGGTGCCTTTGCCATGTGTTCCCAAGACTATTTCTTTATTTATCTTGTTTTCTCCCGCTTCTGCATTTCGATCTCTCATACTCAAACTTCAGATTTCTCCTTTGTGTACATTTTGAAATTATTCCGATTTCTGTAGCTTGTAACTTTCGATGGGGTGGGGTTGCTAGCCCCAAGGCCAACTCTTCTTTACCCGGGTTTCGGACCGGCACGATAACTCAAAGGAACAGGTCTAGCCGGAGTAGAAACACACACACACACACACACACACACACACACACACACACACACACACACACACACACAGAGAGAGTCGAAAGCCGGGGGCACGCGTAGATGGGGTGGGGCGGAAAGTCGAAAGGGAAGGGGTTAGGAGCATAAACGTGGACGTGGATGGTCGTGTACTTTAAGTGTGTGTGTGTGTGTGTGTGTGTGTGTGTGTGTGTGTGTGTGTGTGTGTGTGTGTGTGTGATCGTGCACATTGGCGTGTACGTCTGTGCACGCCTGCGTGGTCCTTGTGTACGTCAGAGTCATGTAGAAAGAAAACAAGAGAAAGACAGACACAGAGACATACAGACAGGCAGACAAACAGAGGACCTGGACGCAGTCAAACACACACACACACACGCACACACACACACACACACACACACACACACACACACACACACACACACACACACAGAGAGCGACCTACAAAACGAACATACATTACAAAACAGGCACATACGATCATGCGACCAAGGACAATGAATACGAAAGGACAGACAGGCAGATAGACTAACTGCCAGCCAAGTATGCATTTACACATGAA
>CM065719.1:50255732-50260732 GCA_033310375.1 Conus canariensis
TTGTCTACTTTCCAGTGCAGTCGCTTCAAAATATGCGAGTGAAGAATTTGAGAGAAGCTTTCGAAACCTTTCTTCTGTTCTATATTCTAGTAGAAAACATGCTTTATTCGCACTCTCACAAATTATTGTTTGTTACGCTGTTCCAATCATAACTGTTGTGAAAATTACGCAATTTCAAATTCAAATGGCCCTGGGACCAGATTTATGCTGATAAGATTACACAATATATGGTTTCCAAATTGCACAGATAATTCAGACAGATAATGAGTAACAACCTTCCATTCTGTAAATTATTGTTATGCCAGAACCCGAACACATTTGATTTAACAAACCCACATCAAACCTGAACCCGAAATACGTCCCTTTTTGCTGCTCGAGTTATCGCCATTCCATTACAAGACAGTTGTGACGCAGTTTGTTCACCGATTGATGTCATTTAGTGGTTTTAAATTAGTTGGGGAAGGGGCGGGGATTATATGTCGTATTCGACTGTTTACCCAACATTCGGTTACAAACGTGGGTGGAAAATAAAAAGGAAAAAAACTCATGCTAAAATTCAGAAGTCCATCAACATCATTCTGCCAGACAGATGGTGGAAAATCATACTGAATGGCGTGCAGTGGATAACTGGGAGTTCACAGCACACCTTAGAGAGTGGAAACAACACTCATCAAGAGTGGCAATGGGACCAGATATAGTGCTCTCCTCCCGTACATTAAAGCAAGTAATAATAATCAAAAATCACCATGCCGTTTGAGAGCACAGTGGAGGCAGAGCGTATGTTCAGGACAGAGAACATGAATAGGAGTAAATGTTAATGCTATCATGTATTTTGCAGATTCTCGGTCAGCAGCGAACATTTCTAACAGCGCTTTAGTTGTTTAAAAGTATGCACATACAATGATAATACCAGTCCGGCTGATGAATCCAGTTTATTTTATTTTTTAATCAATAACCATGCAAAATCATTAATGGGCAGACGACATTGGCGATGGTAACGCTTAAAAAATGCTGTTATCCACGAGAAGCAAAGTCAAAAATGAAATACGCAATCACTTTCTCTCGCAGGCACCTGTAGCCCGTATTTACAGCAGACATATACACAATGCCTGCCCCCGCGCACACACACACACGTGCGCGCATACACACACACACACACACACACACACACATACACACACACACACACACACACACACACACACACACACACACACACACGGCAAGAAACAAACAGATAGACAGAGACAAATACAAGAGAGACAAAGAAAGACAGAGGGAGAAAATGAATGAGAAGGACAGAGCACCCACAGTCACTCACATATGGAATGACAGGAAAGAAGAAAATCTATGCAGCGGGTTTGAAGACAAGAACTGAAAGAAGAAAATCTATGCAGCGGGTTTGAAGACAAGAACTGAGTGAAGCTCATTCAACGGGAAGACTTCCAAAGACCAGAATTTTGATATGAAGGAAAGACACCCGACTCACTTCAAACGTTAATAATAAAGTCATCCCTTTCTGAGGTTCCTGGCCTTATGTCCATTTCTTCGTAGCAATGAACGCGGGAGTGGCTGATTAGCCCATCCGCCAGAGATTGAAGATGGTGAGGATGAGAGGGAACATGTCACAGGAGAAAAATGAGCAAGAACTGGAGAACCAAGATCAGAGAAGAATTTAATAGCAAGAAGGAGGAGATTTTTATTTCTTTATTCTATTCTTCCTTCAACCAGAACCTAGAGGCGGGAAGCAAAGGAGGAGGGAAGTGTGGTTAGGCAGGACTGCAGGGATGACAGGACGAGCTACTTTGTCCTGGTCTTCTGAAGTGTCTGAATGAGTTGGCCTGGACGACCAGCGGACAGCGAATCACATTAATGCGTTCCACAGGAGATGAAAGCACACACCGCAGTTTCCATGGCTCCTTCAGATAGGAAGTGGCGGACAGACCTGATCCGGTGGAGTTCTGGATAACAGATCTTGCATGTATATGAGAAACTGGCTGTTGGGGAAGAAAGGGATTCTAACCAGGACTCACAGCCATGTTACAGAGAAGTAAAGATTCATTTGTTTGTGTTTAGGTCAGTGACCCATACTGAAATGGTGGACAATACTTTTTCAAGTTACTGATGAGTGTAAATATAATTTTCATTTGTTTCTGCCTTGACTTGTACCTCGTTGTACATCAGGGACTGGACAACAGATGCATAACTGGACGCACACGGAGGTGTGCCTGTATATTTGCGCATTTCAGATAAACAAATATGCGGTTTTTTTAAACACATGTCCCACTCCCTGCCATTCCACCTCCAAATGAGGTTTGGCCCTAACTGGTCAAAGCCAGTTTTAATGTAGGTTTTCCTGAATTGTTTTAAGCGGTTTCTACATCTTCATTTTCCTCTCTCTCTCTCTCTCTCTCTCTCTCTCTCTCTCTCTCTCTCTCTCTCTCTCTCTCTCTCTCTCTCACACACACACACACACACACACACACACACACATATATATATATATATATATATATATATATATATATCCACACATACATACATACATACATACATGCATACATACATACATATATACACATACATACATACATATATACATTCATGCATTCAGTAACAGACAAACACATAAAGAGTGAGATGGAGAAAACGAATTAGAATGTGGGGCCAGCCATAATCACTCACAATAAGAATGACATGAAGGTAGAAAATTCAATGCTGCAGACTTTAAGAAAAAAAAAAAAAACAAGTTAAAGCAATCTAATGGCGAGACTTCTCAGAGCAGAGTCTGATGTAGAAGGGAACGACACCCAACCAGTTTCAAACGTTAATGATACAGTCATCCCTTTTAGAGGGTCCTGGCCTTATTAGTATATCCTATCCGCACACACGCCTACAATGTCACTCACATAACCACCCCATGTCCATTTCTTCGTAGCAATGAACACGGGAGTGGCTGATTAGCCCATCCGCCAGAGATTGAAGGCGGTGAGGATGAGAGGGAACATGTCACTGGAGAAGAATCAGCAAGAAATGAAGAACCAAGATCAAAGAAGAATTTAATAGCAAGAAGGAGGAGATTTTTTTTTCTTCATTCTTAAATTACTTCGACGAGAACCTAGAGGCTGGAAGCAAAGGAGGAGGGAAGTGTGGTTAGGCAGGACTGCAGGGATGACAGGACGAGCTACTTTGTCCTGGTCTTCTGAAGTGTCTGAATGAGTTGGCCTGGGCGACCAGCGGACAGCGAATCACATTAATGCGTTCCACAGGAGATGAAAGCACAAACCGGAGTTTCCATGGCTCCTTCAGATAGGTAGTGGCGGACAGACCTGATCCGGTGGAGTTCTGGATAACAGATCTTGCATGTATATGAGAAACTGGCTGTTGGGGGAGAAAGGGACTCTAACCAGGACTCACAGCCATGTTACAGAGAAGAAAAGATTCATTTGTTTGCATTTAGGTCAGAAACCCAGACTGAAAGAGTAAACAATACTTGTTCAAGTTATTGATGAGTGTAAACATAATTCTTATTCATGTCTGCTTTGACTTGTACCTTGTTATCATACATCAGGGACTGGACAACGGATGCATGACTAGACGCACATGGAGGTATGCCTACAGTATATTTGCGCATTTCAAATAAACAAATCTGCACTTCGCCTACACATATCTCCCACTCCCAGCCATCCTACCTTCAAATGGTCACGAGCTGAGTTGGATCAAACGTTTCCTACCACCTACATTCTCTCTCTCTCTCTTCTCTCTCTCTCCTCTCTCTCTCTCTCTCTCTCTCACACACACACACACACACACACACACACACACACACACACACACACACACACACACACACATGCAAATGCGCACACAATCCCATTGTGTAGCCTTTGTTCAATACAACTGAAGTAGAGAAAGAATTTTAAATCTCGTGCCAGCCCAATACACCGTTTCTTCGTTTGCGAATGCTTGTAATCCAGGATTTGGTTTCTGTCGCTCAGCAGTTTTGGAATGCTTGGAAAGATAGGCAGGTCATTCTCAAAAGCTGGCCCCGACACCTGCGAAGTAGTTGCTTAAAGATAAAACTGTGAAAATTAGTGTTACAGAATTACATAGATATGTGTCATTCAACATGCACTCAAGGCGTTTCAATGCGATTCAATATTAGAACAAAACAAAACATATAACCTGCATTAATTAACCGTCCACGAGGGAATATCGGAAACATCTGTATGTTTGTTTTTGTTTCTTTGTTTACTTACTTTGTTCTGTATTGATTTGCTTCTGTTATCATCTGGACTACAAAACAGCTTAAAGCCTGAGATACTGGAGCGTTCAGTATTACAATGAATCAGCATCTGATTCGTTTAATTTTATTCGCTTGATCATCACGAGGAATACACACATTAGCAATGACTATTATACTTTGTTGCATAGAAATGGAAACCCAATTTCTTGGATTACAAGCATCGATGAACAGCATACTGGGCAACATAACCATTCTGTCTCTCTTTAAAATGTCGCCGTATGTTTACGCACTGTCGTAAAATGCCTTATGTCATCTCTCTAGCAACAACACCAGGAAGTGCGTTCAAGCATCGCAATTTTTTCCCCACAAAGAATTAGTCTTATGTAATCTTTCGTTTTTACTATATTAATGCTCAAAACAGCCAAAACATGTTTGCAGAAATCTACTCTATAATGAGTCAATGTTACCATACTGCTGAGTATAGGATTCAGCCAAACTGTACATAGTAAAGTCAACACTACTGCATTAGAGCAATTTGAAACAAATTACCTATAAAGTATAATGATCGGATAGTAACAACCCAATCGACGAATTACAATACATCGGTTTTCGGCCTTTTAGTCTTGTGCGTGATTTATCCAGTCGCATAAATGTACACTCTACTGATGTCGCATAAATGTACACTCTACTGATAGAGCCTAATGATAGCGTCGAGAGAGGGCGTGAGGACGGGGGAGGGGGGGGGGGGGGGGGG
>CM065719.1:50265732-50335732 GCA_033310375.1 Conus canariensis
GAAACCGACGCAGAAAAATCTGAAGGGATGAGAACGGTAGAGATCACCCAACTGTTGTCTTCAGTGTCTTTTAAGCCCATGAATCTCACACTGCTGTTGAAGTGACGCTTCTTCCGTCATTCCATTCACTGGATATAACGTGTATTCTGAGCTTTGTCACCACTTTCTTACTGAAATTGCTCTAAGAATTTAAAAAAAAAAAAAAAGAATAACACAATGACTAGATTTCAGAGCAGCCGAACTGTGATGAAACTTTTGTCACTTTTGGTCCATTTACATACTGTATTTGCTTACATTTGGGTTTTACGAACTTCTGCTTACATTTGGGTTTTACGAACTTCTGTTCACCTTATTCAAAACCCATACGAAGACTCTGTCTGAAATATTCCCTGCGTTTACAGGGCCGCATCAATTCTGATATATTTTTATAGTATGAAACCCACGAAGTTTTACGCCTTTCAAGGGGATTCTATAACGCTATAATGTTTTCTGAGATTTATATGGTTCCTACACTAAGTTTCATCTGTTTACAGTACGTCAGCTCTAGAATGATTCATCTATCTGTAGAAAATCACACAATGTTCTATCTTCTTACATACCATCCACTTTATATACCCCTGCTACTGACGGACTGTCAACTCCACAATGTTTCCCCTCTGTAATACGCAACTGTTCCTCTCTGCACAGGACACCCGCCGCGCAACACAAAAGAAGAACAATATCTCAATCGATCTCTCTCTCTCTCTCTCTCTCTCTCTCTCTCTCTCTCTCTCTCTCTCTCTCTTTATCATGCAATCCGCCTCGCCGTGCACTGGGGTGGGGAAGCAGACCGGAGTTTCCTCCTGTCCAAGCACGCCGTCAGTCAGTCACCAGGAGACGCCGCCTGGCACGAACGGGGACAGACGAGCCATGTTCTCCGCGATCCCAGCTCCGGGGGTGCCCAACGCCCCTGAGTCCACACAGACGCCTTGTTCAGCATGCACCACGGTGCTTCTTCCCTCGGCTAACCGTTGTATTGGTGTGGGTGCAGCGGTAGAAGGTAGGGCACGAGAGAGGGTGGGGGAAGGGGAAGGAGGGAGAGGGAGGGAGAGAGAGAGAGAGAGAGAGAGGGCGTGAGAAGGCACTGCTGCAAGCGGCACACTAAGTCAACTAAAACTGCTGCGCCGTCCGCCCTTCAGACGGTGTTGCGTGGCACTTTGAGCGGTCCGAGTCAACGCTGCGAGTAACGCTTGCCTTGCCTTGCTTTGCCTGGCCTTGCCTTGTCTTGCCTGGCCTGGCCTGACTCGGCTCTCCGTCTGCTGGTGGATCAGCGAATGTTCAATGCTCACCGTTGTTAGGTAGGTGGGTAGGCACTCAACACTGCCACAGAATGAGAGACTGCCACAGAATGAGAGACTGCTAGTAGTGTAAGATACAGAAGAGACAGAGGCGGACGGAGAGCGGGAGGGGGGGGGGAGGGGGGACGGGGGGGGGGGGGGGGAGGAGGGGGAGGCGAAGAATTGTGAATGTGGACAGAGCAACAAAATACAGACATAGATACGGACAGACAGACGAAAATAAAGCCTGAGAGGCAGTGTGTTTGCGCGCTTCTGTGTGTGTGTGTGTGTGTGTGTGTGTGTGTGTGTGTGTGTGTGTGTGTGTGTGTGTGTGTGTGTGTGTGACAGACAGACAGACAGAAAGACAGAGAGACAGACGGAAAGACAGACAAAGGGACAGAGACAGACAGACTGTGAGAGAAGAAACCGATCACAAAAAAACAAAAAAGAAAAAGCAGTTTCCGTTCTCATCTGAAAACTGTCAACAAAAAATGGTGGAGAGATGACAGCAAGACATGCAAAGTAGAGAATATGTCAAAAAGATCATCGGCGTAAAAAAAAAACTTACAACTCTCTCTCTCTCTCTCTCTCTCTCTCTCTCTCTCTCTCTCTCTCTCTCTCCTAATTAATGTAAATGTCTTAATTTCTTGAATCGCCCGTGAGCAAGATGAAGAACAAAAACAACAACAAGAACAAGAAGAAAGCAAGAAGGAAAGAGGAGACAGAAAACAGGAAGAAGCTAAGAGGACATGATGGGAAGAAAATATAAATGGTGTGAGCAAGTTACAGTGAAGCAACAGAACAACGTTTCCCTCTAACTCATGTCCCCTCAGGGTAAATAGATGAAAAGATAGGTTGATGACAGACAGATGTATAGACAGAATAGATAGAGAGATAAATAGACAAACAGATATACAGATATATGGAACTGCATAGAGGTACATGAATAGACAAATAGATGTAGACATTTATTTAGATGTATGTACAAATATATCTACATACTTACATGTATACAAGCATATCTACATACATGCAGACGCATCTAGACAAAAAAAAAAAAACCCACACAAATACCCACATACATATGCGTATACGCGAATAGAGACATAAACACATGCATACCTTTATACACACATACATACATACACAAAGGCAGACAGGTCAATACATAGACGCACAGACGGGCAGACGCATAAACAAACGACGAGCGAGGTCAATACATGCACAGACAGATAGACAGATGGATTCGGTCTTTTCCTTTCTGGAACCCGTATAACTCTTTCTTGTAGCGAATCTCCGAAACATTTTCACAGACTTCCGAAGACATAAAACAACAATCTTAAACTCATTGTTTTTTTTGTTGTTGTTTTTTTCAAAATGAAATTTAAAAGAAAAGACAAAGAAGGAAACAAAGCAAAACCCAACCCAACAATATAAAATAATCTTTGTCAGCGGCTGTCTTCCTCTATCAGCGCTTGCTTGCTTGCCCGACAACGTTAGGATTGGTTGCAACACAACACAGCGGCATTGTAGTTCTGAACACGCATTTTCTTCTTTCTTTCTTTTGTTTCTTTCTTTCTTTTGGACTTTTGTTTTTGCTGGTGTTTTTTTTTTCTTTCTATCCATCATTTTGAATCCTCAAACACGCGGCTTGTAATTCTGACCTCCGCCTCGAAGACTAGGTTGGCTGCTTGGCTGCGTTTATCTGTCGGCAGGGTTGTGCAAAAACTGCAGAACCGATATCTTGGTACCGAGATGGAATGTGGGCGGACAGACGAACCCATTCAATTCCGGTGCCGATCCATGGTGCGGATCCGGATCAAGTGCGGATCTAGGATTCGTCAGACCCGAGGGGAGATCCGCAGTCTCTAGGGTGCCCATCTACCTGCCATATAACAATACGATAACAATAAATGAGGATAGTAATGGATGGTGTGTATAAAGAGCGATGGCTTGTATTAGCAGCAATTCAATGCGCTGTAAACTCACCAAATAAAAATAAGCACGCATACAAGAACCACTTCTACACCCACATCTCCATCCTGACCCCACCCCCACCCCACCCCCACGGCAACGCACAGCCTCTTCCCTTCCCCAGCCTTCCCCACCCGACACACACAGTTTACAACATAAACCAGAGGAATGCTAGTCAAAACTGGTCGGTCTTAAGGTTATTCTGTAATCTCGGGCAGAGATAAGATACTGCGCAGGCTAGAAGGTATTGAGTTACAGACATGTGTGTCAGAAAAGAAAAAAAAAAAAGAAAAATTGTAAATTGTTCTGCTTAAAGGCCGACGAGAAAAGAGTTGCATTAACTTAGGTTGGATGTTATTAAGGAAGTGAAGATGTAAAACGATGCGCTATGGAACAACATAGTTCAAGAGAAGAGGTGCGATAACCGCTGCTGTGCTCTTGCACTCAAAGAGTTTGCTCCAGGTGCTTCACATTTGTTTTTGAATCAGACTTGATCTTAACGTTACTGATATTTTGTTTGTCTCATCAAACAAACTCTGATTTACAAGAATCATTTTTCAGCGAGAGAGGCCAGGCCAGCAAGACTCACGAGTAACATCTTCAGATCATTTTGTTTATGATCCAAGCTGACCGCTGTGGCCCTATCAAAGCTGCAAGTGACACCTGTAAAATCCGCCCACAGAAATTGTAAAACAGAAAGGGAAAAGGGGGTGAAGATGGGGCGAGGAAGGGGGAGGGGAAGACTGGAAAATGAGGTATCTCTTTGCGATAGGACGTCACTTTGAAAGACACCATACAACACGAGTCATGCTCTTTACAGCCCAGGAAAGCCACATCATAACTAAAAAAAAATTAGAAAACAGAAGGCGTGGGGAAGGAGGGGAAGGGCGAGGGCAAGAATGGGGCTACAAAATGAGGCATGTTTGGCAATAGGATGTAAGAAAGACGCTACAAAATGAGGCATGTTTGGCAATAGGATGTAAGAAAGACGCTACAAAATGAGGCATGTTTGGCAATAGGATGTAAGAAAGACGCTACAAAATGAGGCATGTTTTGGCAATAGGAGATCATTTTTAATGGTACCATGTTTGTGAGCTTGCCCTTTCACCTCTGATCTGGACTACCAGTAGCAATCAAGTGCTGCTTTAACCACTACTGTACTGAAGACTGGATGCAAGATACAGAGCCAATCTCTTCATAATGTGCGCCCGTCTAAACTTTTTTCTATTTCGTCATGCTGAGATCCTGACTTTGGATCATTGACACTGACTTTCCCATGAGAATGAAGCGCTCGAAATGAATAATCACTGCCCAACTTTGACAGAGACAGACTGCAAAACCTAAAGCTATCGTGCTTGGTCTTCTTTTCAAAGGCGCGGCACGATCTGATCTTGATCCCTGACCTTGATTTCCTGTCATGTCCACGTTCTCACCATGAGCCAGTCACTGTATTTGAACTTCATACAGTGGACTGGAGAAGCAAGCTCTCTTATGTAAGCTAGCTTTCTGAAAGCGTTGACCTGACCAAGACTTTGTAGTAGTAGAAAGGACATGGCTACCAAGATGTTACAAATAACTCTCTACCACCCCTCAAAACAGACATCTACCACTTACGGCCGCTGAGAAAATGCCAGTTACACGCACTCGTGCGCGCGCACATATACACACACACGCACACGCCACACACACACACACACACACACACACACTCACTCACTCAGTCACTCACTCACTAACTCACACTCTGGCACATTTTTTCGTAACTTTCGAATGCTTCTTCTTGGGGGACACCATACATTCTGAGATTATCTCTTCGAGAAAAACTTTCAAGCTTCTCACAATTTTCTTGAAGTGTTTCTACCTCCTGCTTCACCCTCTTGATGTCGGAGAACACATTCTGGAGATTGTCACTATTTCCCGTGCAAATACTGAATAGGTCACTGATATCTTCTTTTGTTTCTTTTTGCAGTGCAGCTAACTCTTGTGTGTCTCTTTCTAGTCCGTCACATCTTCTGTCAATTTCATCACACTTTGTTGTGAGTAGCCCAATATTAACCTTAATGTCACTCAAATCATTCCGCATGGAAGCCAGGTTAGTGTCGATAGATTTGGATCTCTCCTCTTGCACTCTCAATGCCTCCATGATCTGAGAGAGAACATCCACAGGGACAGCTGAGGAATCCATACATGAAGAGAGGGGACGGTCGGTAGCGCTACTCCTGTCAGCTGAACTGGTACACGTCGTGCCGTTCTTTGCCGTACTCTCTTGCTGGGAAGGGCGATCGCGATCCGTAGGGCCAGGGTTCAGTTCAACATCGCCACAACACAGAAGGTGGACAGCGACAAACAAAAACATCACGATTTCCAGTCTGTTCCGCACTGTCACAATTCTCGTGCGCATGATCAACGCAAACCTGACACGTTTTGCCATGAAGGTCAGGTAAATGGCCAGAAACAGGCCACACCTGACACGAAAACACACACTGTCCACCGGCATGGTCACTGACAGTCACAAAAACTACACCTCTGTGATCAGCACAATGTCACATACCACACTGCATGAATATCCACTTTCAAAGATCGCTAGTTATTGGACTAATTAACAAAAAAACTCTAAATTTCTGAGAGCGGCGAAAACATGCGTGCTATCAACACCGTGAGATCGTCTCACCCCCAAATGTTAAAAGAATTTTATGCGAGAATGGATTTGGTACTGTATGGCTAAGCCAAGGTGCAGGTTGTGAGTATGGTTTTATCAGTGAATTCAGAGATAGACTAATCTCCTGCTATAAACAGCATTGGCATTCAGAATTGGAAGCTAATGATAAATATAGGTGGTTTTATTCTTTCAAAAATGTTTTTCAAGCAGAAAAATATCTATCATTTGTATTGGATAAATGGCATAGGGTTAGTCTTATCAGATTAGACTAAGAGTTAGCGGCCTAAAAAATTTCAAACAATGGTTTCAAACTGAAGAAGATAAAAACAACGTTTGCCCATGGTGTGGAAATGGAACAGAAGATGAAATTCATTTACTTTACAATTGCTCTGCTTATAATGAAAAACGCAAAAGCTGTGATATTCTAAATTCCTTTACAGGAAATCCTGATCAGAGATCGGTAACATATATTCTTTCAAATAACATTGAAAATGTAACGATATCCCTGGCTAGATTTTTAGCAGAAGCAATGAAGATACGGAAAGTGTTGATTGAACAAAGTCAGCAAATTCCAAGATGATCCACCATCTGTATACGCGCGTTCGCGCCTGCATCTATCTTTTTCTGTCTCTGTCCCTGTCTCTGTCTCTCTCTGTCTCTTTCTCCTCTGCGCGCCCGCGTGTGTGTGAGTGTGCATGCGCGAGCGCGCGCGTGTGTATGCATGTGCATGTGTGTGCATATTCCCTTTCATGCGTGTGTGTGTATATAGTCTTTTGATAAAGATTTGAGATCATTTATGATAAAATATTTAGCCATATATATATGATTTTCCCACCTTGTCTGAAAGGGCTGTACAGCTATTGGACAATAAAAAAAGAAGTGTCAGTGTCAGTGTGTCACTAACTCACACATACGCACGTATGCAGGCACACACACGCGCGCGCGCGCGCGGACAACCAAACCAAAATGATCGCGTGGTTTATCTTGGCGGCTTTTTTTTTTTTTTTTAATCTGAAATGACAGCAGAGATATATGTACGCCCGCATTAGGTTCCCTCCGCTGCTTCAACGCTAAACGTGGGGAATATAAGATTACAAAGGATGTAACCTAATAATTATCTTATTGATTGTCGAGTTATTGACATTTTGTTCTATCATCCGTGGGACGGTTCTATCCCGAGAGAGAGAGAGGAGAGAGAGAGAGAGAGAGAGAGAGAGAGAGACAGACAGACAGACAGACAGACAGACAGACAGACAGACAGAGAGAGCCTCCGAAGGAGTGAGACAGTATTGGGAAAGAGAAGGTTCAGCTTCGATCCACAAACAATCAAAAACGTGCAGGCATGCAACGAGTGTCTTATCGCGCCCAACATACGGGCACGCTGGTTTGTCCTCACACGCCTGTAAAGATACTATCGTCTTAACTGGCTGCCTACTCACCCACCCTCGGTACCCAAACCTTCACCGAAGTGGATGAAGAAAAGTTGATTGCTCGTTCACTTTCGTTGTCCTGAGTGTTGTGCATCTTGCCCGAAGAAGACCTATGAGGTCGAAACGCGTCGTGTTTTGTCTAGTATTTCGTTTGTCAACGTTTTCGGCGGATTTTATCAATAATTTTTCAAACTTCCCATCCTAAACAATCCTTGGTTTTCTCTCTCACTGTGCACAACTTTGCTAGCATTGTAACTACTGAAATGATGTTTTTTTTTGTTTGTTTAATCTGATTATTTTAGTAGTTTCAGAGGTGTCAGACAGGTTGAATCCCTTTTCCCGCCAATCGCCCACACACTCCCTTCCCATTCCTTTTACATGATCTAGAACAACATTTAATCGACCATCATGCCACGTCGTCACATCGATTTGAATCTCTCTGATTTCAGGTAGCTACGTCAGTTTGCTTTTACTCTTGTATGCTGATGACACAGTTTTGCTATGCCAACTCATTTGATAGTTCGTTAAAAAGCCGTTTTGTAACGTGTGAGTATTGCACCGAATGGAAACCTAATGGACAGAAAACTTAAGTCGTGATCTTCAATGGGCGTAAAGATTTATGACATGTGTTTAAAAGTCCGGTGAGGAAACAATAGAAACCGTGAATACGTTGAAATGCCTCGGGGTTTATTTCAACAGATGTGGTAAGTTTCATCACTGTGAAAAAAATCTTTATGATCAGACACAGGGAACAATATTTTCATTGTTATGATCAGCTGAAAGTCAAAATCTGCCTCTCAGTACTGTTTTGAATTAGTTCCGGTCAACGGTTTTACTGATTCTTTCACATGGATCGAAATATGAGGCTGTCAATACCCGACAATCATTGAGAAGCTACAGCTGAATTTTTCAAGCATCTTCTTAATTATGGCATATTATTCGTTCGTGGCATGAAGTTCCTAACTCGAGAAACAAATTTTGTTCCGTAGGAATTATAAAACTGATTTCAAACCAGAAAAGTATGTTGATCTTTTTTTTTTTTAGATGTCTACATTTAAGCTTATATGTTGATTGAATTTCGAGGTAGCAGCCATAAAGTTATGACTGGGGTCGGTCGTGGGGTTAGATTCGTCTGTGAGTAACGACTTCGGTACAGAATGTGATAAACAAGAGAAAGGAGACGAGTTTTATTTTGTTATCACACGCCCAATACAAGCAGTTTTAAGAGAAAAGTTCATAACTGGTGAAGACACTAGTGTTAATTCTTTCTTTTTTTTCAACTCTGTTGATATTGCCGTTTGGTCTCTGTTCATTTAACCATTAGGCCATTGCGATTACAAGATGCACTTTGTTTATTGTCAAAAATAACTTATATTTGTAAGGTTTTCGTTGTTGGTTTGTTTGCTTTTTTTCGGGCGAGGTTAGTTTACGTCCTCCCGAAAGGGGTGACCGGATATATAAATAAACCTGCTCAAGTTTTTGCTTATGACATGGCACCGATAAATTTGACATTAGCACACACACACAAATCTTGAAACCTACGCTGTAAAACATAATCCTATGCAAAACCAGCCTCTCAATTTTTCGGCTGGCCTGACCCCCAACATGGATCTGTCCATTTTCTGCCTGTCTTTAGGCAAGCGGCTGCATTTACCACTCGCTAGCAGTGCACGCTTGCGTCCCTTTTGGTGCTATCGTACTCTGCTTTGACAGTTTTCGCTTGGCTGATATGAGGTTCTCCTTCGGAGGTGGTCATAAAAATCCCCAGTGACTGAGCTGTGGCGAATTATGGTTTAGTCTGATGCCTTTTCCTTCTGGTTTAGGCTCTGACTTTATGTGAGTTGGAAGCCATTTTGTCGCTTCGCTTTTCTGTGGACGATGAAATCAAAGGGGGAGAAACTGGCAGCGAGACGGGCAAACGAGAAAGAGGCTTTGCAGACTCTCTCTCTCTCTCTCTCTCTCTCTCTCTCTCTGTCTCCCTCTGTCTGTCTGTCTGTCTCTCTCTCTCTGTTGTGTGTGTGTGCATGTGTGTGCGCACGCGCCTCTGTGCGTGCGTGCGTTCGTGCGTGCGTGCGTGCCTGCGTGCGTGCATGTGTGTGTGTGTGTGTGTTTGTTTGTGTGTGTGTGATTGAGGAAGAGGGGAAGTTAGGGAGATGTAGAGATGTTACATTTTGACTTGCCAAAAGACCCGTTCCCCTACCCCTGTGAATTCCCTATTGTTTAAGGAGTGAAATCTTAATGCGGGTCAGTGTCATATTCAGTTACTTGATGTATGAAAGTGCGCACAGACTGTAAGGTTTGTATATAGTACGTGTGTCGCGATTACCGGCGTGCACACAGATCCGCTACGTAGGCTATAGGATTGTGCGTTCGATTTGTTCCATTCGGATTTCCTGAAGAACCCATTATATTTTACCTCTGTAGTTTAAAAAAAAAAACACCATGACATTTCGTTACTGTATATTCCAAAAGCCATGAAGAATTTGGCGTGTTTTATGTACGCTCGGGCGGCACACAAACCCGGGGAAAGGAGGACTTTGCTTGGGGCTAGCTACCCCATTCTCTAAAAAATGCTAGGTACAAAAACCGCAACAATATCAGCCTAACTACTCATGCTGCGTTCTAATGAAAGTCTTCAGGAAGCCAGTTCGCCGACATATTTTCTGATGACAAAGGCAAAAAAAACAAAAAACAAAAAACCCCAGACTATATGACCGGGCACATCAGAACCCTGTTAAAGAGTACTGGAAAATCAGTTCAAGTTGCAAATGAAATGAAATACAAAACCAGGTCATCGATCTGTGTAAAACAAGATCGACTAGAAATGGACAAACCAAACTCGCAACAGGTGAAACAATTTCATATTCCATGATCCGGCCATAGAGATCTGGATCATTATTATACCCCAAAGAGTGGCGTTGTAGGTGACACCAAAGGCTACAAAAGGCGCTGATAGCATGGGAACCAGCAATGTTACACACCAACTAAGAAGAAAAGGAATCGTTCTATTGTTTACTACGTTCTTCCATCGTACACCAAAGAGAGACCTGAATACTGCCGTTGGCAACCTAAATACACAGTGTAAGAACACAACACAGATTTAACGAAAAATATTATGGGGAAAGACACATGGTGTATGCACCTGCAATGAAATGGAGAGCTACTTATAGACTTCTGCTCCTTCAACAATACTGTCATTGGAGACACCATTTTGGCACACATGAAAAGCCACAATACTGCCTGGATTTCATCAAATGGAAAGACAGACAACCAGACTAACCACATCACAGTCGTCTGCCGTGGAAGTCTGCTGGACGTCTGGACGAGCCGCAGAACGTATGCAAGCTTCAAATCACGCATTGTTTGTGGTAACAATGAAGACCAAGCTGAAATCGTTCGATGCCCTACCAGGCAGACCAAACCACAAGTTCAACCTACCGTTTTTGAATACCGGTCAAGAACAAATCTGAGACCCTGGAAGATCTGATGGAAAAAAAAACCTGTCTAAAATACTTCAGCAAAGCGGAGAGACCACCTGCAAAGATGTCCTGGGCAAGGAGAGAGCACGAAGAATGGATGACATACAAAAAACATGGGCCAAAAACGAAAGCAGGAGAGAACTGAAACAGAAGATCAACCAGTACCTAGACTAGAAGGCGAAGGTAGATCTTGTATTAGGAAGCTAATCGTCAAGTAAAGAAGAGTTGAAGAGACGACAAGAGACGTTTCGTGCATGACATGACAGAAGAAGCGGAAATGACAGCTAGGCCCCGCAACCTGAAAACAAAATGAACTCTGTCAGGTGAAAACGTAATCCCAAGCAACTAGGTGAAGAACGGGAACGGCAGGATCGTCACAAATGATAAGAGAACAGAAATCTCGCTGGGTGAAACACTTCCAGAAAATCTTAAGCCGACCATCTCTTCCCAAACGCTCCTGAAGTACCACCAGCGACCAAACTGTTTTGTGTGAACACCAGTCCACCAAACAAAACTGAAGTCATCCAGGCCATCAAAACCAAGGCTGCATGTCTAGACAACATCCCTCCTACGGCGCTCAAGCCAGATCCAGCGACGCCAGGCCAGATGCTAAAGGCCTTGTTGTGAGTGACAGATTTAGGAGCAGTAAGAAGTTTCAACAGACTGGCAGTTAGACTGCCTGGTTGACCTACCCAAGAAAAGTAATCTTTCCAAGCGTGGCAATCGGTCGGGAATCATGTTCCGTTCTGTTCCCAATAAAGTCCTTACTAGAACCATCCTCGTGAGACTTAAGAAAGCTTTGGTCAAATCGATAGGCAGTCCTCCTTGAAAAAAACATTTGACTACGCGGACAGACAGACTATCTGGAAATTGATGCATCACTATGGAATTCCTCCGAAAATTATCAGCATCATTCAATGACTGTACGAGCACTCCACATGCCAAGTCCTCTACAGCGGGAGGTTAAAACCAACCCTTTGGCAGTGAAGACCGCAGTGAGGGAAGACTGCAAACTATCACCGACAATCTTCTTGCTGATGATTGACTGGATCATGAAAAGAACAATCATGGACAGTAATGTTCCAACAGATCCTTACCAAACAACATGGAGACCTCGAGTTAGCAGACGGTGTCAGCCTTCTTTACCCACAGACAACAATACGCGTAATCATAACTGACACGACTGTTCCAAGAGGCAGAGATCACTGGCCTGAAGATCAGCACGAAGGAGACAGAGGTGGTAAGAATCAACAACAGGCAAGCGCTCCAAGTTCCATTTCACGGAGAGAACATCAAGAAGACGGACCACTTCACATGTCTCGTGAGTTCAGTAAGCACCGCAGACGAGGACATCAAAAGCCGAATCAACAAAGCAAGGCATGCATTCAGCTTCCTACAACCCACTTGTAACTCCAAGGCATTGTTCTCCGACAATAAGATCAGAATCTTCAACACCGACGCGAAGACAGTCTTCCTGTGTGTATCTGAGACACAGAAAGCAGCCCCTACCATTATCAACAGACTCGTTCGTTAACAGACGTATACTTCCCATCCTGCACATCAGGTGGCCTACGAAGATCTCCAGTGCCGATCTACGGGGAAAAACAACAAAAACAAACCAGAATCCCCATCAGCCAAGACGTGAAGAAAATCAGGGTTGATGGTCACATCCTACGTAAACTAGCTGGCAATGTCACGAGACAGGCACTGGAATGGGAAGCCACAGGGGAAGAGACAAGTTGGGAGACCGGAGCAGACCTGGAGAAAATCAATCGAGACAGAGGCAAAGGTTGCAGGACAACTGTAGGGAGCTGTCCCAGATCGAGTCCGATGGCGGGATATAGTTGCATACAGATACTCCTCCTGGGAGTGCACTGGAACATGTCAAGTTGTTCTGTTACAGTACTGTGACCGAGGCTCTGCATGTGTAGATGGGTGTGTTGTGATCCAAGGTGTTATAAACAAAGCTTGCTCTTATGTCTTAGATTGAAGAAAATTATCTATAATTGAATATTTCTTGCAGTCATTGCAACACCAAGCTGCTCTGTAAGTTGCTGGAATGGTGCTCGGTACTTATCCTTGGAATTTATTAGTTTATTGTAATTTAGTCCCTTGCGATTCATTCCAAGAACTGGCTCTCAGCACTTGTGTCTTAAGAGGTTATCTTTTTATATTTTCTACTTTTCACAAGAAAATGTAGCTTGTTTTGCTTTTTCATGACTTTCTTTTGCTTCTTAGGTGGCACCTTCGGTTGGTTTTTTGAAAACTCAACAAACATACCACCCTTTTTCTGGGATAGCATTCTTCTTAAAATCGAAAAGGCAGGGGAGTCAAATTACCACTTTCCGCGGTCACTGAGGAGAAACAATCAGGTTTCGAAATATCGGTATCTGACCGGGAGTTATATGTTAGTGAGTTTCCTCCCCCTTGGAGACTATAAGCTTGCTGAAGGCTCATTTTGAGAAGCATTTATTTTATTTTTCCCCATTCACCCACTCAAACACATACTGTTAGTTAGGCAGAATTATCTACCACTGCAGATATGAATGTTGTCTCCCCCTGTTTCTTCATTCTAAGACATAAGAGCAAGCTTTGTTTATAATTGAATATTTCTTGCAGTCATTACAACACCAAGCTGCTCTGTAAGTTGCTGGAATGGTGCTCGGTACTTATCCTTGGAATTTATAGTTTATTGTGTGTATATATATATATATATATATATATATATATATATATATATATATATTATGTCGTCTGTATTCTGACCCTTTCTGACCATAAACCTTTTTTTCCCTAAATTTGCTTCGTACATAAAAACTGTTTCCTTGTATTGATGAATTTCCTTGATGCATTTGCAGATTCTATGACCATATTTAGAAGAAAAACTCTCACTATTTTTTTTTTCTATTGATGAATTTCGTTGATGCATTTGCAGATTCTATGACCATATTTAAAAGAAAAACTCCCACTATTTTTTTTTTCTATTGATGAATTTCCTTGAGGCATTTGCAGATTCTATGACCATATTTAAAAGAAAAACTCCCAATATGTCTTTTTTTTCTGTTGATCAATTTCCTTGATGCATTTGCAGATTCTATGACCATATTTAAAAGAAAAACTCCCAATATGTCTTTTTTTCGATGAATTTCCTTGATGCATTTGCAGATTCTATGACCATATTTAAAAGCAAAACTCTTACCATGTTTTTGTAATTTATCTAGATTTCTCTTAACAGGGGCCGGGTGTTTAAAAAAAAAAACATATAGTTAAGAATCAACCTGGTGTTTCTTCGGGGGTGGGGTGGGTGGTGGTGGGGGGGAGGGGGGGGGGTTCCCTTGCCAAAATAATCCGACCGTTCGTTCTCTCTGACGCTTGTGCTTTCATCTCTCTCTCTCTCTCTCTCTCTCTCTCTCTCTCTCTCTCTCTCCATTTAAATAAAGTTAGTTAACTGTGATACGCCTGTCTTACTATGAATATGGGTTTGCTTTTATGCGTACGCGCGTTTAAATCAAGATGTTGCGATATTGATGTTTTATCCTTGTTTTGTAGATTGACACGTTACAATTGAAAAACAATACTTGATTACAATCAAAGTGGCTAGCGATTTAGTCTGCATGTGAAAGTTTCTCCTGTCTCCCACATTATTTGGTTAACATTTCAAGTACATGACTGCAACATTCAATTTTGGTATATCCGGCGGTAATTTCGTGTACCTATTACATAAAGAATCACAATAAAATTACACGAACATCGTTCTCTGTTGTTCAGCCCTGAACAGCATTCATTAGTGCTGAAGAGGTTGTTTGTTTGCTTGTTTGTGCATCTGTTAGTTGTTCTGTGTTACTAGGTGTTTACTAACATTTGTGAAAATCTTATCAGTGGGTATTTAAAAAGTATTTATACTTTGAGGTGTCGCTACGTTGTAAGAAATGCCTACTCAATATTTGCCTGCTATTGTGTGATCTTCGTGAACTCTTTCATAATGTACCCTGGTTTGTAAATCTCTCTCTCTCCTCTCTCTCTCTCTCTCTCTCTCTCTCTCTCTCTCTCTCTCTCTATGCTATTCAGATATGTTTGCCTTTTATTTCTTCAATCACACAAAAGGTGACAAATATTGTTGTTTCCTCAGTCAACAATATTCATTTCTTGTCAATGAACTGACAATTCAGTTGCGGAGAAATGAGAAAATCAGAATGATGAATGTTCCAACAAAGTTGCTGACTCCTCAAGTCTTGTCCGATTACAAAACCTGTTAACCGTTTCAAAACAAGCAAATGCGGTTACTGAACCACACAAACTGATGTAACTGCCCAGCGATGGTGTCGCTGGAAAGAGGTCGGTCTCCCATGTGGTCAAGTTACGTAGCTCTTCTGCGTCATTATCTCTGTTAGGAATGTAGCCTGCAGGAAGCTACATCCGTTGACCGCACCGACTGTCTGGAGAGTTTCCTCCATCTTGAGATTCAGACTGCGTGCGACTGCCCAACGCACCAGAACCCTGGAGCAGAAACCTGGCCTGCCGACGTACCGGTGAGGGACCGGCGGTCTGGTCCCATAGAGAATATCCGGCATTCTCCATCATTCGTCATGCCCCCCGGAGCCGTTGTCTGAGCGAACGACGACAAAGGAAGGAAGATGCGTGCTCAGAGGAAATGACATCGCCCTCTTTTCCATCTCCACCCCTTCTTTCATGTATCGGCATAATAACAAACTACGTGTGGCATCACATACGAATGGCACGGCCGCACACTACGTAAAATGGAACTGGGAGCATCAGAGTTGATAAGTTGATGAAATGGAAAGAAGCGTAATTTTACGTGCTTCCATTCATGCTGTTTGAAACCCAGCTGACCACAATGATGGAGGAAGGAGTGGGACCCAGTACGGCCTGTGAAGGCTGTTGCTGGGTGCAGAGCACCAAAGCCTTTCCATACACAGCCAAGGCTGGTTTGATGGCATAGACAGATAGACGGTCCTGGCCTCAGACGCAATGCACAATGGCTTACAACAGACGTAAACCCTACGAACTGACGTTAGTTTCCAATATACAGACCGCTTAACACAGACATGTACATGGATACACACATACATACACACTTACATTCATTCCCACAGACAGGCAAATAAACAGAAAGCGAATGAACGAATGGTTTGAAATTAAGGGAACGCCGAATAAACGCCACTTGTCTCTTTCACATTCGGCCTTGCTTAGAGGGAAATGTTTGGGGGGTATGGGCTGGGGGAGGGGGGGGGGGGAGGCTGAACGATAATGACAATTGTTTTTTTACATGAGTACAGAAAGTACAAAAGGCATGAAAAATCATCTATACAAGAAAACGATTACATATACACGGAAGAAACAGACAAGACAGACACACGCACATACACGGACATTTACAACATTTTAATATGGCTACAGTCCAAAGGGGGGAGGTCGGGGGGGGGGGGAGGGTAGAGGAGGTGAGTTAAGGCCGGAGTGAATTACGAATGTGCACGGACGACATAGTGTATATATAATAAAGTGCAAATTACAAGATTCAGAAAACAAGTAAAAATCGTCCGTCACTTGACACTTACCGAAAGTTAAAGTTATATATACTTGGTTTTGCAAGCAACGTCTCACTGAAAGAAATAAAGAAACTATTATGTGTATGAAGCATGATAACCTTAATAATTGTATTCTAATGTAATTTACGATTTCTCTTTTAAAGCGGATGTGATTATATGTATACACACACACACACACACACACACACACACACACACACACACACACACTCATATGTATGTATGTATGTATGTACGTCAATACATATCCTTGTGGTTGAATAATTGAACAAGAATTAAATTCATCGCCAATTTCAAAAAACAAAATCTTTCTTTTGTTCCAATTTTCAATTAAATGCTATTAATTGCAGCGGCAGCTTATGGTGACGCATACCTACACAAACAAAACACAGCGTATGTTATACTCAACAATATCAAAAGTTAGCTCATACATCAATTGATATTTTGAGCAGATATCGGTTGCAATAAAGCAGATTCGGTGTGACAGAGTAATTGTTCAGAAGCGGTTAATCCTCCGTCAATGGAAGGAAGAGAATGACGACAGTGGGGTCACAAATAGGGCAGAGAGATTGTGCGCAGAAAATTAACACCAGCAATGAACACCGAGTAATGAATGATACAATCGTGTGCTTGTACTCACGGTTATGCGTGAGTATGTGCGAGCGAGCGTGGATATGTACACACACACACACACACACACACACACACACACACACACACACGCACACATGCGCGCGCGCACGCACACACGTGTATGTGTGTGTGTGTGTGTGTGTGTGTGTGCGCGCGCGCGCACGCACGTGCGTGCGTAAGTGTGTGTACATGATCTGACGTGTGTACTTAACAGTTTTTTGGGTTTTTTTTTAAGACACAAGTAATGTGAATGCATGTGTTTTTTTTTACTGTGTGCGATCTACGTACATAAAATCTTGTTTTGAGGCCGTTTCAGGTCTCTCCAACATATTGAGCATTTTTGCATGAACGTCAGGGCAGCAAATAAATGGCATCGGCAGTATGACACGACATAGTATGCCTGATTTTAAAAGTCTCTGCTGTTACACCACCCTGGAATCGTGCGATACTGGTTGAACGTTCCCTACACAAAACACAAAATTCCCCACATTTCCTGCTTCCGGGGTCTTGGTATCCAGAGGTGCTGAGTGGGAGAGAGAATGGTATGAGGGTACTCCTGAGTGTTCTGGGTATCCGCTCACCCACCAGCAGGACCTCAGGAACGACCTTCCTCATTCTCTGGCTGGCGTGAAGAAGAAGGCTCTGGTATTCCTGTAGCCACTTGCGGAGAGGAGGGTTGGAAGAATTATGGGCGACAATGAAAGGAGTTCTATTGGAGGAGGTTTGAGGTCTGTATTGAAATGTTTCTTGTCCGGGGTGTGGATTTGACTCGGTTGATTGCAGTCTGTCTGATACCATTTAGGATATCCACGCTATGTGAGAAAAATCGTCATTTCTGTGCACCTTTTTTTTTTTCTTTTTTTTTCTTCAAAATCTGATGGAAGTGAACAAAGACCGCGTGTTCGGATTAGAACACTGCACGGGTTGTTTTTCTTGCAGTGTTTGGGATGGCAGGAGCTGAAGGCGTGACAGTCAGTGGGTTTATAAAACATGTCTGTTTCTGAATAGCCATTCTGTAATTTTATGGATACGTCAAGAAATGATATTTCAGAAGGGGATAGCTGAACTGTAAAACTAATGAGGGATGTCAGAACTGACATCTTGACAAAAGGTGTCTATATGGTCTGCTGAGCCTATCCATAAAAGAAAAATATGGTCAATAAACCTGCGCCAGAACCGGCTGTGAATAGACATGGGTGCATTATTCAGTAGCGCAGTTTCTGGCATCCCCACGAACTGATTGGCGATGGCGGGTGCCATTGGAGTGCTCACCGCTGTTCCCAAAACTTTTTTTAATGTACCTTACCTTCAAAATGGACAGAAAATTATTCATGAGGAGATGCTGGGCAATACCAATGCCCCTCTGCAAGGGGCATACTGAATTCATGATTCTGGGACAGAAAGTAACAGAATGTGGTCTCTATGTCCTGGTGAGGAATGTCCGTATACAAACTGACCACGTCGATAGCGACGAGTCGTGCCTTAGGGGGAAAGGGACCAATATGTGGCGTTGAGATCCTGTATGATGTTAAGTATATGTGTGGATTCCTTAACGTGGCTAGGAAGATCAGCCACGAAGCTCTGTAACCAGTTGTCCATCAGTTTGGATAAGTTTTCTGTAGGCCCCCAACTCCAGACACTATAGGACGATCTGGGGATGGATGAGTCTTGTGGATCTCAAGCAGAGTGTGAAATAGATGGGGAAGGCATTTGTCAATTTCTGTCAGGGCCCATTAGCAGGTATTGTCATCAATATATTTTTTTCAGCCTGGTGATCTTTAACAATGGTTATAAGACTGTTTGGCGATGCTTACCGTGGAGGTCTTTCTCTACCTGTAAATAATGTTGGATAACGTTAAGGTGCCTCAGAGCTTCATCAATGTAGTCATTGGTATTCTGATAGCTATCGCCCAACCCGTGTCTGTTGTGCCGATTCTGATAATTCAACCTAAAGCAGCTCACGGAGTGCTTTTCTCTCTGTCTTCTTCAGATTAACTTTGGGTTGTTAGATATATTATACGCAGACACCCATCTCTCTCTCTCTCTCTCTCTCTCTCTCTCTCTCTCTCTCTCTCTCTCATGATCTTATGAGAGAGAAAAAACTGTTGTTGCATGTGTATGTGTGTGCGCTTTCATGCGTGCGGGTGTTCCTCCGTAATGTGTAACATCCTTGTTGATGATATGTAAACAGTCCCTCCCCCCCCCCCCCCCCCCCCCTCACTTGCAAAATGTTCGTCCATCAAACTGGACTTTTATATTGACCGACACATTCTCTGTGTGTGTGTGTGTGTGTGTGTGTGTGTGTGTGTGTGTGTGTGTGTGTGTGTGTGTAGCATTTGAATGATAACTGAATCAATTGTCATGGTTTTAGCGTTCTGTTGTAGGCCTATCTGTAAACGCCCGGCGCTCTTCTAGAGATGGAGCGTTGTACACACACAGCCATGTTGAGACAAATACCCATTTGGAGAACTAGAGGCCGTTTTCACGTTTGCCTTCCATTATACGCCGATAGTTCCCTTCTTTGTATAAACTGATCAAGCTTAAGCAAAAGTTTTAAAAATTTCTCGGACCTCTCTTATGAGAATAAACAATTCAACGCAATCAAACTCCACTTTTTAATTAGGCCTACACGAACTAGAATATACCATTACATGCAATCAAATTCCGTTGTTGTTTTTTTAAGTAGACCTACACAAAAAAGAATAAACAAACATTATTAAAAAAAAGAAAAAAAGAAAGAAAGAAAATGCACAGAACTGACTACACGTGCTTTCGAAATAACGTCGTGGGGATAATTTGATCTGCATTTACTTCCCTGTGGACGAAACTGTGTTATCAAAAAAGAAAAAAAATAACAAAATCCTGTTGGCATCATCAGTTCTTGATAAGTAGGCATGCTCCTGTTGATGTTAAACAGACACTACTATAGAATTGATTCTCGCCTCAAACGCATGAAATACTCTTTGCTAAATTTTGTTTCGAGGCATGAAACCGTAGAGGAAGGAAAATCAGAAATAGATCTCGAATAAATGAACGAACGTGGTAGTGTTGATTCTAATATGGGCCTACATGATTTTGGGTGTTGTCGCTTTCTACATTAAGACCTTCCTACTGGAGAAACTAAAGTGAGTCACAGAGACTTCTTCCACTGATGGGCAGACATGCAGCTGAGAATATTTTGCTGATTTTTCGGAATTCTGTGCGCCTTGGTCGTCTGCTCGCTATGGTTTATTCATTTTTCATAAGAATAAGAGAATGACCACGTTGTTATCGATTAACATTATTATTGCACAGGGTACAACGGGAAAAGATGGTAAGTTTTAATACGGTTTTTACGATCAGAACAAACCTTTATGTGGCGTAAAATTAAATCGTAGAGCTGTGTTCTACACGACTGCGCTTGTCACATTATGCTCTGTGTGTGTGTGTGTGTGAGAGAGAGAGAGAGAGAGAGAGAGAGAGAGAGAGAGAGAGAGAGAGAGAGAGAGTGCGCGTGCGCGTGCGCGTACGTGTTGGCTGTGCGTGAGGCGGGTGGGTTAATCTGACTTACATCTCGGTGTCCTGGAGATAACATATTCAGTACCACCTTCCCACCGGAAACCAATGCTGGTACCAGGCCTCCCAGTACAACGACGCTCTACTATTGATTCTGTCGCCGTCCGGAGGAACGGAAGAAAGGAAGCTAGGCCCTCAGTCACTGTCAATTAAATTAAGACTGATCCCGGAGAGGTCTGTTCTCACTTTTAGCGAGCCCTCTTTATGGTCAGGCATATCGCAAGTAGCCTACACTCATTTGCAAACGCCCACCACACACACACACAGAGAGAGAGAGAGAGAGAGAGAGAGACAGAGACAGAGACAGCCACAGACAGACAGACGGACGGACGGACGGACACACACACACACACACACACACACACAGACGGAGAGACAGAGAGAGACAAAGACAGAGACAGCTAGACAGACAGACGGACGGACACGGACAGAGAGACTGACAGACAGATGGACTGACAGACAGACAGACAGACAGACAGACAGACAGACAGCAGACAGAGAGAGAGAGAGAGAGAGAGAGAGAGAGGAGATTTTATTTAAAGAGGGTAGTGGTATAAGCATAAACAGGGCCGTTTTACATTCAGCCCTCCGGGCAGAAGTACAAATGCGTACTATAAATAAACTGGGCACAAATACAAATGCATTCCATCAAAAAAAAAAAAAAAAAAAAAAAAAAAAATTAGAAAGGAGTAACGAAAAGAAAACACTGAAGCCAAAAAACAAGGGGAAACACATGCAAAATATAAACAACTTGTCAGTCAAAGCATGAAATGTTTCCAGCCTTCAGATTCAAACGCCTACCCCCAACACCCATCCCACGCGATCCAGTCTCACCTGACATCCGCCACCACCACCCCCCATCCACACTCATCCGAACGCAAGAGAGAGAGAGAGGGGGGGGGAGGGGGGAAGAATGGAGAGAGAGAGAGAGAGAGAGAGAGAGAGAGAGAGAGATTACATTTCTCTTTGGAGATGGCTACAATATTACGGGGGACGGAGCTTTTGAATATAACCTCTCTGAATCTCATCAAGTGACCCCTATCCCCGCTTTTTACTCCTCACGCCCGCCCACATTCACCATCCTTCTGATGCAGGCAGTCGTTGAGCTCGTCATTAAGTCAGACTTAAGTGCTGTGGTTTAAAAACTACAGCAGTGACCTGGAAAGGGAAGTTCCTCTGGGCTGCACTCCAGGCGGGCCGAACAAGCTTCGAACAGAGGTGTGTGTGTGTGTGTGTGTGTGTGTGTGTGTGTGTGTGTGTGTGTGTGTGTGGTGTGTGTGTTGTGTGTGTGTGTGTGTGTGTGTGTTGTGTGTGTGTGTGTTGTGTGTGAGTGTGTGTATGTGAGTGTGTGTTTGTGCGTGTATTGTGTGTGAGAGTGAGAGAGAAAGAGTGTGTATGTGCGCGCGCGCGCGCGCGTGTGTGTGTGTGTGTGTGTGTGTGACAAAAAGACTGAAATAAGACTGAAGCTTTGTCGAAAAACTAGCCAAAAGAAAAAAGAAAAGAAAAAACATGCAAAGCACAGTGCAAAGTATCGTCTTTTTTTCAGTAATACGCAACAGAAAACAGGTCCGTCAATTTTCGACAAATGTCTTCTCCAGCCGTCAGAAATTACAGACATACGCTACGCACAAAGCCATAGCCTACTCACAAGGAGGCTGTCCGGCCGGCAGAATCTCAAGTTGCTGGTCCAGGAACAGATGAGCTCGTTGTTTAGATCTGCCGGAAAATGTGTGAATTTGAATCCCATTAGAATAGCGCGGTGGGGGATACATCGTATGAAGAATGGAAGATGACCCATCTTGAATGGGTGGGTGGCGGTGTTATTCTTTTATATTCAAGCGTCGTGATGTCGTGTAACATGTGACGTCCAGAGGCGACATAGTTGTCAAACTTTCACTCGTCTTTTTCTAGAATGTGTATTTAACCAGCGTTACTCTGCACTCTGTTTTGTGTATTGGCTCTGCATTGTGGCTGTTCATTTTGTGTGGAAAACTTTATGGTAAATTAAGTGGCATTAAATCGTTGACCCCCCCCCCCCCCCTCTCTCTCTCTCTCTCTCTCTCTCTAAGTACAGACATGCCAGAGGTCGATGCTTGTTTCAAGTCTTCATTGTTTGCCACTTGGGGGAGGGGGGGGGAGGAGGAGGGGTGTCTCTGGGGATTCTGAGTTTAGACCAACTTCACAAGGAATGAAACATGACTGGTGAAATAGTCTGGGGAAAAGAAAGCAGTATTGTTTAAGTGTGATGTTGGTTTCAAGTCGTAGTTTCACGACAAAGTGATATACACTAATCAACTGTGGAAAACTGCAATAAACTTATTGTACAAAATGGTCTGTTATCATATTATCCAAATTCAAGCGCAATAATTTTCTTTAATTAATTTTAATTAATAAAAAAAGTGTTTTTTTCCTCAAGAAAAAGAAACGAACTGATAGATCAAAACAACATATGAAAACATGTTTGACTGATATTTGTTCGTTCAACTTATCCGAGGGCTCTGATCGTACCGTGGCGCGGGCACACCGAGACCGGTGCGCAAAGAAACACTAAGTCTAACATAACAATCAACCAGTCAAAATGGGAAGATCACATGTACACACAACAGCTGTATGTTGTTATTCATACGTGTCCGTTTTGTTGCAATGAGATGTCAAGCAAATCATGTCTTCAAATTCAAAGTGTGATTTTGAACGTCGTTTTAATTTTTATTTATTATTTATCTTAATTCCATTAGACATCAAGAACAAAAGCTGTGGATCTTAAGTGTAAAACTTGACAAGGCTCTGTACAGAGAGAGAGAGAGAGAGAGAGAGAGAGAGTTTACTTACAAGTTATGAACCGGGATCAGCTAGGCTAAACGAAACTGACGTCTGCTGATCCGCAAATGCTGTCGGTAGTTATTCCCCTTTAGGGCCTATAGGTCAGATGAGGAAATGGCGATTAGGCCTAGGCCTATGGTAAAAAGGTTAGATATTGTCTCCCCAGAAAAGTTTGGGTTTTTTTCACATTGTTTGAAAGTGATATTTTGTTTTAAAGGTTTTCAATGATAGAGGATGGGTAGGCTTTTGGTCCCACGGGAAGGCTCGAGAACAGATTTCAACGGGTTATGAGCAAATATTGAAATTGTTTAAGCTTACTTATGGTCCAATACCTAAGGCCTGGTCTGCAAAATGTACGACTGGTACTAATCATTGTATTGCCATCCAAACATACAAGACAACATGAAAACAGCAAGGAAAACCTGTAAGAAAAGTGAAGATGAAAATGAAAGAAATAAAGTAATAATCGAAAGAACGAATGAAAGAAAGGAGGGTGGGGGTGTCGATTGCCTGAGAACACCGCCCCCAAGAAGCGCTGGAGAAGTTCAAGAAAATTAATCAGTGGAAAGTGCTTGCCCGGTGGAAGACCGCGTTCTTGGGCCGCTTGGCCAAACATGAAAGACGCCTCTGATCAGCGCTGCAGCCGACCACACAACCCAAAATAAGGCAACCGTCATCGTCATCATGGTGAGATTGAAATCTTATAGGCCGGAGGCCATAAATGACAAGATGCAGACTGACTGATGTCTGCACACTCTGTGGCAATTGTTGTCATTGGCAACAGTGTGTCTGGTCCATGGAGACGATTTTTATAGTTTCACTGGACACACCAAAATAGGCCTAATTCCTGTGTGGATTGAAAGTGACCGACAAGTATGTGTAGTCATGTGTTACAGTTGACACTTTTCGAGTTTATCTAGACGGTGCCATAATCACACATTTCCCCCCCCCCCCCTCCACTCACCCCCCCCCCCCCCCTTCCCCTTTGTGCTTCTCCATGCCTGCCTGCCTGCCTGCCTGCCTGTTCGCTATATCTGGGCACAATAAAGCACTCACACTGGGTCTTCTCCTCAGTCTAATCAACCCAGCTTGGATGAAAACGTTGTAGTCATGCGGTTGCCTGGTCTGAGAGCATTGTTTGTTGTTTTTATCATTAAGATGAAAGGATAAGTTTTTTTTCTTCTAACTTCAGAACAAACGTTTGTCATGATCATCCAGTCTTTCGTTTTAATTACATACCATATAATCAAGCTGATGTATTTTCATCATTTCGATCAGACACAAAATGATGCCTTTCCTAAGCACACACACACACACACACACACACACACACACACGTATGTACATATAATATAAAATTATAAGTATATGTATATTTGAAACACACACACACACACACACACACGCACACACACTTTTGGCAGATATTTTATTATCCATTTCCATCAAAAAACAACAGAAGTAACAACAGTATCAACCATTTTTCTATTTTTCTGCGGCTAACACTGTAATCTATTATCAGTCTAACTTGTGGGACAATGAAAAGACCTTGTACATGTATGTATGATAAAGACGCCTAAAATATAAAGTGATACATAATGGGCATGTCACACATGCAGATAAAACCTGACAATAATAGCAAGCAAAAGTTAAATATTAAACATGTACATACACACACATGCGTAAACCCATGCACTGCACACACACTCTCACACACACACAAATACACACACACACACACACACACTCACACTCACATACACACAGAGCTAAAAAAAAAAAATCCACAGTATATATAATGCAACCCACAAAAAAGAAGCAGATCAGAGAAGTTCCTCTTTTTTGGATGTACTTCTGTCATTAATACTGAAACAACATATCTTTCTCATCATGAAATTTTCACAACTGAAACAAGATCCATTACACAGAGTGACCAAAAAAAAGAAGAAAAAAAAAAGAAAAATCTTTGATCTGAAATCATAAAATGTTAATTTGTATAACAACAAATCACAACCATTTCAGTGAATCACTTTGGTCTGAATAACACACGATTTAGGAGACAGATAAAACATTGACATTATCCAACTCCTAGGAGGTATCGCATTTTGGAATGCTATTATCAGCAGGAACGTCTCCTAGCAGGTGTCAGATTCCTGTTAGTTTGTCTGGTATGAGGCATGCATCCCACCATGATTCCCTGCCCAAGACGGGGTGCAGTGGAAGGTGGCTGTCCCAGAGCTGGCCGAAGAAGTCCAGCACTGGCAACACCAACTCTGTCGTGTCGCACATGACTGGGGAGAGGAAGCTGTGAAGATCCCTGTTTGTTTGAGAACCTGTCACAGCACCCCCTTATCCAGAGGTCATGTGTCAAGGTCAATAAGAAAATGATCAGTGAAAATCAACAGTCGGTTCATTCCGCTCAAAACCAGTGCAGCATCGTTGGCCATCATGAATAAAATTAATATAGGTCCTAGCTGACGATGGTGTATGACATGCAATTCAAAAACTCTGATATCCTGCGTAAAACTCATGTCAGTGTGTTTGGGCCAGGTATACATAGGCTCAGTTTAAAACTTTTACACCATTCTCTTCTGTCTGAATTTTGTTGCTCCTGCTTGGGCGGCTGAGTAGGTATGTACAGTGAAAACACCCATCCAAGGACTGTTCAGAGGGAAGGTGTGCTTTTAATCATGACTTTTCCTCTCATTTAATCATAACAATGATAAAATAAGACAGAATCGAAAGAACTAAAACAGTTCATAAAAAAAAACAGACTCAATAACTACGAACCAAATTCAACCGTCTTTTTATTATCTTCATTATCAAAGCAGTTGATGAGTCAAACATATATCGCACACTCACACAACAAAAATGTGTAAAAGAGCTTTTTCAAGTTAAGAACAGTTTTTACCAAGCAACCAAGGCTACCTTTAGAAGATGGCAGCATTATCTTGTGACAACAGTCAAAACTCCTTAAGGTATACAGTACAGAGACTTGCAACAAACTACCAGGAAAATGCACTACGACAGCCTTTCACAGCTTGCATCATGGATTGCGTGTGTGTGTGTGTTGGGGAGGGAGGGGGGGGGGGGGTGCTTTCCAAAATCTGTCCTTTTCTCCACAGCTTCCACTGTCAGAAAAATCTCTGCTTCACCTGACCCAGCTTAGAACGCAAGAGCAACTACAGCTTTAACCAGTTTTCAGACCTTTCATTAACTACAGCATTCATACATAATTCTATGAAGACCACACAGAAAAAAATACCATCAATTCACATTTGATAAGTAAACTGAAGCCAGCCACTTCAAGGAAAAAAAATCACAATGCCTTTCCTTTCTATCAATCAGCACTTTGCTCGACAGCAAACATAAGATTTACCTATGAAAAACAAGCAGCACTTTGCTTAAAAGCTAATATAACATTTACCCTTGAAAAAAAAAAAAAAAAAAAACACTGCATAAGACTGCATGCATAGAACACATGAAGCAAGTTGTCAGGAATATGCTGCAGAAGACATTGGGCTGTATGTACATACACAGGATTACATCAAAACCACTTTGATTTCTGTCTCACTGTTAAAATGGCGCAAGCGATCCAATGAACTGTGCACAGAACGGCTTCCCTTGATAGCCGTTCCAGATCATGTACTTTCACCACAACTATTGCATGAAGTGCTAACCTGAACATGAATCTCATGTAACCTGAACAGCTAGTAAGTACTGTATGTCTCAAAATCAGTGACAAAAAAAAAACAAAAAAACCTGTTTACTATGAAATGGTTTAATGGCAGCAGGGCAGTGGTTGCTTTTTATTTTCAATGAACATCATCTGTACATATAATTTGCTTTTCATGCTCAGTTACATTTTTGTTTTAATTTGTGTGCGTGTGTGTATGTGCGTGTGTGCGATAGAGAGAGAGAGAGAGAGTGTGTGTGTGTGTGTGTGTGTGTGTGTGTGTGTGCGATAGAGAGAGAAAGAGAGAGAGAGTGTGTGTGTGTGTGTGTGTGTGTGTGAGGGTAGGGGGAGGGGAGTAGGGATGGACATATCATTGTAGGTGGGTGGGTGCAAAGAGGAGAGAGACCATGAGAGAAAGTGAGGCAGACACCCATTCTCTCCCCCGCCCCCTCCCCCCCACCCCACCCCACCCCTGCTCTCCTTCAGCAGCCCCAACTGAATCCTTCCCCCCCCCCCCCCCCCCCCCCCCCCCCCCGCTCCTTCCTCCCTTCCATTTCAATGATTACGTGTGTAAGTGCCTTTTTGTTGCTGTTGTTTCTGTTTCACAGACTCTGTCCCTTTTCATACTCTGGTGTGTCCACTTGTAGTTTGATTTCTCAACCCCCGCTGAAACATCAGAAAAGACAAGTACAATAAAAAGCCTGTGCTGCTGATTTATTGAAAGAGTGTAGTCTTCACCCTAGGCTGATTTATTACATTCACTTTAATTCTATATTTCTAGCGTTTATTTGTTTCTTTTCATTTTTTTTTTTTCTCCATTGTCCAAGTGGTGAAATAAGCTTCTCTTGTTTGCACGCCATGTTCATAACGGAGTTTGCTCTTTCATCATCATCTGTCTGACTTTGCAATACCAAAGTAATTTTTCATCATCACACCCCTCTCCATCCACTCTGCATCTTTATTCAGACACTGATCTTCCAACAAAATCATTATTTCCATCTTTACTTTACAAAAAAACATAAAATAAAATAAACAAACCAACACACTATCCCCTAGAAATCAATATGGAAGAACAAGTCCGTGTTCCACTGGAAGCAGTTTCAGTATCATACAATTCAGTTTCTGCTTGTCATTTCCACATCTATACAATGATCACCTCCAGATTCAGTGTTTGGACACAACAGTTTAAACACAACCGTTTCATGGACTGCCTGTCTTCCCCATCAAATGTGTACAGTAAATGAAGGTCTCCGTTACACACCGCTGTTAATATGGAAGACATGCAAATAGTCTTTCTTGACACTTGTCTTCACTGATCTTCAAAACACATCTGTCTGTCCGCCTGCCAGAACAAAAAAAAAGGGATAAAAAGTCCTCACATACACCTGATTTACTTTATTCAAATTGAGGACTGTGAATTCAAAGTCTGCACTTTTTTAAACAGGCAAAAATAATTGTTCGAACTAATCTCTCCCTGTTTCCGTGCCTGTCTGCCTCATAGAGACATGGACGTATTCCGGCATGCATACAAACACACGCACACACACAAATTGCTGGGCAAGACATGAGTCACAAAATGTGGATTAAATATACCGGGTATACCAAAATATGAAGGAAAAACATCCGTTCTCGTGAACACTTGGAATGTCAAATCAGTTCACATTCTACAACAAAAACGCACTGAAAAGCCATATACAGCAATGGAATAATGACTGTCCAATCACACAGAGAACAGAATGGCACAGGCAAATTTTTTTTTGTAAGTTCAGAGACTCAAGGAGCTTTGCCCAATTTGTCAAGCAAGCATCAAAATAAATACAAATTCAAAAAAAAAAAAAAAATGAAGGAATGAAGATCGAAAGAAATAACATTGATAAAGTAGTTATTGTGGAATAAAATAACAACATGGCATTCTCAAAGCGCCCTTCTGAAGAAATGTCAGATGTGCTGAAAATCCATTCTTGTCTATGATATTTTTGTTAATGCTTCCAATAAAAAAAAAAAAAAGCACAGTCTCATGTCTTTATGCTATTACTGTCACCAATTTCATGGCCACGGTTTCTTTCATCTGGCACCTCCTTCTGAATTCAATTCAGTCTGAAGTCAGCAATCGCTGCCAGAAAAACGGAAAGGACTGAACTGCATGCGACCTCCAGAAGAATGTCTCTTAGCAGACGCTGAGTCTTCAGACAAATCTAACTGGTGGGGTTTTTTGGCAGTGCCGTTCTGGTGCTCGTGGCTGAGGTCGGGCAAACTGATCACCAACCTGTCTTGCTCTGCATCAGCAACGTCCGGTGGAGGGCTGGTGGTGCCAGGTTTGAACTTAAGACAGGGGACACTGGTGTGGACTGGGCTGGATCTGTTGGCCTCCTGACTGGAGGAGGACGGGATGAACGTCAGAGATGGAGACTGCTTGGGGGACAGCTTGGCTGGCCTGGTCTCCCGAGGTTTGTTCACAGCGTTGAGGATGAGCACCTGCTCAGAGTCTGTCTGCTTGATCATGAGGGGCTGTGTTTCAGGAGATGTGGATCCTGGAATGGAATCCTCCTCTCCCTCCAAGCCACTTCCCTCCTCCTCCTCCTTTTCCTGTCCTCCTGCCACGTTCACACAGGCCAGGGCTGTCACAACACCTCCCTCCACTCCACCATCACTCTCCTCTTCCTCCCTCGCTTTTCTTCTCTCCTTGCCCCAAGTCAGAGGTGGAGATGACATGGGAATGACGTCTGGACAGCGACTCCACAGACGAAGCCGGCAGACGATCCAACCTCTCTCCCACGTCTGCTTCGCTCTCCTCATCCAGTTCGTCACCTCCTCCAGAGTCCTCTGAAGAGGTGGAGTAGCGCTTGACCTCTGAACTCACTTGCATGTTCTGCTGGCAATACTCGGAAACGAACTCGCTGTCCACCACAGAGCAGTCCAGGATCTCGGACAGTTCTCCAGCAATGCCGCTCATCTCTACAGGCCGCAGGAAGCGGCTGTCTGAAGCGTTGGAGTGGCTGGCAGAGTGCTGGGACAGCTTGCGGTTGTTGTTGTTGGAGTTCTCGGAGGAAAGATGGCTGGTGACCACGCCATCAGAGGAACTGGGAACAGAACTGCTCAGATATCGCTGTTCTGGAATGAAAACATCAGCATGCTTAAATTCAACATACAGTCTTGAACTTGAAATCATCTGCTATATTACAAATGTTGTGATCTCAGAAGAACGATCTAGATAGTGTAGAAATTCTTGTCACTCTCTTTGAAAAAAAAGATTACTGCCTGTGATACTGGTACCGATTTAAGATGGTGTATCTAACAATGCATTTGCTGCGGCTATTCACTGAACATTAAGCAACAATATCACATATTTACACCTGTATTCTGGTGGGTGGGGGCGAGGGGGTGTTGATGAGTTTTTGACAATAAATATGTAAAGAAACACCTGCACATACTGCTCAGGAAAATATGAACATCAAGAACATGCAAACAGAACCTTGTAGAAAAAAATGACCTGTACTATCTCAGTGTGCAATAAATACAGTTTAACAGTTAACATGCTTGGGAGCAGATTCTTTTTTAAGTAGATGAAAGAAAATATTTGACTGCATACTGTTCAAGAGGAAACAAAATGGAATGTGCTGCTGACCTTTGTGCAGGAAAGGCTTAGCGGAGTTACTGGACGAGTCACCACAACCACTGTGTCGCCGCTTGCCCCGAAACAATCTTGCCATCACCTGTCACACACACACACACACACACACACACACGCAATTCACAATCACTTTTCATGCCCATCACCTTTGCATTGTTTTCTAAAACAAAACTGAAAATTAACAGACAGCAGGACAGGAGCAATTTTTATTTCAATGCTTGAACTCTTCAAGAGGCCAGACAAACACAAATGAAGAGCAGCCAGGAAAAATTATTCCATTACTCTGAGTGCTTTCTTTGTTGTATCCACATGGGTTAAGAAAGAATTCAACCATCTACATTCTCCTCATACTTTTCTTTTAAGCCCTCAAGGGCAAAACATGTCACCCCATCTCCTGCTTAACACATGTCAATTTGTCCTGCAACTACGCTAATTTACTTTAGTTGTCTTTGCTGAACTTGTGACTGCCGTTTGAGACTTAAGAAATTCCTGTTTCTGTCCAATCAAACTGATAACAAAATGTTTACATTCTGTTGAATCAAACTGATGGCAATAAGCGTACATTCTGCAGTACATGCACTGCGAAATTCACAGCTTTATGAATGGAGAAAGTAAACAGACAAAACACAAGCATGTCATTTCAGATCAACCGAGCTCATACACAACTTTGTTGTGTAAATCCAGGCTTGCCTGTTTTAAGAGGAAATTGTATGTTCTTGAGTATCTTAACACTTTTGTTTGACCACTGTCTCCATGAAACAATTCTTAAACAACTCATTTACAAAACTACAAGCAAAAGGCAAAAAAAAAATTATATAATATTAACCACAAAATTACAATTTGTGTTTTGTTATCACACTGTTCTTTAACACACCATTATCAAAAGTGAGCCTCTTACATTTCCAGAAGAGGTATTGTCCCTGGAGCCTGTAGAGGTGGTGTATCCATAACGTGCTCGCAGACAGTTGGGCAAGCACTGGCACCGTCGAACCAAGCGACGATATTCTTTCTGGACCTGTACCACACACATCCACACACACATGCACACACGCATGCACACACACTCACATACACACACACACACACACACACACACACACACACACACTCATACACACACACAGACTGTCATGACAACTGAATTCACTTAATAAAACTGGTCTCCTGCTCTGCGGCTGACATCTGAAGCTCCCCACAATCTTCCGTAGGTAAATTCAAATTTTGTTAGCAATCTGCACAGTCATGTTGCTGGTAAAGGTTCTGATAAAGGTTCTAGTTCCCAATAACACATATTTGTTCCAATCATACATACAGGATAAGTTTACCACTACCTACAGGTCCTGAGATCAAAATAAACTTGGATGGATTTTTTTTTTCTTTTTGAGATGTCCGACACACAAAAGCAATAAAAGAAAGATACGTTTTGTGCAGAGATGTACATTGCTTCCATCCTGCAATTATGCATGCGAGATTCAATGTCCCTCCACAAACAGAGAAAAAAAAAAGAAATAAGGCACCCTGTTGAGGCACATTAGAACAAGATAAGACCTGCCCATTTCCATGGATGAAGCTGAGAATGAAAAGCGTTTCATCTTTAAACTGTTCTGTCCGTGGAGACCTGAAAATAACATTTCTAAAAGAATCAGCTATACCTCCCTTTACATCGCTACTGAAAGCGACCAATTTGAAGACATAACTGTCCAGATTCTGGTTTCATGCAGTTAACAGAGGGAAGAAGTTAATTCTCAGGTAATGGTCTAATGCTGACATATAACATTACTCAGAAAAGCAACTCTTATTATTTAAGTACATCTGTCACTGTGTTAATCTAATGTATGAAAGATATAGTAGCGCGGTTTTTTCTTCTTTTTTTTCCATTCAATTACAGGTATTGCTACACTACAACATAATGAATTATTATTTTGCAATCATTTGCATTTGATTTAAACTCATTTATCATTTACAATGCACTCAATATATCCTCCCCACCCCCATCCCCAGCACTTCCTTGACCTTTGTTGTGGCTAAGACTGAAATACAAAAGTGTTTCAAGTTCTAAATTCTCTCTCTTCTCTCCTTCCTCTCTTCCAATGTACTTGCATGCCTCTGTGTGTGTGTGTGTGTGAGTGTGTGTGCATGCGTGCGTGTGTGTGAGTGTGTGCGTGTGCGTGTGTGTGTGTGAGAGACAGAGACAAAGTGAGTGAATGTGTATGTGTGTGTGTGTGTGTGTGTGTGTGTATGTGAGCGAGCATGTGCATGTATGTGTGTGTGTATGCGTGTGTGATCACACTACACAAGAGTACACAACACATCACTGTACAATACACTCAATTCACCTCATCACATCTAAACGATACGCTTCAAACACCACACTTCACACAACTTATCACCACCACCACTACACCATCATCACCACACCACCGCCATACCACCACAACACCACACCACACCACACCGCACCACACCACACCACACCACACCACCACCACACAACCATCACCATACCACCACTACCATACAAACACCACACTTCACACAACTTATCACCACCACCACTACACCATCATCACCACACCACCGCCATACCACCACAACACCACACCACACCACACCACACCACCACCATACAACCATCACCATACCACCACTACCATACAACCACCACCATCACCACACCACCACCATACCACCATCACCACACCACACTACCATCACCATCACCACACCACCACCGCAACCACCATACCACCACCACCATCACACCGCCCACTACCATCACACCACCACCATCACACCACCACCACCAGACCACACCACCATCACACCACCACCAGACCAACTCATGCACCTTTTCATTCATGAGGCAGTGGAAGAGGAAGATGAAGAGGCCCTGCAAGGTGTTGAGGATGGTGAAGATGTAGGAGAAGATGAGGGTGTGGTAGACGTTGTCCAGGTACAGAACCCCAAACACCCAGGTCAAACCGAGCAGCACCACCAGAACCACCGCTCCCTTCACCCACGACCTGCACAGGGATAGCCACAATCAGTACAGGTTGGTTTAATGTTGCCTTAGTTTAGGAATCTTACAGTCAAACAAAATGCTGATTTCCTTGTTTTTTGTTCCAGCTGTGTAGGATTTTTAAGGTTTTGGGGTTTTTTTTGTCACTTTTAGTTAAAGGACATAAAATCTTCCTTGAACAATTCCCTTCTCTCTATTACACTAACATATGTGCACATAAATATGCAACACACCAACACACAACACACACACACCACATTTCTTCCTGCACCCCTTTGTCCTTAAAACACAAATCTGTGACAGAATAGCAACAAGTTTTCATCTGGAAATCGAAAACACTACAACGTGGGTATATTTTCTTTTTTGTTTTCTCACACACACACACACACACACACACACACACACACACACACACACACACACACATCACCACTCACTCACTCACTCACTCACTCACTCACTCACTCACTCACTCACTCACTCACTCACTCACTCACTCACTCACTCACTCTCTCTCTCCTCTCAACTGATATATAACAATGCTGCACAGCACAAACTAAATAAAATGACTCGCAAAGTTAGGCTGAAAAGTCTTTTCATCTAGGAATTCATCAAAGAGCTGCACCCAACTGGTTCATTATCCTTTACTTCAATGTTACAAGATACTTTGAAAGCTGGTCATTCCTAAACTGCCTCACAAACAACTTTGTTCAATTAAAGTTTATCTGTGGTTGATTTCCTTCTTCCTTCCTTCCAGACATGCATTCCAAAAAAAAACAGGCTTGAATGCAGACCAATGCATGGATGAAATCACACAAAACAGCAAACTCTTATTCTCTAAGCATTCTTTCGTGAGATTAGATAATCAAACAAAAACAAAGAAGAAACAAACAAATCAAAAACACCTAATTTCCAAAAAGAAAAGTGCTTTCAGCTCAACTTTAAAGAAAACCTTTGAGAACATATAGAATGAGAAAAAAAAAAAAAACATTTCAGGCCATTAAACAATTCTATCAAAAAAAACAGTTACACACATGTACATGTATGTGCAAAAGACACTCCTCTTGAATTGAGACACGCATACAACCACTGTGCTCTTCTTTTTTCCTCTCCTTTCCTCCACAAACATGCCTACACACCTAAAATAACAGGACCTTGGGCCTTGGCGCTAAAACTGGTTTTCCTGTTGCATGTCTGAATACAGGGTAATGGTTGTGCAGTGGATGGCAGCTCTCTCTCCATATCTTCTCCCTCCTCACGTCCTTCCCACCCTCACCATTCAATGTTCTGGGATTGTAAATTGTCTGAATGGGCTTAAAAGTAAGTACCCAATGGTGGGCTTCAGCAAGTAAGTACCCAAAGATGGGCCTCAGCAAGTAAGTGCCCAAAGATGGGCATCAGCAAGTAAGTACCCAAAGATGGGCATCAGCAAGTAAGTACCCAAAGATGGGCACTAGCAAGTAAGTACCCAAAGGCGGGCATCAGCATAAAAGCTTATCCTCTCCCCCCCCCCCCCCTCCCCCCTCTCCACCCCTCCTCCAATAAACTTCGCTTCACATTTTTGTATATACATGCAGGTGTTGTTTTTTTTTTTCCTTTCATGACCGTTATTTCTCTATTTTTGCACAATTTCTTCAGGAAGGTGTAGAATTCGCAGAACGAGGACAACCGCAGGCAAAGAGAACACTGTACATTGCTCTATTGATCAACAAAAATTCTTCTCCCTCCCTCTCCTTTCCAACTCATGCGCACGCACACACACGCACACGCACACGCACACACACACACAATTATTTACACACTCTCCTCTCTCTCTCAGGTATTTCTGCCTCTCATACATACAGTGATGACAACACCAACAGGTATAATCAAAGCACAACTGACACCCAAACAAAATGTTCACACAAATAGATAACACACACACACACACACACACACACACACACACACACACATTTTTGATGTCATTTTGCAGCCACACTGTCATTATATCAGACTTGTCAGAGAAAAGGATCACAACTCCATGCCAAAGAAAGAAAGCAAGCACTCCACGTGTCTGGTCTTGTGACCACAACATACAGTCATAATGTGGTAGGCAAGCAGGTGCAACTGGGTACGTATGTGCTTACAGCGGGCATCTGTTAAGTCCCAAAGCCATCACCCTAAACATCTCCTATCCTTCATCTTGCTCAAACTAGATCTTCTTTGTTTTATTTTATACTTATAACTACAACCTTTTCCTATCTTGCTTGTATTTGAAGTCTTCTAGATTAGCAGATTGATGCAGCAGACATGGCCGAATCTGTACACACTGAAGTACCCTTGATTAAAAAATTGAAAAAAAAAAAAAGATAACAGATTTTTAACAAATCCTAAAAAAAAAAAAAGGGGGGGGGGGGGGGAGGGAGGATGATGTTTTCTTCCATTCTGCAAACTGTTAACAAACGGAAAAGAAAGATTCTCAAGCAGTGTCCGTTTTGATTCGACTCAATATGGTCGACTCGATAGCTTTGAACTTGTCATACAGTTAACAAGTAGAGCAAGCAAGGCTGAAAAGTCCACCCAGCATGAAAGGGCTGTCATGTGCTTCGGTGCCATTACATGCTGAACAACCCTCGTGGGTGACCTAAGATAAAGCTGAAGCATCCTCCAGAGTTACATGTGTTTGTTACTAGACTTCTGGTTTACTGAAAGTACCAGATCAACCTATTTTCTTTTCATTTTCAGGCTGATTTTAGCCGGATGAGAAAACTGTAAGGTGGGGCTGCTGTGATGACAGATTTTGCTTGAGCTTTTCTTTTTTTCCCTGTATGAGAACACGTTCCCTTCATGTGGATGTATGCGCTGCATTTCACAAATCAAATCAAACGGTGCGCCATATTCTTTCCATTATTCTGGTGTATCTTTTAATAAGTATGTAAAATAAATATGACCAACAAAATACTCCTTTGCCTCGTTCTTGGCCAATATGGTCATTCTTTGCATATCTCTCTCTCTCTCTCTCTCTCTCTCTCTCTCTCTCTTATCATTTTGACCTCCTTTCATTCTGTTTGCCCAATTTCCTTAACTTTGTTATGTCTTTCAAAAGACTGGAGAACTGATTATTACCTGCACTTGTTTTCGTCTGCTATCCAGTAGTTCAGTTCACGGCTTTTTAGGTATTAAGGCAATCATTTTACAGCTCAGACCAAGCAAAATCATCGTTTCTCAATGATGGTACATTAAACAGTCTCAGAAGTAAAACAACAAGGCCACAGAAGGAGAAAGGAGGAAACATAAGCAACATTCCCAGGCAAAAGGTTCCAAGAGCACGGTTAAAAAACTGAAAAAGGTGACACCGATAGCTCACAGGTAGTCCTGCTTTAAGGAACCACAGGTGAGGAGATCCACATGCGCAATGCTGTCATACAGGTGGGGCTCATCCCCCACCCCACCATACCCCCCACCTATGCTTAAGCCTGGGTCTCCCTTCAAGCTCCTTTGGGTGAGCCTTGCGACACAAAATGTAAAAAAAAAAATGCATTCATACATTCAGTGAGAGTGCAAAGTCCACAGAATTGTTAGAATATGATAATTGGGTGTTTTGAAGGAAGTAAAATATTGGGGGGGGGGGGGGGGAACAAGCTTTTCATCTCAGGATTTACTCATCATCTTTACTTATACAAATAATACACAGTTAAAGATTCATTTGGTTCTCTTAACATTTCTGGCATCAATCGATGTTGTTAACTTTCTTTTTTCCTCTTTCCTCGCAATTAATCCTGAAATTAAACTGCAGAATTCTTAGATTGACCACCATTTCAACAAAAAATATCAGCTCTTGAGAGTATGGAAAAAATAAAAAAAATTGGTAAAGGTGGAGGGGAAAAAAAAAAAAAAAAGCTCTCGAGAGTATTGAATTTCCCTCATATTTCATAGGTGCGACTCCTTTACTGATTCTGTGTATAATACTACAAAATCATCAGTTTTCTTAATATAGGCAACAGATTATGATTTTTTTTTTTTACGCTACATAATAAATCATACTCAGAAACAAATCTGCGGGAAATGCATTTGAAGATGTGATGACTATGCTAAAAACAGTGTTTCGTTCCTTGTATAAATTTCTAATTTGAACAGCGATAATCAAATTATGCCCAAGAGAAACAGGATGAGTCAGCATGAAGATGGCAACAGATAGGACCAATGGAGCAACAAACGCAATGCATATATACTGGAATGGAATGGGTAAGGGAAAACAAAACAAAACAAAACAAAATAAAGAATGGGGAAAAATGAAAGATTGCAAGTCCAGGGCAAACAAGGCATTAAAAGCATTCAAGGGGAACAAACAAAATCCCATGACAGAATGAATTAAAAACAAAATCTAAACCAAAACCAATTCCAGCTATGTTAGACACCAGCTACTAACACATCTGCTTGCCTCTAAGAACTTCTGAGCTTTTTTTGTTGTTGTTGTTTTTTGGGGGGTTTTTTTGACAATTTGACCACTGGTGATCACTTTCCTTCTTTTTTTCTTTTAACTTTTCATTCTGCTGTACGGTAGCAATTATTTTTCTTTGATCATTTTTGTTATTTCTCTTTGATCATGTTGGATTCTGCTTGCAGCAGTTCCTTCTCTTTGATTACTTTTTGTCTGGTTCAATGCAAAGTTTATTCTAATACAAAATAGGGAACGGATGAGTACATTTTCCCCAAATGTGTCTTCAGATGTTGCAGACAACACAGGTCTTATGCAGGTGTTACAAGCGACAGGCAAATGCACTAAATAACACTCCCCAGATCGTAGTCAGAATGAAAATACATTACTAATGTCTGTCGTTTTAATGTCTGCAGAAGACATATTTGTCCAAAATGTACTTGTTTGTTTCATATTTTTCATGAATATAAGTATAACTTTGAACTTTTTTTTCAGAGGAATGGGGGGGGGGGGGGGGTGTTGAGAGTGAGGTGGCACTTTGGCTTGTTGTCAGAAACATTGCAGTCTGTTTCAATCTTACATGTTTCACTGATTTGTCAGTTCTTCTACATCTTCTCCTTCTGCTTTCCTTTGCCAGAACTCTGATCTTCATGACTGGTGAGATCTTTGCATATGTGACTCTTCTTCCACCTTCTGGCAATAATGTCTGAACGCAAAGCACCATACACGTATTTCCTTTTTTTTTTCTTTTTCTTTTTTCTTTTTCTATCTAATCCAGTGCCCTGGTACAGAATGGCCTATTTTGCTGTGAATGATGGAACGGGATCTCATGTGTGTGCATGCTTGTACACACAGAACCCGTTTGGTCTTACGAATCATTGTCTGGACCGTTTAAAACACAGACAAAACACAGAAAGTCTTCAGTTTGGGGGGAAATATTTAACTTTGTATGTTTGTCAGTTTGTGGTACTCTTACATATCTTGAACTTGTTATCATTTTCATGATTTTTACACATGAAAAAAAGGGGGGGCAGGGTTTGATTCCAAATCAGTGTTTTTGAGGATCATCTACTCCATTTTGACATCCACCTGACACAGATTAAAACAAAACAAAAAAAGAAAAAAAAAGAAAGAAAACCTACCAACAAAACAAGGAACTGCAGAGCTTGAACACAAGAGAACTGGGGCAGGGGAGGGGAGGGGGGGGGGGATATTTACAAAAGGCATCTCAGGCTTACGGGATTTCAGGGCGAAGAGTCATTGTCTCCTGGACTTCCACACTATAGCTACTCCCCGACACACTACAGCAGCATGAGAACAGTCAAACAAACCAGTGCATCATCTGTTAGTAGAACAAGTCAATCACATCTTTTGTTCATCACACAGGTCAATCACATCATTTGTTAATCACACAAGTCAATCACATCATTTGTTAATCGCACAAGTCAATCACATCACTTGTTAATTACACACAAATCGGTTACATCGTATACTTATTACGCAGAGTAGTTGCATCATTTGTTGACAATACAAATCAGTCACACTGTTTCTTACAAAAGTTATACACATCATTTGTGACATGATGGATAGACACATTAGCAATACGAGGTCAGTGAGACTCAGAAGTTACACTATGTATAATGGGGCAGTATGCCTGTACATGTATGTGTATACTGTGACGAAATGACTTTACATGTTTTTGCTTATATAAAATGATTGTGTTGCATGTATGCAGGCACGCGCACACACACACACACACACACACACACACACACACACACACACACACACACACACTGTTTACAGTCAAATGACATTAACATTTTTGTTTTAAATGTACAAAAGTAATGAACAAAAAGCCAGAAACAGACACAAACTTTAGTTTTAAAAAGGAAGCCCAAACTTTATTCTTCAGCTAAGAAATGTATACTGTTATATTTTTCAAGCAGAGAGCAAGTATACTGCCAGTGAACATGTCACACCTACATCATACACACAGTTCCATGACCATTGCGAGCTGTAGTAAGTAAAAAAACAACAACAGGGAGACCTCCAAGTAAAGACCGTCTGAATAAAGACTTCTTTGGGTAGGGGGAAGAGGGGGAGAAGAAGGGGGCATGTCTCTCTCTGCACTAGATTACTTCTCAATAACCATTCCCTCCCTTTGAAGACTACTCTTTCTGGAACATTTTTCTCTCTATGCAGAAATTTACCTCCTAATAACTTCTCGAGGTGCTTTACATCAGATCTTCTCAGTAAAGTTTATGCGCTCTGTTGCAACATCTGCCTGTTTTCCTTTCCAAAAATGATGTGAATCAAAGGGAAGCAAACATTTAAAGCTCAAAATATTTTTGTCAAGTTTTCTCCCTTCAAGTGTTCTTCTCAAGTGAAAATGTTTTACACATCACACTGATGAAGTGAGAAACCCCAAGTCATATATGTTTCAAATGATGGTGGATAGTTAAAAACAACATCAATAATCTATTTCACAAATGGTGTGTACTTGGTCTACAATTTTTTTTTTTTTTTTTTTTTTTTGGTTGTTGATTTCTTTTTTCTTTTTTTTTGTCTTCTGCTTTGACAGATCTCTGAAGGAGAGGTGGTTAACAGCCCTAATTTCAGCTTCAATGCAGCCCTTCTCCTTCCTGTTTGTCAATGCTGATTTTATCATTTAGATGAATTCCCCTCCCCCCCCCCCCCCCCCCCCCCCCCCCACCCCCCCTTCTCCCCCCTATAACTCCATAGTTTTAGACTGTTCTGAGATATCAGGGTTAACCTGGTAATGGCACCACCTGTCATTTCCAAAAATTGTGCACTAACGGCGCAGGCAAGCCAGCAAACTGAAGGTCTGCAATTGTAAATTGAAACTGTGCTCAGTGCGTGATTCACAGGTCAGGCTTGACCATTTAATGTGAGCTTTGTGGGAAAACACAGCATTTCCAATAATCACAGAGCTAAGAAAAGATCTGGATGTGACAATTGATTTAACAGGAGTCCTCTTTTTGGGAGATACAAAACATACAGGCAATTAAAAAGACATAAGCATTAACATGACCAAGAATGCATGAGTACGTACAACCAAGAAATTAAAAAGAAAAAAAAAAATTTAGTACAGAATTTAACAAGCACTGAACTGTAATCCATTCAGTAACTGGTATTTTTCAACAATCTTAATTTTACTGTCTGGTATTTCATCATGTTTGTCAAGCTTATAACTATGTCTGAATTATCATTGTTAACATTTGTATACTTACTCACACACTCACTCACTCTCTCTCTCTCTCTCTCTCTTTCTGTTTTTTTTTTTTTTGTTTGTTTGTTTGTTTTGTTTTGTTTTTTTGTTATTCAAGAACATAATGAAATTTGTACAAACATACAAACTGGTAAGTCACTGCACAACATACAGAGTACAATGAAGACAAAAGTGTCATGGCTGCTGGATTAGGATGAAGAACATGACTGGTGAAAGTGGAGATGAGTAGTGGCAGCAGAAGAGCACAACAACACTGGCAGGAAAAAGCACTATCATGTTTCAAGATCCAATCCAGTTAGTGCCCACTCTGTGAGATAAATTAAAGACAACCGATGATAGACGATGCAAGTTCTTGCATATACAGGGACTATTGCAAACAAAGAGCAGAACTATTAACCAGACGCTTTGAAATTAGTCATTGTAAATACAGGGACTAATTCACAACAAACAGCAAGACTGTTAACAACCAGACGCTTTGAAATTAATCATTGTATATACAGGGCTTAGTTCACAACAAAGAGCAGGACTACCATAAAGTTCGGTCTACTGAGCGCACCTGTATATAAGCCGCACCCACTAAATGTTTTAAAAATCTGAACTTTTTTCACAAATAAGCCGCACCGGTTTATAAGCCGCAGATATATACAACACAGTCTGATGTGCCGCAGGCGGCAGTTGGCTGAGCGTTGAGTTAACATAGTGTCGAAAATCAACACATACAATGTGTTCATTGCATTCATTGGCGTTTAAATAGGTCAGAATACAAGAGCATGTTTCCAGCTTTACTTCAGTTTTTTGGGGTTTTTTTAAGTACGATGTGTTTTGAATCAATTAGAATCAAAGTTTTTATGAGGCTTCTTACAAGTGTTGTCTTTCCAACATCATTGCTTTAAAAAAAATACCGAAAAAAAACAACACATTAACGATGCGCTAGAAAGGCAGTTCTCTCCTGCATTCATTGGTGTATCAAGCTAAGCGATTGGTTGAGTACTTGAAAGCGCAAGCCAATCAAAGCGAAGGTATCAAATGCAAACCTTCACTCCCTGTCCACGATTTCAACAACGGCGGAACGAAGCCGAGGTCTGACAATGACCGAGTCGAATGCGCTAATCGTTTTTGAATTGCAAGATGCACTTGGTAAGATAACGCATATAATAACAAACCAGAACATTAATGAAACGATTCGATTGTTTTATTTCGCTTAATACTGTGCCAATGCTTAGTTATTTTGTTTGTAAATCAGCTGGTGTTAGGCAAGATAACAGGTCGGAAACGGTCCACACATTGCGCCGTTCGAAGCGATCATATTTTTGTAGAAGACAAACTGATGAAAAAAGATATCAGTAATGGGCTTTACTTATGTTGATTCCTGTATTTCTGAACGGGTTACTGATTCCATTACACGATTACAGAGAAAATCGTAGTTAAAAGCATAATAAAAATTCATGAACAGTAAACACAATATGGTGAGTTACAGAGAAGCTAAGAATAGGCGAGGGTGTGATGCTCCTGAAATCGGAAAAATCTGCAAATAAGCTGCATCGTTGTTTAAGCTGCAGGGTTTAATGCTGGGAAAAAAAGTCGCGGCTTATAGTCTGAACTTTACGGTATTTAAAAACCAGGTCCTTGATATTAGTTACTGTGTACACAGGGACTAGTTTATAAAAAAAAAAAAGAGCAGGACTAGTTAACAACCAGCTCCTTGATATTAGTTATTGTGTACACAGGGACTAGTTTATAAAAAAAAGAGCAGGACCATTTAACCACCAGATGCTCAACATTAGTTGTTGCATACAGACTTGTTTAGAACAAAGAACAGCGTTAGATAAATAACATGCAATAATGTGGCCCATCACTGCAAAAAGTACAATTAAGTGTCAAATTGGCCAATTGTAGATCATGACATGAATAAAGACTTTAAAAGATTCATCCCCAAATCATAATGAAACCCTAAATGTGCATTTGTTCACAAAAAAAGTTATGTAGATCAGAAGGTTATTGGTCGGTGATCAACCATACTGAGACACTGGACTACACACTCATAAAAATGATTGAAATGGGCTTTTAATATATGATGAAGACAACACACCCATGTTCTATGAGTATGGTCATAACACAAATCTAAAACCCCCCAAAATCCGAGACTTTTTTAATCTTTTGCATATTGTGTGAATCTACCTTCACAACTAAATGCATCTTTTATCTTGATGGGTCACACATATTACTCTTATTGATAACAATTAAGGAAAACAACTTTTCACAAAATTGGGTGAATGAAGGGGACGGAAAAGGGAAGGGCAGATTGGTCGATGAGAGAGGAGGGGGAAGCTAAGATTGCCCAAACGTCTCTCACCTCATTTTCTGTGGCACCGATTTCTGTCGCATGGTGTGAGACATGGTGGAGTGGCGCACCATGATAGAAATGGCAATCCCCAGCATGACCACATTCACCTGTTGTCAACACAAAGGTAAACAGGAGTGAGGTCAAGTCATGTGCTTTACAGCCCTGCCAACCACAAAGGCCACAACCAGGCCACAATTTTTTTTTTTTTTCAATTGGAATATTCGCAAATTTAAATGCTCAGACTGAAAATCTAAACCTTGGCCTGAAACTAAATACATATACATATATATAAGAATCAGAAAAACAATAGATAGATATATAGATAGTCTGGCAGACAGATAGGTAGATAGATAGATAGACAGACAAATAGACATATACATTGACAGGTAACTCTTTAAAAATCACATAAAGTTATTTGCAGTTTGTTTGGTCTATTCTTTTTGACAAATCCTTTGACTGTCAACAGTCATAACACAATTTCTTTTATAACTGCATATAATTTTTTCAAATAATGGCAATTTGTTAATAATATATAAAACTATATATAAGAAAGTAATCTGCTAAAAATGTACTGTCAAGGACATAATTACTATCCAAAAGCAAAACTGAAGATTAGTTCCTGCAGGAAAACTTAACACAATCACCGCATCATCAAAATAAAAAATAAATGGCATTCAGATTAGGGGTGTGTGTGTGTGTGTGTGTGTGTGTGCATGTGCGCGTGCGCGCGTGTGTGTGCGCGCACATGCGCAGGTGTGTGTGAGTGCGTGTGTGTGTGTGTGTGTGTGTGTGTGTGTGTGTGTGTGCACACGCTCGAGTGCACACACACACACACGTGTGATTTGCACGCATTCTTGAAATTCTTGTTTTTTTTTAATTCCTTACAGGAAGACAACTTCATATATGACTAAAAAAGGAAACAAAATGAAACAAAACCAAATTTCCATTCATATTTGAACACACATTGTGAAATGATCATACAAACAAAAAGAGAAAACTTTCCCACCTCAAGAGACAGACATGTCCACACCCATACTATGTTTGACAAAACTATGTACACTACAATTCAAGTGGACATTTCAAGTTTCTCAATGCCGTTTCGGAAAACAGACAGAAGAAACCATTGACACCATCCACCAGCAGCACAGTGAAAAGTAGACTAATTAAAAATAAGAAAATCTGGTTACGTATGAGTAAAAAATCCTGGAAACCACTGCACCCAACATGGTCGGTCATATTGGATGTAAACGTTCCTCAAATGCCTTGCAGATGACAGAAGAGTGCATGTTTGTGATTTTTTTTCTTCTTTTTCCCTAGACATGGAACTTAGCTCTTTGAACTTTATTTTCACGTGTTTATATCTTTGTTCTTAATATCCCCCCCCCCCCGACCTTCCCCCCCCCCCCCCCCCCCCTCGACACACACACACATATATATACACTCTACTTAGTATACTTATTTATATGCCATTATGCTATCAATGTCGGAAAATCATGAAAAAAAAATTGTAAATAGGATGAAGAAAAAAAGAAAATACACAGAAGAAATCGCTGCCACTGCTCACCAGTAGCACAGCCAGCACCGGACCAACAAAGCTCCAGATGAACCCTCTCTCTACAGTCAGCCAGCAACTGTTGGTCAGATAAGATACACAGTTATCTGTCACAGCCACCAACTGTTGGTCAGATAAAATACACAGTTATCTGTCACAGCCAGCACCAGACCAACAAAGCTCCAGATGAACCCTCTCTCTACAGTCAGCCAGCAACTGTTGGTCAGATAAGATACACAGTTATCTGTCACAGCCAGCACTGGACCAACAAAGCTCCAGATGAACCCTCTCTCTACAGTCAGCCAGCAACTGTTGGTCAGATAAGATACACAGTTATCTGTCACAGCCACCAACTGTTGGTCAGATAAAATACACAGTTATCTGTCACAGCCAGCACCAGACCAACAAAGCTCCAGATGAACCCCCTCTCTACAGTCAGCCACAACTGTTGGTCAGATAGATACACAGTTATCTGTCACAGCCAGCAACTGTTGGTCAGATAAATACAGAGTTATCTGTCACAGCCAGCAACTGTTGGTCAGATAAGATACACAGTTATCTGTCACAGCCAGCAACTGTTGGTCAGATAAAATACACAGTTATCTGTCACAGCCAGCAACTGTTGGTCAGATAAGATACACAGTTATCTGTCACAGCCAGCAACTGTTGGTCAGATAAGATACACAGTTATCTGTCACAGCCAGCAACTGTTGGTCAGATAAGATACACAGTTATCTGTCACAGCCAGCAACTGTTGGTCAGATAAGATACACAGTTATCTGTCACAGCCAGCAACTGTTGGTCAGATAAGATACACAGTTATCCGTCACAGCCAGCAACTGTTGGTCAGATAAGATACACAGTTATCCGTCACAGCCAGCAACTGTTGGTCAGATAAGATACACAGTTATCCGTCACAGCCAGCAACTGTTGGTCAGATAAGATACACAGTTATCTGTCACAGCCAGCAACTGTTGGTCAGATAAGATACACAGTTATCCGTCACAGCCAGCAACTGTTGGTCAGATAAGATACACAGTTATCTGTCACAGCCAGCAACTGTTGGTCAGATAAAATACACAGTTATCTGTCACAAAACAGCTGACCTTTCAAATAAATACCTCCACAAATCCTGGAAAAAACAACAAAAGAAAAAAAACTTGGTCTTGACAGGCAGTAAATTTAAGGGGGAGAAAGAGGTTTATGCCCCCCACTGAAATAAAAAAAAAAGCAACCCATCAATTCCTTAAGACAGACAGAGTGATCCTTTGAAGAATAAAGTAACAAACAAACAATTCACGAAGGCCCCAGGCAACTTGAGCATTTAGAGTTAAATAACTTGCACAGCTCTTCACTGAATAATACCACATTGAGCTTATGTCTGCCACACATGCAGTGGGAATCCCCTTCACTCTCCTGAACAATGTCCCTTCATTGCATAATGACTTTCAAGGCTTTTCTTTCTCTCTCTCTCTCTCTCTCTTTTCTTTCTTTTTTGAATAATGACAAGCATTTCAGACCAGCGCTCTTGTTTTGGATCTGCATACACAGGACAGCAAGTTGCAAGTTTAATCAATTTAATCAAAGGCAGCGGTTTGAAAATGATCTAGCTGCTGAAAATGACAGCAATGAAGAGTTTGTGCCATACAGCAGCTGCAATAGCATAAGTGACGGTGACAGTAACTTTACTCTTCAGCCATCTGACGGTACAGTCAAGCCAGACATTGAGACAAGGCAGCATGTAAAAATATGTATGTGAATCAAATTTAACAAAATATGTACAGAATAAACTTTTATTCTTCTGATGCTTGGTTAAAAACGAAAAGGTTCAAGGTCAGGAAACCATGGCCCTGCAAACAGAACCCCACATCATAATTCATACTTACAGTTCCTTTTCAGAGCTGATTTTCAGCTGTGTACCCCTGAATGATCCACCCACAGTTATTTGTGCACTGGGAACAGCTAAGTAAAGGGGGACTTACTGGGTGGGATTTCATTAAAAAGTTTGCATGTGTCACACATGTACTGTCCCCTACATCAAATGTGCAAGGCCAGAACTAGTCACAAACATCAATACACATGGGCCAAAGCTGAATGTTTCACAAAAGAATGTATCCACTGCTATCTCTGAGACATTTTACATGAAAACTCTGGCATGCATACAGATGGTAAGTGTCGACCAATGATGCTGTGACAGTTCAAGCAAGAAAAGTGGATTTGAAAATGCAAAGTTGTCCATCTTCTGTTAAGCATCTCTCTTTCTCTCTCTCTCTCTTCTCATACAAGATTCACCTTTTTGCTTTGTTCTATCAGATATTTATCTTACTCAAAAGTTTTCTCTAATACAAATTGATTCCATTTGAATTTTAGAACATGAAAAGGTCCTAAATGAAAGAAAAAAAGAAAATCTTTTCATCTAAATCAAAATTTTGGAATACATTCTTAGACATGCATGCATGTGTGCATCATATGTGAACCACACACACACACACACACACACACACACAACACACACAACAGCTCTACGCCTGCCACATTATCCAATATCTATTCACACACACACACACACACACACACACGCACACGCACACACACCCAGACAGACAGCTCTATGCCTGCCACATTATCCAATATCTATTCTCTCACACACACACACACACACACACACACACACACCATAAAACCAACTTACTGGAACTCTGTGCCGTAACCACCAGAGTAGACAGCGGCAGAGACAGCCACAATGATGGCAGGCACACCGTAACCAAAGAGGTAGTAGTACAGCACCCTGGAATGCTCCGACTCAAACACCTCAATCAGCATGACATACAGCTGCACCCTTCCAGACACATCCAGGCAAACGACGCCAGGAAGAAGAAATGCAAGACGCCGGCGATGATGGAGCACAGCAGCTGGAAATGACATGGTGCCGCTGATATGACAGAGTACCTTATTTTTCTTAAGTCACAATGTAGTTGGAGTGTGTGTGTGTGTGTGTGTGTGTTGTGTGTGTGTGTGTGTACAATTTGAAATTAATGATTTTATGACAAAAAAAACTGTTCTATCCAGTTTGTGTTAAGCACATCTGTCTCTGTCTCTTCTCCTCTCTGTCTCTCTCTCTCTCTCTCTCTGCCTCCCCCCTCTCTCTCTCTCCCTCTCTCTGTCTCTCTCTCTTACCCACCCCCTTCTTCTCCTCTTCTCTCTCTGTCTCTCTCAGAGGCGGCAGAGAGATACAGAAAGTAAAAAAAGAGAGAAAGACCAACAGCCAGACAGACACACTAAGATACAAAAAGAAACAGAGATGGGACGGAAAGGGGGGCGAGTACAAATGATAAACTGGCACTTTTCTATATACATAACAACCTCCAGAAATATTTCAAAATATGTTTTTAAAGAGAGGCACTCTTCCTTGGGAGGGTAAATTTTCCATTAAAACAAAGACAAGAAAATCCCTGAAAAAAACAACTTTTGAGAGAAAGAGAGATTTTCATCCATGGAAGACGGGGGCGGGAAGTCTTTTATTGCAAGGTTTCACCCAATGAGCTTACGTATGAGTGTGTAAATGTTGTGGACTTACCGGTGGTTGGGTCTGCTGTAGTCCAGTCACCAGCACAATCTGTGCAACCATCAGACAAAACACCAGGTGCTTGTGGATTGTGTTTCGGTCACAGTCGAGATTCCTGGAAAGTTCACAATTTGTTGATGTAACCACTGTCCATGACAGTTAAACTGACCATCTGACAGTCAGTCAGTTAATGCCCCCTGACAATCTGATGTCCATACAGTAATTTGCTCAACAAAAAAAACACAAGGTTTCACCCCAGAACTTTTCTTTTAACCAAGTGAATGGGTTTCCCCTGCAGATAAAAAAAAAAAAAAAATCAGTTGTTACGAGAAAGTACAATACTGCATAGTGTGTGACACAGAGCAATAAAGAACAGTACAATACAGAATGGAATGGCACACACAACACACACACACACACACACACACACACACACACAGTTTTAAAACAATCAGAAATGGGGTGTCACTTCCAGTCAGCTGGAGCTAATGAGCTACGAAAGAAAAACTACCTGTCTCTTGTATTAATTAAAGTGATTTACGAAAGAGGGAAAAAGCTACACACAGCTTAGCCCACACAGCAGTGGAAGAAAAACAAAAACAAAAAACACATGCTGTCTGGCTGCCATAATTTTTAAGTTTGTTTAAACATGCTTTCTCCTTAGCTAATCAAGAGAAAAGTTTGGCAACTGGTCTGGCTGAAACCTGGCAAGTGCATATGTGAGTGACAGAGGAGAACGATCAATGGCCATGCATAAATCTTTAACGGTGAGAGAATTATGTGCATATGCTGATTATCCTAAGACTGGATCAATGTGAAATAATATTTCATGCATGGCAAACCATATGTGATTTACCTGTGTGTCCTGATTATCCTAAGACTGGTTCGATGTGAAAGATTGCATGCATGGCACACAATGTGTGAATTACATGTGTGTTCACTGATTATCCTGAGATTGGGTCGATGTGTAATATTGCAAGAATGGCAAACCATATGTAAATTATGTATGCGTACTATTATCCTAAAATGCTAAATACTGCACAGATGGTTTCAAAAAGTCTTTTTTTTTAAGTTTTCAAGCCGCCAAAAATGGGTTGGCAAAATTTCACATCACCGTTTTATTCCCCAATATGTGTGATTTTGAACAATATGATTGTCTCATTTGCAGAGCTTCAGATTTTTTTCAGACACTGTGGGACACATGCCTCCTGGCAGGTTAAAGTGATGAGACAAAAAAAAAAAAAAAATGTGTCAGTGCCTATAAGCTCTTAGGCACTTTAACTTATCACAATGAATATGCTTTAACTGATCCTTTCTCCCAGTAGGTAATCTGTGTGTACAGTTTATCAAATTATATGTGCGTGTGTGTGTGTGTGTGAGAGAGAGAGAGACAGATAAAGAGAGAGAGACAGACAGAGAATAGCTTACAGTCCAGCCAACCACAAGGACCATGTAATGGTTACTTCGGTGACATTTTCATACTGCCCATTGCACAGTACAATGAACGCAGATCACAGTAAAGCAAAGGTACACTACTCTATTCTTTCCCCAGTGAGAGAAGTCTTGTCACTTGTTTTGATCCTGAATCAACGGAAATCTCAACATCTGAGAATGAACCGTCATGGTATGGGCAGGAACGATTTGTTGACGCTAGCTGTCCTACATGATCAAGTGAGAGACAGGACCAGTTACCAACTCGGAACTGCAGGAATAGGCGTAGAACAGTCTGGTGCACAAATATGATATGTGACGTGCCATTTCAAAATTCTATGTGAAAAATATTGCAGGTGTGCCAGTAATCCGAAGCCCTGCATTTGTGTGTTTTTAACACACACACACACACACACACACACACACACACACACACACACACACACCCACCTTAACAATACATCCCTACATTACACTACCCTCACACACAACACCATACACACACACACACACACTCACACACACAGCATGGCACTGACTTGAAACAAGTGAAGGTGACCCAGCTAAGCAGCAGACAGATGATGGAGATGGTGCAGCCAATGTAGGTGATCAGCTCCAGCGAAAACCGTTGTCCATCTGATAACTGTCATCAGAAAACAATAATTAAATTAACAACTGAATCGACACTCACTCACTGTTTAGTTTTATTTCCAAGGTTAGTAGATAACCAGGAAGGGACCACCAAGACTCTCTTACATACTAATATGGTAAACACAAAGTACCCCCCCTCACCCCATTTCAAACAAAGTTCCAAACTTACCCATGAATTACCTCCCCTGTCCACTCCCACATGACATGTACCCAGCGACAACAGCAGAAGAATGATGCCTTCCTTGTTTACATATTTACCATTTAAAGCCTCATTGTCTGACCCTGAAGTTCCTTTCCATATCCATACACTGATAAATGAATCTCCTAGCCAAAACAACACACAAAGCAGGAGCGGACAATCTGTTGACTGAATGCATGCTCAGTGAATACCCCCACCTGAAGAGTGGTTCCGGTGATGTCCATCAGCACAGCAAAGCTGGTCAGGTGGTAGCACTTGCAGACAGTGTGGGTCTTGTTGCTCTCCACCAGCTTACAGCCCTCTGTCGACCAGCGGCTGCCAACCAAAGACAGCAGGAGGGGTGATACATTGCCATGCACACAATGGAATGGAGATCAAGTTTCTCCCTTTGACCGCAGGCTGTTCTGAATGTAGCTATTCCTGTTACTGATTTGACTGCCATTATCATTCAGTGTTTTTAACTTCCAATAGTTCTGAATATATTCCCTCTCTTGTTTGGTAAAGGAAAACAATTACAGTTTTAACATCTATGTCTAGCTTTCTCTCTGTCCGACTCTCTTTTTTGTACATAGAAACCAACCACATGCATATGTCTTTCAGTAGCAAGCCATAGATCCATAAATAACAGATGAAATTAAAACTGATGCTAATACTAAAGATAGAGAATTTCTGTACCGGTTTCCGACACCTAAAAGAGCTTTGCAATAAGAAAGTACACACTTGAACATCCCCACTAAAAAAAAAACACTGATGTGTACGTATCCTGCCTTTGAACAAGTAACCCCATCCCACCCTTCCCTTCTGAAACAGTTCACGTGAATGCTTGCTCTCTCTCTCTCTCTCTCTCTCTCTCTCTCTCTCCTCTGGGGTTTGGGATGGGCAGGCTAAATTCCACAAGTGCTTTCCAAATTATGATTATGCACCTTCAGAGAGTGAACATTTTTCTGTCCACATTTCAAATCTCAAGGCAAAAGGTTTTTCAGGATTTTTTCAGATACAGTGTGAAAGGAAGCTAATAGTAGTACATCACATCATTCAGTCTCAAACCAGTAGACTGCATGGTATCAACTGAATGCTTCAACATTCATAAGTCTGGAATTATGCAGCCCTTCATTCCTTGCTTTTGTGGTAAAACCAATTTTGAGTTTCCCCCACTTCATCCATCCCTGTAGCAAACCAATCTCCAGGTTTTTCTAGCATGGGCAAGTCCATACAGACAGTCACTGGAGAGATACTCACACTGGCTCTGTGACTAAGCAATCATCGTCAATGTATGGGGGCTTAGTATGGGATGTTCTGCTGGCACTGGACCAAAACTGGCACCACTCGCGTTACCAAGGTGACTGAGCAGCAGTGCAGCATTGACTCTTGTATGCCAGCTTATAATGACTCGATACTCAAAGCTCCATGAGGATTGCTGGGTGTAGCTATGTATGCAGAAACAGGAATGAGCAGCTCAAACACTGTGCTGCAAAGATACAAGGCTGTTAGAACTATCTGCATCTTGCTTTACTGTCATCGGGCTGATTGTATACGTTTTTTTTTTTCTGGACTTACCTTTTTTCTGTATCCCAGAAAGAACACTGTGCCTTTTCAACAGACTCCGTCTGCAAAAGAGATACATTATCAGGTGTATTAGTTTGTGATTATGGCAAATTATATTCCTTTTCATTTCGAAATAACCACAGCCACAAAAAAACATATACGAACATTTCATTTTTTATGCATTTCTATACTACGTTTTCTGTTTGCCCATTCTATCATGTGCCGGGAAGGGAATTGTACAAATTTGTTGTTGGCGAGTATGCATGTCAATATATATGAATGTATGGGAGGGGAGGGGGATTGAGGAGGGGGGTTACAGAGGGAGACGTTGTGCCTGTAGTTAGTTTGTGAGTGTATGTCAGCGAATATGTGTGTGTGTGTGTGTGTGTGTGTGTGTGTCTGTGAGTATCTGTGTGGAGGGGGCATGCATTCTTTTGTGTGTGTGTGTGTGTGTATGTGTGTGTGTGTGTGTGTGTGTGTGTGTGTGTGCGAGTGTGGGTGTGTTGTTGTTGTTGTTGTTGTTGTTGATTTATAGTCTGTTCACACTTGGTGATATTAGACTTTACAGGGGGGGGGGGGGAGGGAGGAGGGGGAAGGAGGACAGGGTGGAGGAAAAGGTAAGAAATAATGTCAAGAACAGTACAAATCTAAATATAAACTACACTATCATAATTATAAAAATATGCTAATTTGAGATTGAGAGATAATTTTTGCAACCTCAACCATTTCTGAACTGAAAGAAATAGCGTGAACCGGTTTAGATTTCGAAATTTCAATGTTTGCTTTTGAATAAAGAGCATTTAAAATGGGGCAATGGAAAAGTATATGTTCACCAGATAATGGCTTAGAACATGCACACGCTATATCTTGGGAATATTTGGTCTTCCAAGAGTTCAAACGTATCTTGTATATTAAACTAGAAATATGTCTAGGATATGTTCCCATTACATATTTATCTTGAGACTTCTTAGTTCGGAAACAGCTTTCCAATAACGAATGTATTTCATATATATCTAACTTCAAATTACTTTTTGCAGCATTGCCCATTACCCCGCGTCTGGCTAGTTTATCTGCTATTTCATTCCAATAAATACCACAGTGTGAAGGGACCCAGCAGAAGACTATATTTATTCCTGTGGAAATAATGTAATTAATTAGATGCTTTATTTCAAAGATTACATCTTTCCTTGCTTTAACATCCCAAACTTTCAAACTATCTAACACTGCCTTAGAATCAACACAAAATAAAATGTTACAGAAAGAATGATTACTATCACAAATAAAGAATAATGCCATAAGAATAGCATACAATTCTGCCGTGAAAATAGAAAATCCTTTTCCTAGGCTGTATGCTTTTTGAACTTTTAAAGCCGGAATAACAAAACCTGAACCTGCACTTAACTGGCAAACGGAACCATCCGTAAAAATTTTTAAATGATTTGAATATTTGTTTTCTAAGTTTTCTCTCACTTTAGAAGTTAAAATGTTAATGTTATCATTTTTCCGGACATCAGTGTAATCTACATCAAAGATAGCTTGTCTATGTTCCCATGGAGGCACCGGGGGAACAACAGGAGCAGGTGAGAGTGAAGTGACATCAATATTGCATTTTTCAAAAGAATCTTTCGTGTAATTTTGAACGGGACAAAGATAACCTAGCTGTTGAGCTCTTTTGGGATATTCAACATTTGAATCCATCAACACTTCGTTTTCGACTGAGTTAGGTACTGAAAGACTACTTGCGATATATTTGGCCACAGCTAATCTACGTTGATCTGACAGTGATAGCATATTAATTTCTTTGTACACCTTCAACGTGCTTGTGTGCACTGGGACACCAAGCGCTAATTTGAGAGCTTTGCTGTCTATACTTTGCAATTTTTTCAGTAGGCTTTGAGGGGCTGAAAAATAAACTTCTTGTCCGTACACTAGTTTTGATCTTATTAGAGAATTAGCTTGGTGCAGGAGGGTTTTTGTATCTTGAGCCCACGGTTGAATACAAATAATTTTCAATAAGTTTAAACGTTTCCTTGTTTTAGCTATCAAGCTTTCAATGTAAAAACGCCAGTTCAGTTTAGGGGTTAAATTCACACCCAGAAATTTTATGTTTTGTGAGTACTGCAATTCAGAACCATTCAATTTGAAGCTTGGCAAATACACTGGATTGTCTCCATTATTGAAAAACATTAACTGTGTTTTTTCACCTGAGAGAATAAGCCCGTTATTTTCCATAAAGTTGTTTAATTTATCTATCTCTAACTGATATATCTTCTGTATATGATTCGTAATTCTCTTGCCAGTATGCTTTCGGATATTTGTATTTATCCACATAGCAATGTCATCAGCATATTGTACCAAACTCACACTTTTTGATAATATCTTTGGAAGATCATAAATAAGAATGTTAAACAACATGGGGGCTATAATAGAACCCTGTGGAATTCCGATATCAATGCTCTGAAAAGACGAGTAAACTTTCCCTATTCTTGTACATATGGATCTCTGCGATAAAAAACTTTTAAAGTATTGAAACATCGTTCCATTAATTCCTATTTCTTTCAATTTATAAAGTAGTCTAGCGTGCCAGATACTATCATACGCTTTTCTGATATCAAAAAAGGTAGCAAGTGTACTTTTCCGTCTAGCAAACTGCTTTTTAATTTGACTTGTAAGTTTCACCAAATGATCTATTGTACATCGACCTTTGCGAAATCCCGCTTGATTCACTGGGATTATACTTTCTTTTTCACAAAAATATAAAAGACGTCTTTGTATAATCTTTTCTAACAACTTTCCAACGTGAGAGGTTAGTGCTATTGGCCTGTAGCTTCCAATGTCTGACCTGGGCTTACCTTGTTTTGGAACTGGGACTACAACAGATCTCTTCCAGATACTAGGGAGAGTTCCATTAAACCAACATTTTTGGTAAAATGAGTGCAGTAATCGTTTCCAATGTGAAGGCAAGTGGTATAACAGTTGATAGGATATACCATCTAGGCCAACAGCACTTGAATTTGAAGAAAAAGATTCTAACGTCTCACAAAATTCATCATATGTAATAGGAGCGTTTAAATAATGGAAATGATTTGGTGGTGGATCCTGATAGATAGTTCGTTTTTCTTCCTCCTCTCTAAAACACCTGATAGATGGACTGAGACTAGACAGCAAGTTATTTTCTGAAAATATTTTGACGAATGCCTCAGCTTTCTCCTGTGAGGATGGAAGAGCATTATTGTCTAACTTAATTGGGTACTGTTGCAAGCAATAACCATTTTTCAATTTTTTAACCATTTTCCAAACCTTATGGATATCTTTTGATTCCGATATTTTGGATCTACAAAATTCTGAGAAATGTATTCTTTTCGCTCGGGCAACAACCCTGTTACTGTTATTTTTGGCATGTTTCATCGCTATGAAGTTTTCATCTGTTCTCACTTTCAGCCAAGCTTTATAAGCTTCTTTTTTAAGAGCTACAGCTATCGCACAGTCTAAATTCCACCATGAATTACCAACATATTTCCACTGTTGGGCATCTTTACAAATAGGAATAGATTTTCCGGCAGCCTGTAAGACATGTCGACAAAACTCTGTATAATATGCATCTATACCTTCATTTTCAATACTACTGAAATGTGTATTGGACAAGATCTTTTCATACAGAGACCAGTTTGCATTTTTATATGAAAATTTTGGGATACTATCTTCATTTCCATCTTCTTCATTTTCAATATGTTCCTTTAACTGTATGATGATTGGGAAATGATCGCTGCCCAAAGTATCATCCTCTGTTGACCATACCGAGTGTACTGCCAATTCCGGAGAAATTAAAGATAAATCAATAGAAGTAGGTTTATGAGTGGAAATGTCTGGCAGTCTGGTAATACTACCATCGTTTAATAAAACCAATTTGGAGTCAACAATATTTTCAACTAAACGGTTGCAAGTTATAGTGGTGCAACCATATTCCCAAAATGGAGCATGCGCATTAAAATCTCCCAGTATTACCCATTTGTTGTTTGAAAAAGGAAGGTTTTTTATCCAGTCTGTATTATCTGCCTTTGGGCCACTGGGATAGTAAGCAGAAATTATGTTTAAATTTGTCTGCTTGTTCAGTTTTACAGTAACCCCAGTTGCGAAAACTTCAGCATTAGTAGGAATAGGAGGGTTCAGAGGACAATAATTTAGATCCCTTCTCACATAAATGGCAGTTTGAATCTTTTTACCATCATTCCTATAGTTATACAAAGGTGGATAATAAAAATTTCGTATTTTCGGGAGCTTATGAACATCTACATTTAGTGATTGTAATGCTAGCACTGAATAATTATGTTGATATATATGATTTTCAAAGTGTAAGAGATTTGTTGATATAGACCGACAGTTCCATTGAAATATCAATAAATTATCATTGGAAGTTTTCATAGGACATAGTTAACAGAATCGAATGGCAAGGTGAAGTTGACGAGTCACCAAGGGACGAATTGCCAGCTGAAAGAGTCCCATGTGTCCCCTGCACGAGGATGGAAATGCCACGGACCGGGAGCTCCGACACGACCAGCAGGAGGTGGGGGGAATGGCTCGTGGTCCCAGGCGCCTCTCCCGCGTGTCTGATTCTGGCGATGTCTCCGACGTTGCTTCTGCCAAAAGAGACGATGGACATGCCGCCCCAGATTTCCGGCGAGGATGCTGGTACCTCTGTCAGACGGGTGGATGGCATCCCTCAGGAGCCGGTTGTTGAAAGGATCAAGGTTCTCATGAGAGAGAAGAGATGTCTGATGACGAGGAATTTCAGAAAACAATAATGCGTTGAATAGTTGTCGCCTCCCCTCCAGAATCTGATCTTTGACTGGCGTTGCTTTGCTTACCACGATTTTTGTTTTCGGAGATTGCTGTTTGATTTTGTTGACAACGCTAATCATCTTTTTTGCTGTAACTCCGGGGTCAGTACTTTTCAGATCATTTATTCCAGTATGCAGTATCACACAATCAACCGGAACTTCTGAACCAATGTTTTCAAGTTCTTTTTCACAGTCTGAGATCTTGAAAGCTCTTTTGGAGACAACTTTAAGTCCGTAGGCTTCTCCCAGGCGCCTAGCGTTGACTCTTGACATAACAGAGTCGTGCAAAAAAAGAACATTGGGAAGAGAGTCGGAATGTACCTTTTTGGCGTCATCGGACTTGATGCCAATAGATTTGACGTCAGCAAAAGTCCCCTCTCAGTCAGTGTGGGTGTGTGCATGTGTGTGTGTGTGCATGTGTGTGTGTGTGTGTGTGTGTGTGTGTGTGTGTGTGTGTGTGTGGGTGTGTGTATGAGTAGAGGGGGCATGCATTCGAGTGAGTAAGTTAATGTGTGTGCGTGTTTGTGTGCATGTTTGTGTGCGTGTTTGTGTGTGTGTGTGTTTGTGTGTGTGTGTGTGCAGAGGGCGCATGCATTCGAGTGAGTGAGTGAATGTGTGTGTGTGTGTGTGTGTGTGTGTGTGTGTGTGTGTGTGTGTGTGTGCACGCATGTGTGAGAGAGAAAGAGAGTGAGAGAGAGAGAGAGACAAGAAAAAACAAGGAAAAGATCATAAACAGCTGAGGAAAAGTTCCATGAGTTTATGTACCCTATTTTCTATCTGTCAGAACCATGGTGGCACTGATGAACACAAAAACCATTATCTCTTCATACCAGTGATCAATACGTCAAATTTGATAAGGAAACCTAACAGTATCAAACTCTTTTTTCTTTTTTAAACTTTTACTAATTGGGCATCCCAGAACCAGACGTGCAACGTCTGAATAAGATCACTGACTACTTTTAATTTTCAGTGTTCACCATGATTGGGCAGCAGTCCACAATCATCAACCATTTAAAGTCACAGTGAGTGTAACTGTGGAACACCATGCAGTTTCAGTGCTAAAGGCCAGCCGTTAAGTATGGAAGTGAAGTACCAGCAGACCACTGACATTGTGGCTGATGTCAATGAAGGGCTCTAGAAACTCTTCAAGTCTGACACAACCTAGAAACTCCAGTACTGTCACAGAACATTAAAATAAAACAGGACCTGACCCTTCACCCACCTGCCTGTGTTCCAACAGAAATACAACAGGCTCCATGAGGTGTTTCATGGGTCGTGTCGATACGGACACAGACACGACGTCGGTGTTCACCAGCCTATGTTTGGGCTCCTCCTCTGGTCTGGCATCGATGACGTTATCGTTGGTGGGTCTTGGAGACGTCTTTGGCGTCATCCATTCACTGATGTCACTCATCACCACAAACACCACAGGCACTGCCGCTGTTGGGAGAGTATTGGGTAATAGTGATTAAGTCATGCGGAGTGAAGGAAAAAAGTCAAGTTTGCTGAGGATGTAGCACAATAATTGTTTTTCTGTCTTTTCCTTTCTCCCTCTCCTTATGTGTGTGTGTGTGTGTGTGTGTGTGTGTGTGTGTGTGTGCACACACACGCATGCATGCATCCAAGCATGTGTGTATGTTCATATGCCCACAGCCATAATGAGTGTATCTGTGTCCTTGTGAGTGTGTTTGTATGCATGCGTGTTCATATCTTAAGTGCATGTGTGAGTGTATGTACGCATGCGCATACATGTACAGGTGTAAATGCTCATTCATACATTCCTCTTTTTCTTATAATCCTTTCATTTAAATCTGTCTACAAATGCACAGCACACACACACACACACACACACACACACATTCACATACTAAGGCGTGCATGTGCGCGCGCGCGCACACACACACACACACTCACATACTAAGGTGGGCACACACACACACACACACACACACACACACACATTCACACACTAAGGTGTGCATACTCACACACATCCACAGAGTCAAACCTCATACACCCTCACAGAATGACTTTTTGGTTCACTCTAAATGTACCTCCACTGTTAGTGGCAGCCTGTACCAGCACGCCAGAAGGGATGGTGAACCAGTTGCCCTTGGCCCTTGACCCCGTCACTGATTGGTCATCCATAGTGGCCGCCCGACCCAAGCCAGTATCCACATTCATCACTTTCACCACTGAAAACCACACAGCAACACATATATATATATCACTTCAGTTTTCCTGCGATGTTGCGCTGGAAAGGGCATATTTACCCCTTCTGTGTGGATGACATACATGTTAATTCTTTTGGTCAACTTATTTGGGGTGAGACCTGCAGACTGGGGACTTGGTATTCACTTAAGCAGCTTGTATTTGTGTCTTCCTTTTATGCGCTCATCTCTGTGCTGAACAAACATAGAGTGGAACCTTTCTTAAAAATTATCTTGAGAAATTGTTTGTAAAAAACATGTTTTTCATGGGACATACTCATTCATATGAAGAACTATATCAAGTAGATACAAAACGTCCACACACGCACACACACACACACACTCGCATGCACGCACACACGCACACACACACAAACACATCTTTAAAGGAAGAGAGTCTTTCTTCACAGGACCTTTATCAGGAGGTATGATTGTATTAAGCCTTGTTACAAAGGCGACACATTACCCATCATTTCAAATAATTATGTCGCTTTCCTAACCCCTTTCCTACATGAACCGGTCCCCCCTCCACAACTCCCTCCTCGCCGTCACTCACCAACATTTGTCTTGCGAGTGATGTTGGAGGTGCCGACGGCCATGGTAGAGGCCGCCATGAGTCCCGATTGTTCCACTGAGCCCAAGATGGAGGCTGCTGTTTGCCGTTGTTGGGTCGTGCTCATGTTGTTCCAGGCATTATCGTCGTTGAGGACCTCTTCGCTGAGGGCTAGTAATGACTGCAGAACGGATCCAGGAGAGACTTGAGCGCTTGAGTCATTTTGTTTGCAGTGCGTGCGTGCGTGCGTGTGTGCGTACATACGTGCGTGCGTATGTGTTACAAAACATATTTATATCAATGTAACAGCATGCACAAAGTTAAGCAAGTGTGTGAGTAAAAGAGCTGCACTGTGTGTGTGTGTGTGTGTGTGTGTGTGTGTGTGTGTGTGTGTGTGTGTGTGTGTGTGGTTCAGAGGTGTGTGCTCAGAGGTGTGTGCATGCATACTCAAGTACACATGCAGTAACATACAACTGCGTATGTGGGCAAGTACGCATGCAATAACATACAATTGCATATGTGGACACGTGTGTATGTGTGCATATGTATGTGTATGTGTGCATGATCCTGTACAAGCATTAAAGGAATGGATGTGCCTAACAAAAACAGAACATATCTGTCAAAGAGTAGGTGATATGGTTTGAAGGAGACAGCTCTGTTGCACTGGCTCTGCTTTGAGGTCTGCCAACTTCACCACCTAAACCGCAAGATTAGAAATGGAAATTATTTTCAACGACACAAAAGTATGCAGGACAGGTGTGAAAGGCCAGGCTTACTCCCTCCAGGACCTGGGACAGTATGAAATCAGAAAAAGACATTACTGTGACCTGTGGTCTGTAGCTGGTTTAGGTGATCAAAAGGCAGAGTAATGGCCCTTGGGAACTTGGGATGCCACATGGTTCTGTTCTGATTAGGGAGCTTCATCCTCTCGAATCTGAGGATGATAATTTTGGTTGACAATTTTAACCCTCTGGCAGACGAGGATGATCATTTTGGTCAACACTTTTAACCCTCTGGCAGATGAGGATGATCATTTTGGTCAACACTTTTAACCCTCTGGCAGATGAGGATGATAATTTTGGTCGACACTTTTAACCCTCTGGCAGATGAAGATATTATTGGTCAATATTTTTAATCCTCTGGTAGATGAGGATGATAATTTTGGTCAACATTTTTAATCCCCTGGCAGATGAGGATGATAATGATGGTCAACATTTTTATTCTCTTGAAGGTGAGGATTTTAATATTGGTCAATATTTTCAATTCCGTGTTTCTGGCTGGCTGTACCAAAACAGCATGAGAGCAACTCATACAGTCAAGTGTGGGCAAAAGAAATTCTCACTTTCATACACACACAACTAAAATGCGCACACACACACACACACACACACACACACATCACACACACACACACACACACACACACACACACACACACACACACATGCACATGCATACACACACACTGTTCTACCCACTTCTTTATAATTATCAGCCATGGCTTTCTTCTTCTTAGGATCCTTGGTTTTCTGTATCTCCTGCGTCCAATTCTGAGTGATGTTTGGCAAGAAAGTGACAAGGTTGTATTTGTCTTTCTTCCCCTCCCCCGCAGGCTCCAAACTCTGCAGCAACTTGGTGACCTTGTCGTTGAAGCTTACTGGCTTCGAGACGTCTTCCTTAGAAGATGTGGTTATGGGGGAAGTGGTCATAGTTGTGGTGGTGGAGGATGTTGTTGTTGTTGTTGACTTTGTGGTGGAATATTCCACCTGCAACGTTAATGAAAGTAGATCAATATATGAACCTAGAAGGGGAGTCAGGAGAGCACAGACCTGTGCAAAGCTTGTACATATCCTGAATCTAACCTTTGATCAAGATCCGCATGCAAAGTGTAAGGCCAATGAAAACAAACTGTTTTTACTGTAATAATCGAAACAAAAAACCTATGGTCAGTAGGTATACTTTAACCTCTCTCTCTCTCTCTCTCTCCCCCTCTCTCTCTTTAACATCTGTGAGCAAATCAGTTCACGAGCAGAAACACATTTTTATGCCAGGGGAAGTAATTTTAGGTACAGAGTGAAAGAGTAACAACACACTTTTTTTTCTTTCAATATGAGGTACAGAAAAATGCAAAATGTCAATGCTAATATGAACAGAAAGTTTGAATATTCTGTGATTTAATATCAATTAATATACAGTTATCTGTTCATCAGAGTGTTCATGTTCTGTGGCAATTTTATTACAATGTTGCAAAAAGGATCTTGGATATGATGATCCAGTCCCAATCACACCACGTATCTGCACCAAACATTTACCACGTTTATCCTTGGCTGTACTCCATCTTTCAATCAGGCTTCAGTATGATCAGTTCTGCAGATTTTGCCTGATCTTGCCAACATACAAACAACGGTGTTGAAGTAAAAGACTAACAACAATTGTTTGTTGTTGAAAGCTGGTGAACCAATGCACCAGAAACTCGTTTCCTAACGTTGTGAAAGGACCCCCATCGGGCATTCCTATAAGGGCATCCAAGTGCAAGCATGTGGTCTTTAATCTTCAGGACATGACTTGGATGCGAGTCTTTGGGGGCCTGAATAGCTCAGTTGGTAGAGTGCTGGACTCATGATCCTAGGGTTGCGGGTTCGAATTTTGGCACGGGGGGGGGGGGGGGGGTGGGGGGGGTGGGGGGGGGTTCCCTCGGAGTTAACCTTGGTTCTGACTACATTCCCCACACAGTCCTTAGAATGAGACTATAAACCAAGGTTCTGTGTGTGAACACACGCACAACAGCTTGCACACACATAAAATCCCATCACCAACTTTCGGAAGAGAAGGTCAGTTTGGCCGTTGGTATGGATGACACGTTACACATAGCATGCACCTTCCCCGAAGATGGAGTATGGCTGCTTTAATGGCAGGATAAAAAAACGGTCATACACACAAAACTCCACTGCCTGTCCATACAGGCAGTGTCCGCAGGAGTATCAGCCTGCGTATGCAGAAAGAAAGAAAAAAAAGGAAAGGATGCGAGTCTTCACATTTTAATTTGCACATCATTCTGAGTCTGGTTGGCTTTCAGACCTGACGGATCCAACATACATTTGTCTGCACAAACGTGTGTAAAAGTGCACGTCCAGGGCTGCATGTTCAAAGGAGAGCCAGCCAAGAAGGCCACATGATGTTGGCAAGCAAATCAAACTCATGACTGTACGTAAAAATAAAAATTAATGGACAGACTAAACTCCAATTCAAGTCCTAAAGCTAAAAGGCTGATCTAATACCAAAGTCATCACCAACAAGGTTTCAGTCAGATCATATAAAAAATATTGATCTCCATTAACAAAATACACATATGCGCGCGTCCATGCCACACACACACACACACACACACACACACACACACACACACACACATCACAACATCTTTCAGTTTCTTCTCCTTTTACTTGCCCTAGAGCAATCGTCCGTCTCAGGTCCATTTCTGTCCCAAACTCCGCCAGACAGACACTTGTAATGCATCACTCCTGAAAGTTAAAAAAAAAAGACTACTAAAGTAAAATGAAGAAAAGAAGCTGAAGTACTACAAGATATGTTACTGGCATAAACAATCACGAAACTGTTCACACGAAACTCACACACACACACACACGCACACACACGCACTTCGCACATACACACTCTCAAACATATTCTATGACTGAGAGAAACCACTCTCTTTTCAGATTAACCTTTAGTTATACTGACAAATGCAAAGCTTATTAGTGCACGCGCACACACACACACACACCACACACACACAAGCATATGCTTCTGAAAAGAATTAGCTCCTACAAAAACAACCAATGGAATGTTATATTCCTTTAACCACAAAATAATATTAACAAGCAACAGACAGCCATAGCCGAGTCTTTTGCTTATCACTTTTAATGGTGAAAAGAAAAGTGGCAGTTGATTTCTATCTTTTTCTTCTCACTTTTAGGGGTGAAAACAAAAGTTACAATTAATTTTTAAAGAGAAAGCTATCTGACAAACTTACTACTTTTCTTTAATTCCATCAGACATGAAGACCACGACAAGAATTTCTTTTAAAAAAGAAAAAAAAGCAACAAACAGCGTAAAGAATTCACACCAAATGCAGTTACCGAAAGATTTTCTAACCTTTGCCCCCAAGAAAGGGGGGACAAATGGATGTCCTGACTTCTCCTGGAGCCGTCGCCGGCCAGTGAACACCATACACATTCACTGGACTACACATCTGACGTAGTCCCCCACCATCTGGAAATCGTCAGTCAACCGGTTAATCAAGTTCTTCACAGTTTCTTTGGTTGTTTTGAAAGAGTGTTCAGCATCTATAAACTTTTGGGAAGTAAGCACGATGGTTCAAATGAATGACTCACCTTTAGGCTTGTCAGTAGTGGTGGTAGCAGCTTCGATGGGGTATAGGGTCACATGATTTCCATCCTCATCTAGGTGACCTGAATATAGTACAGAACAGATGATAATAATCTGATAATTGATTATAAAATGGCAATGAATATGATAATAATAACTGTCACTCACACACACACACACACACACACACACACACACACACACACACACACACAGCCATAACAATAAGCACAATGTCTGATTGGCCACAGCCAGTGAAATACTGTTTCAAAAACTGTAATTACCTAAAGAAATCAATATCATTCAAAACAAAGGGTCATAATCTGATAATTAACAATATAATGGTGATGATTATGATGATCCCACACACACAACACACACACACCACACACACACAGCCATAACAATAAGCACAATAACTGGCTACATCTGGTGAAATACTCTGTACCTAAAGAAAGCAAGCTACTGGTACTGCTGATCACCAGTTTGATTATGACAGGACTGGACAACCAATTTGTCAAATTCAGCACAAGATGGACGTTGAATGAAAACAAGGCCGATGGGGAGGAGACATGGCGAGTGAAAATAGTGATGATAGCAATAATAATACTGATAGCAATAATAATAATGATGACGATAAAAATATTGAAAAAATAATAAAAGAGGATTACTACCACTTTTGGTGATAATATGACAATAGCAGTTGTAGTATGGGAGAAAGGAGAGCGATTTGTTCAGATTTGTTGCAGCATTCCTCTGGCCTATTGTCAAATGACACCTGTCTAACTTCATACTCACAATGTTTGGAAGGAGTGAATGGGGAGTAGTCGCCCCAACCAATGTTCAGGAAGTACGCTTTGACAGCAAACTCGTGGTCGAAACTCTGCTGGTTCTCATCTGGCTTAAACGCATAGACATACTTGCGTCCTTCGAGCTGGGTAGCTTGCATCACGTCTTTGTTTCTAATTACTGCAAACAACTGTCACTTTGTCAGGGCAAAATTCAATTACAGAGATTGTTTATCTATTACTGATTACTGATTTGCTGCATTTCTGCCTCATGGAACTTATGACGTGTATTTTTTTGTTTCTTGTTATTAGCAAAATTTGGAAAGAGAGGGGATTAGTTACACCAAGGACACAGACAAAAGAGTACAGGACTAGACACTTGTTATTACAATATAATATTTCTTTTTATTTCATATAGTTTACAATTCTTTTCAGACAATTTCAGGTAATACCATACATTCTTCTCTGCAAATGTGTGAGAACAGCCTTGATATTTACCTAAAGCATCCCAAACAACAACATTCATGACACATCACCATCACATACTGTCTGTTCATGCTGGTGTTGCTTATGCACACAGGACTCAATAATGTCCAGAACAAAAAATAAGTTTGCATTAAAATTTTCTACAGTCAACACATCAAAAAAACAAACAGATTTTTTGAAGTAGTATGCAAAGGCTTTCTCCCTTGTCCCCTGCATAACCAGAAAGATCCACACAGACAGCGAGGATTTCAAAGCATTCTGTCCCTTTGCTACATGTCACATCCTCTTCAATTACGTTCACACCAAGTCATGGCAGGGACACATCTTGCTCCATATCTATGTAGTGAATCCCCTTCAACAGAAAGATGTCAAGCCAGCATAATGATCAATATCTGCGCAGTATCCTGATTGGCCTATTGTTTTCAGTAACAAGACAGGTTTTCGCAGGCCAACATCCTGGTCAATACCTATAGGTATGTTGTAACTTGATCAGTAGATCACTTCCAACGCTATCATAGGCCAACATCCTGGTCAATATCTACAGGTATGTAGTAACTTGATCAGTGGATCACTTCCAATGTTGTAACAGGTCAACATCCCCGTCAATATCTATAGGTATGTTGTAACTTGATCAGTAGATCACTTCCAATGTTGTAACAGGTCAACATCCCTGTCAATATCTATAGGTATGTTGTAACTTGATCAGTGGATCACTTGCAGTGTTGTAACAGGTCAACATCCCAATCAATATTTATAGGTATGTTGTAACTTGATCAGTGGATCACTTCCAACGTACGTCTAACAACCTGGTCAAGATCTATAGGTATGTAATAACTGTGATCACTGCCTACCTCCATTGACCCGATACATGATGTTGAAATGCAGAATGGTGAGGTGAGTCTCTGGCACCTCCCAGTACAAGTCGTACACAGACCCTCGTGCCATTGGATGCAGACATGCCTGTACATTTTCTGGTGTCGGTACAGTGGCCGCTGAACAGACAGCAATCATGATACAAAATATGGTGGCACTGAAATATCAGCGATCAAAGAAACACAACTAATCACAGCACAGGAAATAAGATGTGTGAACAAGAGCATCAGCTGTTTAACAGCAACAACGTCAATAAAAGTGGTAATCACCTTCACAGTATATACAATAAACATTGTAAATTCAAGCCTAACAGAAAATAATGATTTAACTGAAGAATTCAATGTTGAATAAATGTTTTTCACAAGGAAGCTCAATTAATTCCTACACTTCTCAATTATATGTTTACATGGCAACATTGTTAATGTAACACACTGTAAAAAAAAAATCAAAACCAAATCCTGAAATAAGAAAAATGTGTACAATTTCTGTGGAGGATGGAGAGGGAGGACAATACCATCACTGCACTCCCTTCCCAAATGCACAGGTTTCAGCTGATCAAAATATGGCTAACAGATTCACACCCTCCCTTACAATGACCACTCCAGACAACCCATCTGTAAAGGGATACCTGTTCATTTTCTAAGGACAGAAAAGGATAAGGATAATAAAGTTGTAAATGGGTACCTGTCCATCTTAAAGGAGAGGGCAGATAAAGCTATGAATGGGTACCTGTCAATTTTGGGGTATATGGAATGTAACACTGTTAAGTGAATACCCATCATCCCTCTGAAAGGGTGGGGAAGGTAAAGCTGTGCATGGACACTGCCCTTCTTTTGGGATGGGGAACACAGAAGTTGTACATGGACACCTGCTCCACTTGAGGGATGGGGAGGGTAAAGCTGGGTATCTGTCCCTCTTTAAAGACTGGAAAGGTAACGCCTTAAATGGATACCCATCCCTCTTTTGGGATGGGAAAAATAACAATGTGAACAGATACTCAACCTTTTTTTTTTTTTTTTTGGGGGGGGGGGGGGGGGGGGGGAGGAGGTAATGCTGTAAATGTACCTGTCCCTCACCAGGGATGGCGAAAATAAAGCGGTGAATGGATACCTGACCCTCATTCCGAATGGGAAAGGAAAGGCTGTGCATGGATACCTGACCCTCTTGTGGGGAAGGGGGGGGGGGGGGGGGTAAGACTGTGGATAGATACCTGACCCTCTTTGGGGAAGGGGGGGGGGGGGTAAGACTGTGGATAGATACCTGACCCTCATTCCGAATGGGAAAGGAAAGGCTGTGCATGGATACCTGACCCTCTTTGGGGAAGGGGGGGGGGGGGGGTAAGACTGTGGATAGATACCCGACCCTCATTCCGAATGGGAAAGGAAAGGTTGTGCATGGATACCTGACCCTCTTTGGGGAAGGGGGGGGGGGGGGGGGTAAGACTGTGGATAGATACCTGACCCTCTTTGGGGAAGGGGGGGGGGGTAAGACTGTGGATAGATACCTGACCCTCTTTGGGGAAGGGGGGGGGGGGTAAGACTGTGGATAGATACCTGACCCTCATTCCAAATGGGAAAGGAAAGGCTGTGCATGGATACCTGACCCTCTTTGGGGAAGGGGGGGGGGTAAGACTGTGGATAGATACCTGACCCTCATTCCAAATGGGAAAGGAAAGGCTGTGCATGGATACCTGACCCTCTTTGGGAAGGGGAAGGTAAGACTGTAGATAGATACCTGTCCTTCTTTAGGGATGGGAAAGGCAAGGCTGGGCATCGATACCTGTCCCTCCATTTGTGACAGGAAAGTTAAGGCTGTAAATGAAAACCTGTTTCTCTCTTGGGATGGGAAAAGTAATGCTGAACACCTGTCCCTCTCTTGGGACTGGAAAGGTGATGCTCTAAATGGATACCTGTCCCTCTTTAGGGACAAGAAAGGTCAAGCTGTAAATGGATACCTGACCCTCATTCCGAATGGGAAAGGAAAGGCTGTGCATGGATACCTGACCCTCTTTGGGGAAGGGGGGGGGGGGGGGTAAGACTGTGGATAGATACCTGACCCTCTTTGGGGAAGGGGGGGGGGGTAAGACTGTGGATAGATACCTGACCCTCATTCCGAATGGGAAAGGAAAGGCTGTGCATGGATACCTGACCCTCTTTGGGGAAGGGGGGGGGGGGGGTAAGACTGTGGATAGATACCCGACCCTCATTCCGAATGGGAAAGGAAAGGTTGTGCATGGATACCTGACCCTCTTTGGGGAAGGGGGGGGGGGGGTAAGACTGTGGATAGATACCTGACCCTCTTTGGGGAAGGGGGGGGGGGGTAAGACTGTGGATAGATACCTGACCCTCTTTGGGGAAGGGGGGGGGGGGGTAAGACTGTGGATAGATACCTGACCCTCATTCCAAATGGGAAAGGAAAGGCTGTGCATGGATACCTGACCCTCTTTGGGGAAGGGGGGGGGGGTAAGACTGTGGATAGATACCTGACCCTCATTCCAAATGGGAAAGGAAAGGCTGTGCATGGATACCTGACCCTCTTTGGGGAAGGGGAAGGTAAGACTGTAGATAGATACCTGTCCTTCTTTAGGGATGGGAAAGGCAAGGCTGGGCATCGATACCTGTCCCTCCATTTGTGACAGGAAAGTTAAGGCTGTAAATGAAAACCTGTTTCTCTCTTGGGATGGGAAAAGTAATGCTGAACACCTGTCCCTCTCTTGGGACTGGAAAGGTGATGCTCTAAATGGATACCTGTCCCTCTTTAGGGACAAGAAAGGTCAAGCTGTAAATGGATACCTGACCCTCTTTAGGGATTGGAAAGGTAATGCTGTAAATGGATACCTGACCCTCTTTAGGGACTGGAAAGGCAATGCTGTAAATGGATGCCTGTTTTCTTTAGGGACCAGAAAGGTCAAGCTGTAAATGGATACCTGACCCTCTTTAGGGATAGGAAAGGTAATGATGTGAATGAATATCTGACCCTCTTCCTCTTTAGGGATAGGAAAAGTAATGCTGTGAATGGATGCCTTTCCCTCTTTAGGGATGGAAATGATAAAAGCTGTGAATGAATGCCTTTCCCTCTTTAGGGATGGGTAGGTTAAGGCTGAGGACGGGTACTTGTCACTCTTCAGTGATGAGGATGAAGAGG
>CM065719.1:50340732-50343232 GCA_033310375.1 Conus canariensis
GAAAACATCAAAATGCAAGAACAGATCTTCATGTTATAATACCACAGCAAGGCCTACCTGGTTCACAGTAATGCTGCACTTCAATGTACTTGGATGTGCCAGGGCATGGGTCATCAAATTCGTCGTTGTTCACAGGTATCTGACATTTGTTGTGCCCGTCGCATCTGTTTGCAACAAACAAGAGGCTTGTGCATGTACGTTAATGTGTGTCATGTTTATCTGAACTGGTACACATCACTGTGCACATGCTTATGAATTCAAACACACACACTTACACACATACACATAAATACACAAATACACAAACACATGGACAAGCACATACACAGACTGTATATCTACTTCACACACACACACATACACAGAGAAAGATGCATACAGATTATTATACATTATATTATCATATATCATTAATATATCACACAAGCACGCGTGCACACACACACGCACGCACGCACGCACGCGCTCGCGCGCGCGCGCACGCACGCACGCACGCACACACACACACACACACACACACACACCATACAGATAAAATAATCATACACTATATTATCATATATCATTAACATCTCTCTCTCTCTCTCTCTCTCACACACACACACACACGCACACACACACATATATATAGAGAGAGAGAGTGAGAGAGAGAGAGAGAGAGAGAGAGAGAGAGATAAGGAGCCTGCATCAGAAAAAAATACATCAATTTACAAAAAAAGAGAAAACATTACTAAAACACCAAGAACAAAAAAGAACAAGAAAAGAATATCCACAAATCACAAAGTATAACGAACAAAACAATAACCACATTGAAATAAATAAAACTTGAGAAAGCCTGTAACACACACACACACACACACACACACACACACACACACACACACACACACACAACCAAAGTAACACTCTCTCAAGATGAAAACGAATACAAACTTACAATCTATTATTTTGCACCACACTCACTTGGAAGAAATCACCTCCACAGCAGTAATGGAATGACACCGGATATCCAGATTCTCTGTGACGCCAGATGGGTTGCACAGCCACGTGGAAAAACGCCCGTAGTTTGCACGTGAAATGCGGATGACATAATGCGACGGACACTCCAGTTCCAGAATGCTGTACTGACAGGCGAAGGTCGTCTGTTTCTGGATGTGACTCTCTCCATCAATCCAGTCACCTGGGAGATTACAGGAGTAAATTAAATTAAGGCCCTTGTTTTTCTGGTTGTTTACTTATTTGTTTGTTCTTCATTTAACAGGATTTCTTCTCTCAAAAGAATTAATTGCCTATATTTTAGTTGAAAGCTGAAAGACGTAAAGGTGTAAATTAAGGCCCTTGGTTTTTTGTTTGTTTGCTTGTTTATTTGTTTGTTCTTTCAACAGGATTTCTTCTCTCAAAAGAATTATTTGTCTACATTTCAGCTGAAAGCTGAAAGGCTGCAAGTTGGGGCTGAAGCAAAGGCTAGACTCAATGTTCGCCCTGACCTCTGAAGGAATGGAACAAAAGTTCATATTTCATCCAGGGCGGAGAATACTGGGAACTGTTCAAGCGAGGAAAGCTTCTTTTCTCCATGAGACCAGACCTGATTTAGACGTTCAGCTGTGAAATTGTGGACATGAAAGAGTTCTTATCTCCTTAAAACCTTATTCAGATTTGGCTGTGGGATACTGGGAACTGTTCCCTCAAGAGAAACATTTACATTTCCACAAGACCTCATCTCTACATATCTCTATATATAACACTAAAAAGGTTAAAGTTCCCTTATTCTATTGGGCCATAGGGGCAGCAAACTGTCAGAAGCACACAGTGTCTAGGACCTTCCATATAATAACAATAGAATATCACAGCGTTAAAGTGCCATGTATGTATACAAGTATCTATATATCCATTTATCTAGATATCTATATAGGTTGATAGATAGACAGATATAGATCTATATAAGCTGTTTCTTTTTATCACTCGAATATTCACACTAATGTTTATGAAAACAAATGACTTGTATTAACCATCTAAAACTCTTTTACTACACCATCATTCATTGGCATTTGCTTACATTACTGCTTGACAACACTTTTAAAAAAAAAACACACACACAAAAAAAAACACACTCTGACATGGCATGAAAGAAAGCAGACAAAATGGAGAAATATACCAATACTGAAACTCCCGTATGGTCATGTGTTTGCTGCAGTGAATAGACACAATCGTCATCCTCACATCTATGTTTAGTTTTAAAACATATATCATCATTATCACTTTTGTTACTGTTGCACTGAATAGACACAATCGTCATCCTCACATCTATGTTTAGCTTTAAAACATATATCATCATTATCACTTTTGTTACTGTTGCACTGAATAGACACAATCGTCATCCTCACATCTATGTTTAGTTTTAAAACATATATCATCATTATCACTTTTGTTACTGTTGCACTGAATAGACACAATCGTCATCCTCACATCTATGTTTAGCTTTAAAACATATATCATCATT
>CM065719.1:50348232-50350732 GCA_033310375.1 Conus canariensis
ACGTCTCATTTGAACCACCAGTCTATCTTCGTTCGAGTTTTAATTGCTGAGCGCGCCTGTACAACAACATGTGGGCTGACGTCTCATTTGAACCACCAGTCTGTCTTCGTTCCCCCGACAGGCGCTGGAAGGAGAAGAACGTGAGCAGGAGCCTGGGGTTAAAAAAAAAAAAAAAAAAAAAAAGGGGGGGGGGGAGAGAGAGAGAGAAAAAGCAACCGTCAAAATGTCAAATTTGTTGCTGTCAAATGTTCTACTTCTAACCCTGGAAAAAAAAAAAAGATTTTTTTTGCAGACTGCACACGTACGTTTTCTCACAGGACTCGAGTGACGTGACTTCTTTCCCGGTCCACGAAGTCCTACAGTTTGTTTGTCTTGTTTCAGAACTTAAGAAGTGGGTCTCGTGGCAACTACGACTTTAGCAGATGTCTGACGTACGCATTAGCTCAACGAAGTCCTGCAAGACGTCAGTCACATGGAAGAGAGACGAATTAAGTCCTTCCCATCCTCACTCTCCACGTCAGCGTGGGCTGCTCAGAGCCAACTCCATGTCAGAGAGACGACCTACCTGGTCGGTGTCACGTTATCGGAGGACCTCACCTGGGGTACTTCGCTTATCGCCCAACATTTCCGACAAAGCCAGCAAGACTCTTGGACTCTCTCCGACACAATCTGAAGGAGGGGCGCTGTCAAGGTTAAAAGAGAAAGCCCACACGATCCATCCTTTAGCATGCTGCCCCTGTCTGGGACTCAGGCATTCACTGCCACATCAGCAAAGAGAATGAAGGTGCACTGTCGACCTGCCCGACGTGTGTGGGTACACTGGCATCGCCAAACATCCAGTGTGGAGGACATACACGGTAAGCGGAGCTACGCTGGACCCCCACTCGAAGACAGCGCGCGCACGGAGGGGTTGGCAACCTTCACCATGAAGAGTAGCCATCAACACTCTGTATATGTCAACAATCGACCCAGCAACTTGAACAACACGACTGTCCCCACTGGTCGACAAACCATCTTTCTTCCTGCTAAACCACTCACAGGATGAACTATTGTTTCATACTAAACAATCTTTTCAGTGTGTGGAACGCTTCTCACGTGAGGCCACTTCCATCATACTCGGTGGAAGGCTTAGTACACGCTCCCCCCCCCCCCCCTCCTCTCTCTCTCTCTCTCTCTCTCTGTGCGCGCGCGTGTGTGTGTGTGTGTGTGTGTGTGTGTGCGTGTGCGCGCGCGCGCGCGCGTGTGTGCCCCTTTCACCCTCACTATTCAGGTTCGCGGCCAATTACCCCTAAGCCACGTTCCTTCCGGCTTCCTTCTGAACCCATTTCAGGCTGGTCTTTCGGGCAGCCTATTCAGTTTGCACTGTGCTGGTGTTTGGGCTGAACCCAACTAAACGGATGGTGGTGGTCGAAAAACAGAAGCAAGAGACGAAAGAAAAGGCGTTAAGGTTCGGAAATACCGTTTCCGCCCTCCACGTCTCGTCTTCTGCGGCTGATAAGATTCACGATCATCCTCAGTACTTCCAGCAGGCTCTCAAAACACACATCAATAAACTTACAGCAGGTGGCTTCCATAAGGAAGTGGCTGATTACGATCAGTGTGTCGTTTGCTTTAAAAAAAAAATAAATAAATAAATAAAAAAAATAAAAATAAAAACAACTGGTTAGGCAGGTAAGGTAATGTTGGTTTTAGCCCAGCAGACCGCAAAGGGCCGTATCAGGGCTTGTCACCGCGTTGAATTGAACACCGGTTAGGACAACAATATGCACAAATGTTGGATGGTTTCAACAATTTCAAGTTCTTCGAGGCACAGTTCTTATCGCAGCTCCAGACCTAGACCAGCTGATGGGAGGAACTAAAGGTTGAAGATCCCGGGGTCTGCTTAAAGCAGAAGTTTACAATGGCCGGAGTCCAGCATGCTCCTTTTTGTGTTTTCCCGGTGACATCGAAACCCACGCTCAGATTGACTGCGTCACTGGCACCACGTGATCCGTGTGATAAGTGTCCTCTTCCCCCCCCCCCCCCCCCCCCCCCCCAGCCCCTCCGGGCATCCCCACCTACCCCTTCCCCCACACACCCATCCCCCCGACAGAGCACACACACACACACACACACACACATTCCAACGCGCGTAAGTTCGCGCGGTATCATTACTATAGAAATTTACGTTACGCGTGTGGCTGAACGCTACCTCAAAACTTGACGATTTCCTGTGTCATTTACAACCTCGGCAGCATCTCGGAAGAGCACTGAATCACTCAGTATCTGGTAAACGAATCCGGGAGGACGCTGCGGAATCTATCACTAGGCCTACGTACGTGTGGCTTTCTGGGTATTTTAGTTATCACTTCGCTGAGTTCATCAGCGGTGAGGAAATTTGAAAAAAAAAAACAAAAAAAAACGTTCACCTGGTCAGTGTTCAGTAGTTCACCTTTCCCACACAGTCAACTGGACGGTTCCCGAAGAGAGAGAGAGAGAGAGAGAGAGAGAGAGAGAGAGA
>CM065719.1:50353232-50363759 GCA_033310375.1 Conus canariensis
GTTTTTTTTTTTTTGTTTTGTTTTTGTTTTTTTTTTGGGGGGGGGAGGTTGAGTTTGCGTGTGTGTGTGTGTGTGGTCTTTTTATCTATGTGGGAAGAGAGACTGGGAGGAGGGGTGGCGGCGTGTGTGTGTGTATGGTCTTTTTATCTATGTGGGAAGAGAGACTGGGAAGCCCCGTCCAGCCTTGAAATACTCTGATCAACTGGAACGCTGTGCGCTTACCATTAAGTAACCTTGTTCTCCGCATGGTGAAACAATTACATGCCCATAACTGCACACCAGTGACTCTCGGTGCTAATTCACCTAGCATACATGCAGATACGTGGTACAACGTGCAGATCAAACATGGAAGTTTCGTTTCTCAAGAAAGGGAGGGTGGGGGAGCAAGTTGGATCATATACACTCCGAGATGACCCACGCATTCAACAACAACAACAGAACATGAAATCCGCACACACACACACACACACACACACACACACACACACACACACACACACAGAGATTAACTTACTGACTGACGTCTACGTTCTGATGCCGAATATTGTCTACGACAACCGAAGAAAAGTAACACACACACACACACACACACACACACACACACACACACACACACACACACACACACTAACCTCAGCGTGACTGATATGAAAGGAAATCTTCCGTCAAAATCGAAGTTCACACATTTTCTCTCTGCTATCCGGGCTGCGTCCCCCCCCCCCCCCCCCCCCCCCCCCCCACGTCCTCTCCGTAGTGTCCAAGAGTCGTCTTAGGCAGCGCAGATATCCGATAAACGGGAATAATGACAACAGGCTTGCTTTTCTCCATCATACTGGAACTACCCCCCCCCCCTCCCCCCCAAGATCAACAGGTAAACGCCGCTCAGAGTTGCCACCAATCACAATTAGGTTTACAATATCATCGGTGAACTGTGTCGCCCGGCACATTATGATAATATACATGTCTAAAAGGTTGCGCGTGGGGAGTGGGGTGGAAATAAAGTCTGTGATTCAGTTCTTTCCGATTAAAATCCATTTTTTTTCCTTACCTTCCAAATTTTGAACTGCCATCAAATCGGCATTGACTAGATCACCACACACTGACTACTTGCTTTTCTTCAGTAAAAGTTGATATTCAAAAAACTTTTATTTCTTGCGGTTTTGCACACCGTTTTTATCCGCCGCGAGGCGAGAGGGGGAGGGGAACGAGGGGGGTCTGATATGACTGAAAGGACACTCGTCAACTTCTTCGCCCTCTCCCCTCCCCCCCCCTCTCTCTTCTCTCTCTCTCTCTCTCTCTCTCTCCCCCCTGCCTTGCTCCTCCAGTCTTTGATGCATCATCATAGTAATTTATTCCAGAATGCTCGGCACAAGAAATTATCTCGAAAGGAAACAACGAAGGAAACGTTTGTACCCAAAATGCCGAAACAACTTCATGCCCATGACCACAAAGTAATATTGCAGCGGCACACGTTCAACACACTCCGCCTGGTGGTCAGTCTCTTCAGACCTAGCAGCCGGTCCCAAGCCCGGACAAAGGAGGAGGTTTGGACGTGAGGCTGGCAACCTCACCCCGTTAAAAAAAAAAAAAAAAAAAAAAAAAAAAAAAAAAAACCTGCCTGCTACAGGAACAACCCACAACTGCCAAAAGAAACGCCACTCCTGGACGAAGAAGGGCCTCCATCAGCAAGACTCGCGACGCGTTGAGGTGACAGCCGAAAGGAAGCCTCAGTACAGCCGCCGACCCACCTTTCTGACGACTGTGGGGACGACTAGAGAAGATTGCCCAGGACCGTGCTCGTTGCCGGGCAGCTGTTGATGGCCAAGGGCCTGGCAAGAGCACTGGGCGTAAATAGGTGACGCGTTCACCCGCTACTTCATGCAGCCAACAGGCAAACCCGTGTACGTAGTAAGTTTACAGCATCATTGGCGACCGCACAGCCCGACTCATACATGTGTGTATATATATACATACGAGTGCGAGTCCGAGTGTGTTGTGTGTGTGTGTGTGTGTGTGTGTGTGTGTGTGTGTGTGTGATAGATGAAGTTAGAGAAAGCAAAAAAGAAAAAAATATGCGTGATTCAGAGGCTTCTCTCCGATTATAATCCCCTTCATGTTCATGTAAATAAAAAAATAAAAAAATGTTTTTAAAGACAAGGGTTCTGAAACGAACTTTTTTTTTACTTAATTATGTGCTGCTCTTCTGTTGCCAGTACACACTCATATAGGAATGTCCTGTGACTGCTACATATTCTTCGCTGAATTTTTGATAGACTCTCTCCCCCCCCCCCCCACCCCCACCCCCCACCCCCCCTTTTTTTTTTTTATCTTTACATTTCATGTCCCCGATTCTAATGCGCTGACCACTGCTCCTTCTTTTTGCTGATAATACAACTCGACCAATCAGCTGTAAAATCAAAGAGCCCATGAGGAAAAAAACACACATTAAATTACGCGCCATACTTCTACAAAACGTAGCATTAATCAACCCGCTTTCCAATCTGCCCTCGCTAAACACATTTCCTTTTCACAATGAACGTTCGCTCGCACTCATTTACCAACACAGGCTCGAACTTGAACGTTATAATTATATTCCAAGAGATCTCAATCTGGGACATGTATCCAAACACCCCCACCCCCACTCCGCTAACTGCACGATTTCCGAACATGTTTTATTCTCTTTACAAACTTTGTCACGTTCGCCCAACACGACTGAAGGAGACAAGGTGGTGGAAAAATCGGTCGCCAAAATCATATGACAGCGGGGGAGGGATAGGGGGGGGGGGGGGGGGAGTTTTTGTCCAGCTGTCATGCTGGATGTCTCGTGGCCAGGGGAGTGAGTGGAGATGGGGCTGATGGTAGAGGTACGGGGAGGGGGGCAGACACTGCATGGGAAACGACATGGCCTGGAGATAAGGCGTCCGCTGGATTCAACTCCCAGTAGTCCCTAGGTCGAATGTCCTGTCGTAAACGGAGATCAGGGAGAAAACAACAACATCAATAACAACATCAATAACAACATTAGCAAAAACAAACAAAACAACTCAACTTCGAGAACCACAACATACTACTCTACATTATCAGCAGACTACATGAAAACGAACGTGTCACTGATGACAAAAAGCAAAACAACATGCGAACAGACAGACAGCAGCTTGATACATACCACTGACCTACGTTCGTTTCATCACTGAATCAGAACTTAACACTGCTAAGTCTATCAAGACTGTTAAGATGTGTCCTTGCTCTGAGCATGAGACTGAAACAGGCGACGGCTTTAACAAAATCGAGCCAGAATGTAAAATAAAACACTAAAGAAAAAAAAACAAAAAAAAAAAACGGTGTACAGTAACACCTATTTAACACACACATCAAAACAGACAAGTACATTTTCGTCAAATACGTCTTCCTCACACATTACTCACACCCGACAAGACGACATCAAAATCCAAACGCAGATCGGAGGAGTCAGCATGAAAAACTTTGACACCACCACCAGTTGCAGTCGCATCGAGTCCCCCCCCCCCCCCCCCCCCCCTTACCTGGCCTCCCATAATGGTGCATGCAGCAAAGCCCCACCACCGGCCCAGTCTGCCTGTCGCCCCACTGTCAAGCAACACGCTGAGAACGGATCATGTATGTACACACACAAACCACATCCATAAAACTGATCCAGCGTGGCTTTGGCCGAAAGCCGTTGTGACGTCCTCAACTCTCAAACTCAGCAAACAGATGGCGGAGAGCAAGCCGGCCTCTCTCTCGTCGTCGTCATTCGACGCCGGGCGAGCAGTCCCAAGCGCGCGCGCGCGCGAGTGCGCACGCCAGTCTATGCGTACACCCAGTGCGTATTACACGCACGCGCGTAGACGAAGAGTCGCTCTCTCTCTCTCTCTCTCTCTCTCTCTCTCTCTCTCTCACACACATCACACACACACACACACACACACGCATGCGCACGCACACACACGCACGCACACACGCACACACACGCGCGCACACGCTCATGCATGCGCGCAGGTATACACACACACACACACACACACATTCACACACACATACGCACGCACGCGCGCGCTCGCACGTACTCATATACGCGCGCGCGCTCGCACGTGCACACACACACATTAACTGCAAAACTAGGCATGCCAGTGCACGCACGCACGCACGCGCGCGCGCGCACACACACACACACACACACACACACAGTAGCAACAGAGCGACGCGCACTTTATGGTAGCGATAGTCAACCCTCTTCAGAACCACCACAGGACAAGAGGACCAAAGTGATTGGTCGCCATGTCGCGAACCCCCTTAACCCCCCACCCCTTTATGGCACGGTCTCTTCCGATGGGGAGGGGAATGGGAAGAAAGGCGGAAAGGGGAAGCCTGGGATGTGTGAGGAGAGAGGGAGAGAGAGATAGAGAGAGGGGGGGGGGGGGGGAGAGACATGGTGGATTAAGAGGGAGACAAATGAGACGGGTACTCAAATAGCTCAGTATCAACAGCATGAACGGTAGCTGACCGATACTGAGTTGAGAGATAGAGAGAGAGGGGCGGGGGGGGGAGGGAGAGAGACAGAGACAGAAGAGAGAGAGACAGAGACAGAGAGAGAGAGAGGGGGGAAGAAAAAGAAGAAGAAAAACCAAACAAAACAAAAAAAAAGAAAGGGAAGGAGAGGGTGTAAAACTAAATATCTGCCTGAAGAAGACCAAATACGTCGAAACGCGTTGTGTCTGTTTTGCAATTTCTTTATAATTTCGTTTGGCGGCGTGGTAATTCGGTGTTCGCCCTCTTAAAAAGAAAAAGGCACAGAAACTTTGAAAGGAAAAAAAAAAGACAAAAGAACTTTGACCAAAACAAAAAAACAAAACCCTCAAGACGAGGAGAATAAAAACAGCATATCATACCATTCAAATATAATGCTGTTCAGATTCCACAGAATTACACGTCAATCCATAACAGAAGCAAAATGGCAGATTTAGGTTGAAAGCATTTGTCTGCAACACCCTGTCATCCGAAAGGATCAGTGTCCCTTTTAACAGTTGCATCCGACAGACGAGAATTACGTGGAGCTGAAGGAGATTGTAAATGTGTGTGTGTGTGTGTGTGTGTGTGTGTGTGTGTGTGTGTGTGTGTGTGTGTTTCAATCCATTCATGACACAAACATTTCCAATACAAAAACGCTCGAAATTTGATATGATGTCGACTTCACTGAGGGACCCGAGGGATGGAGATGAGTGAGAGAACGGGTGAGGAGCGAGGGAGGTTGTAACTATCATGGTATGGTCCACTTTCAGATCGAAAACAAAGCACCGTGACTGGTATGCAGACTGAGAGAGAACGTTCAGATCGACCTGGCGGCGCTGAAGTTCTGGACCAACCTAACTTCCATTTCACATTGCCTGGTGTCACTCAACATTTCATAGCATTTCAGCTTGAATGAGTATTTACTGTGTTTCAACACCAGCATAGGCAATACGAGAAACGATTCGCTTTCACCAACTATGATATTCTCCGCTGACCAGACGGAAATTCTTGTTGTGTTTCTCAAAGCCCGAGCTGGAGCTCCTTCGTGGTAGTTCCTTTATCATGATTTTTCTGCCAAGTGATACTCGCAATATAAACTAGTTTCATCATTAAAGAAAAGAACACCGTTAAAAAGTACGTCCTCTTCACAAATGCATACACAATTTTCAGTCTCCAAGCTCCATACTAAGAAATATTAACAGGAAATTCAAGTAAATGCGCCAGATAACAGGGACAAAGCAGTTTACTACAAAACACGATAAGATATGTGTAAGTGGTTGCTCGTTCTTCGTTTTCATTGTCCTCAATGTTGTTTACCTTGCCTGAAGAAGACTGAAGAGGCCCAAACGCGCCGTGTGTTGTCTTGTAATCTGTTGGTCCCTATTATCTGGCGGGTTTATTTTAATTTCCTTTTAAATCTGTTTCCATTTCCGCCTACACTAACCTCACTTTGAAACTAATTTCCAAACTAAGATCGGGGGATTCTCAACCTGAAGTGGCCTGATATGTTTATGAATGTCCGACAGCTCGCAAAAATAAGGAGCATTGTTCCTACAATTTTATGAACACATGTTTTATTAACACACTTAATCTTTTATTTGTTGTTTAGTTCAGTTTCGCCGTTTTGAATGTCTAATCGCTCGCAAAAATAAGAAAATGCTTCCCTACAATTTTGTGAACAAAATATTTCATTCACTCACTTCGTCTTTTATTTGTTGTTTAATTCAGTTTTTGCTGTTTATCTCCTTTGATCGGTTTTACGACATATAAATGAGTTTGAGTCCGAGTCACACACACACACACACACACACACACACACACACACACACACACACAACGCCCCCCCCCCCCTCCTCCTCCCCTTTCCTCCTGTATATATTTTGTGTTTGTGTCTCAATGCTGTCCATTTTGTGTGCGTGTTGTGTGTGTGTGTGTTGGGGGGGGGGGGGGGGCAGGGGGGTGAAGGACTGGAAGGGGCACGTGTCAGAGTGTGCGCCGTTTAAGCTGGCAGCACGAGTACCATGTCAGGTGATGACACTGGTAGCGGAGAGGGAGGGGTGGGTGGGGGCTGTGGTGGCGTCGGAGGAGGGGGGAAAGAGATGGACGGGTGCGGAACAGCGGGGAAAGCGTTTCATTTACGCCTGATTATATTCATTTCATTTGCCTTCAACTGATGCTCTTTCTCACCTTACACGGAACTGCTTGTTGAGCTCCATTTAATTCTGGAGGTGCAAGCTGTTCATCCACCTCCTATCACTGACTGTTCTTCTTCTTCTCACTTGTTTTCTTCTTCTGTCATTATCAGTATTGTTGTTACGGTTATACATGAGTTATTATCATTTGTCTAAAGACTGAATAATGATACAAATCAGCATAAAGTGCTATCTACCAAAGAGGGGAATATTACTGCATAGAAGCGTCTAAAAACGATGACAGCTATTTTCCCCCAGGAAAAACACATGTTAACAATGACTCAAGACTCGGGATAAATTTACTGTGTTTTAGGCTTATCTCCCATTCACAACTGGGAAGGAGGGGAGGGGAGGAAAAGAAAATCGATGCAATGAAGCATTGCCATGATGTAAATGATAATGATTCGTCGCAACATGGAATCCATATTACGGTAATTACGTGTACAGCAAGAAATATATGATATTTATCATTATCGAGATACTGCCGAGAGAATTGCCTTTTTCTGTTAAAACAGTTAATATGACGTATCCAGACAAGGATTACCCTTATCGCCAGCATTGGAACACAGATTGTCTTGTTCATGTGCACGGAAATTTCCTGAGAATGTTATCTTCAGTTTTAGCATTATTTTTCAAACAAGTCATACTCCGCTGGCCTATGTCATTCCCATTCTTCTCCTGCGATGTCTGATCGTCCGTTGCATTGTGGATACTGACCCCGTTGCCTTCTGTCTGCTGTGTCAATATGTCACCTTCTGTGCGTGTCGAATGTGTCACGCTGACTGACACACCACAGCACACACTGTCCTGATCTTCAGGCTGGTCAGCGTGTTCAATCACTCCTTCACTGTCCAACTCAGGAAGCACTTACACTGTCTGTATGTAGGCTGTATGGGCTTGCAGATCGACTTTGTTTACGTTCACAGGACAAGAAATGACATTGTCGTCTCTGGATGTGTGGAACGCTGTAGTGTCTTCGTCACTACAAAGTAAACTTTGAGGGGTTGGGATAAAAAGAGAGAGCGGGGGGGGGGGGGGGGGGGTTGACTTGCCTACTTGCTTCTGAGTCATTGATTGTCTGTGTGGCTTGGCTCATCTCTTGTCCCTACATACTTGTGGGGGACATTTTCGACGGTATACCACGGTGTCCTTGGCAGTCGGCTGTGACGCCAGGGGCTCGCTGATGTCAGTCGAAGCACGACTTCAGTGTGGTCCCCGCCGCTACCTTCTATTTTGAAAGACAATGTCATTTCTCGTATTCATCTCGTCATCACACTTTCTACATGAGATGGAAGACTGTTGACGGGCACTGTGGAGTAACTTTTCGGGGAAAATGCGCAAACGTTGCGCTCTGCTGTCTGAAACCTGCCTTGCTGGCATAAACAAGAGAAGCCCGACGTTAACCATAAGGGAAAGCAGAGAAACCGCGGAAAATGCATCATCATCTCCGCTTCCCTTCCAATCACAACGGTTTTCCTGGGATAACAACACCTGTTTTCCACGATATAACCATTATCCCTGTTTTCATGGGGAGAACAGGTATTATCTCCTAGAAAAATCGGGGAAAACGGTCACGATGGAAATTTTCCCTAGCACGTGCATGTGCACCGGTATCATTTGTATTACGACAAAGCTAATTATAGGGCCAGTAGAACAGGGAAAACGGTCGTGAACCCTAAATTCACAACTCATTTACATACTTTCGCTGTTTTTCTTGAGGATAACTACTGTTTTCCTCGGGGAAAATGATGCGATCCTTTCCTAGGGAAAAACAGTGCGATCCTTTTTTCCCCCCTTTTTTTTTTTTTTTTTTTTTTTTAAAGGGAAAACAGTGCGACCCTAAGGCAAAACAACAACAGCCATTTTCTTCCGGAAAACATGGCGAACGGTTGTGATCCATGGGCAAAGCAGAGAAAACATTATCCCACGGAAAACAACGGTGATCCTTGGAGATACCGGTATATAACACTAGGTTTCCTGAAAGATAATACTCGTTATTCCTCGGCATATGAAGCTAGTATTCTCCTGAGGGCACAGTGACACTGACTGATGGGGCGACGGGCGGACGGGGTGGGGGGTGGTGTGTGGAGCAAAACAAAATGCGATCAATCAGTGTTGTTTGCAGCTCGGGCGATGGCAAAAAACACACACACACACACCTCAAAGTGGCTGGTAGGAAGGCCAGGGTTCACAATCCTTCCCTCGCTTTCGGTTGGCTGGCTGGCTTGCTGGGACGCTGACTTGCTTGCTTGCTTGCTTGCTTGTTTCCCTTAAATCGGAACGATCTCCGCCTACCTAAAAAGAAAATTATCAAAGGGGAGGCTTCTTTCCAATTAATATGCAAAACGGCGGTGATCCCTTACCATGATCCCTACTTCCTCCACCCCTTCCTGCCTCCTCCTCCTCCTCATCCTTCTCCCCACTCCCAGCAACTAGGGCGGGATGTCCTAGATTCACCGCTCGCTGTTGTCAGTTGGCAAGGAACACGCAGCCTCCCATCATTAACACGCACGGACTGACGACGAGCACAGAGAAATAGAGACAGAGAGAGAGAGAGAGAGAGAGAGAGAGAGACAGTGGGAGAGACATGTACTTGCTCGTCGGCATTTGAACAGGCGGCCATGCAGGCCGATCCATCACTCGGGGGGACAGCAGCCGTTAAAATGCGGCCTGACGAGAACCTGTTGTGACGAACTGACATCTCTGGTGGAAAAGGCGGGGAAAGGGGAGGCCACCGAAGAGTTTTACCACAATGGAGGAGGGGCGGAGTAGAGACAGGACTGAAGGGGGAGAAAAAGAAGTTAAGGGCGGAGGGGAGGGAGAAAGAAACAACAACAAAAGAGGATGGGAGGGGGCGAAAGAAAGAAGAAGAACAAAAACTGGAAGGGCGATGGATAGAAGGGTACTTGGGATAGAAACGGAAAGAAGCTGTAAAGGATGAGGCGGTAAGGTGGAGGGAGGGGAGGGGGGGGGGGGGGTCAGACAGAAAGGATGAAAGACAAACGGGAACACAAAAGGGGAGGAATAAACAGACAGAAAGACAGAATGAAGGAATGGGGAAGGAGGTGGGTGGTGAGAGAAAGAAGAAACAAATAGAAAACGTGAAAGGCTCGTGGACAGAAGGGACCCCAGGAAGAAAGGAAGAAATGAAAACAGAGAAAGGGGGGGGGGGGGGATGGATGGAGGAAGGAATAGATGAAAGACAAGGGAAAGGGGAAGGCAGGACAGAGCACGGATAAAAAGGCATCAGAGGAGGTCAGTCAGAACTGAAAAGGAAGAAATGAATGAAGAATGGAGGATTGAAAAAATGAAAGACAAAAGAAAGAAACAAGAAGGCAGCTGGGATAGGATAGACAGAAAGGACCAGAAGAAGGAAGAAACAAATGAAAAGGTAGAGACTGAGAGAGGCAGAGAGGCAGAGAGAGAGAGAGAGAGAGAGAGAGAAGAGAGAGAGAGAGAGAGAGAGAGAAGAGAGAGAAGAGAAACAAAGAACAGAGAGTACGGAAGGATCCAGAAGGTCAGGGATGAAGGAAAGAAAGAAGAAGGAAAGAGAAGGAAGGAAGGATGGAAAGGACCGAGGGCAGGAAAGAAGAATTTAAAATATAAACAAAAACGAAGAAAGAAAGAACGGAGGGATGCAGGATGCTACAGAATTCAGGCTAGAAGAAAGAAGAGGGAAGGTCGCGAAGACAGAGGATGACACGGACCAGAGGAAAGAAGACAGAAAGGAAAGAAGACAGAAAGGAAAGAAGACAAAAAGGAAAGAAGAACGAAAGAAAGAGAGAAAGACGGACAGAAGGATCCGGAT
>CM065719.1:50368859-50373859 GCA_033310375.1 Conus canariensis
GACCCACCCCCCCCCCCCACCCCCCCCTACCACCACCACCACCACCACCTCCCACCCCACCCCCTCTACCTGTGACACAACCACCGCGGAGACTGGCTGTCAACTTTGGCTTGAACAATCTGTGTCATGATCCTCCCTCCCTCCCCTCCCTCCCCACCCCCTCCCTTCAACCCCTTCCCACAGTCACACACTCCTCTTCCCCCTCACAGCCTAAATCTGTCCCTGGGGGTGGGGGGTGGGGGTGGGGTGAGTGAGTGTGAGAGAATACTGTATGAGGCAGTGCAGAGACGACCTACATTTTTTTTTCCCTACTGCTTTTGCTCCATTTGTTTCTGTGGAGGGGGTGAGGAAGTGGGGAGGGGGCAGGAGGCGAGAGAGAGGGGCCAGGGAGGGGGATGTACAGATATGTGTGTGTGTGTGGGGGTGTGTGTTCGCGCGCGTGCGTGTGTGTGTGTGTGTGCATGTGTGTGTGTGTTGTGTGTGTGTGTGTGTGTGCATGTGTGTGTGCGTGTGCGTGGTGTGTGTGTGTGTGATGTGTGTGTGTTTGTGTGTGTGCGTGTGTGTGTGTGTGTCTGTGTGTGTGTGGAGCGGGGAGGAGTGGGATGTGGTAGGGTAAAAACAAGTACAAACTGAAACAAAGGGTTGGGGGAGGGGGGGGGGGGGGGGCGTGGAGTGGCGGGAGGGAAGATGCACACGGCTTCAACGTTACTAGCACAAGAACAAACAAAAAAAATGTTGTGGATACACCTGCCCTCCCTTTCCCTTCTGTTTGTGTGTGTGGAGGGTGAAGGGTGTCTGTCTGTCTTTGTCCGAGAAAGACAGAGAAACAGAGCAAGGAGAGAGAGAGAGAGAGAGAGAGAGAGAAACACAGACTGACATAGACAGACAGACAGACTGACAGACAAGCAGATTGACAATGCTACTAATATGCACCTTTGTGTGTGCTCACGTGCATCAAGTGTTCACGCAGAGTGAGCTCTTTCAGATGCACACCAGAGAAACAGAGAGAGAGAGAGAGAAACACACAGACTGACAGACACAGACAGACAGACAGACAGTCACAGACAGACAGACAGACAGACACGCAGATTGATAATGCTACTAATATGCACATTTGTGTGTGCTCACGTGCATCAAGTGTTCACGCAGAGTGAGCTCTTTCAGATGCACGAGAGCGAGCGCACACGAGGAGCCATGCAAGCCTGTCAGTTCAAGTTTGCCTGCGTTCGTGCACGTGTACGAGCTAGCTCGAGTCAGTGACTTGGGTGTGTGCGCCTGTCCTCGCCACCATCCAAATTCCACCTTCGTGATTCATTACAGTCTCCGCCTTTGACCTGTGACACGAAAAGTTTGAAAGCTGGTGGAGAGAGAAAGAGAGAGAGAGAGAGAGAGGCGGGGTACATTAGAACAAAGAATCTCTCTCTCTCTCTCTCTCTCTCTCTCTCTCTCTCTCTCTCTCTCTCTATCTATCTATCTATCACGCGCGCGCACGCACGCACGCACCCAAGAACACACACCACACACACACACACACACACACACACACACCACACTACTGAACACGCACAAAAAGGCGGGCGGAGGTGGGTGGGTGGGGGGAGCGGTAACTCTTTTCTGCCCCAGTATACGTGGGAGTCACGGATCCCCGTTTTGACAGCCGAGAGAGACGGTGGGACGGGGGAAAGGGGGGTGGGGGTGGGGGTGGGGTAGAGGAGGGCGGGAGCAGCTATTTCTGCAGCATTACGTGAGAAAGAGAGAGCTCCCAAACACCTCAATGGCCTTGTCACAAGAGACTCAGGGAGCAAACGTGCCCTGACCTAACCTAGCCTAACCTCTTTCTCATCAACCTGCTCGGAGTTTCACTGGGCAGGTAATATAGTTAGGCAGGAGCAGAGAGAAGGCAAGGCAAACAAACAGCGAAGTACGTGGACCACCATGCTGGCTCTCTAAGCCAGCTTTACATTACGTCACCTGCCAAGCTCGATCCGATCACGGCACAAGGCACACGTTTGGGCTTTTCCCCCATCAGATAATAAATACTACTATACACACGCGCGACGTGCACACCTGTGTTCCCAATGTCAGGTAGATCTATAATAACTGGCTAGGCTGGTTTCTGGCGTCGACAGGTTTACCTGCATATCGGTTAATCGTTAGCGTGGGGTTTGGACCGCACGACCCGCCCCATCCCCCACCCCAACCCCTCCCACCACCACCCCTCCCCTCCTCTCCCTAACGGCTTTGTCTACGAACAGTATGCTATACTGTATTTTGTACACTGCGGTGCAAAGTGCGGTTGCGATGAATTTTCGCTGGAGCGTTGTTTGCCTACCAACAACACACGCACAAAGACGCTTGTCTAAACACGCGCTCGTACAAACAGGTGACACTCACGTGCGCGTGCGAGCACTTACAAAGTACGTGTGGTCTTACCAGAAAAAAAGTAGAAGGGCTTTTTCTGGTCTTACTCACAGCCCGCGATAGCATGCTGGCGCACGTGTTAAATGTGTAGGCAAAAGCAACTACTCGAGGCGTACAAATGCATAGATCTACATAAAATGATAAAGACAGTGTACGAAGGACGCTCGATAAGTCGTCATTTCTAGCCAACAGAAAATGACTCATCAATATTTAAAGACAGACAACAGGGAAGTAGCGGAAATCGAGTTCAGACGCACTTCCTCTATTCTGGAAAATTCGACAGTCATGGGATAATAGTGAAAGAGAACAGCAAACTGGTAAAGGAAGACATCTTCACACACACACATACACACGCGCGCGCACGCACGCACGCACCACCAAAAACAAAAGAGTGAATCGATGACATAAACATTCGCTTCAGATCCGGGTTCGTTCTTTTTCCGCTCTGTTCTTTTTCAGCTCTATACAGCTATCGATGAAAAGGGAGCATACTCGTGACCCCCGGAGCACCTCAATCCGTACGTGACTGCTGTATTTAGATCACACGAAACGTAACATACAAACTTTCCTAACTTTGGCTGCATCCGCGGCGGACATACGCTGTAGCCACCGAGGCCCCAAGACAGACACCTGTCTAGAAATAAAACGAATGGTAGAGTTTATGCAACATGTTCCTGTTCTGTTTTAAGTCACCAACGAGGAGTAAATTGTAATAAAACGATAGGAGCATAAGCTCCAATATTTCTCCTTTTTTTTTCTTTTTTTTTTTTTTTTTTTTTTGGGGGGGGGTAAGCATGGAAAGAAAGACAGAAACACACACACACACACACACACACACACACAACACACACACCACACCTTCCCTCTCCCCACTCACACTCCCCCTCCCGCGTTACGAATCCAACCATGGAAGGAAAGGGAAATTACTCTTGGTAAATTGGGCCTAACTCGGTGACAAATTTTGCACCCAGATTTCTCACGCAAATCAAGCAAACGATTTCAAAAGCAAACACTTGAATCTAGCTAAACAAGATCCAACCCATCACTGTTAAACAATAGAACTAACCGTAGAACTCAACAGTACAGATTAACAAAACAAACCAAAAAAAAAAAAAAAAGAAAAAAGAGAAAGAAATGGCAAGCCAAATCGTGTGTGTTGAGTCAGAACAAGCATCGCCGAATTCCGGCAAAGAGCCACGCCAGCACTGCTATGATAAACGTGATATGATAGCTCCCTTCAGACTGCTGGTGCCGATCGGTTACAGGCGATAACTGCGACTGGGTGTGGATATGTATGAGAAAGCCGGGTTATGTAATGCCGCTGAGAGGATTGTTGGACGAGGTTTTTCAAAAGAAAAGTGTAGATAATCAATTCTTCAGTTTATCATAATTTGATAAAGAAGAACGGAGAGAAAGAAGAGGGAAAATGTTCCAATTTTTTTTTTTTTTTAATGTTCGGTGGATCGTCTCCTCCACTTACCTCCTCGGAGAGTCTTTGGAGCGCCATACAGAAGATTCCTCCAGCTCGCAGGCTGTCGGTTGGGGGGTAGATAGCCTACGGGGAATATCAACTTTCTTTTCAGAGTCACAGTTTCCTTTGGTTCCTTCAGCAGACCCATATAGGCGACACAGGCCAACAGTATATTATCAAACTGTTTCGGCGACACAGGCCCACAGTATATTAACAATCTGTTTCGGCGACACAGGCCAACAGTATATTATCAATCTGTTTCGGCGACACAGGCCAACAGTATATTAACAATCTGTTTCGGCGACACAGGCCAACAGTATATTAACAATCTGTTTCGGCGAAACAGGCCAACAGAAAATGATCAATCTGTTTTGGATGGGACGTTTTGATTTATGGTGATACTTGATTAATTCACTCCCAATAAAATAAAATTTTTAAAAATCCCTACCATATTGAGACCTGCTTTTCCTAGGACATGTTATTCGTTTGTCTCTATAAGGTATATATCCCAAAACAGACACTTTGTTCAATTTCGTTCTGCTGCAGCATTTGGGTCTTCGTCTGAGCTGTGTTTGCCGCCTGATACACATTCCCTCCGTTTGAAGACATGGTTTTGCTGAAACGCTTTGGTCTCTACGTGTACTAGGTTTTCTTCCTGATAAACGTTCCCTCAAATTTAAAGACGTGATTTTCCTGGAATACTTTGGTCTCTTTGTGTACTAGGTTTTCTTCCTGATAAACGCTCCCTCATATTTAAAGACATGATTTTCCTGGGACACTTTGGTCTCTACGTGTACTAGGTTTCTCTTCCTGATAAACGCTCCCTCATATTTAAAGACATGATTTTCCTGGAATACTTTGGTCTCTTTGTGTACTAGGTTTTCTTCCTGATAAACGCTCCCTCAAATTTAAAGACATGATTTTCTTGGGTCACTTTGGTCTCTTTGTGTACTAGGTTTTCTTCCTGATAAACGCTCCCTCAAATTTAAAGACGTGATTTTCTTGGGTCACTTTGGTCTCTTTGTGTACTTGGTTTTCTTCCTGATAAACGCTCCCTCATAATTAAAGACATGATTTTCCTGGAATACTTTGGTCTCTTTGTATGCTA
>CM065719.1:50386359-50398859 GCA_033310375.1 Conus canariensis
AGACGGAGTGGGGGGGGGGGGGGGGGGGGGAGGAGAGAGAGAGGAGAGAGAGAGAGAGAGAGAGAGAGAGAGAGAGAGAGAGACTGAGGCAGACAGACGTAGACAGACAGACAGAGACAGAGACAGACAGAGAAGACAGACAGACAGACATGAATCTTTGGAATGTGTGCACGAACATACAAAAATATTATGCAAATGCATGTGCACCCGCGTGAATATCTATGTGAAGTACATCTTATCCGATTAAGTATTTGGTGGGAAATATGAAAAAATACTGAGTCCCGCATTCTCAAAAGTAAGATTTTAGATACAGGCGACTGCCCGTTTTTAGGATAAATGGTTACTTGATTTGTTTCCAGAACCTAGCTGTTAGTTCGGGAGCCATTCGACCAGGACCAACGCCCTTTAAACCTCCAATGCCAACATTAAATAAATGGTTACTTGATTTGTTTCCAGAACCTAGCTGTTAGTTCGGGAGCCATTCGACCAGGACCAACGCCCTTTAAGCCTCCAATGCCAACATTTCGGGCACCCTAACCAAGACTAGCACCCCTTAAGCCTCCAGCCAAGACCAGTGCTCCTTGACCCTCAGTCCAAGAACAAATTCCTTGGCCCTCCGGCGAAGACTCCATGCTCCTTGGCCCTCCACCCGGGACAAACTTCCATGGTCTCTGGCCAAGACTAACAGCCCTTTAGCCTACAGCCTCGACCAGCACCCCTGTGCATTCCAGCCAAAACTAACATCCCATAAGCCTTCAACCCTCGGGCCTCCTGCCGAAACTAACACTCCTTGGGCCTCCAACCGAAACTAGCACTCCTCGGGCCTCCAACCAAAACTAACACTCCTCGGGCCTCCAACCAAAACTAACACTCCTCGGGCCTCCAACCAAAACTAACACTCCTCGGGCCTCCAACCACAACTAACACTCCTCGGGCCTCCAACCAAAACTAACACTCCTCGGGCCTCCAACCAAAACTAACACTCCTCGGGCCTCCAACCACAACTAACACTCCTCGGGCCTCCAACCAAAACTAACACTCCTTGGGCCTCCAACCACAACTAACACTCCTCGGGCCTCCAACCAAAACTAACACTCCTCGGGCCTCCAACCACAACTAACACTCCTCGGGCCTCCAACCAAAACTAACACTCCTCGGGCCTCCAACCAAAACTAACACTCCTCGGGCCTCCAACCACAACTAACACTCCTCGGGCCTCCAACCAAAACTAACACTCCTTGGGCCTCCAACCACAACTAACACTCCTCGGGCCTCCAACCAAAACTAACACTCCTCGGGCCTCCAACCACAACTAACACTCCTCGGGCCTCCAACCAAAACTAACACTCCTCGGGCCTCCAACCACAACTAACACTCCTCGGGCCTCCAACCAAAACTAACACTCCTTGGGCCTCCAACCAAAACTAACACTCCTCGGGCCTCCAACCAAAACTAACACTCCTTGGGCCTCCAACCAAACTAACACTCTTGGGCCTCCAGGCAAGACTAACATTCCATGGCACTCCAAACAGGACCAACACCTTTGACCGTTCAACCAAATCCAGAGTCGAAGCATCTGGAACTCGACCAAGTCCAGCACCACTTGGCACTCCCTGTAAAACCAACACGCTCTTTCCCCTCCAGCTAAGACCAACATCCCTTGGCCATCCAACCAAGACCAACACCCTCTGGCCCAAGACCAGCCTCTCTTTGCCTCCAACCAAAGGGAACATCCATTGGTTCTTCAGGCAGAACCGACATCCCTTGGCCCTCCAACCAAGGCCAAGATTCTATGTAACCCTCCCTCCCCATCCCCTCAATCCACCCTCTCCCAACATCGCCACCTCACCGATCATTTCCACCCAAAACATTCCCCCTTGGGTCCCTTCAAGCCAAGATCACTACCGTGGGTGGCACCCCGACCCGCCTCCTCCACCTCTCTCTCCCCGCATACCTATTCTATTCCCCCTCTCACTCCTTCTCCCCAAGCAAGGATCACAACCTCTCGGTCCTCCAGACAAGACCAACACTCTTTGGCCCGTGGCCAAGAACAGCATTCCTTGGCCCAAGGGCCAAGGCCAACATCTTGCTTGCGGCGTACAAAAGGTGTCACTGAATCCGTACTGTGAGGCCCTGTTCATTCTTTGACCGGTCAATTTACAGGAGCGATCTCCACGCTTCCCATTGTTGTGGTGAATGACTCACTGTATGACTATCAGGGTTGTTGAAAGCCGCCAGTCGACCTCTGTGAGCATCAAGAATGCACCGCAACAGGCGTTCTTTTCTTTCTTTCCTTTTTTTTGTACAAAACAACGGGGCTGACATTCCCGAGAGCTGACCCAGTGGATAAAAAAAGAGAAAAATAAAAGAAAGAAAGATGAGAGGAGATGATGTATCCTTTCCAGGATGCCCCTTTCCAGTCCAATCTCCCATTCTTCGTTTCGCTGGTTAATGCATGAGCTATTTATAACACTGGAACTTTCAAAAAGAAAACTATGGAACAAAACACCATTCCCTCTAAATCCTATTACTCTCTCTCTCTCTCTCTCTCTCCTCTCTCTCTCTCTCTCTCTCTCTCTCTCTCTTACAATACCTTTTTGACGTCGTCAGCGAAACCTCGGCAGCCACGTACCAGAACCATGAGCACCACAAAAATAAAAAAATAAAAAAATAAAAAAAAATCACCCCGGCTAAAAACAGGCATTGAAAAGAACCCAGAATCCTTTATTAAGTCTCTCGTCTTACTCCACACCCCCCCCCTCCACTACTCCCTCCCCCCCCCCTCCATCTTCCATGTAGCACCCATCCGACCCCCCCCCCCCCCCCCGACACTCCCCCCCCCCCTCCCCCTTCTAAAAGTGCACACGAACATAACTTCAATCGAGATGGAGTTCCTTCGGGAGGCAAAGGGAATGTGGGGACAGGAGGGGTGGCGGAGGCAGGGGGCGGAACGGGGAGGGGGAGTTGGGGGCGGGGAAGACGTAGAAATGGCAGAAGAAAATTCTGCGCCCTGTAATTTTCGCCGCAAATCCTGTGATTAAAAGTGCCACTCAGCATCATACGCCATCATGCACTTGAGCGAAAAGGCAATAGCCTGCGTTAATGACTCTGCCGCTGCTCGGCATGTTCAGAAGTGAATGACAAACACCTAAAAAACTTTGGGGGGGGGGGGGGGGGGGAGGGGGTATATCTTTCTATCTTCCATTTCTGCTCAGCTCTCCGCTTCACTCTCTTTTTCAGCAAAGATGTCGGGTGTTGTGGAAGATTTGATGGGGAAAAAAAAATCTGTCCAATTTTGTTTCTTTCTTTCTTTTCAATCGTTCATTCTTTCTCTGTTCTTTTTCTTCTTTTTTTTTCTTTGTGTTTCTTCTTCTTCTTTTTTTTTAAGATCGTTTCTCATTTTTTCGTTGAATTTTTTTCTTTCAGTTCTTTATTTACGTTCTCTTTTCAATATCTCGTTTTTTTTTTCATTTTCATTTTCTTTCTGTCGTCTTACATTACTCCACTCTTTTTTACCCCTCCGAAATAGTTTTTTTTTTCTTTTTAAAGAACAGAAAAAAAGAAAAAGTCCCAGAAGGCAAAAACAAGACTGGGGTGGCGATAGAAGTCCGTACGTCGAGTATCGTGAATTTTTCTGCGACCATAAATCATCCCATGGTCGTTAGTGTAAGTCCGCCAGATGAGTTTCCGCAAGGCTCCAGAGCCATGGAGGAGACGTGATACCGATCGCTGTCAACTATCCGGCCAGTTGTACCCCCTGGCAGTTCTCAACCCGACAGGAGACTGCGGTTTGTGAGCTGGATGAAGTGAGTACATCTGGTTCCTTGGTGCTACAGGACTCGTTTTCCCCGGTGTGTGCGTCATCTCCTCATCTCTGAAAACGGTCTTTGCCTCGTTGCACACGCACTCTCGTCCTTGAACAAGTTCACCAACATGGAATGGATGTTGCTGGTGGTGGTGGTGGTGGTGGTGGTGGTTGTGCTGCTGCTGCTGCTGCTGTTATTTTAACTACAAAACTGATCTCTACAGCACCAAAAATCTTGTTTTTTCCTTACTAACTTAGAAGGATGTAAACTAATGTTACGTCCTTTCTGTTCCCCGAATATTTTCAGTAACTTTTAATTCACAACGACTGATCGGTCTGTGAAGAGAATGACTGCATTCCTCAGTCTCCCCTCCCCCACCCTCTCCCTCCTCACTTTCTTTTTTCTTTCCCCGTTTCGTTTTTGTTTTGTGTGTGTGTGTGTGTGTGTGTGTGTGTGTGTGTGTGTGTGTGTGTGTGTGTGTGTTTAACAACCGTTTTATGAGGCAATTTCTCTGCGCTACTATCTCTTCAAGAACACCTAATGTACAATAAATCACAAACTGAAGAGAGAGGGGAAAAAATCGGGACAAACGGGTAATCAATACCTTCAACTTTTTCAGCAAGGAATACTGGTCAATAAATTACCTTCCGGTCAGTCTTGGAAAGAAGGAATATTGTCAATGTACCGCCGTGCCGGACACCCCCCCCCCCCCCCCCCCCCGGTCTATTGATTATACTTTCATGGGGTTATAATTAATGCTGCCGGTGTACACCCCTGGCACCGCGATTAGCCAGGCTCGCGGGGTATTCTCTTCCAGCCTCTATTAACAATCATCACGCATCGTTGTCCCTCCGAGCCCATAACAATGATAGATTTCCTCTCCGTTGAAGACGCTACGGAGTTGTCTACCGAATAAATAGGCTTTTAGCCGGCGCCGGTAAACCATTCGAATCACCTGACGTTATGCCCGTTTATATACAATCTATACCTATTCTATGTTCAAAACAAAGGAAATATTCCGGCCCTAAAACCGCATTCAATGTTTGCATAATGCATCAGATTTGTTTGTTTGTTCGTCATAAACCCCAGCACCACGTGAACCCAACTCCATCAACGTGCACGCATGGCTGGGAAGCGTGTTATCGGGAAGTCAGCTTTCCCGTTTAATTTCAATCGACTTTCCCATGCGCGAAACAATCCTCGTGTTTCTTCTTCTTCTTCTTTTCCTGCTCTTCTCCCAGTCCTCAGCTTTTGACAAACTACAATGATCGGTCTGATTGGTGGGTTGCTTTCGCATGCGCATGCGTCCGCACGAGCGTGCTTGCATGATGACGTGCGTTTGTACGGGCACGTGTACGTGCGTTCTTCTGCGTTAACAGGGAACTGTGCGTTCCTCTCAGGCACGGTGTGCACCCACAAGACTCTTCATTGCTATGACTCAAAAGAGCACCATGAATATTCTACCATGGAAAGCTGACCGGATGTTGCATTCTCATCTTTTCTCGCGTTATCAGCTCCTCCAACGCCGTCTTCTTTTTCTGCTAGTTTTTCAACTGCTCTTGCGTTTTCCTCTCCTCTCAGAATGCCCGTCTCCTCTCGTGGTCTCATGACTTCTCACGTTCGCACATTGCCCGCTTTCGTTTTCTTGCGTGTTCATGTGTCTCAGCACGCTTCTTCTTCTTCTTTTTTTTTTTTCACGTTACCGTTCCCTGTCAAATGCATCTCGTCTGACGTTCATTCTTTCTCACATTCTCATCTCCTTTCGCGTTCCATGTCATCTCACGCTTTCGTCTTCTCTCGCGTCTTCACCCCTCACGCTCTCATTAATTCTTCTCTTATCACATATTCTCTAGTGTTCCCATACTCTGCCGTTATGAATAAATCTTCTCTCATCAAGTATTCTCATGCGTTCGCATAATCTCGCGTTCTCATTAACTCTTCTCTCATTAAGTGTTCTCATGTGTTCGCATAACCTCGCGTTCTCATTAACTCTTCTCTCATTAAGGTTCTCTTGTGTTCGCATAATCTCGCTATTAACTCTTCTCTCTCATTAAGTGTTCTCTGTGTTCGCATATTCTCGCTATTAACTCTTCTCTCATTAAGTGTTCTCTGTGTTCGCATATTCTCGCTATCAACTCTTCTCTCATTAAGTGTTCTCATGTGTTCGCATAATCTTGCTATTAACTTTTCTCTCATTAAGTGTTCTCATGTGTTCGCATAACCTCGCGTTCTCATTAACTCTTCTCTCATTAAGTGTTCTCTTGTGTTCGCATATTCTCGCTATTAACGCTTCTCTCATTAAGTGTTCTCATGTGTTCGCATAATCTCGCGATGTCATTAACGATTCTGTAAAGCTCTCATCTCCTCTTATGTTCCCATTAACTCCCCTGTCCTGTATTTGTCTCGTATTGCACTCACGTTAAAAGCTCATCTCTCACATGTCCACCTTCTCTCACGTTTTCATTAACTCCTCTCTCAAGCTTCTATCTCCTCTCACGTTTTTACTGACCCTTTATCACACGTTCTCATTCTCTTCCACTCCCCGACATTTATCACGTCCCTGGGTTTTTGTTGTTGTTGTTGTTTCCAACTGATCCACCGTATGTCGATTCTCATCTCTTCAGGAGTTCGCTTATTTCACGTTCTCAGTCTTGCCCCTGTCCGTATCAACTCTCAGATTTCTACTTTCTTTTCACCCTATCACCACCTCTCTCGACCTGTTTCCACCCGTCTTGACGTACACTTCCGTCTCTTCCTCCGTTCCAATCTTTCCTCTGGTATTCTCGCTACTTTTCTTTCTCGCTTTTTTTTTTTTTTTTTTTTTTTTTAAAGACATAGGCCTACTTTCATCCTTTCACTTGTCTTTCGTTCTACTCTCTAACCCACATCCACGTCTCTTTCTCGGTGTTATCACTTCCTCTCATCTCCTGTACCGTCCTCATCTTTGCTCGTGTCTCCATCTCCGTTCTCGTTGCCGGCTTCTCTCACGTCCCCGTGTCCTTCCACATTGTCAGCATCTCTCACGTCTCTATCCGTTTTCACGTTGCTGTCTTCTCTCCACGCCTTTTTTTTTTCCCCCTGTAAACCTGTCCTTTTCTTTCACGTTCCCTTCGATTTTCACGTTGTCATTTTCCGCTCAGAGCTCCATCTCTTTTCACACTGCCATCTTCTTTCTCGACGTCATTTCTTTTTTTCACATGGTCTCGAGGTCTTTTTTACTTTCTCATTTTCTCTCCCGTCTTTTTTTTTTTTTTTTTTTTTCTTTTTGTCCTTTCTTTTTCTCATGCAGTCATCTTCTCTTTCAAAGCCATCTCTTTCCACGTTGTGGTTTTGTCTTCGAACGCCATTTCCTTTCACGTTGTCAAATTCTCTCACGTCCGCATCTCTCTTCATGTTGTCAGTTTCTCTCTAAACGCCATTTTCTTCCATGTCGTTTTCTTTCTCGATTCATTCTCTGTTCACGTTGTCATTTTCTCTCTAATTCCATTTCCCTTTTCACCTTGTCACTTTCTCTCTTGTTTCATTTCCCTTTTCATCTTGTCACTTTCTCTCTCGTTCCATTTCCCTTTTCACCTTGTCACTTTATCTCTCGTTGCCTTTCCCTTTTCACCTTGTCACTTTCTCTCTCGTTGCCTTTCCCTTTTCACCTTGTCACTTTCTCTCTCGTTCCATTTCCCTTTTCACCTTGTCACTTTCTCTCTTGTTTCATTTCCCTTTTCACCTTGTCACTTTCTCTCTCGTTGCCTTTCCCTTTTCACCTTGTCACTTTCTCTCTCGTTGCCTTTCCCTTTTCACCTTGTCACTTTCTCTCTCGTTTCATTTCCCTTTTCACCTTGTCACTTTCTCTCTCGTTTCATTTCCCTTTTCACCTTGTCACTTTCTCTCTCGTTTCATTTCCCTTTTCACCTTGTCACTTTCTCTCTCGTTGCCTTTCCCTTTTCACCTTGTCACTTTCTCTCTTGTTTCATTTCCTTTTCACCTTGTCACTTTCTCTCTCGTTGCCTTTTCCCTTTTCACCTTTGTCACTTTCTCTCTCGTTCATTTCCCTTTTCACCTTGTCACTTTCTCTCTCGTTCATTCCTTTCACTGTCACAATCTTTCATCTGTTTTCACTTGTATTTCCGTTTCCTTTCATGTCATCTCTCTCATCTCTTTTCACGTTGTCATCTTTCTTCCATCGTTTCCTGTTTCTCCCGTCTTTTCACGTTGTCATCTTCTCTTCACGTCTCCATCTCCTTTCACGTTGTGTCTTTCTTTCACGTCTCCATCTCCTTTCACGTTGTCATCTTCTTTCACGTCTCCATCTCCTTTCACGTTGTTGTCTTCTTTCACGTCTCCATCTCCTTTCACGCTGTCATCTTCTTTCACGTCTCCATCTCCTTTCACGTTGTCATCTTCTTTCTCTTCCATCTCCTTTCACGTTGTTGTCTTCTTTCAGTCTCCATCTCCTTTCACGTTGTCTATCTTCTTTCACGTCTCCATCTCCTTTCACGTGTCATCTTTCTTTCACGTCTCCATCTCCTTTCACGTTGTTTATCTTCTTTCACGTCTCCATCTCCTTTACGTTGTTCATCTTCTCTTCACGTCTCCATCTCCTTTCACGTTGTATCTTCTTTCACGTCTCCATCTCCTTTCACGTTGTTGTCTTCTTTCACGTCTCCATCTCCTTTCACGTTGTTATCGTCTTTCAGTCTCCATCTCCTTTCACGTGTCATCTTCTTTCACGTCTCCATCTCCTTTCACGTTGTTGTCTTCTTTCACGTCTCCATCTCCTTTCACGTTGTTATCTTCTTTCACGTCTCCATCTCCTTTCACGTTGTCATCTTCTCTTCTCTATGCCACTCCTTTCACGTTGTTGTCTTCTTTCATGTCTCCATCTCCTTTCACGTTGTTATCTTCTTTCACGTCTCCATCTCCTTTCACGCTGTCATCTTCTTTCACGTCTCCATCTCCTTTCACGTTGTTATCTTCTTTCACGTCTCCATCTCCTTTCACGTCTGTCATCTTCTTTCACGTCTCCATCTCCTTTCACGTTGTTATCTTCTTTCACTTCTCCATCTCCTTTCACGCTGTCATCTTCTCTTCTCTATGCCATCTCCTTTCACGTTGTTGTCTTCTTTCATGTCTCCATCTCCTTTCACGTTGTTATCTTCTTTCACGTCTCCATCTCCTTTCACGCTGTCATCTTCTTTCACGTCTCCATCTCCTTTCACGTTGTTATCTTCTTTCACGTCTCCATCTCCTTTACGTTGTCATCTTCTCTTCTCTATGCCGTCTCCTTTCACGTTGTTTCTTCTTTCATGTCTCCATCTCCTTTCACGTTGTTATCTTCTTTCACGTCTCCATCTCCTTTTCACGCTGTCATCTTCTTTCACGTCTCCGTCTCCTTTCACGTTGTTATCTTCTTTCACGTCTCCATCTCCTTTCACGCTGTATCTTCTTTCACGTCTCCATCTCCTTTCACGTTGTTATCTTCTTTCACGTCTCCATCTCCTTTCACGTGTTATCTTCTTTCACGTCTCCATCTCCTTTCACGTGTTATCTTCTTTCACGTCTCCATCTCCTTTCACGTGTATCTTCTTTCACGTCTCCATCTCCTTTCACGCTGTCATCTTCTTTCACGTCTCCATCTCCTTTCACGTTGTCGTGTGTGTGTGTGTGTGTTGTGTGTGTTGTGTGTGTGTGTGTGTGTTTTGTGTGTGTGTTGTGCGCGCCCCCCATCTCGTTTGACGATGTCATTTTTTTTTCTTTTGTCCCCATCTCTTGTCACTTTGTCTTTTTCTCTTTATATACCACCTTCTTTCACATGGTCACTTTCTCTGTTGACGGACGTCATTTCTGTTCACGCTGTCGTTTTCTCTCACATCTTCGTCTCTAACTGCACTGTCCTTTTTGTCTCACGTCTTTATCTGCTTTCGTGTTGTGACTTTTTTTTTTTTTCTTTCGACGGCATCTCCTTTCATGCTGTCATTTCATCTCACGTCTTCATCTCTATTCAGGTCGTCAGTTTTTTTTTCTCGCAACCACAATTCTTGACAGAACCGTGTTTCTTTCTCATCTTCATCTCACTTCATGTGTCGTTTTCTCTCTCGATGCCATTCCTTTCCGATGCCATTTCTCTTTCGATGCCATTTCCTCACTTGTCATTCTCACTCAACACCATTTCCCTCCACGTTGTTATTTTCTCTCCCCAGCACCATTTCCCTCCACGTTGTCATTTTCTCTCTCCAACACCATTTCCTTTCACGTGCCATCCCTTCTCATGCACTTTCCCTCCTCTCCCCCCGACACAGCGGCAAAGTAGAGACGGGGCCTGATTAGTTTCCGGAAATCCTACAGGATTAGGAAGCGTTGGCTCGTGCTTGCGTCCCCTTTCAAGTTCCCCTTCCTGGCCCATCTGTTCCATTATTCATGGCTGCCGCTTGTTCTCTGCAAGCTTTTAATCTTTATTCCTACCCCTACTCCAGTTCCTCTTCTCTATACCTCATCATCCTCTTCTCGCCTCTTGCTCTTTCCCTCGTGTTGTGGGCAGAGAACGGTGGGGTGGAGGTGGGGGGATGAGGGGGGGGGGGGGCGCCTCAATGATGGACATTTATGTCTGCGTTCAGCGGGCCGTTGGGGAGATCAAATGTTTTATTCTCCACCCTGACACTAAATTCACTTGGCCGCCCGGGGGGAGGGGGATCGAATAATTGTATTTATTCTCGGCCCTAAAAGGCTTTTAACATCCTGCAATAGAATTACCGCAGCTACTGATCGGCTGCCCGCTCTAGGACCGTTATTCTGCTGATGTCATTTTCTAGTCGCGGAACAGCTGTCTGGGAGTGCGGTCCTGCATCTAGTACCCTCCAGATGGCCTCTGCTGTCGGCCGGGCGATGTTCAAGACGTTTTGATTTGCGCCCTTTGTCTGCAGATTTCTTTTAACGTGTTGAAGTTGAGCATGTATTTACACAATTTCAGTGATTATTTGAAAGTCATCTCACAATTCAATAGGTAGATTACTATTATTATTATCATTATTATCATCTCAGAAAAGTTACATTTTAAAAATCTCACAATTCATAAATTAGTTCTATTATTTTTTTTAATAATCTCACGAATCTAGAAAACGAGATCTTTTAACGAATGTCCAAAACGGGGGGGGGGGGGGGGGGGGGGGGGGGGGGGGGGGGGGGGGGGGGGGGGGGGGGGGGGGTGGGGGCCTTTTTTTTTTTTTTTTGGGGGGGGGGGGGGGGGGGGGGGGCATTACTTGTCATCAATAAAGTGTCTGAATTATTAACCGAATTTGAAAACTAGGCTAATTGTCACAATCTACTTTTTTCTCTACTTCCTCTCATCCCCCCCCCCCCCCCCACCACCCCTCTTCTACATCCCCCTTCCCCCGCTATCAGAAATGGAGAGTCATCAAGAGCAGGCTGACTGTTGTAACTGGAAAAGCATAAATCTGACTATGTCAGCGTACAGCGGTCAGTCAATATGCACGTTCTCTCCAACTTTACAATGCAAATGTCTTCAACTTGGCTGACGATCGATCCGGCGCTGAAAAAAGGTGTAGCTTAGTAAGTGGGAGCACGCACTCTGTACCACCTTCCTTATCCGGGGATGCTCCAGCAGTTGTAACACTGGGATTAGTGTCCAGATTACTTCTTACAATAGGCAAAGACGATATTGTTTGTCCGCTTCGAGTAGTGGAATCCCCACGTGTTTCTTAGAATACGGACAAACTCGAGACAGACTGGGCAATTCCACTCTTTACCTGCTGGACTGGAGAATCACTACATCCACAATCACTAAAATAATCCAATTAACAGCGAAAACAAATATGATAAATAAATAAATGAATAAAGTAAAATCAAATGAACTAAAATAAAACAAAACGAATAAAACAAAATCAAATGAAATAATATAAAATAAAAATAGAATAAGAAATCTTAGAAAAGAAGCAGATGGGACCTTGAAAAGCACTTTTGCCAGCAATATTGATCAACGATGAGTCCTAGACCGTCAATGTAGACTGAGAGCGCAACCGTTTGCAACAGTGCCTGACTGACATACAGTCTTTTAATTTTCCGCGATTTGCTCGTATCTTCTGTCCATCGTCTTTCATCGGCACGCAGAGCTCGCTCTGAGAACACAACAATTGGTAGACTGCTAATCCAGGGAAGGGGTTGGGGAGGAGGTTTTAAACGGCCTTTATCAATCGTTAAGTAAGCCTAGACTGTCATTTCAAAAGTGGTGAATTTTACTTCATCACTTTTATGAAGCCAGTCGACGAATGTTATTTATGTGTAAGTGAAGGGGTTAAAATATTATATAAAATGGTAAAGTCTTTGTGTGGGTGAGCTGACATACTGCCCTTGGAGGAAACTTAGTGTGCGTGAGTTTGTATGACAGCTTGTGTGCATGGGTTTGCGCGAGCGTGTGTCTACACTTGGAGGGAGAACGGTTGGGAGAGGGTGGAATTGGGGGTGAGAGTGGCGGTCTGGGGAAGGGGTGTTCATGTAAAGAGGATGGGGAATGCTCTTGTTCCAGTGTATTTTCCATCTATAGGTTTGCTTGGGGGGGGGGGGGGGGGAGAGAGAGAGAGAGAGAGAGAGAGTGTGTGTGTGTGTGTGTGTGTGTGTGAGTGGTGTGTGTGTGTGTGTGTGTGTGTGTGTGTGTGTGTGTGTGTGTGTGTGTGTGAGTGATATTTT